>OY728137.1:387809129-389053057 GCA_963277665.1 Viscum album
TATCCTTTATAGTAATGATGGTTTGGAAACCATTTGAATAATCATTAACATTTCACCTTCCATGGTTATTCCCATATCCATATTTATTAGATCTATGAAATAGAATCCCTTTAAAATCTCATCTTCTTCAAAACTCCATGATCTTCTCTTCTCAAAGCATCTTCAACCTTATTTTCCATCACTAAGTGGTAGTGTATCGTGCAATCATAATCCATGAGTAGTTCTAGCCATCTCCTTTTCCTCATGTTGAGTTCTTTATTGGAGAAAATATACTTCAAACTCTAGTGATCGGAATATATGTCACATTTTTCACCATAGAGATAATGTCTCCATATCATTAAAGAAAAGATTACAAATACAAACTCAAGATCATGAGTATGATAGTTTTGCTCATGAATTTTTAGCTATCGTGATCTGTAAGCAATAACCCTATAATATACCTAAGGACACAACCATTTACTTTCTTTGAAGCATCACTATAAATAACAAAGCCCTCATTCCCTGATGGTAGAGTCAATATAAGACCTTTGACTAATATTATCTTCAGTTCTTCAAAACATTCTTCGCACTCTTTTTTCCAAAAAAAATTAACCCATTTATGTGTGAGCATGGTTAATTGGTTAGACAACCGGGCAAAATTCAGGACGAAACGTCAATAATAACCTGCTAAACCAATAAAAATCCATAACGTGGTTATACTCAACAGTGCTATCCATTATTGGATTGCTCTTGTCTTAGAAGGATCAATGGAGATTTCATCCTTAGAGACAGCATGAAAAAGAAAAGAAATCACCTAAAGCCAGAATTCACACTTGCTAAACTTCCTATATAATTTGTGTCTTTTAAGAGTCTTCAGGATAATGCACAAGTGATTTTTATGATCTTAGTTTCATTTGGAGTATACCAAGATATCATCAATAAGTACCACTATAAAGTCCTCAAGATATTCCATGAAAACTCTATTCATTACATACATGAAGACAGAGGGTGCATTAGTCAATCCAAAATGCATTACTATAAACTCATAATGCCTATACCAGGTTCGAAATACTATTTTCGGAATTTCTTCCTTCTTCACACACAAGTGATGATATCCAGATCGAAGGTCAATCTTTGAAAAGTATTGAGCTCTATGAAGTTGGTCAAATAAATCATCAATTCGAGGAAGGGGATACTTTTTCTTTATTATTATAGAATTCATATCCCTGTAGTCAATTCACAACCTCATAGATCCATATTTCTTCTAAAAAAAGGAAAGGGGCTACCCATGGAGAAACAACAGGGTGAAAAAATCCCCTATTACTCAATTCCTATAGTTTTTTGTTTAGTTCCACTAATTCTAAAGTGGCCATTTTATAAGGGGTCATTGATATGGGCATTGATCCAGGAATTAAATTAATGGAAAAATAAATTTCTCATTCTAGAGGATGTCAAGGTAAATATTTTGGAAAGACATCAACATATTCTTTCACAATAGGTACATCCTCTATTTGATCATTCATTTCCTCACCCATGGTTAATTAATTCTTTTCCTCCCCAATAATTGAATTTAGTTGAGCTACTGGGGGTGGATCTAGATAAATATTATGTGGTGATGTTTCTACTCTAAAGATAAGGTACTCCTTATCATGATCAAAAATTGTAACCTCATTCTTACGATAAATTTTTTTCATCGTGGTCTGAATTCCAATCCATACCGATGATTATTTCAAATTCAATCATGGGTATGTCGATGAGATCATCAGATAAAAAAAATTATATTCCTTAATGGGGACTGATTCACAAAACATTATTGCAATGATAATTCTCTTAGGAGTTTTGACAGAAAACTCCCTTGTTAAATCATATTAGAAATATCTAATTTTCTTAGACAACTGGAAAGATAATAAACAATGCGGTGATCCAGAATCAAATAAATAATTTTCTAAACTTTAGAAAACTATTAAATTACCTTCCAACATGTCTTTCGGAGCTTCAACCTCAACAACAATGATAGCATATGTTTGGCCTTGATCCCTTGGCCTTTTCTGAGGTAATTTCCCCTGAATCTTTATAAACTTCATTTTCATAATTCCCCCTTTCTCCACAATTGTAGAATTCAACATCAATAGCCTCTTTCTTCCCCTTTCAATCACGAGCTTGGTGTCCTTTTTCACCACACTTGTAACAGACACCCATTCCCTTCAGGAAAGTAACAGGGTGTTTCTTCCCACATTTACAGAAGGATGGATATTCAACATTTCCCTTCTTCCCCTTATTTTATTTCTAGAGAGTTCAGCAGATCTCTTCTTCTATTGCTTTGATTTAAAGTCGCAAGACTTAGAAAATTCTATTTATGTCTAGATAGCACATGAGATAATATCTTCGTACGACATGAAGGATTGTGAGACTAATGCTCTATGGAGAAATTGTATTAAACCATCAAATAAATGATAAATCTTACTTCATGGGTTACATATATAATCTGTAGCATGCCTCGTTAACCTTGTAAAGTTAGCTTCATACTTCGCGAAATTCTCATCCTTCTTTTTCCTCAGACATAGAAATTTTCTTTCCATATCCGCTTGATGGTCATGAGGAAAATATTTTTATATGAATTTTTTTTAAACTCCCTCCATTCCATATTTGATACTTCTTCATCTTCCTTTGTGTTTTGAATCAATGACCACCATTGATTAGCATCTCCAGTGAGGCGGTAAACTACCATGAAAACTTTTCCCTTTCGATACTCCCCAAGGTGTGGAATATTTTCTCTACGGAATTTATCCATTGCTCAGAAACTAATGTATTTTTACTCTCATTGAATTTTGATGTTTGTTTCCTCATGAAGCGATCTAACATTGATCCTCCATGTTGTGGATCAGTTTGATCCATACGGGTAAGGTTATTATTCATAATCTGAGTGAGATGCCCTAGTATGATGATTATCTGATCAGCACCAGTTGTATCACCAGCTACCCTATAATTATCTTGAGTAGGAGGGAAATCCCTATATGGAGTGTAAGAATTGATATAGTTTCCATTCTTTCTACTAGGCTCCATTTCAAAACAATGTCATAAACTAGATTAGTTTATGAATCGCAATACATAAATCCAAACTTGTAAAACACTTAACATAAATTTTACAGTTTATGGATATAATGGATAATCATAAAAATGTTTTCTTTGAAGAAGTATACACTCATAAACCCTTTATAATGGTTTGTAAAAAAATGAGAATTATCCTAATCATATCCCCCAGGAGTGTCGTAACCAAGAGTGCAGCAAGGCCCGTTGTCATGCACCAGTTCCTGTTTGAGTCTACCTCAAAGCGTTGTTTTCGGGTTTTACCCCATGGTACATCTGTGCTAGAGCCACCTCTACCTGCTCATATCCAGACATGGATGTATTTGTTTTTTAAACTCACAAAATCTCTAAAATAAAATAAATCAAGGAAGTTCTTATATACTAATCCTCAATGTCTATATTAGGGCTATGTTCTCTAATAAAAGTTTATCTAAATCTAATTTCTAAGGTTTGTACTAAACATTCTCTGATACCAACTATAACACCCCAACCCCAGAAGACCAGAGTTAGTGGATTATTACGTATCATTGGCATGATCACAAAATTTCAAGTCTCGAATGACCGATTAGTTTAGTAGACATGGAAGACTAGATAAATTCATAAGGTTTATATTACATCATAAAATGGAAAACTACAAAAAAAATTCTATATATAAAACTGAGATACCATAGACTATCCCTATAGGTCAGTCATAACATACTTATTCACATCCTGGAAAAAATAAAACATAGAAATGTGTGAGATCAGATCCTCAGTAAGGATAACAATATAGAAAAAACATTCATAAATAAGCAAAAACATTTAAAGTAATGTATAAGACTAAAAAAATAATTTTAAACATGAACTTCAGCATAATATCTCAGAGATAAAATCAAATAAATCCATTTATTTATTCAAATGGATATTCCACTAGTCGAATAATCACTTGAAAGATCAATAGCCACTTTCATAATGATAGAATGTATAATTCTAGACATCATAACCACATAGTCAAGGCCTTGTGCCAATACTACAAATAATATTTTTTCAAGGCCTTGTGCCAAGACACTAGTTTGTTTCCTATGACCTACGATGCATTGAGGAGCTATTGCGGGCTCCACTAGTCACAAACTAAGTCCACTATATTCCTCATATGAAAAGGTTTAAACATAACATAAACATTCATATTAAAACTAATATACAAAATTCCAATACTTTATCCATAAACCATGAATTGTGTAAAACTAACACATCCATAGTAAAACATATCACAATACCTTAAATACAATATAGAAGTCTTGTATCATAATAAATCAACTTCAAATAAGAATAAAATCCATCAAACAATATTGACATAGATGAAATCAAAATATTTTTTTAGAGAAATATCTTTTTTTATTTTGAAATAATTTAAAATTAATATAATTATAAAAGAAAAAATTTATTTTGGAAATATTCTTATAAGTTTGTAAGGGAAGCTTTGATGATGATATAATGGCGGAAAATAGCTTCACCCACCATACAATTTAAAAAAACATTCTTACCTTAATTTTGTCGAAAAGGTCATAAAGTACCTTGTTTGGAAAATGACGGAAAGATTCCTTCAAAAAAATATAAGGTCAAATAAGGGTATAAATGAATTTACGAAATTGAATAGTAAATAGTAAAAATGTTTTGAAATACATTTTTAAGAAAAATGGATGTGTATGATAAAGAGGTCCTAGTAGATAATTACGTATAAACAACTTCAGAAAATAATGAGATTGTGAAATTAACCTTTAAATTGTACTTTTCTTTGGTCGATGGAAGGTTCACCTCCTATATAATGGTGATATAATTGTTATTAAATTATAAAATAATCATATACATTAATATGATATCATATATGGTATTTTAATATTTCTTTGTAAATAATTTCTTAGTATTATCATCGTTTTGGGTGTAAACTGATTCATTTTCCTTTGTATGCTTTTTTATGTAATTAATGAGATTTTTTATGTAATTAATGTTTGTTATGGATATGATGTATCTTATTCATATTCAGAATTATATTAAGTATTTACACTTTATTTTCAATCATCTAATGAAAATTAGTCATTAATGGATACGATGGGGAATGAATCTCATTGCGTTCGTCGAGATCATAATCCGTATGTACGCACGAGCGACAATATCATTATTTTGATATTAAAATAATATATAGTTTGATGGTATATCATATATACATAATCATTATCATGTTTTATTTATTATTTACCTCAATTATACATAATTATTTTACCCACCCAAATAATAACTTATTGAACAACAATTAGTCCACGACGTGGAGACAGTAAGTCGTACGTATGCACATTTGGTGACATGTCATTCAAAGGATGGATAGAATAATGAATATGGTTGTACCATATTATTAATAGAATATTATTATATTTAAGATATTGTATTTATTATTTTATAATGGAAATAAAAAAGAAATAGGATGTGGAAGAAGAAATTAACTTGAAAGATGTGATGAAATATTACCTCTTCTTCAGGTTCTTCCTTTTAATTTGATCAAAATGGCTCCATAGGTTGGATTTATGACTAAAGGAATATATCTAGGATGAAGTTAGGACAGTTGAGAGTGTATTTGGGAAGGGGTTGACCGATCCAAATGGTTTTGAAGGTGTGAATTATAGAGAAGGGGGAAGTGTCCTTTTATAAGAGGGGTGGGGGCACATTAAGAAAAGCTAGAAATATTTTTTTATAATAACAATATTTTCGGTTTATAATGGCTAAATAATTATTTATTTAAAGGATAAGTATAATATTGGTCTAAAATCACTCAACCAGTAGGTTTTAGATAGGTTTGGGTCACTATATTAATTGTATCTTTTATATTTAACTCTTAGTTAAATTGTTTGACATTTACCTTGTCTCTTTGTATTTTTACATTATATGGTTAATAAACTTACTATATACTTTTAAAAAAACCCCAAGTGGTTAATTAATGATAAAAATATCATTATATAAGCCTTTTGGTAGATCCTTAGATTTTTAGGAATAAAATATCAACTAATAATATAATATTTGTTTTAAAAACTCTTTTATGTCAATTTTGACACTATTTGGTATTTTGTTTTTTTATAAATTCATAATAGCATTATTACTTCAACTAAAATTCATCTAACCAACCCTAACATTTCATAGTAACCTATAGAATTATTGTAATTCATAAAAAGTCTCAAATTACATTTATTTTGATATTTATAATATCAATTGGTTGAATATTTCATTAATTAGGTAATTACAGCATAATCATTGATTCTTAAATAAATTAAATTATTTAATGTCTAAAAAATATAAATAAAATACCATTATGAAGTAAATATTTTTATATTTATTATTAAAATTTATTGTCGAATTTATCTTATCTGTAACCCTATATTAAAAATGGGTTAGTTACTAAACTTTCAGTTTAACACTTTTAACTCTTCTTTAAATTAAATAATTATAATTGTCCTAATCTAATACAAGTGGAAATAAAGGATCTTATTTTAATATTAAGGTTTTTTTGGTCGAATTATACTTATAGAATATAATTGGGACATGTTTTAGCGTAATAATAATATCATTTTTACCCTTAATTACCCTATTTAATTTTAATCGTGGTAAATAAAAGTAAAAAGTTACGATTCAAAAAAAATTATTTTCATCTTATTGAACCAAATTTTAAATAATGATATCAACTATGTCTCTTTTATTTTTGAAATTCAACTCACAGAAAAAGAAAAAATTATGTTTTATGTAAATTTTCAAAAATTCCCATGATGTGGGTAAAGGACCGTAAAAAGTTCAATAAAAATTATATATATCTAAAATTATTATAAACTAACTCCAATGAATAAAATTAAACTTATATAGGTATTATGTGTGTATTTTGATCTAAATTAAATTTAAATAAAATAAAAAATTATTTAAATAAAAAATTGGTTTTAAACTATAACTAAGTGTTTTTCACTATTCATCAAAAATTGAATGTTTTCAGAAAAATACCAAAACCTCACCCTAGGTTAATTTGGATATTACAAATCCAATAATGAAGCCCATTTTAAAAGATAAATTTTATAAAATTTTTAAAAGTAGGTATTACTATTCATAATGGCTAGTTTGATTGATTGTGGTGTGTTAGAACTCAATGTTGTGTACGACACACGCTATTGTATTATTCAAAGAGAATCATACCGTGGAAGCTTGGGATGTTACATTTTCCCCTCCATTAAATAATTTCATCCTCAAAATTTCTAGAATATTACTGCATAAAAAAATCATGTGGTTCTTCATCATAAGTTCCTTGGGTTTCCACGTTGCCTCTTCCACCACATGGTTTCTCTATAGAACTTTTACCAGGCGAGTTGTCTGGTTTATCAGCACCTGTTCTCTTGTATCATGAATCATTACAGGTTGTTCGGAATAAGACAGATCGGGTTCCAGTTCTAATTCCTCATAGTTGAGTACATGCCTTGGGTCAGGCATGTATTTTCTCCACAGTGATACATGTAATACATCAGGAACATTGGAGAGACTTGGTGGCATTTCCAAATGGTAAGCTATAGCCCCAATTTGTTCTAGAAATTCTAAATGATCGATGTACATGGGACTCAATTTACCCTTCTTACTGAATGGTATAACACCCTTTCATGGATATAACTTCAAGAAAACATGATCTCCTCCCTAAAATTTTAAATCCTCCCTTTATTTATCATCATATCTCTTTTGCTTACTTTGAGCTCCTTTCATGTGGGTTGGGATTACCTTCACATTGTCCATAGTTTCTTTAAAATGTTTGGGGCCTATGAGTTTTCTTTCACCAACATCATCACAAAAGGTTGGTGTGTGACATCTCATTCCATATAATAGTTCATATGGTGGCATCTGAATACTTGAATGGAAGCTATTGTTATAGGAAAATTCTACCAGAGGTAAATATAGATCCCACATACCTTGAAAGTCAAGTGAGAAAGACCTCAACATGTCTTCTAAGGTTTGAATAGTCCGTTCTGATTGTCCATCAGTTTTAGTTTGGGAGGCAGTGCTCAAACAAAGTTTAGTACCCAGGGATTTCTGAATACTTTTCTAGAATACTGATGTAAAATGGGGATTTCAATCAGAAACAATCTATAGTGTTACTCTATGAAGTCTTACAACTTCATTAATATATAGTCTTGTTAATTTTTTAAGTGTTAAATCTTCTCTTATTGCAATAAAATGTATTGACTTGGTAAGATGATCAACAATGACCCATATTTCATCATTACTTCTAGTAGTCTTTGATAGCCCCATGACAAATTCCATCATAATATTATCCCATTTCCACTCTAGTATGGGAATAGGTTTAAAGAATCTTCCAAGCTATTTCCTTCCAACATTCACTTGTTGACAAACCATACATCTTGACACAAAATAAGCAATCTCCCTCGTCATGTTGTCCCACAATAAATAATCCCTCAAATCTCTATACATTTTGGTGCTACTAGGGTGTATAAAGAAATTGAAGCTATGAGCATCATCTAACAATATCGTTTTCAGATCAGGTATATTAGGAACACAAAGTCTATTCCCAAATTTCAAAATCCCTTTATTCATATACGAAGTCGATCAATCTCCCATCATTCACAGATTTAATCTTATTTTTAAATTCCTCGTCATCATCCTATGAAATTTTTATTCTTTCTAGTACAGATGTTTTAGAAACCATTTGAAAATTAATTTATGTTTCACCTTCCATGGTAATTTCCATATCCATATTTACTAGATCAATGAAAATTGGATCCCTTTCAACTCTCATATTATTCAAAACACCATGATATTTTGTGCTCAAAGCATCTTCCACCTTATTTGCCTTCATCGGGTGGTAGTGTATCTTGAAATAATAATACTTTAGTAGTTCAATCCATCTCCTTTGCCTCGTATTGAGTTATTTATGTGAGAAAATATACTTCAAAGTCTTTTGATCGGTTTATATCACACAATTTTCACCATGGAGATAAATTATCCATATCTTTAATGCAATGATTATGGTTGCTTACTCAAGATCATGAGTTAGATAGTTTTTCTCAAGAATTTTTAGTTGTCGTGATGCATAATCAATAACACTATTATTATTCATAAGGACACAACCAAGTCCTTTCTTTGAAAAATCACTATAAATAAAAAACCCATCATTCCCCGATGGTAGAGTCAATATAAGATCATTGACTAATCTTCTCTTCAGTTATTCAAAACATTCATCACAATCTTTTTTCCAAACAAATTTAACCCCTTTACCTTTGATCTTGGTTAATGGGTTAGAAAACCAGGCAGAATTCTGGATGAAACCTCAATAATAACCTGCTAAACTAATAAAACTTATTACCTCAGTTATACTCATCGGTTCTTTCCATTCTTGGATTTTTCTTGTCGTAGAAGGATCAAAGGAGATTCCATATAGAGAGAAAATATGGCCACGAAAATAAATCTCTTGATGCCTGAATTCACACTTTCTAAAATTCCAATATAATTCATGTCTTTTAAGAATCTTCAGGATAATTTGAAAGTGATTTTCATGATCATTGTAGCATTTGGAGTATACAAAGATATCATTAATAAATACCACTACAAAGTCATCAATATATTCCTTGAAAACTCTTTTCCTTAGATCCATGAAGACAGAGGGTGCATTAATCAATCCAAAAGGCATTACTGTAAACTCGTAATGCCCGTAACTGGTTCAAAATGTTGTTTTCCAAATTTATTCTTTCTTTACACACAACTAATGATGTCTAGATCGAAGGTTAATCTTTGAAAAGTATTGAGATCTATGATGTTGTTGAAATAAATCATTAATGCGAGGTAGTATATACTTGTTCTTTATTGTTATAAAAATGATCTCCCTGTAGTCAATGCAAAACCTCATAGATCCATCTTTTTTATTAATAAAATGTACAGGGGATCCCCATAGAGAAACACTAGGGTGAATAAATCCCTTATTACACAATTCTTCTAGTTCTCTATTTAGTTCCTCTAATTCCAAAGTGTCCATTCTTTAAGGGGTCTTTGATATGGTCCTTGATCGAAGAATTAAATCAATGGAAAACTCAATTTCTCATTCTTTAGGATGTCTAGGTAAATCTTCTGGAAACACATCAACATATTCCTTCACAATAGGCATATCCTCTATATGAACATTCCTTTCCTCACCCATGGTTATTACATTCTCTTCCTCCCCAATAATCGAATTTAGTTGAGCTACTGGTGGTGGATATAGATAAGAATTAGGTGGTGAAGTTTCTACTCTAAAGATTAGGTACTACTTATCATCTTTAAAAATTGTATCCTCCTTCTTCTTACTGTAAATTTTTACATCATGGTCCCAAATCCAATCCATACCAAAGATTATATCAAATTCATTCATGGGTATGATGATGAGATAATAAGATAAAGAACATTTATATGACTTAATAGGTACTGATTCACAAAACATTCTTGCCATGATACTTCCTTTAAGAGTTTTGACTGACAACTCCCTTGTAAAATCAAATTGGAAATATCTAATTTTCTTAGAAAACTGGGAAGATATGAAACAATGTGATGATCCAGAATCAAATAAAGAATTTGATAAACTTGAGGAAATTCTTAAATTAACTTCCACTACATCTTTTGCAGCTTAAACCTCATTAGTAGTGATAGAATAAGCTTGGCCTTTATCCCTTGGCCTTTTCTGAGGTAAGTTTCCCTGATGCTTAGGAATTTCATTCAAATAATTCCCCCTTTCCCTACAATTATAGAATTCAAAATTGACAACCTCTTTCTTCCCCTTGTAATCACGAGCTTGGTGTCCTTTTTCACCACTCTTGTAATAGACTCCCATTCCCTTCATGCAAGTACCAGGGTGTTTCTTCCCACATTTACTATAGGAGGGATATTCAACTTTTCCCTTCTTCCCTATATTTCTATTTCCAGAATGTTTAATAGATCTCTTCTTATCTTACATTACATTAAAGTCATAAGTCTTAGAGAATTATTTTTCTATGTTGATAGCACATGAGAAAATATCTTCGTACAATGAGAAGGATTGTGAGACTAATGGTCGACAGAGAAATGGTATTAACCCATCAATGAAACGATCAATATTACTTCTTGGGGTACGTATATAATCTGAAGCATGACTCTCTAACCTTGTCAAGTTAGATTAATTATTTTAAAAATTATAATCCTCATTTTGGATCAAATAATAGACCACAGGAGCATGTTTGGTGTCCCACAAATGGTCATGCTTGCATGTTGTTGGCAGCACATTGTGACGGACTTGTGCCAGTGCAGCAGAGGTGGTATGCTCTGATGGGGTGTTGCGGCAGCAGCACGAATCTCCGGACACACGGGTCAGTCCATGGGTCACGTGTGGAAATATTTGCTGGCCAAGATGGCCACATGGGATGGAGGGTTGCGGCAGGTTTCCATGCCTGGGGAGAACAGACTAGCCCACTCCAGCGGGTTGGGTCAATCTTACGGGATGACCTTAAGCCGGGCTGATGCAGCAGTCCAAACCAGGTTGAACCCTGGTTGTGTCTGTTCAGACCCTAGGATGGACCCATGTCAGGTCGGTAGACCCCAGTTTGGGTTGGTTTGGTTCAGACCAGACATATACCCAACAAGACCCTTTTTACAAAAAACATCAATACCTTTCAATCTGTAAGTCTGATTGATGACCCTTTTTCGGCTTTGGGACTCTCATGATTAGGAAGTACAATTGAGATAGCTTTTTGGTATATTAATAAGGACCATTATAGGTAAAAATTCTTCCCTTGTTCCTTGCCTTGAGGATTCGGTATGGCATTGTATGGAAATCCCCTAGAGAGACGAGTCTTAGATAGAGTTGGAAATCCTAATTGGGATTAGAGTGATTATCTATCATCCTAGATTTAGTTTGTTGGGAAATTACATGACCTTCAAGAACAGTGTGTAAATCCTCCATCTAGTGGGACATACCATAGGGTTCATGGTATTCTTCAGAATCCTCTACGTTAAGTGATGTGTCATAGGGTTCATGGTATTCACTGAGAATACCCTTTGGTGTGGGGTAATACATATTGGGTTCGTAGAATTCATTGGAATACCCTACCTATATTTCATGAGATTTCGCCATCATTTTCTATTTGGTAGGGGCCAATGTTCAGAAAGACCTCTTGTAAGAGTCTCAGATGATGATTCTAATAGATTTGAGATGTCCCCCAGTGATCAATGGGTGCGGGTCCCCCTATCTATCAATCGAGATATTGCCTTGTTTTGTGACTTGACATGATCAGTTTACATTGGGTAGTTCTTAGTGTGTCTTATTTGGATAGGGAACAATAAAGTGGAACTTTTTTATGATAGTCTCTGATGACTTCATAAGTCATGGAGAATTGTCTACCGGAAAAATAATGCCTTGAACAGAATCCTATGACCTTGTTTTTTGGCTGTGATATCGAGACTCCTTGTTTGAGTGATACTAGAAGTCTCATGGAATATTTTTGATCTATCAAGAAAATATGTTCTCTGGGATAATTTTGGTATAAATATTCTATGTGGTTACTATCATATAGCTCATGGAGTGTGATATCCTGGAATCGAGTGTGCTATGAGCAGAACCATATGGCTGGTAGTTGATGAGGCATTTCATCTTCGAATCCATTAGAAGTATACTAGGATGTTCTTATTATAATTGTTTTTGACTTGGACCTGTGTTGAGAGGACTATGCCTCCTTGGTGGAATTTTATTTTCGGTCTTTTACTTTTTCATTTTCAGGTCCTCTAATTAGTATTGTTTTATTCACCCATACATAAGATTTTTTCACACGTGTCGTGTCTTGTACAGTTGACTGATGATTTGGTGGAGTCCCAGGAGGAAGAGTACCGGGACCAAGACCAGACTGTGCCTTTTCATATTAGATGAGAAGAGGTGTTTCTAGAGGCTTCCCATTGTAGCTTTTGAACCTATATTTATAGGTCATACAATGTGGTTTTCTTTCATATAGTGGGATTATATTCGGGCTCTGTCATATTTTACTTCATTAATTTATATCGTACTATGTTGTTGAGTTGTAGTAGTATGCATGCATATTTCATTCATAGTGTTTTCACTCTCTAGACTCATGGCATGGAGTTGGTTGCATGTTTATAGGTTCATTGAAAAATGCCTCCCATTTTTGGGATATTCCTACTCAGTACGAGTAGCTATCAACTAGCCTATCAACAACGGGCTAGGGGTAGTCACGACATGGGAACCGAGGGATGGTTCATGACAGTTATATCATGAATTGAATTATTTACTAAATATTTTTAGTATCATTTTATGTAATTATTTATTGGGAATTTATATTAAATATACTACTAATGCGATAATGGATTTTTGTCTCAATTTTCCTTCTTTGTGACATATATTTTGTTTTGAACCTAACTTATTTGTTGATGTGTATATATTTTCTCATTGAAAAGTAATATGATGAAATTAATCATTCTAATGTTATTTTCATTTAGTTTTATGTTATTACTTTATGGAAATTATGATTAAAAGTCACCAGAGTTGTAAAGATTTCAATTAACAATATCATCATTTATCAGTATTCATTAAGACTACTTCTCTAATGATAACATATTATAATTAATCTCTCGAGAATTATCATGAATTTTATTAAAATATATTTATTAAACATATCTTCAACTAATAGTACCTTTTTTCCACACTTTTTATATAAATTAATTAACTAACTTTTTTTATAAAATATGACTTTATTTCTTTCTTCAGTCATAAATTTGTTTTCTTCCAAAACCATGTTTTCTAAAAATGTTCTCAAAAAATGTTTTATTACTATATTATGATTTTAAAAAAGGAATTGTTACGTATTTTTTAATTTATTCATATTTTTAAAAGAATTAATATTAATGTTGTTTTTAGAAAAAATATTTGTTTGGATTTAACATAAAATGTTAAAACATTCTATGTTCTTATCATGCATGTGATGGACATAAAATTTCTACTATCAGGACCACTCAATGATTTAATGCTTACCTTAAATGTTTTCAAGGTTTTTAAATTAAAATATTATCCATGGTATTTGGAAAATTGTTTTAAATTTTAAGTACATTATTTCGAAATTAAATTACATTTAAAATGTTTGCGTTAAAAAATTATTTTCATAGTGGAAAGGATATTTTCCAAAAGAAATGATTTAAATGATCAATAAAAATCATATTCCATACATGAATTCATACATTGATGTAACCTATGCATGAATGTGGTTCATGATCCCCAGATAGAATTCTTATTCATTCTTTGAATGGTTTATGTTTATGAGGGAAAGTTTCTTATACAACCCATTTACCTTCCATGGGTTATACCATATGGAAGATATTATTAAACCATGTTCTTTTTCCATGTTATTACATGATGTAAGGATTCTAAATACTATATATTATTTGAAGTATATGATAAAATGAAATATCTATGATACCCATATCAATTTATGTGTTTTGATATGATGATTTTTTTTGATATTTTGGAACACATTAATATAGTTTTAATTATTTAATGACTGAGACCTATATCTCCCTTCAATGCATTGGGAAAATTTTATTAACTCATGAGATAGATAGAATTGTAACAAGGAGTGAATTAGGTTCAACAAGATGGTACTATATTGGGGTGTGGACCTGATATAATAATAAATGACTGGAATGTAGAGTGAACCCACTTCAATAAGATATGGATACAATGGGGAGTGAGCCTAATTCTGTATGGGGATATGTCCACTATGATACTCTTGGGAGAGAACCTTGACTACTATTATTTATTAGAGAGTGAACCCATTACATTATGATTAAATTCATGCCCATGGGTATGGTGGTGTCTACCACCTATGAGGTGTGGCCTCCCGTAGAGTTCCCTTATATGTTTTTGAAAAGATCATTGGCTAATAAGGAAAAGATTTTATATGCTTATATATATGATAAAAAATCCAGGAATTATGCTAATGTTATTTTCCCATGGATCATGTTTATTGATTTGTTTGTGAAGAATGTATTACAAAATAATAATCATTAATTCATGAAACCGGATTATGATCATTGATTTGTAGTGTATGGTTATTCAATGGTTATATCCTTGTTTTCATAACCTCATTTTCATATTATACTTACTTATTTCCATTTATTTTCATTACTAAAAATATATTCTCTCCCTTTATTTTGATTCCTTTACCATAGTTAGGAAGAATGGTTTTATACAGGGTATGTCTAAGAAGGGCACTAAATGGGAAGAAATTGGTTGGAAACATTAAAGATCATTCACCAATTTAGATGATTTTGTTCCAAGTTTTGAAATGCACTAAACTATTAAGGTCTTCAAGAATGTGGTTTTTAATATAATTAATATACATAAATTTTTTTTAATATGTCTGAATGATTATTCTAGGTCGATACAGTCCCACTATGGGGTTAAAGACAATTGGTATGAAACCTCACCAACCCAGTGAAGAAACTCACATGTCTATATAAATATTGGATAATTGATTACTATTACGACCAATAATCAACGATCCATGTCATAGGGAGACCCCTATGAATCCATGGTCTAATTACTCAATCTCCAAGGTTATGTGATGTTAGTATATATTAAAATTCTTTTAACATTTAGATTTCCTAGAACACTCATGAACCACACAAACCGATCTACCACATTTTTTTCACTATTTATAACCTAACATGGGATTTCCCACCAAACTCAGTCCAATATAATGATGACCTATATGGAATATTTAACAATGTATATATTGGCTCCATATCAAATATTGGGGTTATAAAGACCATTAATTGTGATATCCACCCATGACATGTGATACACGCTGCTCTACATGAAAACTAACACACTGTCTCACAATAATTTTTCAAACCTAGATTATATGTTTAAACTGGCCATCTTCATTGGGGTGGAACATTGATATAATTTGTCTCTAGGTTTAAAACACTCCTCCTATGCTCTCTACAACTGTGATGTATTTCATCCTTAATGTCTATTTGTGATCATTGTGGCTGTCCAATAAATCTGGATGATCTCATGCATGTGAAAATTCCCAAAACTCTTAACTAAAATTTGTTATCAGATAGAAGGTAAGTTTTATTAATTGTTAATTTGTTTTATAATCACCCAAATAGAATCATGGAATCTCTCTCTCCATGTAATTACCCTAAAAAATCCATCAGTATTCTATCCCCCTACTATTCTAGGAACACAAAAGTGTCATTCAAACCTGATGGATCCACATTTTTTGTCGTTACACACTCATATGTGGGGCTTAGAGAATGAAATTGACAATTCTATACATCAATATATCATACCATTTATTTATAAATGTCATGGAATACTATACTAATCCTAGATTTATCACTAATGAGGAGGTATAAAACTATTTCCGCACCTCCTTAGTAATAGTAATTGATATTATCTATTTCTTTAAGAAAGTATGACTTATCCCCACCCTAAAGAAACTAATATTATTCAACTTATATGGATATAATGTCATGTATAATTTTATATGTGATGTATCCCAATTGAGACTTTCACCCATGTCGAAGAAGTGGGGGATCTAGAACCATCATTTGATGAAAAGTTACACCCTTATCCCAAACAAGGGCAAGATGCAACGAGGAATTTTTTTTTGGAATCATAATTCAGACGGGATTGAGATTTAGTACTATGGGAATATACAACCTCAATGTAATTCCTAAAAAATAGATTATCCCAATGTCAAACACCTTCACGAACTCCTTCCAATGCCTCTGTCTTAGGTTGAGTCATCTTTGGGTACAGATATACTAGAAAATATAGTTATATGAAAAAATAATTAAAGGTTCACCCAAAAGATAACACCCCCACATATCTAAGAAGGAGACATCCACCACCAAAATAATTTTATTCATGTAATTATACTCTTGGGGTCTAAACTTCCCTAAACTATGACCAATTACTACAAGCCTTTGTATTAACATGGATTCGAGTCATGCTTTGGAGGCATCATATAATAATTGGCACTTGACTCCATCTTCTTGAAGACTCAATACTTGAGGATTAAAGAATACATATCCCAAAATCCCAAGGACTGTAAAATATCTTAATATAAGAAATTAGATACCTTTCCATGTTTATGTAGTTATGGAAATGTAATCTAGAAAAATTCCATCATAAGGTATGAGATTACCCTTCTAAGTTGAGGAAACTCCGAACCAACTCCATGATCCTAGGAAGGACACATGAAATCAAAACATCAACATATTTTTGGTCCCACCACTACACTATTATCATAGCTTACATAACATAAAAAGTGATCTACTTAAATATAAAACTGACAATTCAAGAGTCTTCTATAAAGATGGTGCTCTCAAAGATGGCCTTGGGACATCCTAAAATTATGTTCATGATTATCCTTTGATGTACAGTTAATGACAATGTCATTGATATAGGTAACCACAAGATGGTCAAAATAATTTTGGAATATCCTTCTAATGTGTTCCATGTACACTACCGA
Organism: Viscum album; assembly: GCA_963277665.1. Taxonomy (NCBI): domain Eukaryota; kingdom Viridiplantae; phylum Streptophyta; class Magnoliopsida; order Santalales; family Viscaceae; genus Viscum; species Viscum album. The sequence goes on from OY728137.1 coordinate 387,826,754, forward strand.
GTAATTTATCCCACCAAATGGAATCAATATCAATTCATCAATCCCATAATGGATTCAAAATTTTATCTTTAGAATACCATCCTCTTGATCCCTAAACAGGTGACAGAAGGACCTGAGATCAAACTTTTAAAATCATATCTATCATTAAAAATTGTCTTTGAAATCATTAATCCATTGGAAAAGGGTACATTTTTTTAGCATTAATTTTTCAAGTGATGGAAAAAATTCCAATCTCAGGGATATTATCTATATTTTTCATGAATAACACTAGAGCTGCCGATGGGGACACACAGGGACTAAAAAAAACTTTTATAATGTTTCTAATATTTGAAGGGTCATACTAACCAACTAAATTAGTATACATTGGGATCCTTCTGCATATGAGCCTATATATATGAGTATGATAATCTATCTTTCTAATAAATTCAAAAATCATCCCACCCACTAGTAAAAAATGAAAATATTATTGGGTATCAATAAAACTAAGGAAGTATCTCATAAAAACATTATCTATCTATCAAGAGTTATTTCACACTACCATAAGTGAAGTGTGATCTTTAATTGTACCTCATAAAGACCCTCTAGATTATGGGGTTGAGCTAATGAATCCACATGGAACTCCAAGGTCTCAAACAAGGTATGTGATAAAGAGGTGTGGACCAATACATATATACAAAACTACATCTAAATTAGAGGAGTCATAGGTCACACCATATATCATTATTATTCCTCTAGGTTATAATCCTCTACTTCTTAAATCCATCATTTAACCTTCCCCATAATTTTACCATAAGTAGGGTGTGTATCTGAAACATTAGAACCAATCAAATTTCCTCTAACATAAAAATCAATGGAAGCCATCCACCACACATCAACACTATCTACTTTTAGATGCATTGACTCACATAAATTTTTTTAAATAACATCACAATATAACTTGTATTGGGTGGGGTTTCATCCATATTAAATTCAAGATCAATGACACAACAACCATTACCAACATAGGGATCCATCAACACAATAAGTTTAATTGAATAACAATAGTTGTTACGACCACTATCTCACAAGAACAGTTCAAACACATGGTGGAATTTCCTCTGACATTTATCTAGGAAAACCATAGTTAAACTATGGGTTACTAGAATGTATTCCTCTTTGAAGATATTCCCATCGGTATCCCAGGAGAGTTTCACCGCATCATGGATTTGGATGACCAGACTGCACGATCACCCTAATTATCTTGGAATAGGACAAGTTGCATACTCAACCATCCAATTGGTCATGTTATGAATGTTAGAAAACTCAGATCACTCCCTCTTTCCAATCCTCCACTACCCAAGGGTCTGGATCTTCATGAAATTTGAGTGTTCTCTATAATTTTAACTCACACAATGTGAAAACCATAAACATATCATCATCATATCCTACTATATCTATAAACTTCTGAACATGTAGAGTATCATCATAATGTAATAAAAAATGTGGGTCCATACACTAATAATTATTCATAAGCACTACTCTCGGATCACAAGGAGGGAAAAACTCAAGAATGGATCCCTAGATAGAGGCTTCTTCATTGAACTGGTCTTCTTTACGACACTATGTCAAAATTCTATATGACTATTATCATGGTGTCATCTTGAATATTAACAAGACATACCATGGTGAAAGAGAATATCTAGGGAGAAGACTCAAGAATTCTATGCAATCCAAAGATGCCCAACCCTATATAATGAAAGTATCATTATTTTTCTAACAACCAGTGCCTCAAGATGCCGAGTCAACTACCATGTAGTTAGAGTCCTTATATATGGATATATTAGTCGCCAAACCTATAATAGGTTTCATAACATGAGATCCAAACTTGAGACACAAAACACCACATCCCTAAATTGCTAACTGGAAATCAAAACATGACTAATTCTAATCACAATCACTACAATAAATCCACAATATATACCACTCTTTGATGACAATATTCACCCGAGACCCACCTAAGCTGGTATTAAACCAAAGGTAACACCCCTACACTATAACAACACTATATTTGTTGGAATATCTTTTTAAGATAACATTAATTTTTCCGATATTTAGTTTCTACACACAACACCGACTTTATCTTTTGTTTCATAAAACATCGATTTTAAATGAAACATAGCATACTATTAAAATATTTTTATTTAATATTATACTTATCACATTTCAATTAGAATGGTTGTATTTAAATTTATTAAATAGATTAATAAAATATTCTATTTTATAAGTATGAAAAGTAAATTCATTAGTGTCCAATAAAATAAAATTAAAATAATTTTTTTTGGAAATAGTGGAAATATTTTTCTGAGAAACTATTTTAATGTGAAAAAAAATGTTTTAAAAAAATAAATAAAAAATCACTTTTTGTAAATTATTTTCAATAAATATATATTTATATTAATTTAATGGTTTAATATTCATCTTAATATTTCCTAGGCATGAGATAATAACAAATCAATCATTATGCTTAAAACTGCATTTTTCTAAATAGTTATTTTGTTTCATTTCTAAAAAATATTTAAAAATTGTCTGTTGAAATTTTTTGAATTTAATCTCTAAAAATAAATTTCATTTTTTAAATATTCATGTAAGAGTTACCTTATGGAAATTTTTTTATAATTTTTTGTAAAAAAATTTCATTGTATAGTGAAAAATATTGGTGTGTAATATGATTTTTCATTACTTTTTACATATTTAAAAAAACTAAAAAAGATAAATATTAATTTAAAAATAAAATTATTGTTGTTATATATTTATTAATACAATTTAGTTCATTAAAATAATGTTAATGTTGAATTTTTATATAAAAATGTTTTCAAATTTTGAATAGTTTCTCTTTAAAAACTCCCATTTCTTATCACATATATAGGTTTAATTTTAAATTAATTTTTGAACTGTATATTTGAGTGAATTTAAAAAATAGACACTATATTTATAGTAATAATAATTTATATGACATAATAAGTAAATATTAAATTTTCAATATAATTAATAGTTAAAATAGTTAAAATAATTTACCTTGTTTAAGGAAAAAATGGATTTAATATGGGATAAACTAAATAGATAAGGAATAAAAATGGACATAATCATTTCTAGAACCCATTATTGAACCACATATGGACTTAATATATTATCGTTTCTATTATTTAAAATTAATTTTTATGTTTGTGTGTGAAATTTTTGGCACATTGTTTTTTTTTCTAAATCTACAAGTGTGTTAGTCACATCACTTATAGGAGGCCACCCATTGTCCGCCCCAATTCACACATAAAAAACACTGTGTATTAAAAAATAACCACAAAAATAAAACAATTAATTCCATAATCTCTTCCAAGATTTATTATTTTGGCCATAAATCCATCCCATGAATGATATTTTTGTATACAAAAAGAATTTTATAAAGAAGAGGTAACTTCCTTGGTCGAGTTTTTTTTAATTTCTTCAAAAAATCATAAACTTATTTTTAAAACAAGATGATATAATAACCTAAATATATTAAATGTTATAATATGTAATTATTTTAATTAAATAACTTAAATCCTTCTCCTATTTTATTAAGTATGTTAGGAAATCATCATTTATGTTTACGGAGGACTACCCCTCATGAACTGATATTGTTCTTTTTGAATTTCCACCTATATGGGATGGAAATAAGGATGGATTGAATATTTATATGTGATATTTATTATATTATTATACCTATATAATAATATTTTACATCTACCATCTTACCTTCCAATCCCCTGGTAAACAATAATGACTCTTCTGTGTATAGTGTACTACCACCTCGTGAATTGATGTGCTGTGTTTTTTCCACATCCATTTTATGTAAATGGAATTAAGGAAAAATTTAATGAGTATATATGATATTTTTAACATAATTATAATTATTTAGTTATTATATCATTGATAACTTTTTACGTTTCACTCTGTAGGGGATACGTTAACATTGTTCATAAATATGGAAGTATACCACCACAAGCATATATACGATTTTTTTTCAGTAATTCATTTCATTTAAGGTAATTGGGGAAAATTTAAGCAATATATCTGAAATATAGGACAAAAATATTATTATATAGTGGTAATATGTTATTTAACATTATTTCATTTCATACATTAAGAAAATGGAAATAGCATTCTTGCGAACATTCGACAAACCATCCCCTTGAATGGTGCATTTCATTTTTTGTCTCTAAATATTATGGATTAAAATAAATGATTATATAATAAATATATAAGATATTTATAACATGGTTAAGAATAGTATTACTATTTATATATGTTAAATAAGTGATATATAAAAATAAAAAATAAAATCATAGATGAAAAACAAAGAAAGTATTACCTTAAACATGATTTTAACAAGGAATTATTGATAAATGGGTAATGAATATCATATTTAAATCTTTAATTTTATGATTTATAATAATATATTTTTGAAATATATTAATAATAAACTTATATTTATGATAAATTATTTTCTAATGTGTATAATGGAATTTAGGACTTAATGTATGGAATTTCTTTCTCATTTTTTTTTACTTTTGCGAGACACATTCCATATTCACAACCTATTTATTTTATGTGTTGTATATAGTACCCATGAATTTATTTTATGATTAATATCCTAAAAATTATTGATATTTATATATCCATTTTATTATATTTCTTTCATGGGGTTTGTGGTTTAAAATTTAGATACCATGTAATTGATTTTGGTCTTAATTCTTATTATTTAATTTATCTGTTATATTACACACCTATCATCTATTATAAGTATTATATAAATACCAATTGAAATTTTTTATCATGAATTAAGTTATTCATATTATATTACAAGTTTCATTTAATTTTATTCCATCATGGGGATTATGATTCAATGTTACCAAAGGGGTAAGGGTTTTATAATACAATCTCATCATTTATAGAGATTGTTTATGATTTCATTTCAGATGATAACAAATTATGATCCACCTCTCAAAAAAATATATTTTATCTATTTTTGTTATGTCATGAAAAAATATATTTCCCTTCATTTTCCTCTATTTATGTACTCATGATTTCAAAATAATTTTCATTAAAAAATATTGTCATTATTTTCTACTTCATTATGAAACCCTATTTCTTACAAAACCTTTATTTAAAAAATTAAATTTTTTTGGAACTTCCAAAAATAACTTAATAAATACATTTTAATCATGAATTATTTTTTAGATATATTTTGAAAGGAATAATCTTTTATTTCTCTAAATAATGCTTTTTTGGTTTATACCAAAAATGTGAAACGAATATAATATTTATTATATATGACATGAACATAATTTACCAATGTCTTTATCATCATTTTTTTATTCTTCCTTCATAATGTTTCAAAATTATTTCAAAAGAATGATGCGTAATGTTTTTATATTTTAGAAATTATTTTTAAGTGGAATGACTATTTTCGTCAAGAAAAGTTCCATGTGATTTTTTTTTTCAAAATCATTTTCCTTCTTGGATTGCATCCATTAATGATACTTATGATTCAATAGGGATATTATCCAAGGATACTTTTCTAATTAGTCATTTTAATGGTTTATGTTTAGGATCAAATTTTTTTCATGAAACCTATTGTTCATCCACTGGTTGTACCATGATAAAAGTCTTATGAAACAAGATTCTTTTTCCACATGTTAAAATATGATGAAGTGAGGAAATGATTAAGAAAAAAGTTTCTTTCCCAAAGTCCATGCTATGATTAAATTTTTATGAACCCCATTTCATTTCATGGTTTTAGACGTGTTGAGTTTTTTATAATCATGAGGAACAAGTTTTTATGTTTTTCATTTTGTGATGGGCAGTACCTATATCTCCCTCTAATTAATTTAATAATGATTAATGTTATATGAGATCAATTGGTAGACTAGTGGTTATCTCAATCCCAAAAGAGGGTACATGGTAGGTAATCATATGCCTAAAAGAGGGTAATGGGATTTTATCCCAATCCCAAAATAGGTTATGCGGCATTTTATCCCAAGACGAGGAAGGTATGTGGGTTTTCAAGCCAAGACTTTCATGTTATGAATTCCTTGGTGGGAATCCTCGACATAAGATTATATATGATTATGTATATTCCCTAGAACTGCGTCTTTTTCAGTGTTATGATCGCATGGATCATGTTCTATTATTTCATTATGATTCATTTCTTAGAAACATACTAGATTTATTCAATGAATCATGATTGTGATCTCTGATATGAAGTGTATGATTTTCATATGTTTTTCTCTTGTTTTCAAACCAATATTCTATTGTTATATTGATATCTACCTTATTAACCCTTACTACGAGTATGAGATCACAAATTCTTAGGCCTCCTTTCACAATTAAATGAAGAAAGGTATTATGTAGGATATTTCTTTGATGGGTGGTAATTGTGAAGAACTTAGTAGAAAATTATGTAGATCACTTATGTATTAGTTGTTTTTGTGTCCATGTTTCTAAAGGCACTAGACCTAAACAATTGTATAATTTTTCCTTATGTTATGTAAAACATGTTATTTCTTTAACAATAAATAATTATGTATGATAGGTTTGGGTATTAACTGTCGATATCATATAAATTTTAATCAAACATTTAGAAACTAGGATGAAAAAAAGATTATTTATACCCCAAGGGATATTTTAATGGATATGCCTTGGGATATGTTCATGGCTAAGTCCAAGGATAATTTTACATATATGAAAATTTCCTTGATTTTTTAAGGATATATGGAGATGATTTTAATAAATTAAATCCCTGCTAAAAACTATAAAATTATGTGTCTCTAACACATAGGTACCTAGGGGTAATAACTCTAAATAGTGTGCGTTGATTTGAACATGATCATTACCTCGTGCACAATAATGAAATTTTTTCACACCTAGTTTGAACCTCCTTGGGTATATGATCTGAATATTCATAAAATCTTAATGATCTATCATGAAGGATCTAAATACATGACAATTATGATCAACCAAGGATAAACCTAAGGTTTCATAGATAAAAAATAAGGTATCATAATTTAGACATCATATAATTTATTTTTTATGATTATAGGGTTCTACACTATGAATATTTTGGCAGACAACATTCTTTTCATTTTATTCAATGGATGGTACCAAGAAAAATACTATTATCACTGAATTTTTTGGAAAATTCAATGATTATGAGAAACCAATTTAAATTATGAATTGAGGGAAAGGTATGGTTATGATACATACTCATCTATTATTATATATTATTAACAATTTAAACTTAAATGATACTCCTAAAACAATAATTAAGAGGAATATTTAATTTTACATTTGTTATTGTTGTAATGAACATTGATGAAAGAAGATTAGTCTTTTTACATGTCAAGAATATATGAAGAAGGATCTGAAAGTATATATAAGATAGAGGTGAAAATTTCTTCTTTGTGAAAATTAAAATCATATGGAAATAAATTTCAATGGAATTTGATGTCATATATTTTATGAACTAGGCCATTGTTTGATTCAATGCCCTAAACTAATGGCCATCACCTATACAAAGTATTGACCGATGTTATACCAAATCATTGAAGTAAAAGGGTTTAAGTATTTATGTATTTAGATTATAAAATTAATTTGTGGAAGTATATTTGATTTCATTAATTAATTCACAACTTTTTGTATACTCTATTCAAAAAAATTCAAGTAAAAGTGCATAATTGGTGTGAGATACTCATGTTTTAATACTAAATATAATTTTTGAGAATTATTTGATGTAGTCCATTTAAGTCAGTTTACAATTTTAATTATAACTATCATCCTTATTATACAAATTTTATGTTTCTTAATGGTTAGGTTTACTTATTCAATATCCAATATATCTTTATAAGTAATCATTGTCCAATTCTGACATTTGAAGGGTCATTTGGACCACACAAGAAGGCTCATAGAATCTATAAAGAAAATGGACCAACCATGGATGTAAAGACCCGTAAATTTCAAGGAATTTTTTTTTCTTAATTTTCATTGGAATTTTACAAGAACGCATTTTCTGACGGCACGTGATTCTAAGGCCCGGTGTGCCCGTAATCATTTTCCGAAGTTTGGCTCGGGTAAGTTCAGTGAACGGACGAGCGGGTTTTTCTAACTTTTGAACTGGTGCCCGAAATCGAATTCTGAGGGCACCGATGAAATCACAGCGCTGGTATTTGCTTAGAAACGCCTCTTCCGGAGTTGCATTTGCTCGGGTGTGGTTTTTAATTTTCAGGCTTAAAGTTATGAAATAAAATAATTTGTTCGACAAACTTTATTTTATTTCACTTAAGCCACTTGGAAGCGACTTGAAGCCACTTAAAAGCGGCATAAACTGAGTTGAAACAGATAGGGTGCTATCCAGAAATATCCTACCCCCTTGGTTGGATATTTGTGAGGTGGGGCCCGCACGAGCCCCACCGTTTCATTCCGCTAAGTAACGCACCCGCGAAAACCCGTCATTATGAAAGTCAACTAACGCGTTTTCTTAAATCCTTAACGCACCATTTAATTGGGCGGTTTATTTCGTGAATTAAATGGGCGGTTTCGTTCGTTGAATTAATTCAACGAATTGATGGGTCATTACTAACCTTTTTCGTTTGTTGGCGTAATAATAAAATAAGACCAACATGTCTTTTTGGAGGATTACTCGTTGGGAGGTTTGTCAGAGTTCTTGAGCCTTCATCCTCCTTCGTGAAGAATGCGAAGAACATGAAGAACGCCAGCCTCCGACGAAGAACGCCGAACCCGTGGAAGTCGATGACGCGACGCCGTGTTCCGCGACGCCGACGTTCCCTTCCTGCGACGTTCTTCTGCGACGTCTCTTCCTCCGCAACGAATCTTCGATCAGCTGTTGAGGTAAGAGGCTTCGAGTTTCTCTTAATTCTCCCTTGTGTTTTTTTAACAAAACACGGATTTAATTTTATATAATTAAATTAAATCTGTTGTTTCTTGGTCCATTGAGTTCGCTGACTCAACGCCGGATTCCGCGACGACGCGACGCCCTTCCGCGACGACGGGACGATCCCCTCCTTCTGCGACGAGCAATTCCGCGAAGAACTCTCACGTGCGACGACTTGTCAAGGTAGGGATTTTTATTTTTGGAAATGACTTTATTTTCCCATGTTGTTTCCGTTCAAAATGAAGAACCCGATTCATAAAACAATTTTATTTCAGTAAAATTGTTTTCAGATATGTATTCATGTGTTGGATTATTTCTTCCGTTGATTATCTCTAACGCGGAGGGTGCGGGCCAAACGAACACGGCCCGACAACCCTCCGCCGTTCTTCGTTGTTGTGTGGAATGACGGGCGACGACGGAATGTGCCGCAACGGAAATTTGACGGTTCCGCAGTGAAGAGCGAGTCCCGGGAGGAGCAGCGGCGCAGACGGGAACAGAATCGGACCACCGGAGCGACTCCGGGGGCCCGCGGAAGCCGACGGCGGCGCAGTTCGCCGGCGCGTCGGCGCCGGCAACCGGGAGCGACGGCGCCCCGGCGCGCCGCCTGACAAGGCAGTCGCGGCTGAAGCCGCGGCGGCAGCACCCGCAGACCCGCGGCCGCGCGGGTCCCGTGCCCTCGGACGCGGCAAAGCCTCATCCGGCTGTCCAGGGCGACACCCCTCGGGTGCCGCGGGGTTGTCACACAGGGGCGGTGGCTCCCCCCCGCGTCACTCGGGTCGTCCAGGGCGACACCCCACAGGTGCCGCGGGGGTGTCACGCAGGGGCGGCGGCTCCCCCCCGCGTTGCTCGGGTCATCCAGGGCGACACACCGCAGGTGCCGCGAGGGTGTCACGCAGGGGCGGCGGCTCCCCCCCCCCCCCCCCCCCGCGTCGCTCGGCCACACGGCCGAGCCAGCCCGGACTGGGTCCGGCTGGGTCAGAATGGGTCGGACCGGGTCGACCCGGTTCGGCCGACCCAGGGGGGGTCGGGCCAGGTCGGCCCGGGCCCGGACCCCCGTCTTCGGACCATTTTCGGTCAAATGCCCGTAACTTGAGCTACGAGCCTCCAAACGACGCGCCGTCTACGGCAACGCGATCCTTGGATCGAGACGGTAATTTTGGTATATCGCACTCAAGGTTTTGGAATACTTTGTGTTCGGCCGGGTTGGTTCGTACACGAAACCAACCGGGCCCTCGGAGCGGAAACACTCATATCTTGAGCTACGGACGTCTGATTGATGCGCCGTCAGCTTTGTTGTTTTCCTCTAAGTGAGACGGATCTTTTGGCATAATCCGCCCGAGGTTTGGATGTAGGTGGAGTACAGTCGGGTTTGTTTTTCCTTAAAAACCAACAGGGCCCCTGGGATGAAAAAGCCAATAACTCATAGACCGGGCGTCCGATCGACGCGCCGTCTGCGACGTTGAGTTCCTGTTGGCGATATGGAACTTTTGGATACATAAACTTCGGACATTGTGACAGTTGATGTATCAGCCTCTCGGCTCATGGAGCGGACCCTCCCGAACGATCTTGCTGTGTGCGGGAACCCTAGAGTTGGCTGCGACTGCTACTTCTACAGCGACGACCGTGCAGAGATCCTCAGTGGATTGCGGCGACGACCATGCAGATATCGTCAATGGACTGCGAAGACGACAGTGCATAGATCCTCAGTGGATTGTGACGACTAAAGCACTCAGCGATCCTACGTGGATCAGTGCTAGAGGTCCTGTGTGGGCCCGATCCTGTGTGGGTCCGATCCTGTGTGGGTCAGCGCTCAGCAGTTCTGTGTGAGCCAGCGCCTACAGGTCCTGTGTGGGCCCGATCCTATGTGGGTCATTGCGGGGGTTAGTTACCTATCGATCCTTCGTGGGTCCGACGACTTAGTTGGATTAGTGATCATCTTTATCGTCATCCGAAGAAGTATACCTGTGTGAGCTGAATCTTGAGTTACTCTCCTTTGTGGATTGTGTTGAGCTATCCTATGTGGATTTACTGTTTACTCTCCTTTGTGGATTGTGTCGAGCTATCCTGTGTGGATTTACTATTTACTCTCCTTTGTGGATTGTGTTGTTCTATCCTGTGTGGGTATACGTTTTGCTTTCCTGTGTGGACTGGGTTGTGCTTGGGCTCGGACGTTGGAGCTGAACGGGAATTGATAATATATGTATATGTATGGGCATATACCTAAGCAGTGTCGGTTGTTACTTCGTGATTGTATCTTTCCTTTGTGGATTATCCTTTGAGGATTTCGGGAGACTTTTGGGGGTCTCGGGGTCCCTTCTGAGTATCTTATACTCACCCCTGCACGGGCTATGCCCGCACTTCGTGGTGTTGGTTGCAGACGACGGGCAGCGCTGATCGTGGTGGAGGCTTACGGAGCTGGACGGTACATGGAGGTGGACCACCGGGCGGGACACACTCTGAGCGGATGGCTGGACCGAGGAGCTGTGGAGGCTATCTATAACCACCCTTCAGGTGGGACTTCCAGAGGATGGCTTGACGCTGCGGATTTTCCTTTCAGTGGCTGTTTTTCCTTTCAGTTGTACTTTACAGTTGGGCTTGTATTTCCGGCCCCTTTTACTTTCATCACAGCTTGTACAATTTTTACTTAGTGTTTACTTTTCCGCTTTCTTACTCTGTGGTGCTTGTTTACTTTTCAAAGGAAATGCCTTCCCTTTTGTTGGGATTTATGCCTTGGTGCTAGTCGCCAGCCCTTGGCCTATGGAAGGCGGTCTTGGGGTAGTCACGGCACGGGCCCCGAGGACGGGTCGTGACAAATTGGTATCAGAGCTGGTTGGTTCTACGACAGACTCTGATCTTTCTTCTATGTGAAGCAATAGTGTTTAGCGTATTGGGTGTGGTTATCAATCCAGGGAGTCCAGTGTTGGTGCGGCAGCCGACGTATCCTTACACCAGGACCCTGATTTCTGATTTCCGACTTAATGCACGAAAACATTGATTGCATGTGTGTTTCAAGTTTTCTTTGTGATTACTTGTGTCAGCTCACCAGGTATACTGTTCTGACCGTGGCACACTTGTTTCCTTTTCAGGATAGCCCCACGACGGTAGCCAGCTAGGGTTCCAAGAGTAGAGCACGAGGACAGCCCGCCGAGCGACGAGGCCTCGGTATAGGGCCCGTTGACAGCAGAGGCACTGGCAGTACCTTTACCCGCCGAGCCCCCGATGCTTCCAACGTCGATCGCTGACAATGCACGACGCCTCGGAGCTCTGCACGAGTTCCAGCGCCAGCGACCACCCAGGTTCCGTGGGGAGACGGACCCCCAGGCAGCCGAGGACTGGCTGGAGGAAGTCGTCTGAGTTTTCAGGCGAGTGAGGACACCAGCAGACCTCATGGTGATCCTCGCGGTGAGCCTACTGCACGTAGCAGCAGGACGATGGTGGAGTTTGATGCTCCAGGTACACGATGAGGCCTCCCTCATCTGGATGGACTTCGAGAGCCTCTTCCGCTCAGAGTTCATCCCAGCCACCCTCCGTGCGGTGCGCATTTAGGAGCATCTTCAGCTGCGGCAAGGCAGCTTGACGGTCGCCCAGTACGCGGCGAGGTTCACCGATCTTTCTCGCTACTCGACCGACATGGTACGGGACCCCTTATTCCGGGCCCGGACCTTCGATCATGGATTGAGACACGAGATCAGGGCATCGCTGATCTCTCTCAGCATCCCGACCCAGAAAGGAGTGCTGGAGCGATCCCTTCTAATCGAGAGATTTCTGGCTGAGTCCACAGCGAGACCTACCGCAGGGCGGCAGGTAGTAGAGTCTTCGGCAGCTGGTATCCGACGGATTACTCAGGGTTCCAGGCAGACCAGGCCTTCCGGCAGATGACCTAGGGACACTGGCTCAGCAGTGCGGGGCACACAGCGCGGGGCCAGTCTTCCGAGAGGCAGGCAGTGCTACTCCTGCGGCGGGCAGGGCCACATGGACCATGACTGCCCGACCTACCGTACCGAGGAGCAGCAGACGATGGAGGGACCACCCAGGTAGAGGTAGAGGGTCGACCGTGGTGGTCTGCAGGGAGGAGGAGGACGAGACGGAGGAGCTGGCCGAGCAGCAGGTGGTGGGCGACGCTTTGAGGCTCTGCCACCACCACCACTAGGAGGTCTGGCCCGACCACAGGGAGCTGGCAGGTAGAGACAGGCTCATCTCCAGGCAGTGGAGGCCTATGACCACGGCGCGCCAGAGATGATTCGAGGTACGATCTGTGTCTATTCCACCCTTGCTTCAGTTCTTATAGACACATGAGTGAGTCACTCTTTCATAGCCGCTGCCCTTGTTTAGAGCGCGAAGATTCTGATAGAGCCGTTGGCTCGATCCTTACGGCTAGAGACCCCTACGAGAGAAGACTCGACGATTACACACTGGTGCCGGCAGTGTGAGCTTACTCTAGGAGGCGATAGCTTCGGCTGGGATCTTCTTGTATGGGCGTCGAGGCCTTACGACGACATCTTGGGCATGGATTGGTTATCTACAGTCCATGCTCAGATTGACTGTTTTAGGTGCAAGGTGTGATGTGTGCGCACCAATGGGAGCAGGTTCACCTTCACCGGCGAGAAGGGAGCCTTCGCAGCATAGGATGGACTCACACAGAGGAGAGGACAGCCCATCACTCATCAGTTGGCTAGCCTCATCCTTGGAGCAGTTGACATGCGGAGTCCTAGTTTTCCTGTAGTGGTGGATCGGTATGCGGACGTCTTCCCCGACGACGTTCCAGGGCTACCTCCTTGCAGAGAGGTAGACTTATATATTGATATGTACCCTGGGAAATCCCCGACATCCACTCCAGCATATCGGATTGCCCCCGCCGAGCTTCGAGAGCTACGGGTACAGTTGGAGGACTTGCAGGGCAAGGGGTTTATCTGACCCAGTGTTTTACCCTGGGCTTCCCCGATATTGTTCGCCAAGAAGTCGGACGGGAGCTTGCGACTTTATGTCGACTATCGTCTCCTGAATCTGGTGACAGTGAGGAAAAAGTATCCGCTACCGAGGATTGATGACCTCTTCGATCATCTCAAGGGAGCACGGTGGTTCACGAAGATAGACCTCAGGTCAGGCTATCATCAGCTCAGAGTTCAAGATGAGGACGTGCAGAAGACGGCCTTCAGGTGTCGGTATGGCCACTATGAGTTCTTGGTTATGACTTTCGGTGTAACCAACGCTCCAGCAGTGTTCATGAGCCTCATGAACAGAATCTTCCAGCCATACCTCGATCAATTTGTCGTGGTCTTCATCGACGACATTTTGGTTTACTCGACGACGGAGGAGGAGCACGCCTACCACTTTCGGGTTGTACTAGACACACTCAGAGAGCACCAGATTTATGGAAAGCTCTCGAAGTGCCAGTTCTGGTTACGTGAGGTCCACTTCTTGGGGCACGTCATTTCTGAGGCAGGAGTTGCAGTGGATCCCGCAAAGATCGAGGCAGTGCTAGCTTGGGAGCCACCTAGGAGCGTGACGGAGGTGCGGAGTTTCTTGGGCCTAGCCGGATACTATCAGAGATTTGTGCCAGACTTCTCTAGTGTTACAGCGCCACTCTCAGCGTTGATGAAGAAGGGTAAATCCTTTGTGTGGTCTGACAGATGTCAGCAGAGCTTTCAAGAGCTGAGGCAGAGATTGACCAGCGCACCTATCTTGAGGTTGTCTGAGGAGGGAGTTGGATACGTAGTCTACTGCGATGCATCAGGGACCGGACTCGGGTGTGTCCTGATGCAGGAGCGGACCATGATTTCCCATGGATCACGTCATTTGAGGCCGCATGAGCAGAACTACGTTACCCATGACCTAGAGTTAGCAGCATTGATCTTCGCTCTGAAGACATGGTGGCACTATCTGATGGGAGAGCGCTTTACAGTCTTTTCTGACCACCAGAGTCTCAGGTACATCTTCTATCAGAAGGACCTGAACCTGAGACAACGGCGATGGCTCGAGTTCCTCCAGGACTATGAATTTGAGATAGTCTATACTCCTGGGAAGGGGAACGTAGTAGCCGATGCCCTCAGCAGGAGGACGGGCATTCAGCTACTTGAGGAGGTGATAGAGAAGCTAGCTTCCTTGCAGATATCCTTCGTGGATAGAGATGGAGCATCCTTCCTTCAGTCTCTCACAGTCACCCCTCCACTACTACAGCGGGTCAGAGAGGCACAGCGTGAGGACGCTGACTGTGAGATGTGGCGTGCACATATATCCTCGGGACAGACACCTGATGGTTTCTCCCTTGGAGCAGAGCACGATGTCCTTTTCAGGGGACGTACCTTGGTACCAGTCGCTTTACGAGAGGAGGTGCTGAGAGAGTTTCACACTTCTCCTTTGGCGGTACATCCTAGAGTGGCGAAGATGCACCAGGACCTCAAATGACAGCACTGGTGGCTGGGCATGAAGAAGGTTGTGGAAGAGTTCGTTTCACGGTACCTCACCTGCCAGCAGGTGAAGGCAGAGCATCAGGTACCAGCAGGCTTGGTACACCCCTTGGAGGTCCCGGAGTGGAAGTGGGACGGGATATATATGGACTTCGTGACTGGGCTTCCACGTACTTCCAGAGGTCACGACTCCATTTGGGTGATTATTGACAGACTCACCAAGTCGGCACACTTCTTACCCATCTGAGAGCAGGGCTCAATGGAGAGCTTAGGGCATCTCTATGTTCAGGAGATTGTACGGCTTCACGGTGTGCCATCGACTATCGTCTCTGATCGGGACGCTCGTTTTACTTCCCGACTTTGGAAGGGGTTGCAGGAGGCGTTCGGGACGCGACTACGTCTGAGCACCGCCTTTCACCCTCAGATGGATGGTCAAATGGAGAGGACTATTCATACTCTCGAGGACATGCTTCGCGCATGTCTCCTCAACTTTGGTCGCAGTTGGGAGGAACACCTACCCTTGGTGGAGTTCACATACAACAACAGCTACCACTCCACCATCGGGATGGCACCATACGAGGCGTTGTACGGCAGGCCTTGCATATCTCCTTTGTGTTGGATAGACCCTGGGGAGTCAACACTTGTGGGACCAGAGATGGTCCGGGCCATGACAGAGAAGGTCCAGGTCATCCAGGAGCGGATGAGGACAGCTCATAGCCGGCAGAAGTCATATGCTGACAGGAGGCAGAGGCCACTAGAGTTCGAGGATGGCGACCACGTCTTCTTGTGTGTCTCACCTCGACGTGGTTTGCGGAGATTTGGCCGAGGCGGCAAGTTGTCTCCAAGCTTCATCGGACCCTTCCAGGTCCTCAGCAGGGTTGGCGAGGTGGCTTATCGCCTGGCTCTACCAACTCAGTTGCACCGAGTGCACGACGTCTTCCACGTATCTTAGCTGAGGAGATATGTGCACGACCCGATGCACATCATTGATTATGGGGAACTAGACGTGGATGATGGGGCGAATTTTGCGGAGGTCCCAGTGGAGATAGAGGATCAACATGAGCGGGTCCTACGTGGGCGATCGATTCTTCTTGTGCGCATCAGATGGGAGCACGAGAACCTCCAGGAGAGCACATGGGAGCGGGAGGCTCAGATGCGTGCTCAGTATCCACATTTGTTTCCCTAGTTTATGATGTATCTTTACGGGGACATAAAGCCCTGAGGTGGGAGTAATGTAAAGACTCGTAAATTTCACGGAATTTTTTTTCTTAATTTTCTTTTGAATTTTACAAGAATGCAGTTTCTGATGGCACGTGATTCCGAGGTCCGGTGTCCCGGAATCATTTTCTGATGTTTGGCTCAGGTACGTTCAGTGAACGGATGAGCAGGTTTTTCAATATTTTGAACTGGTGCCCAGAATCGAATTCTGAGGGCACCGATGAAATCGCAGCACCGGTATTTGCTTAGAAACACCTCTTCCAGAGTTGCGTTTGCTCGGGTGTGGTTTTTAATTTTTGGGCTTAAAGTTAAGAAATAAAATAATTAGTTCGACAAACATTATTTTATTTCACTTAAACCACTTGGAAGCCACTTGAAGCCACTTAAAAGTGGCTTAAACTGCGTTAAAACGGATAGGGTTCTATCCAGAAATATCCTACCCCCTTGGTAGGATATTTGTGAGGTGGGGCCCACACGAGCCCCGCCGTTTCATTCCGATAACTAACGCACCTGCGAAAACCCGTCATTATGAAAGTCAACTGACGCATTTTCTTAAATCCTTAACACACCATTTAATTGGGCGGTTTATTGAGTGAATTAAATTGGTGGTTTCTTTCGTTGAATTAATTCAACGAATTTATGGGTCGTTACTTACCTTTTTCGTTTGTTGGCGTAATAATAAAATAGGACCAACATGTCTTTTTGGAGGATTACTCGTTGGGAGGTTTGTCAGAGTTCTTGAGCCTTCATCCTCCTTCGCGAAGAACGCAAAGAATGTGAAGAACGCGAAGAACGCCGGCCTCTGACGAAGAACGCCGAACCCGTGGAAGTCTACGATGCAACACTGTGTTCCACGACGCCGACGTTCCCTTCCTGCGACGTTCTTCTACGACGTCTCTTCCTCCGCAACGAATCTTCGATCAGCTGTTGAGGTAAGATACTTAGGGTTTCTCTTAATTCTCCCTTGTGTTTTTTTAACAAAACACGGATTTAATTTTATATAATTAAATTAAATCTGTTGTTTCTTGGTCCATTGAGTTCGCCAACTCAACATCGGATTCCGCGATGACGCGATGCCCTTCCGCGACGACGTGACAATCCCCTCCTTCCGCGACGAGCAATTCCGCGAAGAACGCCCACGCGCGACGACTTGTCAAGGTAGGGATTTTTTTGGAAATGCCCTTATTTTCCCGTGTTGTTTCCATTCAAAATGAAGAACACGATTCATAAAACAATTTTATTTCATTAAAATTGTTTTCGGATATATATTCATGTGTTGGATTATTTCTTCCGCTGCTTATCTCTAACGCGGAGGGTGCGGGCCAAACGAACACGGCCTGACAACGCTCTGCCGTTCTTCGTTGTTGTGCGGAATGACGGGCGACGACGGAACGCGCGGAAATGGAAATTTGACGGTTCCGAAGTGAAGAGCGAGTCCCGAGAGGAGCAGTGGCGCAGAAGGGAACAGAATCGGATCACCGAAGCGACTCCGGTGGCCCGTGGAAGCCGCCGGCGGCGCGGGTCGCCGGCGCAGCGGCACCCGCGGACCCGCGGCCGCGCCGGTCCAGCGCCCTCGGACGCGGAAAAGCCTCGTCCAACTGTCTAGGGCGACACCTAGCGGGTGCCGTGGGGTTGTCACGTGGGGGTGGCGGCTCCCCCCCGCGTCGCTCAGGTCGTCCAGGGCGACACCCCACAGGTGCCGCGGGGGTGTCACGCGGGGGCGACAGCTCCCCCCAGCGTCGCGCGACCGCTCGGCCGAGTCGGGCGGGGCTGGCCGAGCCAGGCCGGTCTGACCGACCAGGCCGGACTGGGTCCGGATAGGTCGGACCGGGCCAACCCGGTTCGGCCGACCCAGGGGGGGGGGGGGGGGTCGGGCCGGGTCGGCCCGGGCCCGGACCCGCCGTCTTCGGACCGTTTTCGGTCAAATGCCCGTAACATGAGCTACGGGCCTCCAAATGACGCGCCGCTAGCGGAAACGTGATCCTTGGATCGAGACGGTCGTTTCGGTATATCGCACTCAAGGTTTCGGAATACTTTGGGTTCGGCCGGGTTGGTTCGTACACGAAACCAACCGGGCCCTTGGAGTGGAGACGCTCATATCATGAGCTACGAACGTCCGATTGACGCGCCGTCAGCTTTGTTGTTTTCCTCATAGTGAGATGGATCTTTTGTCATACTCCGCCCGAGTTTTGTACACAGGTGGAGTATGGTCGGGTTGGTTTTGCCTTAAAACCCAACCGGGCCCCTGGGATGAAAAGGCCAATAACTCTTAGACCGGACGTCCGATCGACGCGCCGTCTGCGACGTTGAGTTCATGTTGGCGATACGGAACTTTTGGATACATCATCTTCGGAATTTGTGACAGTTGATGTTGCAGCCTCTCGGCTCGTGGATCGGACCCTCTCGAATGAGCTTGCTGTGTGCGGGAACCCTAGAGTTGGCTGCGACTGCTACTTAGACATCGACGACCGTGCAGAGATCCTCAGTGGACTGCGACGAAGACAGTGCAGAGATCCTCAGTGGACTGCGAAAACTACAGCACTCAGCGATCCTACGTGGATCAGTGCTACAGGTCCTGTGTGGGCCCGATCCTGTGTGGGTCTGATCCTGTGTGGGTCAGCGCTCAGCGGTTCTGTGTGAGCCAGCGCCTACAAGTCCTGTGTGGGCCTGATCCTGTGTGGGTAATTGCAGGGGTTAGTTACCTATCAATACATCGTGGGTCCGACGACTTAGATGGATCAGTGATCATCTTTATCGTCCTCCGAAGAAATATACCTGTGTGAGCTGAATCTTGAGTTACTCTCCTTTTTGGATTGTGTTGAGCTATCCTATGTGGATTTACTGTTTACTCTCCTTTGTGGATTGTGTCGAGCTATCCTGTGTGGATTTACTGTTTACTCTCCTTTGTGGATTGTGTTGTGCTATCCTGTGTGGGTATACGTTTTTCTTTCCTGTGTGGACTGGGTTGTGCTTGGGATCGGACGTTGGAGCCGAACGGGAATTGATGACTTACGTATATGTATGGGAATATACCTAAGCAGTGTCGGTTGTTACTTCGTGATTGTATCTTTCCTTTGTGGATTATCCTTTGTGGATTTTGGGAGACTTTCGGGGGTCTCAGGGTCCCTACTGAGTAGCTTATACTGACCCCTGCACGGGCTATGCCAGCACTTCGTGGTGTTGGTTGCAGACGACGGGCAGCGTTGATCGTGGTGGAGGCTTGCGAAGCCGGACGGTACCTGGAGGTGGACCACCGGGCGGGATGCACTCGGAGTGGACGGCTGGACCGAGGAGATGTGGAGGATATCTGTACCCACCCTTCAGGTGGGACTTCCAGAGGATGGCTCGACGCTGCGGCTTTTCCTTTCAGTGGATATTTTTCCTTTTAGTTGTACTTTACTGTTGGGCATGTATTTCCAGCCCCTTTTACTTTCATCACAGCTTGTACAGTTTTTACTTAGTGTTTAATTTTCCATTTGCTTAGTCTATGGTTCTTGTTTACTTTTCAAAGGCAATGCCTTCCCTTTTGTTGGGATTTACGCCTTGGTGATAGTCGCTAGCCCCTGGCCTATGGAAGGCGGGCTTGGGGTAGTCACGACACGGGCCCCGAGGACGGGTCGTGACAATTGAGATTGAGTTACTGAGATCAATATATAAGTACAAAATTTTAAATTATCCCCCATAATTCAAAGGACAATACCATTCATATTGGGTAAAAATTTCAAGGCACGACTCCCAAAAAAGTGGCCCAAATGATTCAATGAATCCAGCCAACCATTCTGTCTGGGAATTAAAATCATCATTCCAATATTAAACTTTATCATGACAGGGGAGTCCATTTGAGCTGATAATTTTTATTGTGAAATAGGGGATATAGGTTGCCGCCTTTTTTGAATAAAGTGTTCCGATTTGAGGTATATTCCTATTCAAAAACTCATTCACATTTTTCCCTTGAAAAAAGTCTGGATTGAAATGGACAGATTAACATTATTTAATCAAACCTCTATAACATTGGCTCATTAAGTCAAATGGCCTCCACAGTTTCAGAGTAGACATAAAACATGTATATCTATAACTTGTATGCATAATATATTTTAATATTCTACTATTTTGATGGTACAATATTAAATCCTAGTTGAGGGGCTGATTTGGAACGCAAACTGTCCACCTTCTTGGGCTATAAATACATCCTATTTTTCTCCTAGAAAGGGGTTGTAAATTCAGAATAGAGAAGAATTCATTTTAACATACAATGATTTTACAAAGTCTTGGGAGGACCTTAAATACTCATTTATTCACTTGATAAACCCATCCTCCTCTCGTTGTTTTCATGTTCTTTTCCGTTCTTATTTTTAATTGTGTAGGTTTCTTTTCATTTAAATTGAATTACTATACATGTTTCTTCTTCTTCATCTATTATTCCTATCCACCTTCTGTTAAATAATATTAATGGTATTAAAATAGTTTTAATACAATTAAATTCCCTTCCATTATTTTTCATTCTCATTCAATCCAAAATTCATATTTAATTCTTTTCACCATTTGCGTGTGTGTGTTCGATGTACAACAGTTTTGTTATCCCTTTATTTTTCTTCTCTTATTAATTTATCAACGTAAACATAATAATAAATATTAATAATAATTTAAATGGATGGGTAAATCATCCATTGGGGTGAGTTATAATTTCTTATGTTAAGTGATTGATTGTATTTGATTGATGAATAGTATTCCAATTAACATTGTGTATGTTGGACATAACATGTCATGTATTAATGACTTGTTTTGTTTAACGTTCAATTTTCATGGATTATTGGAACCATAAATACACTACCATAAACATTTACTATTCTACATTCAAACCCTATGTAAATTTAAGGCTCGGATTAAAGCCTTAACACTTGGAATTCCAATTAATTTTATCCTATGAAGCAGGTGTTAGTTTAATGCAATATAATGTAAAGATTTTGAATATCAAAAGCATAACATCCTAATAATTAACATACCCCAATCCTTATCAAATGGTTAAATAAATAACCAAATATTTATCTCTAAATTAAACCTCTACAAACAAACTTCCTAATAAAAATACAACCAATTAAAAACAAATGACAATAAAATGTATCATCGCCAATGATTCAACCCAAGTGCTGCTATTCACATTAGCAAAGCACCAAAACATTGAACGGTCGATAGGTGACAATGATATATTCTTAAAATGGAACCTTTTCTATGGATAGTGCATTAATTATTAATTAGTTTTTTGTTATTATAATGGAAACTAAAAATAAACAAAAAATCAAAATTAAAAATAATATAAAAAACCTAATGAAAACATGCCTTCTCATAAAAATCATAAACGAAAAAAAGAAAAACTCATCTTTCTTTTTTTCAAAATATATCAAAATTCCCAATATCCTCACAACAATTTCCTCAGATTTGTTTGACCCTGAAATTGAGAAAACACTTTTCCAACTTAAGAGGAACATAAGAGATAATCTAATCATTCATGAACCAGTCCTTGTACAACAAATTGAATTAGATATTTCTAATCCTAGGGAAAAACATAAAGAACATGTTGTCCCTATTATGAATAAATAACCCCTTGGTATTAAATATCCAAACATAGAGGATTACTTCAAACTGAAATCAGGCTTGACTTATCTTCTTCCTTATTTCCACATGCTAGCCGGTGAGGATCAACATCATCATCATAAAGAGTTCCATGTGGTGTTCTCTAACCTGAAGCCTCAATGGGTTTATGAGGAGAAAACCAAACTATAATAATTCCATTTATCCCAATATGAAATTGCTGTGTTATGGATATTTTACCTCCCCCTGGGTTCCATAACCACATGTAATGGCCACCAAATCCCCAACCCCATCTTCTCTTCAATCATTATTCATTGGAACTATTAATAATTATGGAATCTACAGATCCTCATCTCATCCAACTAACACATGTACACAACTTCAAGAGGATCCTACTGATTCATCTGGCTCAATGAATCTTAATGTAGCATATGCTCAGAGAAACACCAACCCTCAACAATCAGGATAGTTCCTTATAAACTTCAACTAACCCCTATATGATCCCTTCCCTTCGACCTTAATCCATGGATTGAGGTATGGTAATCCCATTTTTCAGTCCCCTCAATTCCCTCCTCAACACCCAAACCAATTCAAATACGGTCCATGTGTTGGTAACTTTCCAAAAGCCATACAATTTTGTTACTCATCCTCAATGGATCAATACTCCTCTTCTACCTCATATATTCCACTATCCTAATGAGCCTTCCCAATTACCAAACCAATACAATCGCTTTATGGGACAATCCTTTTCTTCCAAGAAACCATTGGGAATTTCAGTGTAAGATCTTTCCATATTAATTTGTTCCAACCTTAAAAATATTGAAACCCAAATTAGTCAACAAGCAACCCACATGATCCAGAAACAAAAATCAAATTATTCTCAACCCCTAGATCAACCATAAAAAAACCCAAAGGTTAATGTAAGTGAAATTTATCTTGTATTGGGAAAGAAAATTGCTATTCCTTATGATGAGTCCTAAAACTCCCATTCAAATGTTGACCTTGAAAATGAAAAGAAAAAGAAATTATAAAAAGAACCTAAATCCATTCCCTCACCTTCTTATATTCCACTTAGGAACACAATTCCTTTTCCTCAAGCCGTTTCAATTCTAAAGAAGTCCTTTGATCCCGATCCTGAAATGCTCGACCTGTTCGTAAATGATGAAGTCAAAGTTCCCCTTTTAAATTCGATAAAAAAAATCACTAAGTATGCCAAAATCCATAATGAATTGTGAATCCATAAGAGTAAACTTTAAACCTTTGAAAAAGTTCCCACCTAGTAGAAAATTCACATAAATTTCAAAGATATGGGGACCTTTATAGTTCCATGCCAAAATTTGAAGTTCCAACATCAATGATGAACTCATAAACACATGATCCTCAATTAATGTCATACCCAAATATATATTATCCATACTTAGTCTAGGTACCTTATATCTAATGGGTGTTGTCATTCAATTGGTAAATCGATGAACTTCTAGTCCTGAGGGTATAATTGATTATTTTGTTGTTCCTGTCAATGATCTTATATTCCCTGATAATTTTTATGTACAATACATGAATGGTGAGATGAAATCATCTTGATCTCCCCTAATTCTTGTTATTCCATTTCTAATGACAATGAGAACCATGATTGATGTCCATTCAGGCATATTATCCATGAAATTTGGTGACCAACTGGTCAAGTTCAACATTTCCAAGCCATGATATACCCATCTGGGGATCACTCTACATTCTCAATCCATGCTTCTGAGGACACTTCTTAGAGTCAATTAAACAAAAATCCATCTTGTTCTTTATTCTATAATGATAATAGATATTTTTAATTTCTCATCATCATTAACCAAGTCTTAAATATGAAAGTTAATGGGGTCCTCACATTTATAGACTCTATCAAACTAGAGGAACGTGAAATTTCTCTTGAATCCCAAATCTACTCATATATATACTACTCCACCTTGGACATTATATGTAAAATGAATGAAAACCAACTGAAATCCATTCCACTATTATTTATTTGTCTATACCAAAAATGAAAGAAGATACTTATCTGAAGCCTCTTCATAAAGACCTAAAA
The DNA here is from genome assembly GCA_963277665.1 of Viscum album. Lineage (NCBI taxonomy): Eukaryota > Viridiplantae > Streptophyta > Magnoliopsida > Santalales > Viscaceae > Viscum > Viscum album. The sequence continues at coordinate 387,851,007 of OY728137.1, forward strand.
TATGCATTCCTTTTCCATGATCTATCTTAACCATTCATTATATATGCTACACTTAATGAAACCCAGATGTACAAACATGTTAAGGTTTTAGAGGATAAAAGGCCGTAGTTTTGAAGCTAAACGACAAACCAGGAATCAACACTTTTCTTTTCATGCATCACATCCATCATGTGGAATCATCCAAACCAACTATAAAACCACAAAGAAGACTCAATCCACTCATACTTGAAGTAGTTAGGGTAGAGATCACCAAGATTATTCAAGCTAGTATTATCTACCGAATTTTTTTATAGTGAATGGGTTGGTCCAATTCAATTTGTACCAATTAATTCCTGGATAATTATTTCACAAATGAACATGGGGAGGTAGTCACAACTCGAGTGAAGAAAAAATGGCGTGTCCGTATCGACTATAGGAAATAGAATGTTGAAGAATGAAAAGATCACTAGCCACTTCCATTCCTTGATAAAATACTAGAACAAATATTGGGAATGTCAAATTATTTCTTTCTTGATGGTTACACCGGATATTTACAAATCCCAATCACACCTAAATACAGAGAAAAGACTATTTTCACTTGCCCCATTGGAACATATGCATATAGAAGAATGACTTTGGAATTTTCAAATCTCTTGAAACATTCCAAAGGTGAATGATTAGTATCATTTATGAATTAATTGAACAAAACATGGATTTATTCATGGATGACTTTACCATTTATGGTGAGTCATTTGATTTTTTCTTGAATTTACTCTCTCTAGTCCTTGAAAAGTGTGTCAAGTGTAACCATGGGTTAAATTTTGAAAAATGTCACTTAATTGTTCCAAATGGGATTGTTATATTGAAAATAGTTTCGAAATAGGGTATTGAAGTTGATCCTTCCAAAATTGATGTGATCCAGTCACTTCCTGATACCACCACTATTTGATACATCCATTCATTCCTCGGTCATGATTCTTTCTATGACTGATTTGTCCATAAATTCATTAGTATTTCCCTTCCACTCACTTGGTTTCTCCAAAATGGTGTCACTTTCCATTTTGATGATGTTTTCAAGAGAGAATTCATTGAACTAAAACCTACTCTAACATCTTCTTTATAATCCAACCCCCAGATTGGTCCTTACCCTTTAAGTTGATATGTGATGCTTCTGATAGAGTAGTTGGGGCTGTTCTAGATCAAATTAAAGAAAATATTTCTCATGACACCTATTATGCCTCACAAACATTGGATGAAACAAAATATTACAACATTCTAACTGAAATAAAAAATTAGCAGTGGTTTTTTCCTTAGGTAAATTCTGGCCCGATCTCTTTGGTTCCAAAATTGTCATCTTCACAGAACAATCTACTATAAAGTTCTTACTCATGAAAAATGATTCCAATACTAGGATAATAAGATGGATCCTAATGCTCTAATAGTTTGACCTTGAAATCAAAGATAGTGTAGTAAAATATAACCATGTGTCTGATCACTTGAGTAGAATTTGTAATTCTTATCATTCCGAAATCATTGATCCTGAATTCCATATCTGGAACTGTTCATCTCTTACTCCAAAGTCACAATGGTATGACCGAATTGTAAATTACTTGTTTTATATTGTTTTTCATGAAATTTTTTCGAAAACAAATGAATTGGAAAAGTGATTCAAAATACTAAATTTGGGAAGATTATGAACATTTGAAAACTGGGGCTGATACGGTAATTAAAAGATTTTTCGATAAAGATGAACATTCCTTCATCATAAAATTTTGTCACTCACTTCCTAGAGGTAGACACATTGGACCAAAATAGACTACCCTAAAGGTCCTATACATTGGTATTTTATTGCCTTCACTATTCAAGGACTCACATGTGTTCTGTCAATCATGTCACACATGCACAATGTTTGGCACAATTTCAAAAAGAAATGAAATACCCCAAAATCCTTTAATCTTCTATGAGATCCTTTATGTTCAGGGAATCGATTTCATGGGACCATTCCACCATTCAAATGGATTTTCATAGATTCTTATTTTGATTAATTATGTTTCTAGGTGGGTAGAGGAAAAACCCACGAGAAAGGATGATTCACATACTATTAGTGAGTTCCTAGAAACCCACATCTTCAACATATTTGGAACTCCCTGTGCCTTGATCAAAGACTTAGGAGCAGATTTTTATAATAGAACCGTAGAATATATTTTAAAAATGAATTGTGTTGTACATAAAACACCAATTTCATATCGAGCTCAAAAATGGCATGGATGAACTCTCTAATAGAGAAGTGAATATAGGGCATGAGGGAATTGTTAAGCCTAATAAAAGTAATGGCCTAAGAGACATGTTGATGCAGTTTGGTCTTATCAAATTCTTATAAAACAACCATTGGGATGTCTCCATTTAGACTAGTTTTTGGTAAAGCATGTCATTTTCTAGTTTAAATACAACATAAGTCATTTTGGGTTGTGAAAACATTTAATTTTGATTGTGAAAAATCTGTTGAAGAGAGACTATTTCATTTGATGGAACTGTAGGACCTTAGACTTGATTTCTATGGGAATTCCAATATATACAAGGAAAAATGCCATGAAACTCCATGATAAACACATCCTATGAAAGGTATTTCATGAAGGTGAAAAGGTAGTTCTCTTCAATTCACAAATTTGACTTCACCTAGGTAAGCATAATTTTCATTGGGATGGTTCTTTAGTTATATCTAATGTTTACCAATTTGGTGTAGTGTAGGTCCAAGACCTCACTTCCAAAAGAAAATTCACAATTAGCAGACATCAGTTATAGCATCACCATGAGAGTACACACATCCTAGGAACCACCTCAACTTCTATCATATTAAAAACATCCACTAAACCACTACCAGATAGAGATGGCTACCCACCAAATCCAAACTATGAGAACCTATTTCCCTTTAACTCCCTCTTTCTCTCTTCTCTCTCCTTATCGCTCTCTCCCTTTTTCTTCTTCTTCCTCTCTTTTTATTTTTTTACCACTTTCATCACCAAACCTTTTTTTCATTCTCTATTTATATTTTTTGGGGGTGTTTATTTTAAACACAATAAAAAAAATAAAAAAACTAAAAAAACTAAAAAATATAAAAAAAGGGTCATTCTTACTCACTAAACAATTTTTGAAAATTTGTCCAAAAATTTTGGGGAGTAAAAATACATGTTTTCATATCATTTTTTTTATTTTTATCATAATTTTTGATAAATAATCTTATGTCAAAACCAACAAATTCTGTATTCTCAGTTTTGGATTTAAAAAATGATTCTTCCCCAATAGTGAGGAATAAAATTAGCTTCAATTCCATGACCATCTATTACCATCTTTCCAAAATGTGTGTTTTCACCCCCGACTGTGATCCATTAGTTGGTGGGCCTTCGAGTTGAATTTCATACTATTTGTGCATTAATATGATAGAGTCATTTTTTGAACCTCATGTGAATCACAATTTCCAAATTTCGTCCCATTACCCTTACAATAATCATACTTTTATATTCCCCTCTGCACCTATGAAAACCTTTTCTTTGATAGCCACATTACAAGAACAATAACTTATCCCACCCAACATCTACATGAATTTACATTTCATTATTTATTACAATTTTATGTGTGTGGCGGAAATGGATTTCATTTTTTGGTGTCCCTTTATTGATTTTCAATGTGTTATCATATGCTTGGGGGAAAGATTTCAATTTACAACGGGGAATATTTTTTCATTTAGTGAGTTTTTGGGAATGTATTCTCATTTATGTAATTTTGTAAATGTTATTTAAAAGTGTTCAAAAGAAATTAAAAAAAAACATAAAAACTGGGTTATTTCTTGAGCAGGTCCAAAATCACACTTTCTCAACCTTTTATCTAGTTATAATTATTACAATTAGGGTTGTGAGGAGATGAAACATGGGTTGAGAGATGAATTTAAGATTTGTTTCATGTTCAAATTTTGAAGAAAAGATGAAAATAGATGAAAATAAAAGAAAGAACACTCGAATTATATATTCTTATATACCTGGGATATGATTTGTTTTTTCTAAATATTTCATATTCTCATCCAATTCAATTTTCTTCCTCTCTTGTATTTTTCTTCCCATAACCATTCCCTTGTTAATATGGATTTCCATTTCCTTCCATGTTTCATTAAAAAAAATTCATTGTTTTACCCATCATGATGTTGGACCCCTCTTATCCTATCTCTTGGACATTATATTCCAACCATCCCATATCCACAGAAAAACTCCTTAAAAATACCTCTTGATTATTTTTAACTTTAGGATAGGGAATGGAATATGAGAGCTTTTTCAAACTATAAGATGTTCAATTTTGGTTTGTGAGTGGGTGAAACTCTAGAAATAAATTTTTATCATCTTGAGAGGAGTGAGTTTTGAGTGCCCACATTTTCTATTTCTAAATTTGAGCATGAAAAATAAAATTTCTTTGGAATATTTTTATCTGTATCAATTTTTTTTGGAATTCAATATAGATGAGTGAAATGGTCCAAACTTCCAATGATTGGGGAAAATTGAATTTTAATATTTTTTGGCGCATGATAATGATTTAGTTATTTTTTTGTTGCACATGAGGACATTCAAATGAATATGTGTGGGTATGTTGATGGTATTCATTTATTCATAACTTTTTTTACACTCCCTTTAGTAAATTTTGTGTAAATATTCAAAATTGGTGGGAAATACTCTTGTTTTAATACTAATTATAAATTTTGAGCATTATTTGAAGTAGTACAATTATATCAATATACTATTTTAATTATAACTCTCACCATGAATATCCAAATTTCATGGTTTTTTTTTAAAATCCATATTAAATATCCATCTGATCATTAGAATGAATCATTTTCCAATTCTGCCATTTGAAGGGTCATATAGAAAACGCAATAAGGACCACAAAATCTATGAAGAAAATCGACCATTCAAGAAGATTGAGTTATTGGGATCAATATATATGTTCCAAATTGTCGATTATACACCAAACATTAGGGGACTATACCATTCATATTGGGTAAAAATTTCATGGATGAAATCCACTAAAAAAGCCCCAAATCAGTCAATTAACTCTATCCAATCATTCTGTCTGGAAATTGAAATCATCACACCAATAGTGTCATTTATCTTAAACGAGTCATCCATTTGAGCTGATATTTTTCAGTGTGAAATAAAATATTTAGGTGGCCAAATTTTTTGAATAAAGTGTTCAAATTTTAGTTAATCATTCAATTCAAAAACACATTCAAATTTTCACCTTGATAATGTCTTGATGGAAATGGATAGATTAACATTGTTTAATCAAATTTCCGTAGCTTTGTCTCCATAAGTCCAATGACCTCCAAATATTCAAGGTAGACATAAAACATGTATATCTACAACTTGTTATAAGAAGATATTTAAATTTTTTTCATGTCTATATGGTCCAATATTTGAGGCAAGTGGAGGGGAAGATTTGGAATGAAAATAGTCCACCTCCTTGGGTTATAAATACATCCAACTCTTCTCCTTGAAAGGGGATGGAATTTCAGAAGAGAGGAGCATACATTGGCATAACCTAATCTTTTTCAAATTCTTGGGAGGACCGTCCATACTAAGGTTTTCACTTGATACACCCTTTTTCATCTCTTTATTTTCATGTTCTTTTCCATTCTTATTTTTAATAGTGTAAGTTTGAATACTTTTCATTTGAATTTCAATATATGTTTCTTCTTCATCATCTATTATTTTTATCTATCCGCTGTTAAATAATATTAATGGTCATAAAATAATTTAAATATAGTTTAATCCCTTTACCTTCTTTTTATTTCTCATTTAGTCAAAAGTATATATTTTATTCTCTTCACCATTTCTGTGTTTGTATGACACAAAACTATTTTCTAGTCCCATTATATTTCTTCTCTCATTAATTCATCATCATAAACATAAAGAACTACATTACTAATAATCTTAATGCCTGCATAAATCATTAATTTGGGTGAGTTATAATTCGGGATGTAAAGTGATTGACAGTATTTTCTTGATGAATATTCTTTAAATTTACATTTTATATGTTGGACTTAACATTTCAGGGATTAATGAAATGTTTTATTTAGAATTTCGTTTCCATAGACTATTAGAACCATAAATACACTACCATCAACATGTACTGATTGATATTAAAATCCTATGCTATGTTAAAGATTTGATTAAATCCTTAACACTGGGTAATTCCAATCAACATCAACTTTTAATGTGGGTGATAATTTAATTCAATAAAAAGAAAAGCTCAAGGATATCACAAGCTTAACTCCCTAATAATGAACTCTCCCCAATATTTATCGAATTGTTAAATCAAAGACCAAAAATTAATCACATAATTAATGATCCGAAAACAAACCCCCCCAATTAGAATACAATCAATTAAAAACAATCAACTACGAAAAGAATCATCACTGAGGATTCAACCCGAGTGCTGCTATACACATTAGCAGAGAACCGAATGATTGAACGGGAAATATGTGACAATTGGCTATGCTTCAATCTTACATTTTTTATTTTTCTTATATTTATAATGAAACATTTAAGGATTATGTTATTTTTTGAAGCATATATGTCTCCATGTAAGATTAACTTATGAATTATGAATTCTAAAATGAGTTTCTAAGTTTATGTTTTTTCCCAAGTTCATTGTCTTATATACCTCTCTTGAGGATTTACATGATGGGATTTTATAAATAATATGGATATATTGGGTGAAATTTATGGAAATTAAATTCTTTGGTTTTTATATATTTTAGTGAAAAGTAATTGGTGGAAGAATACATTTACATTTTGGGGGATAAGATTTATGTTATTAGAAACTCACAGGGTTTATCATGTCCTTGATATTGAGCTAAATATGATATATTTAAAATTTTGAATTATATTAATATAATACTATAAAAAGGGTAACACACATTTAGGGTGAAAAGATATCACATCTGACATGTTCATGAGGATTTAACCCAAAGTTGAAGGTTGAAAAGGGTACAATGCCTTCACCTAGCATACAAAAAAGAGCTTTTACAGTGGGAAAACCTGATGAGAAATAATTTTATTTATGTATATATGTTTTTAGTATGTAATCAAGTTATAGTTTAAAAAAATGTTTAACTGGATTCTCCAACGATTATCCATACAAGAATAGAAATGTGAAAACATCACCATGGATTTTGTTGTCGGAGATCCCAAAACATATGAAGGAAATAATTCTATATGGGTTATTTTCCCTAACCATGAGGCAATAAAATAATTCATCACAATCAGATAAATATTTTCTCATGATAAAATTTCTATGTAATACATTATGGAATTTTTATGGCTTCATGGATTACCATGTTCTGTTATATTTAATTGGTATATGATATTTCCCTCAATTATTTGGTGAAGTCTTCAGAAATCTATTGATATGGATTTGAGTATCACTATTGTCTATCATCCTCGATTAAATATTCAGTTCTATAGAACAGTTCAAACTCTAGATGATATGCAATGAAATTTTTCTATGGATTTCAATGGTGGTTCGGATCGACACATTTCTCTAGATTATATTTAAATAAATAGATTTTATATGAGCTTTTATATGGATCCTTATAAAGAAAATTTTCAAAATGTTTTTATAACTCTATCATACTAAAATGAAGTTGTATAATGAAATATATTAGGATTTATCTAGTTGATGAAATTATAGATAAGGTTAAAGACATTCCACAAATCATACAGAAGGAAAAAATTGATATAAATGTTATGCCTTCAATTATCAACATGCTCAAGAATTTGAAGTTGGTAAGAATGTATTTTACTAATTTAATCAAGGATGAAAAAAGGGAAAAAATGTCCTAGTAATATTGGTCCCATTGAAATTATATATATTATTATGACAGTAGAATATTTATTGGCATTTTAACAAAGCCTCTCTTAGGTTCGTGGTATGTTCCATGTATCTATGAGGTAGATGTACAAACCTGATCTATCACATATACTAAAATGAATTTTCATGCCAACATTTCATGATATTTAATATGAGGAATAACCAATGGTGATTCTTGATCTTAAATATAATGTTCAACGAAACAAGTCCACTCACATGGTCAATGTTTTTCAGTGAAACTAATATCTTTGATAAGTTATACCAGAACATGAGGATGAAATGAGAAAAAATTATCATTAGTTTTTTATACTAAATTGATCAATTTCTTGTGAGGTAATAATTGTAAGGGTTGTAGAATATAATAATATATGATTTTGGGAAATATGTTTTTCCAAATAAATTCATTTTTTCGATATTTTATTTTACCCACAACTCTGATTTAACTTTCATTACACGAAACACTGATTTTAGATGAAATGTGACAAAAATTTAAATTTTTTTTATTTAATATGATAATTATAACCTATCAATTTGAATGGTAGGTATGAATAATGTTAAGAAATTATTATAATATATATGTTTTACATATGTATATAAAATTAATTCATCGGTGACTAGTTATTTAAAAATATAAATAAATAAAATTTAAAATAAAGAAAATACATTTTATAGAAACTATTTTCATGTGCACAACAAATTTTTAACTCAAAGAATAAGAATTTTTTTTTTGAAGGATTTGAATAAATTGTGTATATTATATATTAATTCAAATGTTTTACATTCATCTTATGTGTTTTATGGGCATTAGATAAAAATATATTTTATTTCATGCTACAAAAAATTATTTTTCTAAAATTAAATTCTGTCACCTTTTTCATACATATTTTATAAATATTTATTGATAGATTTAGTATATTTATTTGAAAAAATGAAGTAAATTCTTGATATAATTTTTCAAAAATTATATATAGGTGAATTATTGAAAAGTTTTGAAGAAGTTAAACTTTTTTATGAATAATAAAAAATACTGCTTCTTATTTAGTATTTTCATTTATTTTAAATAATTAATAAATAATATGATTTTAAATGTTAAATTATATCATATATATATATATATATTAATCTAATTTATCTCATTGGAATATATTTTATACTGATATTTAATATCATTTTTTTATCTTTTAAACATTTTACGTTTGAAAACCCACTTTTTATCATCACATCTATGTGTTTATTTTGAAAATAAATTATGTCACTTATTAGAGTTTAGTATTAAAAAATGAGTTCTATTTTATTATTATTATTAATTTATATTATTTATTAAGGTCAAAATATTTTTTTATCAATATGAAAAGTAAAAATAGTAAGAATTATTTACAGTAGTAAAATTAATAATGAGTTTATTAGAGGATGAATTAAAAATATAATGGTTTAAAATGTCTCATATATTATCCAACACCCATTGGAATAAAATTTTTAGACCTCTAATATTCTTGGTTAAATAATAGTCCATTTTGGAGACTTCTTCATTTGAAAAACGTTGGCACACAATTTTGTTTTAAAAAAATTCAAGTGTGTCGGTCACCTCACTTATAGTAGGCCACCACTTATCCTATCATTTTTACACATGAAAACCCCATTTTATCAACCAAACCCCTCTAAAATAGTTTCATTAATTCCTTAATATGATCATAGATTCATTAATTTTTCCATTAATCCAACATAGAATTTTTTTTGTAAACTAATAGAAGATGTCTGATGAACAGGTAACATCCCTATTCAAGCATTTTATTTTACTTCTTATTCAACCTATTTAAATCCATATAAAACAATTATATTATACAAAACTAAATATATTATATATATTGAGATATTTTTATGTTAACTAAATTACCAAAATTACTTCTATTCAATCCTGAAATGGGTTTTGAAATCATCATTTGTGTGTACGACAAACTACCTCATCAACAACCAATGTTATTCATTTTCAATCACCACCACTTAAAACTAGTTATAATGAAAGATTCAATATAAAGATAAGATATATATGATATTATAAAAAAATTAATTATAATACCACATACACCTTCTCACCTTCCAACCAATTTGAAATTAAAAAACACTACTTGAGTGTATAACATAGTACCACATAGCCATCATAGGAGGTGTCTGCATGGTGTGTGTTTATTCAAACTACACACTATGTACTTCATAAATTTATAGAAACAAACTTTTTTATGTGATATCTCACAGATTCCCTACCGATATCTTTCACTACCATTTAACCACTGGAAATTGGATGAAATAATAGGGGAATACTTTTATCATTGATTCCCAACCACTAGTGGATAGAAATTGAAACTCCGTTAACCTGTGGGGGAGTTGACATTACTCCTATAACTGTGCATGGGTCTTATTCCTTGATCACATCACCTAACTCTATGAAATGTACTAGATACATCTAAAAACACAGATCTAAATTCATTCAAAAAACAACCCTGAATCTGGGGTTTCAATCACACTTGAGTCTAGCCTGACAATGTTGAATCTCTATCCCTATGGTCCTATGATGAAGAATGTGAAGAAGAGATGGGAAAAATACAAGAAAAAAGTTATGATAATAATTAATTTATTTGATTCCTACAAATGACCACTATATTATTGAAACCATGAGTTGAATATAGGTGCAACAAATATAAATAATCTTTTTCAAGAATACCAAATAAAATATAGTTCTTGTAATGGACATCAAATTCTTGAAAGTAATTGTATACAAAAATCCATGACTACAGATATAATAAATGGATGATATCCATGAAGTAAAATTCCAAAACTCTAAATAAAATCTATCTTCATTTTATAACGCATCCTCTAGTGAATGTGGTGATGATCTTGCTACAGTCGTCATCAATCACATGATTCACCTCAACTATTGGTCATCAATTCTCACTAATAGGTAAACAATGCATCAACAGATCTCCTATTACTCCTCTCTAATATGATAGGGCTATTTTTATAACCATGTATATTTTCCCTAATTATATACTTCTATAAGAGGATTGGATTTTGGAAAAATTAATAAATTATATATATATATATATTATTTAATTCACTTAATGGGCATGTCACTAGATTTACTTAATCAAATGGATGATGTTGGATAACATCATGTTCAAACTAGGGTAATCCATATATCCAATAACAAATCAAGTAAATATAATTATTATATTAATATATACAAATGGGAATACCATTTATTCAATAAAGATTCAGTCACTTGTTTTACTTTTAATATATTAATTTTGGTGTCCTACAACACCTAAAAACTATAAAAAACCCATGTAAAAATATGGTGTTATTTATCGAAATAATAAAAGAATAACATAATAAAAATAATAATTCATTATATAGAGTATAGTCCAAATTATATATAAATGATGGGTTTCATACTACTTAGTGGATGCTAGATTTATTTTATATAAAAATGGATTTCATATAGGAGAAGTCAATGTGTCACTATTTTCATTACAGAATGAAATATTCACTAAAATATGTAATATTGAAATTAATAGTCTCCTTGATATAGGATTTTCTCAATTATCCTATAGGAAATTGAGAGAGTGACAAAGATCAAATACATTTAGAAAAACTAAGCTAGTATTAAAACTTCACTTAGTCTCTTATTAGGAACTTTCACACTCTAATGTGGTGACAACCCAACTTATTTGATTTCAACTTGAGAATGGAACCTAAAAATATATATATGGATTAATATTTTTGAGAAATATAAACAATCAAATTATTTTGTAATGATGCAGTTGTAACCATTTAGGCAAGTTTAAAATTCATATATTTATATATCAAAAAAGAATAAATATTTTTCTAACACCTTATTTAAAATTTTAAATTCCCCCAATCCATTTGCATTGACACATACATCTACATATTAGTGTAATTAGTGAAAAGTTTAGCTGGAGTGTGATCAGAGTTAGGGATAAATTTTGATTTTATTTTTTGATGAAAATTTTGATATTAGAGGATGTAATTTTGTACATTATTTTGAATTTTTGGGTCTTGATAAATGATTAAAAGTTTTTTTTGAGGGTTATGGGAAACATGGAATTTCAATAAAATCTACATGTATCACTAGGTTCCCGATAGTTGGGTAACATATAACCATTGACGTTTCATGTGATTTTATAATATCTAATAAAATCACTAGGTAAAAATTATAAATTATCAGGTACCCTTCAATAAATCTATAATTTGGGGTTGTCAAAATATGAAAATTAGTTTCCCAATGGATTGGTATGTAGTTCACAGTGGATTACTAAGCTATTTGTTTTAATTTTTAATTTTATTAATTTTTTTTATAAGAATATAAATTACACCCATTCATCTTCATTTGTTCACCCACCCACAACAGGTGAGAAGCATCACCTCCCTTTTCTCACATCCTCCTTTTTCTTCTATCGTATACTCTGAATCTCATATATCCTGTAATCAAACTGACAGTAATACTTCCTAACATTGGTTAATTTAAAATTCTCCATTATTTATAATATTTTACACCTTGTAACTAATTTATCCTTATGAAATCCATTAAATTAGGGGTTCAAATAATCTTAATGGATTTTAGGAAATAATTAGTGATTTAAAATTTTATAATATATGGGGATAGTCATTATAATAAAAGTTATGGGGCTTCTTGAATTTTCATTGAATTTGTTTTTTTCATTTATATTTTAATGAAGATGTGAGGTATGATGGTGAATTCAACCTATACTTATTCTGATTTGAGTTATCATGTATGTATTGAGTAAATCTCATTGGTTTCATGATGTGTGTAACACTTTTAGTGTGTCTTGACTTTAATAATGTTCCACTATTATGCTAACATTGAATCATTTTATATAAATTGATTTGGAACCCATGAGGGGTGTCAATACAAATATTAAATTTTTTTATATCCTTATGAGATCTTATTATACATTTTTTTACCATCCCATCTAATGTTATGTGTTATCCATGGGTAATTGACTAGGATATGTTGTAGAAACATGATTACGAGAATCCAAAGGTGAGGTGATTGACAATTTTAAGTGAGGGTAATTATCAATGATTTTTTGTGACCTTATTCCCCTCTGGAAGTGACTGTAGTTTATGTTTATTAGTCATCTAGTGAGTGGTTATTTAAAGAGATAATATTTAATTATAGGAACTATTGAGTTCTTATAGTATAATCATAAGAAATAATGTTCCTTAAGAGAGAATGGGTAATTCTTTATCTAGGAGTGATGCATTAGGTTCTTGAAATGTGAATTTTTAGGGAGGATAAAACCATCACTAATTAGTGTACATTTGATAAAAATTAAAGAATTGTGACATGATATTTTGTGAGAAATCTTTATAAAATGGATTTACCTTTCAATGTTTCATTCATTAAGATTTATATTGAGAATGATTAAAGAACATAATTTTACATTCAATATCTGATATATTCATGATATTTTTTAATTTCATTTTTCATTGTTTGATTTATAGGATTCAATTAATATTTTCAAATGAGTTTATATGTCTATTCATTGATATCCTACCATGTGTATGTGTTGCAATTTTTAATGTTCTAGGGAAACTATGTGGTTATAAATAGGAATTATAGAATGTTATTTTTATTATATAATGAGTTTGAGTGTTCTAGATACCCATAATGATAATTTTATACTCTTATATTAACATTCATATTAGTTATCATTATCTTAATTATATATATTTTTAGAAACTATTGTGTAGTATTTTGTGGATTTATATCTGACGGATGATGCCTAAAGGATGGGGACAACATACTATATAGGGGTTCTTTGGATAATGATATATATATATATGGGGGTCCCTAGGACACTAAATAACTTTCCTCTTTAGTGATTAATAGTTAAATCCACTTCCCATATAGGTTTTAATTATTATTCACAAGCACTACAAATGAATTTATTAGTAGCATATGGTGACCCCTTTCGCTTATTAAGGGATACATATAGAAATTGAATTGATTTTATGGGTGATTAACCATGAGAAATATGATGAAGAAAATTCATAGGTGTTGTTGTGTCTAGATCATCTCTCAATATAGATAAATTTTATTCTATAATGATTGTGTAAGAACATGGATATCCATATCCATGGTATATGTTTCTTTTCAATGAGTATTAGAGTTTGAATATATTTTTTATTATTAATATCAATAATTTTTTAGTAGAATATGTTGGTACTTTATTTATATTCCAATTTTATGATTATAATGATGATTTTTGTAGGTAAATATCTTTCTCATTAAAATATAACAATTCCATCGAATAACATGATTTATTTTCTTGAAGTCAATATGAATATGAAGAACATAAAATAATTGGTCTAATTCATTTTATATATGTTACATGATGATGGATTATATTCTTGGAAGATTACTTGGGAAAATTATAATTCACTTTCATCCATAGGTATCACACAAACCACACTAATCCTTATATGTACAGGGGGACCCCTTATGCTTCAAAGGTGTTCTAGTTTCTTCTCCTAAAATCCAAATAGTGAACTGTGAAAAAATATCATTGGATTGAAAAGAAAAAATCCCCACAACAACAAAATGAAGATCAATACATTTTTTTTATTATGAGACATAATAATAAACATCAAAATTTTTTGGAACTTTTCATACTTTGTCAAAAAAGAAGTAAAATATGGATCATTATGATGACTAAACATTTCAAAAATCATAAAATATTTTCCATTCAATAAATGTACCTACTCTTTAATTCATAACTTATGGGAAAATTTTCAGAAGATATGGTAGTCATGATTCATTTCATATAACTTATCATATGATGGATTTTATAATAAAATATAATTATCAATGGAATATAAGGATACAATAACATTTTTTTCCTATAATATGAATCCCAAACATATTTTGGATTATGATCGAGATGAATTATAAAATATAGTTCATCCTATTTTAAGGGTTCTAGAAAGATCTCTATCAAAAAAAATAATTCCCCTATATAATCTTTTCCACCATATGATGTGTCATATACACCGTATATGTATTATATAATCCATTTTTCCAAGATAATGAGTTTCAAATATTTTTGTAACATATCATTCAAGTATTGTCCAACTAATATATTGATGATTCATTAAAATACATTTAACAATATAACTGTATACATCACATGTCATTTAATGTAGTTAATAAAATAACATGTTAATCAATTAATAATTCATATACATTTACCTAATATACCTTATACATGGGCCAAGATGTTATTCTTGTCATACAAGATAATAAATATAATTTTGGTTGACCACAACTTTCGACATGACTGTCAAAATACCTGACCACCCCTTGGTTAGTTGAGACTTAAGGATGTTATAAAAATTATGTTAACATAAGAAATTCAGATAATATATATACTTATATCATATGAAAATGAGGATTCAAAATAATTATAAACCCTTAAATATATCAATGACTATATTAAATTTCGTTTGAAATATATTATTGGGATTGTCTAGATATTAATTCTATTATTATTATCTCATGAGTCCACTTTGTATCACATATATGATTCAATTGAACCTAATAATTATGTATCTTCATATCCCATAATACTCCATGATGATAAAAAATTATGGATAATTTAAAGCAATATTTTTATTCTCTATTATCATTCCAGTATTTATAAAATATATATAATAATTATAGAATATCCAAGATCAAGATGGTACATTTTACAACCCTTTCATCCAATATATCTTCCATCTAAAATAATTAAATTAAAAAATACCCTAATTATTTTTATGTTTGTTTTTTTCATTATATCTACTAAATTTTCATATGTATCGCCTAAACAGATCATTACAAGATCCCTCTCAATGATTTATCTAATGAGATTTTATTCGTGAAGGATGTGTTTGGTCTTATATTGAGACTACTTTTCCATGGATAGGAAAATATACTGTTGTGTTATTAGTGAAGATTAATTTATTCTTTGAATATTATTACCAAATAATGTTCCGTAATAAAATTCTTAATCCAAATAAGTTTATTGAAAAATATGATTTAGCGATGTATTCTACATCTTTTTTTAAATTGTTTTGGTGGATTGTTTAGGATATTTAAAATTATTTTATATATCACTGAGGAATAAAAATATCCAAATTGAAACCCCTTATCATATTTTCCACATTTTAATTTTGTAATATTGTAACCCAATACAATGAGATCATCCTCACCTAAAAAGAAAAAATATTTTCTTAGATCATCTCAAGTGCTTTATGATATTCTTTACAGAATTTTAGTTAATATAAGTATGATTATATTGGAATATAATTTTTCACACAAATCAATAGGGATAATGGGATGAGTAAATAACATGGAATACATGATAGATCATGTGATGGATGTATATGGAATCTTATACAACCTTTTTAACTTCTTAAATAAACCATTAATAAAACTAAAATTATTTCAATGAAACTTTGTTAAAGTCCCCGTAATGGAACTCACCATGGAAAACCCCATTGCCATAATACCTACACATATTCATTAACTCGTTATAGGAAACCTCATTAATATATCACTACATATCTTATTACATTTTATTTAGGAATATTCTCTTATGTTTTTAATTAAGAGTAACATTTTCATCCTTTTTCTTGGAATGTAATGTTTAGAGATAATTTATGATAAGTATAATGTGATCCACATACAATATTAAGAATATCTCAACACTCACACAAAACCTCACCTATACACAACAACCCTCTTCATTCTTGATGAAACAAATCATTTTTTCTTGAAAAATAAAACTGGATATTCTCACTATAAGATTCTTTCATTATTCCATTAATTAACTATTTAATCTTGAAAACCGTAGAATGATCACTTTTTACTTCAAACAATTTAGGATATTTTACAAATATGTACTCAACTAACTCAACATTATGTAATTTTTTTCAATCCTCTATATTTATCTTGTAATTGTAGTATTCTTCTATTAAATGAATTATTCAAATGGAATTTCTCCTCATAAGTAATGAAAATATCTCGTTATAATCAATACAGTGAAAATGTTTTTGAACCTTTTGACAATCAATTATTTGTAAGTATAAAATCAACCATCCAATTTTTTTTGTTATAGAAAACCCACCTCCGTCCTATTGTACACACCCCTTTATGTGCATACACTAAGTGAACAACATCGTTACTATAATGGCATGGATATTTCATGTACATTATGCCCTATTTTTGGACTATTTCCACTTGATTAAATTTTATGAATTTAATTTTAAAATTCATGATTTTTTTTAGTATTTTATAGGGGGTTTTGACCATGTAATGGGATTCATGAGATGTGATAGGATTGGGAAAACCATGAAATTATCCCCATAAAATCTTATGACTTGTTTGAATAGGAATGTAGATATTGAATAGTTCGCACATAGTTACAAATATCTTTGTGACATACCCTAGGAAACCATATAACATAGAATAGAGGTATGAAAATTTAGAAAAAAGGTTTACCAAACCTTTGAGTAGAACTGTACAAGTGCCCCAAAGAATTAGTGATCCTCATATGGATAGAGTAGGGCTCAGTATACTGCTTGACCGAATGATTTGTGATGTTTTAATTAATATAAAATTAAACATTTAACCTAGAAACACTATGAAACTATTAAATTATCTACCTAAAAAATGAATATATAACCTACAGGCAATAGTGGATATTACTCTAGATTCATACACCTAGAAACACCAATTATGGTAGATATAAGTTCATTTTCCCATGTGAATTCAATGTAAGAGTCTTCTCTTCCTCCATTAATCAGTCTTATTTTAGATTTACTCTCTTATTATGGGATTTATATTAGATATAGTTTTTATCAGTTACATTAATGAATTCTATTATGATCTAATAAGCGGTTTTGAGTGTATCGATTGATAAGAAACCATATCTAAATATCTTATATCACTCCCTTGAATGTATCTAGATCTAAATTTGGCAGTATATATCATTATGTAATTTGATATATATATTCCCATGAATTATTTTACTAATTTAATGTTGACTATATAATTCAAGTTTTAATGAGTTGGTATTGGTTGAATGGATCCTTGATTAATATATATAGTTCAGTAGTGACTCATGGAAATTAATGCCAGCATACTTATGTTAGGATTTTCATAATAAATACAACATTTGAATAATTTTTATTGTATTTATTCTCATGTGTTTGTGCATGAGAATAGAAATGAAAATTATTTTATGATAAAAATGCACGTGATTTTTTATATGGTGTGTGTGTGTTGATCATGATACCTATGAATTGTGTGCTTTCATTATGCCTTTTTTTACTATCACTTTGAGGAGGATTATGTTCCAGTATAATGTTGCGTCGATGGTGATGTTGGGACCAAAATATATTGTAGGGTTAAAACATAAATTTGATGTGAACTGAGAGTGAGAATGTGGTATAGTAGAATCATTTACTGTACTAATTCAATGAGAGGGGTGTGAATACCATGTTGCTCAACCAAGTAGATTCATGGGATTGATAATATTGTAGCCCAACCAATGAAGATCTTTGGGTACAATGATCTTGTGGCCTTACCTAGGGCCTGAATGGATAAGGGACTTAATTATATATAAGTGTTTTCCCTATGAAATAACATAATATATGATAACTTATGTGACATTCCTTTTAATATAAAAAAATTAGATAAATTCAAGGATTATGGATACTTAGTTTGTATAAATTCTCCAAAAATAATATTTGTTTTCAATTTTTACTTTTACATACCATCATGAAATAAATCGTTATATACATGTTCACTTTTTGTTAATAATTCAATATTGGAAACCAAATGGGTTTATACTCACTTCTTGCATGAGTATTATGGTTATTGTATAATTTTCATGGCAGGGGATCTATCCAAAAGAAAGGTCCCTATGTCAAGGACTTGGGATGTGAAACATGGATGATAGATGAAATATCATGATAGAAACCAAACTATTTCTATTGTTATTTAGTTTATTTTTCATAGATATAATACTTTAGTGGACCTACTTTATTGGGATTATTTTAATTTATTCTGTATAACATTTATTCCATTTTATTATATCATGATATTTTCCAATATGTTATTCTTCTATGGATATAATTACTTATTATAATTATGTTGCATGGATATTTTTTTTAAGGATATAATATCCACACAACATTGTTTAAACTCAATAAATTTGTTGATCGACTCTTTAATTTAGGGATATTCACATGAGGTCTTATGATACACTGAATAAATTTGTGGATTCAATCGAGGGGTTAAACAATGGTATCATAAGGGGGTTTATTTTTTTTTTATTCTTTATTTTTTTTGGGTAAGGTATAATGACAATAATCTATGAGTAAATCTGGTCAGGGAATGAAAATAAACTTGCATTACTCTCATATATACGATCTCCATGTTGCATGTGATTGGATTTCTAGTATCGATTGTGGTATTACAGTTTCATGTGGTTTAATAGTATTATCAAACTATAATAGTTTATGAAATATGGTTGTGTTCATGAATCCGGACATGGCATGTAGGATCACATTTCATGTATAATATTTCTTATTATAAAAAGTAATTTAACTAATAAAATATCATTGGTAATCTATGTTCTATGAATTAGTGATATATTTATATGTACTAACATTACAATTAATTGAACATACCATAATAGTTTTTGTTATGTGTACAATACTGTGACTAATTTTACGGTTTATAGGACTTATCATTGGACTTGGGTGTGATAAAGGGATTCCAATGATGAAATTGGAATCATTTTAGGACAAATTGCCCTGTATTGATATTTTGTGTGTTCTGATATATTATTGAGTGGTTTTCTCATTTATGTTGTTGATGGAATTTCTGATAATTTTATTTTGAATTTATAATAATTCAAACATGATGTTATTATAGAATAACAACTAGAGAACTAGTTCATAAAACATCATTAAGTGTGGTAGCACAATTAGTGACTCAATATATATAGGATGGTGTAGTTGATCATGCTCCAATAGTCATTGTAGTGGTACATTGATTAGAACTAATTCAACATGGATCCTTTTCTATAATGTCTATTCAAGGTGGAATATCTCACAAGATTATAGTTGATACATATTAAGGATTATATCTTTATAATCCCCCTTATATCCATGGTATTTCAATAACTCAAGATGCTAAGAATTAGTTTTATATCATTGAGGGAATCTATGATCTCATGGAGAATCAAAGGGGTCAATGAGTTTAGTTAGCTTCATTAATGGTTTACAAACCCATGAGGTGATGATCAGGTATATGAGACCCTTAGGGATATGTGAGGGTATAACTTAGGATACCATTTTTAAATTATTGTTTTATTGGTTTTCTATTGATACATTGATGTTAGGTAATTCCCAAGAGATTATAGTTCTTCACTAGTGGAAGATGTTAGTATCAACCTATTTTTCTTATTTCATTGAGTTTCTTTCCTTCCCTTCAATTTTGGATGTGAATGAGGCATATAATTCCTATAAGGTTGATATTGTCCATAAACCATAGTTGAGGTTTAATGAATATAGGTTTTATTTGAAGATGCATTCTTAGGATCTATATAAGTCCCTAATAATCATGAAGGGTCTAGAGAAGGATAATGTAACATGTATTTATTTAGTCCATGGTGCACTAATGAGAGAAACTCATAGAAATATCATATTTTGATTTTTTTTATTGTAATAAGGGAATGTATGATGAGGCATAATAGAATGGTCGTCGGTAGGTAGAGTGAAGACATGATTTCTTCTAAACTATATGAGTAAAATGTTTTAATCATATTCCTGACTTATGGAGAGAGTAGAAACTATCAAAAAAATTCAATAATATTACAAAAAATATTCATTGATGTCAAAAGATGGGGAATCAGAAGATTTTTTTTCTAATAACATTGTTGACATGATTCAAAATTAGTGTATTCTAGAGGTAAGTTGTGTGTAGTAAGACTAATCATGGATCTCAATAGAAGACCCAAATTGAACAAGGGTTTGTGAATCAATATAACCATGGGTCTTCAAAAAAGATTCATAAGAATGAAAAGGGAAGAGTATATTCTATAGATAATGTTCTAATTGATCATACCAAGGAAAATTATTCCATTAGTGTTACCATTCTGATTACTAATATACTTTATACTATGTTGTTTAATACATGAGATTCCAATTCTTTTATATCTTATTTATTCGTTTTTGGGTTATAGTTTTTGGTTCTGTTGTCTTTTTAATTTATTTCAACTCAAACACCATTAGGGATGAAGAAGACTATCCTCAAAGATGTCGAGGGTGTTGAGTACTAGTTTTTAGTTATGGATATTTAGGGAATTTTATGATCTTGGAAATGAATTTATTCAATGTTTTTTGGTAATTGGCTAGGCAGGAAGTTATCAAGAGCATAGAAGACCCTACACAAAATTATTATCACTTACTACCCCAAATGGGGATAATGTTTTTTGAACTAGTTAATGGGATATTATACATAGTAAAATTACATAAGAACTATGTGAATGTAGGAATATTAAATTGTAGGTAGAGGGCATGGTTTTGGCATAAGATCTAGATGTAGCTCCATATACATTTACTCTGGGGTGGAACATTATCATGATGTCCTCCTAGGAGAGTTATTTGGAAATTATCCACATATATTAATTTCGTTCAAGATTTAAGTCATTACAGGAGGAAAACCTATATCAATCCCTCTATATCATATGGAATCAGTTTATTTGAAGGAACTCAATGTATAGATTTAGGATATTGATGAATTTGGTATTATTATATCATGAAAATATCCATGGGGTTTTCTATTTTTTCCATTAATAATAATTATGGAATACTTCATCTATTCATGGATTATAGGAACCTCAGTAAGTCCATGGAAGAGAACTGGTATCCATTTCTAAGGATCGATGATTTTTTTTGATGAGTTATGGGGAGCTTGGTGGTTCTCCATAATTTACTTTAGATCAGGCTAGCACCATCATCATGTTAGAGAATAAAATATACCATTTTCATCATTTATGAGTAGGTATGAAAAATATTGTTATGTTATTAGATCATAATGGTTGAATAATTCTCTATAGGTGTTCATGGATCTCATGAACATTATTTTTATCCTTATGTTGAATGAATCATCATTTTATTTTTTGATTATGTCCATATATATTCTTTTATAATCAATATTCTTGATAGGAACCTTGATATATTATTGATTACAATTGAAGTACATTGGATTTATTCCTATTATTTTAAGTGTTTCTTATATATTCAAGTGGTATACTTCAATAGGCACGTGATTTTTGATGCAGGAATATTTTTTGATATTAAGATGATAGAGGAAGTGATTCTTTGGGAATTCCATATAATTTTTTTAAGACTCATAGTTTCTGGTGTATAGATGTGTAATGTGAATGGTACATTTATGATTTATCCCATATGGAATAAACTATGATTGGGATTACTATGAAGGGTGAGATGTTTTAGTAGAAATATTAGTGTGAGGAGGCTTTCCTAGAGTGGAAGTGGATATTGGCATCATAAATGATTTTGATATACTCAATACCTCGTAATGGATATGTTGTTTACAATAATGATTAATGTGTTGGTTTTTTAGTTTTTTTAGGTATATAGGTCATGTATTCTCTTATATGTATCATCGGTTGTGACATGATAAGATGAACTATATTCTCCATAACCTATAGTTGGTGGCTATGTTCCATATCTAGGAGGTTTGGTTCCATTACCTCTTAATGAGTGATTTTTCAACTAGATGAACCACAATATATTGTAGTATATCTTCTCTCATTAGGACATGAATCTTTGGTAGAGTTATTGAGTTTATTTTTTGGATAAATATTAATTTTAGATGGATTATTCTCATATTAAAGGTAATATTGGTGTAGATACTATTTGTTAGAAGAATCAAAATCTTACAGAGTAACCTTTAGAATGGGAATAGAGAGCATTTTGGTAGAATGGGTTGTGGGTGAATCTATATATTAATGTTTATTGACAAATTCCGTCATTATTATCACATATGCATTGGTGGAATAGGTTAAATCCAACATGTAGTTGGACACTATGTTCTTAGTGATGTGGGAATGGTTGATAGTTGACAACCTTATTATCTGATGGTCTTAATATTTTTATGTGATGATCTACATTCATCAGAGATATTTATATCCTACATCTTTGTGGGAAGAGAAGAGGGACTCTCAAAAATAATATTAGTTAGTGAACCCATGATCAACAAAAATGTATCTTAATATCAGATGCTGGTTTTAATTACTAGGTATAGAAAATGAAATTACCGATTTTCTCTCTTGTTTTCTTACCAGTAATATGTTTAAGGCTGACCATTAGTGGCTAGCTATTTTATTTCAACATATTACTATTCCCATTTAGAAGTTGGATGAGGTGATGATTGACTCTTTTCAAGGGCTACCTAGGAACAAGAGATGTCAAAATTCTACAAGGGTTCTTGTTGATTGGATGATAAATGTGTCATAATTATATTAGTTCTAAGACACTCATTACAATGATGAGTTAACAAAATTCTTTTTGAGAGAGATTGAATAGATTCATTGAGTGCCTATGAGAATAATATCTATCTGACGAAATTATTTCACATCACTTTTTTGGAAAGTCTTGGATAATGTATTTGGGAATAAGCTAAGGATATGTATAAATTATCATCCATTGACTATTGGAATGTTAGGGAGGATGAATCATATTTAACATGGTATGATTAAAACATGTATATTATATTTCATTGGACCATGAAATGATTATATCCTTGGTTGACTTTTTGTAAAATTAAATTTATAATTAGATGATTCAGATGGAACCATTCAAGTCACATTATGTTTGACCATATCATTCCCCATTGTCTTAGTATGAGCAAAGTTAGGATTCTATTCTTTGGAAATGTATGTAACATGATACAACTAATCAATTTTAGTAGATTCAATTTTTTTTATTAAAAATGGTAGGCGATGCTCATTTTATGACTAGTGGAGAAAAACATTGGAGATCGTTTCTAAAAAAATGATTTTCTTATGAATACCTCTTTAATTAGTTCCTCAATGTTTACACCATCAAGTGATATAGGATTTATGGTATATAGTTCTTTTTTGAGATCATTAAGAATTTTGTAATAGTAGCATACTCATTATACCTCCCTATATCGTTCCATGTTGTGAATAAACATTTCCATGTGCCTGTTCCATCAAAGGTATAATCCAAATACGATGCATGTGATCAGTAAAATAGACCTAGAGTTGGAACCTGATACATCAGTCATGAAACAAAGAATCCCAATCATAGAATAGAGTAGAAAGGAGCAGTGTGGGATGAAAATTACCATTGTTATATTTATATGTAAGCATGGTAACATTCAATAAGATGCGTAAGAGAAATAATATTATGTACAACATCAATTTCCCAATATGTTTCAGTTGGAAATTTAAAGATATTTTTCAAGGATGAGAACTCATTATAGGGGTAGATTGTAATTTCCTAGACTTTTTAGGTACTTTACATGTTGATTTGAACCGTTTTCTATGTTTTTAAGTTATTCTCTACATGGGTGACATGTAAGGTAACATATAGATGGTTTTTAGGGCTATCAAATCTTTTAAGGGGTTTCATGGTTTTAGAGTGTTTTTGGAGAACCATGAGGTTATCCCCAAGAATTCAATAGGTATGTTTCCTAAGGGTTGTAGATGGTTCATGTTTTACATATAGTTACATATAACTACGTGAAATCACCAATTAAACATGATAAATCAAAATATAGGAAAAATCATTGTTGGTGAAATATCTACCAAACCATTTGGCCAAACCATGAATGTTCCCTAAATATTTAGTGATCCTCTAACTCTTATCTGATGGTTAAAGAAATTGTTCCATTAAACGATGAACATGGTTATAAATAATCCTAAAATTTATATCTTAACCCCAAAAGTCATATATATCCATCATTATTCCATATACACTTAGGAATATTGTACCATGTGACTCCAAGGGCAATTCATGTCAATTACTCTTCCAATGGACTACATTTATTTTCGATCTAGTGGATTTATACTATGTGATTTTAATGGAAATTTGTTTATTCCTCCATGTTTCATGTTTCATCAAGATATAATCTCATTTTCCGAGAATTAATCTATGATACTTACTATATTATAAAGATCTATTTAGTCTATTTTGATCGAATTTTAGATTCTAGATTTATTTATGGATACATATCCATTTATATATATTTTCCATCTTTCCCATAAACCGATCAATATCTACCTTTAGTGGCGTATCTTGTTGGGTAACTTGATCTATATCTACACTAATGAAATTATCTAATTTATGAATATTGGTTCTATAATTAGGGTTTTTAGGTTTTGGGATTTGTTCTTACAATGATTTGTGCATAGAATCATTTCAATAACAAATCTTTAAAACTGATGTAGACACACGTATTGTAGGAATTTCTTAGGGCACTATGAATTCATATAAACATAATTATTCTTATTGGATTGTGTGTGGAGACATGTACCGATATGAGTACCATTGTGTGACATGGTATGTTTTTTATTTTTCATATGGTGTACATGTGTGGCCTATGAGACATTTGAATTTTGTGTTATGATTATTCATTTTATATGATGATTTATTATGTGTGAGAGAATAACATGTACAGGTTTGTATCTAGTATCATGACGAAAAATGGATCATTATGTTTTGTTTTGACATTATAGGCGGTTATATATTGGCAATGTATTGTGATGATGATGATGGAACATGGGGATAAGGATGGGTAAGATGACATTTTGGCAGGACACCTGATATTGGATGTGGTATGATGACCTTATGGACAGACCCAAGTCTATGCATGGGGTGTGATGCAATTGTGGCCATGCTCAGTAGATGTTGTGGTGCATCAAGCTTCTGGTACAACCCAAGGCTTGGTTGGTTATGGGATTTGATCAATGGAAACTATTGGAATTGAGGATTGATTTGATAAGTGATAACATATGAGAATTTCTATTTTATATAGATTTGATGTAGATATATCAAGTTCTCCTGGAATCCTGTTTTGTTCATTTTTACTAACATATGATTGGGTTCTTGTTTGTGCATTTAATTTACATCACGAAAAAAACCCTTATATACAAGGTAACATAATTTTATGAGAACAATTGTGGAGTTCTAAAATGATTATACTCCCACCCATTATTGGAATATTTATTTTCATGTGGATTAAATATTCAGGGATCCATCTAAAGTAAAGCTCCCTAAATTGGGTATATGAGTATTGGCTCTTGTAGGATAGAGGAAATTTTGGGATGTACTCCAGACAATTGTTGCAGTACTTTTTTTTCTTTTTTATCATAAATTAGTTGAAATATTACATTATGATTCTTCTTGTATGCTTAGTATAACCAATAATTCATTTTATGAAAGGTTTAATATTTTAACTATGTTGTTATATGATATTTGTAATGAATTCTCATAATTATGGTGGATTTATATAATTACCAAGGGTATAACTATCCATAAAAAGGGTTGGACCCTCATCCAATGTCCAAAACCTATTAAATTTGAGGATACACACATGAGATCTCGTGACACACTAGTAGGACATATTGATTCAATCAAGTCATTACAATGTGGTGTTTATTGTGTGTTATGATTATTACTCCTAAACTATAACTTGTTATGTGTGAAATCTTACCTAGTGGGGGTTGGTATCTATTATGATGATGTCAATTTTATCATCATAGATTGGTTTTCTTTTAGAGGGGGGAGAATGTGATGGTGCATTGTGGTTCTGATGATGATGATGGAACCTATAGATAGGGCATGGATATGATGGATTTGTGGCCTAAATAAAGGGTTACGATGGTGTAAAATGACAATGTGGCCTTTCCCAAGCATGATCCAGGGTTATACCAACCTTGTTTCCCAACCCAATAGAGGTAGGGGTGCAATAATGTTATAGCCTAACCTAATTCTTGGTTGGATATGAGTACTGATTTAAAAAAGGAGTTGGATTTTTGGCCAAATATGAAATTTGATAACTTATGATGCATTCCACCCGACATAGAGATTAAAAAGGTATGACCGATAATAGTGGCATCCTAGAGAGAATATGTTCTCCCAAAATATTATTGGTTCCTTATTAATAAATCTACACCCCATCATGACAATTACCTTTATATATATAAAAATATGTTATGGAAACATTTTTATTGTTTTACATTGATTATACACAAAAACTACATCAAAATATTGGGGCACATATATATATTTTGTAGTATGGGATATAGATAAGGGAAAGAGACCTACATAGAGGTGTTGAGAAGTAGAGTGTAAAATATAGAGTAAATTCTCAAATGAAATAAATACTATTATTTTAGTGCTTTAGTTTATTTTTATTAGTTATCATACTTTGGTTTACGTAACACGTTTAGGATCATTTGGTTTATATTTTATGATCTTAATTACATTTTATTATATCATAATGCTTTCTAATATGTTGTTCATTAATGTTTTTATTTAATTGGTGTTATTCTGGTAAGGACTATTATTTCTTAGGGTACAGTCACCCCATGGAACTATTTAGACCTTCACCCCATGTATTTGGCTGCTTGCATAGTAGGGTATATGCATGAGGTCAATTAGCACACTATCCACACCCAATGATTAATCTAGTTAATTTTAGCTAATTTACATGGATCCATTCATCTATTTCCTAAAATATATCCATCTAGAAGAATGATAAAATTATATGAAATGTCTTTATGTACTTAGTTTATTATATATTCTCATAAAATAATTAAAATGCACATGAAAAATTCACAATCTCTCTGGACCTTATGAATCATATTGGACAATTGTGGTTCATCGATAACTTGAGTATGTTATAATTTTATAACTTTTATTTAACTATATCAACATTAATCCCATTTACTCTTCATATTTGTTTTGGAACTGAACATATCCTTGTTGAAAAATTATTCATCCATCTCTTAGATCAGGGAGCACCAACTCATGGAAAACAAAATGTCATCCGATAAACACTTTTTTTGAATAGGATAGTAAAGGTTGTGTCCCATAATATCTTTACAGTAACCAATAAAAGGATATTTTTCAAATTAAGAAAAATATTATCCAAATAATAATATTATACATATGATTCTATAAACTAAATCATTCAATAATTTTTTTTGATGGTTTTAATATAATATCTCATATGACATCATTATGAATGATTTGGATTGAAAAAAGCTTAACATGAGGGATTTGTCTTCCAAATAACATCCCAAAAACCATATAATAAGGTCACAAACTCATCATCAATCAAAGTATATTCAATGTAGTGGAATTCATTCTCATAGTCACCCCATATCACTATGGTGTTTTAGAAGGGGTTAGTAGTGACATAGTTATATAATATCAAAAATGATTAGTGAATTTATTGCTAAAGTATTCACCACCTTGATTTGATTGTAGAATATTAATAACTTTTCGAAGTGGATTTTGTACTTCATTTTTAGAACCGTGTATTTTTCAATGGTTTTAAAAATTCATCTCATTATAAAAACAAAATCATATTGAATAATGTCAATATTTTAGGTTAAAAAGTACCAATATCCAGAAATTTTTTGAGTACTCATTATTACACCTACATCACTATATATATGATCCTATAGTGCACTAAAATTATCACCTTTTTACCTAAAATGAGATTTAATATATTTTCCCCACAAAATTTTTTTGTTAATAAATGATTTTTAATCGAAAGAGTAAAATCATCTATTAAATTGGAGTCTTCGGATTTGTTTCTCATTTATATACCCATATACGAAAAGTCACAGAAAATTAATGTTTTAATAATCCATAACCTTCTTATCAAGAATTTTATAGACATGATTTTCCATTTATGTTATGTATAAATCATCCAGAAAATTCAGAAAGCCATAAAATATTTTATTCATATACATGGAATAACTTTTGTTCATAATAATGAATGAAAATTCTATCTCATTCAAACCAATTATAGAAATAAATTTTATGTTTATATAAGGAGCACAATCATATTTTCCTATTTCCTAAAATAATAAAATTGGTATACTTCACATTTCATCTTATCTATTGTTTTTATGATTGGTAGTGTTTTTATCTATCATAAAAAAAACTCAATCATATTATATGATAGGAACTATCAGAAAATGCTCAAAATATCAAGAAATATATCTTTTTTCACTGTTATGATACAAAATCTTATTTTTTGAAACATAACATATCACTAATATCCAATGATTTCACTTTTGAAAGAATATTATATAGAGTTAATCCATAGGTTTTGATGATTCATAGACTAAAATTCTATAATCCATACCCTATATGTATGAAAGAACACAAATCGTACAATATGATATTTTCAATTATTAACAATGGTACAAGGGTCCAATAAACAGTGCTTAGAAATATTATATCAAAACTATTTTTACAACCTTAAAAACAATAATATATATACATTATTATAAAAATTGTCAGTGATTATGGTTTATTTGATGCAATTGATGGGTTTATAGGAACATTTCATGATATAAATAGCAGAATAAAACTATTAAAAATCCTAATATATCATGATCAAATCAATGTGAAAATTAATAAGATAATAAATTCGAACATCATTTCTAGCATCTCCATCAAGATGGTTTATATATGAGGGATATCATTGATCAACCACACTTGAATTATTTCATCTGAATTCTTTAACATGGTTACTAGAATTACATTTTTCTAATAGAGGACCCCTCCGACTCCCAAGGTTTGATTACATATTCTCCTTTACGAGAAATATATTTTTTTTATGAATGAGATATTTTTATTATCTTGAAAAATAACAAAAAAATCGAAAACCCAATAATTTATATTAAAGTCTATTATTTAATACGTTCTTTCGAGTTACAGCTAAAAATTTCTGGAGGAAAATATATGTAGCCCAAAAATATATCTATTATAGTGTTATTATGAATGAAAATTTCAATTAGAAAAAAATATTTTTTATGTCAAAAATAATTTAAAATTTCTATTCATAATCAACCAAAAAAATTAGAAGATGTGGCTGTAGAGATTCACATGATATCTGATATCATAAGATAGATCATCTATTACAACATAAGTATTATATTCCTAACTATATAATTTCCTATGATTTGATTCAAAAGCATTTAACACCTCATCATAAAGATATATCATAAAAATTATTAATACTATTCTATTTTCAACCCAACTACTATATATTTGTTCATATAATGCAAGCACTTTCATATATAATGGATCTTATTAGTGACACTATTGGTGGTGGCCTATTATGTTTTATATTAATAACCTACCTGTGAAGATCAGTGTAATAGAGAATTTCTTTTCAGAATATAGAATCATATATAATATTTTTAGAAAAGGATGACCTTAAGAATATTTAAATTGATATATATATATATATATATATTACTATAGAAATTTTGTGTTCAATGTAACAATGTGACCTTAGATTTCATTTCTTTTATTATTAATTATACATATGATCTAATATTAGGAAATATTGTTTATGATTAATGATTGTAAGGTATTTTATGAAATTATATTTCTTCACAGATGTTATGTATGTGTAACAATATACCCTTCACTATAAATCCATATTGTGATATTATGTTATTATAGTTATTATTGATCATATGTTATTTTATAACAAGATACAAAGGTTATAATACCCACATATGTTATCACCAATCGTTAAACACTAATGAAATTCCTAAAACATATGAGGGGTTATTTAGGTATATGGCCACCCATCATGAATCATACAGATGGTGATCGAGATTGGAATGTTACACAAACACACTCATACATGAAAAAAAATTGTGATGGTCTGGTAATTTAATTCTACTTATGCTTAAAATAAATAACATAATAGAATCCAATAAACCATGATATGAGTAGGAAATAACTGATGACTCACATAAAACTATTTTCCATATTTAGTTTAAACGTATATAAAAAATCTAAATGAAACATAAAAGGAAATTATATTGATATAACTCTAGGGAAAATATTTTCCATACACGATGTTTTTCTAGGAGATTATATATTTTATCTAGATGAAATATTGCAATAGATTTGTAAAATCATTATAAAACCATCTAATTTTGGAAATATAAATGTAAATTAGGAAGCCTCTGCTATATTCTCATTAATAAAGATTTATTATTACCATTAGTCAATCAATACCAACAAAACCAAGAGAAATCTAAAACAACTGATTGAATGTGAATATTGATATAAAGTGGTTACAAAATCCCTCTCCCTTCATTAATAAATAATAATTAATCATGCTTTATACAATCCCAACACCAACATTTCTCCAAATTATAGGTCGATTTATTGTGATTATAAAAATAATCTATAAATAGGTGTCGAATAAAAAATGTTTGCACATATGGGAATTAGGTTATGGTAATTTATTAAAATATCTCACAAGAATAGTTTTTGATGGTCAGAATTTTTCCTATCAATCAAAAATCCTCGATTCATTAAATAATGATTATGAAGAGGAAAATAGAGTGAGACTTGATGAATAAATAGAACTACATTCATTTAATATCATATTTTGGATAATCATGTGGAGTCTCTATTTTTCTCTTATAACACTATGAAATATATTAATAAATATTTTTCAGGTCAGGCGATAAGAAAATTTATGATTCCAAGAGACAATGAGCACAAAATTAATTTAACAAAACATATAAAATATATTAATATCACTTGATCATATTTTTTCATAAATAATATATTGAATTGATTCTTGGATTAGATATATAAAAATGTGGATGAATCCAGAAGAAGGGTTTTACATTAAGAGTGACCAAGAATTGGTCGGTGCAATTAATTTAGATAAGGAAGATTCTTTTAGTATGATATGTGGATTAAATAATTAAATAATTTAATTAAAATATTTAATAACCATAAATTTTTTTCTATTAAATAAACCAATTATGGAAAACCACTAGGGATATCAACATAACCATGATGTATTTCAGATTTAGTTTTGTTGTGCATCATTGGAGGACTAGGTTTAGATAAAGAACAATGATCAAATCAAGGTGAATTGATAGGCAATCAAAGTATCAGATCATCCCCATTATTGGAAAATTCATTATTCACTAACTATTGATAAAAAAATCGACGTAGGTCTAATAAATTTAGGATTCCACACTTTCATAAAAATATTGATCATGTTCTAATAATCTGTTCTTTTTTAAATAATTAATTTAATCCTTCACAAGATTCCACGTATAGAATTAAATTTTTTATTAGATTTATTACTTTTTATGTGATGTTTCTCTAACTATTTATCCTTGATCTATTATCATTGGTCAATAAATATTTTCTAGTGATCGATTCACCCTTGTTCTTATGCCTTTCCCCCACCATTTCTTCACATAATATTTTCATTAGACAATGTGGCTGCAGTTCAACATTTTTGGGTGGGTCCGAGTGTGATCAGACCCCTGAATTTATGGTGAATATTCACACAGTTATCAGATCCATATCTTGTGGATGGATAATGATGGAATATTGGTGATGCTCTATAGATCTGGGATCTTGATTAGAAATGATGATTGGAGGTTCATGAGGTGTGATAGATTTTAGTGGATGATTAGAAATATAATATTCGGCCACTGGAGCCTTGGAGTCAAAAGTTGGAGGAGATTTCCTTCAATTTTGGGTGGTCACATAGAGGAAAATGTTAAATGATATCTACATTTGGAATCCACATGAAAAGAACCACGTTCTTTGTAAATTACATCCATACAGTGTGTACTATATTAAAAATACACCATATAGTCACAAGGCTATTGTGGCTAGAATTTCATGAAATAATAAAGATACCATGAAATGTGGTTGGACCACATGTTGAGTGACCTTCCATGGGAGTCCAAGATATTTTCAAATAGAAGTCTCCTTGGGCACAGTATAGATGGAAAAGCTATGTATTAGAGTACAAGGGGAAAAATAATTCACAAGGGTTCAAAAACATGATCAGGACCCCGTGTGGAATGGCACACCAAGTAAATTTTGATTATATGTGTATGCACCTTTACCTTATCATGTTCAGGTTCATATACAAGTATATTAGAATATCTTGATAAACACACGAATAACCTGGAGCACCCAGTTAGACCTCATCTGGCCAATACACACCATGTCGTCCCCTAACACTCCATTCATGGTGACATAGACACTGATCCATGTTTATATGATAAAACGGTTTGGAAGAAGAGTGGGACCACATTCCATGTGGGACTTTTAAATGAATGGTACTACTTTTTTTAGAAAATTATTTCTCTTATATATATTTTGATTGGACTCAAATTTATTACCAACAATATCCTATCATGAGTGTTTTTAAACATAAATCATAATGGTATCCTTCATTAATTTTTTTAGATATAATATTATATGGTCCAAGTATTGATCTATTTTAAGAAATGCTCTATGATGACTATGAATGTGTAGAGTCATCATTGAGTTCATATGGAGACATTACTCCCATGTCGCATAGGGGTGAAGATCATATATCTAAAGAGATAGTACTCTTATATCCCACCAGGATGTGGGTCCTAAATACTCTTTATATTGGAAGATTTAGAACTCCCCTATTGGGAGTGAATCCCCATTATCCATAGAGATAGAACTCTCATGTTGTACTAGGGGTACCGGTCCTCTATAGTCATTTTACCTGAAGTTATGATACTCCCATGTTCCACTAGTGTGTGGGCCATATGCCCATAGGGTTAATAAATTCCCACTACACCATGGTGAGGGTTCTCTAAACCATTTATACAGTAAGAGGTAGTACTCCACTATTGTGGGTGTGGGTCCTCTATCTACAAAGATGTTACTTCCTTATCATACTAGTGTGTAGGTCCTCTGTACTTGTTGTACAAGTAGAGGTAGTACTCCCCAATCAAACTAGGGTGCAGTACATATATCCATGTACACAATACTCCCCTATTTTACCAGGGAATGGGTCTTCTATACTCATTATGAAGATAGAGAAGGTACTCCCATATCACATCAGTGTCCAGTTCCTCTATCCTTGGGGATTTCACTCAAAAATCATAGTAGGGTGTGGGTCTACAAATCTCATTCTTTTGGTATAATAAGTACTCATTTATTTCGGGTGTGAATACTCTATCTATTGAAACGATATTACCCTATCACACCAGGGTGAGGTTCTTTCATATTGATTTTTCCAAAAAGATGTGGAAATAAAATTTTGTACTATTTTGTGGGTCCTATAATGATGTAGATGGTATTCCTCTATAGAAAAATGGTGTCATTCCTCAATATTTTGTACCTATTTATGGAGATGGTACTACCCTAAATGGGATAATTTCATCTCTCTCTTGAGTTATATCTCCCTATTATTCTAGGGTAAGGGTCCCCTATATTTTTTAGATTACTATAACTCATCATGTTTAGTAGTTTTGAGGTGTTGTTATAGCTCATGAAGTTTTTTGGACAGACCCATGAGATGATCCACATTGATGATAGACCCTTGGAGCTGGAATTAGAATCATCATCATGGTATGATATGTAATATGAAGATCCTTATACTCTCTCCTCTAGGTTTCTTACTTGATAATATATATCTATTATTTTTGGGTTTTATTTACCTCTTGATTTGGTTGGATCTAACTACTTAAATCATGCCTTATACTTCCCCCTATTTAGTTTTCAAGGAATTCTAATGGGTATATATTTACTCACACCTGCATGAGGATTTAACACAAGTTTTATTTATTATTAAGGAAAATAATAGTTCTGTGGTGATTTTAGAGGAGCATAGGGACACAAAGACTCATAGATCATCTATAGTGTTTGGGATTGGGGATCCAGTTCTGATGTCTCTCTCATCATTTATTTTCAGATTATTTTATGATTGGTACATCATTTTTGATTATGTGTGTATTTTTTACTTTTCTATTTAGATTCCACTATTTCAGTCTGTTTTACTACCTAGAGGTTATTATATTCATGGTTTTTACCCCAGAGGATATTTTATTATATTATTATTCATCGACACATTTTTATGTTTATGGTTGGGTGTGTGTAGAAAACTACGCTTCGAAAATGCCTCCTGATTTTGTTATTCCTTCATGGGTCTTGTTACTACCCACTATCACATTGAGGTGAGATTGGGTTTGTGGAGGCTCAGTTATCCACCAAATAGGGGGGTTCCTTATGGGTTAGGTCATTACAGAGTGGTATCATAGGGGGTTTGACCATGGGATGTATTTATATTTTTCCCTCTTTTGTGGTTTGATTGTGAATCATGGAAAACTATATTAAGGATTTTCAACATAGGATTTCAATTTAGGGAACCCAGTGTTAGTACATCATTCAACATATCCCTTCACCATGAATCCAACTACCCTCCTATTTACTCAGCACACATATACATTGGTTGTAGGAAATAATGGTATAGGCATCATATAAGAGTTTTTCCTTTGACTATTATTATTTTGTCTGATACCCACATATAATCTCATTTAATAATGAAAAATCTTGATCACATTCAAGATTCCTATACAAATAATTCTATCTAGGATATTGTTTCAAGATCAAGACGATGATATGATGGGTAGTGAGCCCTCAGTTCTATGTCATATTGCATGAAGTATCTTCTAGGAACACATTTATCAGCACATAAGCCTATTTTGTTGATGTTTTTACTAGTAAAAATATATGTGTATCGGCACAAGAGAAGTGTACTCAATGAGTTCCAGTGCTAGTGGCCACAAAGGTTCCACATTCATCTAGGTCCCTATGAAGTAGAGGATCATCTGAACTATATGATCTGACTTTTCAAAATTTTGTGAATCATTACCAAACAGTTGGTTTCACTCAAAACCCACGATCTTCATATAGTAACAGTTATTTATTTTGGTTCTAATGGATGATGCAGCTATACTAAGTGAATATTATTGGTTTTATAGAAAGATAATCACCCAGGTTTTGTGTTGATCCATACTCCCTTCTCTGGTTTTTGAGGTCAGGAAAAATCCTATGGTTTGTAAATCACATTCAGATAGAACCCTTCTCAATGGTGGCCATTATTGTGATACCACTATATGATTACTTTGGGTGTATTTGAAGCCCTAATATGGAGATTTTTAGAATAGTCTTTTGAATTCATGGAATAGGTACACTTCCCCAACTGAGAATCATTCTTTTAAAGAATTTTAGAGGTGTGAGCAATATTCTGTTCTTCCCAAACTGGATGTCGTAAATGTGTGGTTGATGAGTTCCTTTGAATTTTGTTTTTAGGGTCAGTTTTTGTGATCAGGTTTTAGAGTAGGCCCTAGTTGAGGCGATTAAGAAAAAAAGGAAAGGACAAAATTCCACAAAAAGGGGGTCATATACTTGAAATACTTGTGTGTTTCAATGTATGACCATTATCACTACTACACCACTTGATTCTTAGAATAGATTCATAATCCACATATCCAAGTATTCATACCCTTTTTGAGGACTAACACTACTAGTGATAGCCTTTTTATCAAAATGTATATTATAGGCTCTTGAAGGGAGGATAAGTGACCACACGTTTCAATTGAAAGGGTAACCCTACTCTTTTATTCGAGAGACAGAGTCTCACATGAAATATTTCTGTTACAGCATTGGGAACCTATGATTTATTCCCTATAATGGGCCAGTTGTACAACTTCCATAGTCCAATGATTTAAACTAGTGAGGATATTAGTTCTTCTTTTTTTAGTGTAGTGTTTTCGTATTTCTATATGGAGTTATTTCCATGAAGAGGAAGATGATATCATTCACAAGGGGTTTTATCCATTTATCAATTAGAACGTATTTCCCTTGGAGTAGTGGGTGTTATGATATCTCAACTTCCTTTGATGATTATGGAGTATGATAATAACTTTTACTGATTTTTTTTCATGGTTTCCCTCCCCAACGTGAGATATACCCCTATGTAGGATTACAACAGGGATGTCCTGATGTTTCTATTATCTTGTAGGATTACCCCAGGGGGTGTAAGAGAAATTAGTGTGATTAAAGTTTATGGAGGTAAAACTTCATTAATCCAAGTATATTAACCTAGGAATCACTTTTTTGTTATCCCAGGAGGTGGATGAGAGCATGAGGTCAGGTGTGGTTTGATGTCACTCAAACCAGGTGATAGTCAAGGAGTAGTATCCATCCTCAAGATTAGATATCTCTATCAACCAACATATTAGGGTGAAGTGGTTCTTGGATACTGACCTAGGGATGGGCTATCAAAAGATATTGGTTCGAGAGGATACTTTACAAAAATTAGAAATCTATGTCCTTTGTTTCACTTAAGGGTGTTATTGATAACCTTCAGTGTGTTGGAACCCCAACGGTGATGAGAGAATTGTGATATAGGTTCTTAAACAATTTATGGATCTTATTTTAAAGTCTTCTTCGTTTTTACCCACATTTACTCAGAGTTATAGTTATAGAACTTGATAATCTTATGGATAGATTATTGACATTCTTAGAAAATACCAGTTTCATTGAAAATTATGATATATTCAGATATGAATTTAGAAGGGTCATGGAGATATTACCTATGATGGTAGCCCCTTTAACTAACCTAATGTGAAGAGGGAATACATATACCTAGAATGAGAAGTGGTCAATGTTCTTTGAGGAGTTGATTCTAATTCTGACTACATATACTATTCTGAGACTATCGAAGGATTTAGTGGAATACATAAGTCTATTGCAATGCTGTTAGTGTTGGGATTAGATTCTAGATGATTTAGATGCAATAAGTGATCACACATGGGTAAATGGAGTTGAGAACCCACAAACATGATAGAAAATATATTTTTATATATTTTTCATTGGTATTATTCTCTTAGAGGATACAGAGACACTATTTTCTTAGAGGGTGTTTTGTTATTTACTCAGAAAATCTGAGTATCAAGAATACAATTCCTAGAGATAAAGCACTATTTAGAGTCCCTATATTAATTTGTCACTGAGATATTCTATACTCTTGGGAAGGAAAGTGTTGTGGACGATTTCTATATATGGAATTCCAAGGCTTGTATGGTGGAGGTGGTGTTTGAGTATTTGGATTATTTTTAGCTCACACTCATGGAGGAGAGGGATGCATATTATCTTTAGTTTATGGTTTTGACTCCTATTCTTCCATATCATCTAAGATAGGCTCTGTTGTAGGACATATACTTTGAGGTCATACATTCCTTGATATCCTCAAGTGATTCACCAAATGAATTTTCTGAAGGAGTGAATCAAGTTATCATATTATGTTGAAGAAAAATTGTTTTGATCACATTGTGAGGTGCAGTAATGAGTTAATTTAACACTTATACTTTATATTTGGATTATGTTTTTCAAAATATGAG
The DNA here is from genome assembly GCA_963277665.1 of Viscum album. NCBI lineage: Eukaryota > Viridiplantae > Streptophyta > Magnoliopsida > Santalales > Viscaceae > Viscum > Viscum album. Next base: position 387,889,529 of record OY728137.1, read on the forward strand.
CAGATAACTTAAACCACATATTTTTTTTATAGAATGTTGCATAGCATGGAAAATTGTTTCTCTTATTGTCTCATATGCTAGATACTGAATGACATTATCCTGGTTGTGAAAAAATGGAGCTTCTTGAGATCTTAGAGTGTAAATGTTTCAGTATATTCATGGACTTTATGATAGTTCTACCAAGTCTTTTGAGGGGTCATGATGTGATCTAGATGATAATTGACTGACTTATGAAGTCGGGATACTTCAATCTTATTAGGGAGTTGAGTTCAATTGAGAGTTTGGGTTAGTATTACATGTGGGAGATCATAATACTACATGGGGAACCATTTATGGATGTATTTTTCCATGATTCACATTTTTTTTAATATTTTAGAGAGTCATGTAAGAGGATTTTTTTACCTAGTTGAAGAGGGTTCATCTTTACATCCCTTGTTAGATTGGACGACCGATTGAAATTTCTAGGTTTTAGAAGATATGATAAGGAATTTCAAGTAATACATATACTTAAGATAAAATTATCCCTAAACATTAGAAGTAATTTCTCTTATTAATATATATACATCACTCTATTATTGATATGGAACCTTTTGAGGCCCTCTATGGGAGACCCTAATGGTCACACTTATGTTGGGCTGAGATTATTGAGTCATCTCTTGTTTGGATATACATGGTGCAAGCGATGAATGAGATGTTCTTAGTTATTGAAATCAAATAAGGTTAGACTATAGGTGATCGAAATATTATTAAGATCCACATCATAGGACTTTAGATTCCATTTAGATATACAATTTTTTTAGAGAGTCTCCCCACAATGAGGATTGTGGATATTTAGTTAGGGATGCATGATATCCTGACGGTCCCTCAAGATATCTGGGATTCTGCAGATGGTGGGTAGAGATTCTTACTACCTAAGCATGCCCCCATGGTTGGATAGGTTGCAAGATGCCTTCCATGTGTCAAAGGTGAGGATATACAAGCATTATCCTCCAAACATTATTGACTATGGTAAGAAGATATTAAAGATAGATCCACCATCACAAAGTAACCAGTGGTGAACAAGGATTAATAGGAGAGAATATTTTGAGGAAAACCCATTCTCTAAGTTCTTGTACTATGGAAGCATGGGAGAATGAATGATTACTCCTATGAGTTTGAGATATAAATTCACACTCAGTATTCAACCTTTTTTTGTAGTTTGTGCTTTTGGTGATGAGAATATTTAAGTAGGGAATAATGTAGATACTCTATTTCTTCCTTTTATGACCTTCTAATATATTATGAAATATTTTTGATTTCAGGCATTGATATGGTGTGCAATTATCTGATCTAGTGATCTCCAATTTAGTTTTTTTAAAATATTGAATATATTACTACCACATGGATTTTTTTCCAAACCTAATGAAATCTCATATGAATAGATTCTTGGATAATAAATAAAGGCCATGGTTGAATATGGACCTCAAGGATTACCATTTTTGTGACCTAAAATCGATCAACACTCGATGTTTAGATAAAGAATCCATTGGATAGTTCATTATATGAATTAATTAATTAGTATATTTAATTAATTCATATATTTCACATGTCATGTTTTCCTCTTTAAATGTCTATTAAGTAAAATAACTAGGTTTAACTACATAACACTGTGATTTCTAAAAAGTGGTTCCAATGTTCTTTATTGGTGGGTCGAGATCAGTCACCAACCTATGGTCAAATCGAACTCGATCGATAGAAAACAAATGTAGCATATCTTCCCCATCATTGAATAATATTTTCTTTTCCAACAAAATATATAAAAATCAAGAAAGGGATAATCATTTTTGATCGTCACCCTTTTATTAAAATATTTAGAAAGTTATTATATGTTATTTATTCATTTATGATTAACTTAATCTGTCACATGAGTGTTTGTATCAAAAAAAATGCTTAATCAATTTATTCTTGACTATTACTTATTTCTAACTCCTAATATCCTTGATCTATGATTAATGGAAAATATTTCATGTCTAGTGATTGATATACCCTTAATCTACTGCCTTTCCCCACATATTGTTCATTTTATTATCTATTGGGATATAGGGAAGAAGTATGACATTGTTTAGTGGTTCCAAATGTGATAAGAACCCCAAATTCATGGTGGTATTCAAAAAATGATTGGATTATTGTTTTATGGATGGATTAGGATGGACCGATGGTGATACTTAATGGATTTAGGATTTGGGGTATTAATGATGAAAAATATTCACATGTGGCATGTTTCAGCTTCTTTTAGACGACCGAAAATCAGATTTCCAACCACCAGAGACTCTGAATCGATAAAAGGAGGTGATTAACATCCATTTTTGGTGGAAAAATAGTTGTAAAAATTATCAAAGAGTCATATCAAGATGATTCACGAAAGATATAACACTCTATAAAAATATATACTTCATGGTGTGTAATGAGATGAAAAAAAGACTTTGTAGTCACCCAGCTATTAATGATATGGTTTCTGAAAAAAAGATTAATATTGCACACCATGTGGCTGATCTATATATAATTTGTTCCTCCTTAGGTGGCCAAGTCATGTGCAAGTTTCACATGCTAAGTGAATCCAGTAGATGGAAATTTCATGTACTAGAGTACACATAAATTAATACATAGAATATATTTAGATGAACATCCAGGATACCATGCGGTATGATACACAGATTGATCTACGAGAAAATGAGAATGTTTTAGTACAAGGGAATAGCTATATATATATATCCATGTATAAGGGCTGGGCCTGACATACATAGGTAAAACCAAGATTACCCGGGTGGGCCTTGGTTGTTCGAGACAGACCTTGTGGTCCCCATACACATTATCGATGGTTACCTACCCACAAATCCATGCCCATAGAAGAGAATGTAAATTATGTAGAGTAGGAGCACACATTGTGTGGGTCCCATAAACACCATAAACTTATATTTTTTTGACACATTTTTCTCTAATATCTATTTCATTTTGAATTCAATTTTGGCCAGCGAGTAGCCTATGCATATGTTTTTTGGGGAATATATCATAATTGTCACATTAATAATGCATATTGAGATACACTGTGATTATTTTGACTGAAAATATTCATTATGAAATTCTTGAAAATGATATTGATCAGGTAGGATCATTAGAGAGATCAGATAGAGAAATTACTCCACTATTGCACCAGGGTGTGAGTCCTCTATCCATAGAGAGGGTACATCACTATATCAATAGGCTTTGGGTCCTCTATGCTCATTATAATGTCATAGGTGGAACACTCATTTTGAGGGATATGGTCATCTATCCATGGATATGGTACACCCATATTTTACCAAAGCATTGGTCCCCCATACTCTTTGTATAGGAAATGGTGTTACAACCCTTTCACATCAATGTGTGCGGGTCCTCTATCCATGGGGATTGTACTTCCCTATAACTTTAGGGTGAGGGTCCTCTATAATATTTATACAGGGATATGTGGTACTCAACCATTGAGGGTGAATTCTCTATGACAACTGATATAGAACTCCAATATTGTACCATGGTGCGGGTCCTACATACTATTTATATAGGCATTTGTGGTACTCCTCTATTGGGTTCTATTTCCTTCTTTCTTTGGGTTGATATGACTAATTTGTTTATGTATATTATGGACCATATGTTTTTTGGGGGTCCTACTAGGTATGTATACACTCACCCCTATAAATAATGTTTCCAAACATTTCATGTCTTATATAGATGATGGATATGCCAACAGTGATTTTAGAGGATGATAGGGATACACATTTTCATAGATCGCACAAGGCAGCCCCACATAGAGACCTAGTGTAATGCTCTATCTCAATATTTATTTTTCTATTGTTGTTAGGTTGGAAAATATTTTCTTCCTAGGAATTTAGTTTATCATTTTTATTTTAGATAACAATATTGAACTCGTTTGTATTCCATAGATGTTTTTATATATATTTTTACTCTAGATTCTATTGTCTTATATTGTTATTCCTCTACAATAATGTAAAGACATGGACAATGTTCATGAATAAATGTACCTCAGTAAAAGGATTCCTAGTTTATTTATTCCTTCTTGGGACTTTTTTCAATCACCTAGACTATTGAGGATGGTTGGGGTTGTGTCGAACTGGTCTTTCAATATTTAGGTGGGCCCCGATGGGCTAGGTTGTTACAAATCAACGGACCATATAATAAATTTTGGTCACTATCCCATATTAGATAAGTGGAGAAAAATATAACCATTCATACTATTTCTATACCATAGGAAAAGGGAAATAGAGATGCTTTTTCAAATTTTATTAATTATATTTATCTAGATTGTTTATTTGGGGTAATATAATTCCATAAAAATATTTATTTTCCCTTGAAATTTACCAATATAATCTAATAAATAATGAAGGTATTTATTTCCATGTTGAAATTCAGGACCTTGTATCAAGGTGGTCATCCATATTTTGTAATTAAAAAATAGTATTAGAGATTAGTTATATTATATAGAGTCTTATTGATGTTAATATAATGCATCAAGATTGGATGATTTGGAATAAATATGTTTTAGTGAAAATTTGTATCTAACAAATTTTTATCAAATTTCATGTATCAGGAACTAGTAAAAACATAACCTATAATTGTGGTCTAGAATCTTGGGTATATCTCAATAAAAACATGATATAGACTATACCCATGGTTTTATGAATTGTGGCTGATGGAGCCATCAATATAGATCTATACCCGTAATTATTATAGAAATTGTGTGTATTTACATGGAGAATTTCATAGTACCCATGGTTTAGTTCAATTATGGGTATTTTCATGGAGAATTTCATAGTACCCATGGTTTAGTTCAATTATGGGTACACATATATACCCATGGTTAGGTGAAATGTGGGAATATAATCTCAAGCCAGACCAAATTTTACTCACGGTTAATAGACATATGGATATATATCTATGTCCCATGCTGGAAGCAACAACCCTTATAGACCATCATATACATGTAAAAAAATTCAAACCATAATAAAAATTAAATTTAATACATATATTTTATATACACAATTTGACCAAATGGTTGTAATAATATTCAAACCATTTACTGTACAATAACAGATATATACATCCATACAACTGATAAATTCAAGTCATTAAAAAACATCCACATGTCCATTTATATCTAACTCAAAAAATGGATGGGATAAATATCTCCCCCATCACTAGAATCCTCATCCCGATCACATTCAACAACAGCCACATTAACAACTTCAGTAACAACATCACATGAAGCACTAGTATCATCATTATAATCATTATCATCATCACCAACACCACCAGTACCACAATCTGCTCGACTGCCACTAGGACACCCATTGACATAACTTGAGGAATCATATAAAGAGATTATTGAATTCATACATGAACCAAAATCCATGGTAGTCTCTGAATTATGTGATCTAATTATAACATTCGTATAATTCATAAAGTGTTTAGAGATCATTTTTCTTCTTTCATGCTCATGCAATGTTAAATTTCTTTCATCAGCTGCTTATGCATGAGAGTTTTTCACCTCGGCGGTATGAGAGGTTTGAGAGGCACCTAGTGAGGGTCAATACAAAGTTGCAATATTATTTCTCCTAGGTCTAAATCAAACTCTCCCATATTTATTCTAACCAAATAGTATTCCCAAATGACCCTTTTCCACATTTTGTCATCTTATTTCTCATCATGGGCCTCTATGGGACACTATTAAAAATATGTATTAGATATTTAAATATGAATTATGTATCCAAAATTTAAATATCAACAAATAAATTTACAATATTTTCTTGTGTTTCTGCAATTATATGATTTCTATCATTTTTTTCAAGAGGAGAAAAACAATTTTTCTTGAGGCACCTGACCTTTGATGCCAATTGTAACATACTGAAAATTGCTTTGATTAGTGTATTTCTTCATTAATGAATAATATGAATGTGATAAAACTGTAACGATTAAAAATGTTATCTTCTGAAAAAATCCATAATATCAATAAGAATCATAAAACTGTAACGATTAAAAATGTTATCTTCTGAAAAAATCCATAATATCAATAAGAATCTAAATTTATATTGAATTATAAATTTAACACAATCAACAGAACATAAATAATACATTCTAATTAGCATGGAAAACATGGGTGTGACATTGATTCTTCTTGTATTCTTATTCTGGCGTCATTATATGTGTATTATGTTATTTGGTTGTTTATTCACTTAGTAATTTTTATCATCTGGTCATTAGGTTTAATTTTTTTGTTATCTTGTTTGGTAATTTGGACATTTTTCTATTTGGAAATTTGGATATTTTGAATTTTTTCTCAATTGAGAATTTTGGAAAATTTCTCTGTTATGTCATTTAGGCAAATTTGACCAACTAGGAATTTTATTCTAATTATGAATAATAGGATTATTAGTTTAATTAGTAAAATTGGTACAATTTAGGGGAAAATAGGCTATTAAGGGAAATTTAGGATAATTATGCTAAATAGTTTTTTCCAATTTATGTCATTTAATTCAATTAGGATAATTAATAACAATTATACCAATATAAAAAATTTATTCCATTTAGGTCATGTATGTTATTTAGTCCATTTAGGACGTTTAGTCCATTTATCATATTTATACTATTAATGCCATTTAAGACAATTTGAGAAAAGATAGGCAAATTTATGCTAATTTAGTCCAATTGGCCATTAGTTCATTAGGGTATTTGGATATAAAGAAAAATTGGTCCATTTATGCTATTTAGGAAATTTAGTCCATTTAGGCTATTTATTCTATTTAGACCTTTACGTACATTTAAAAAAAATGAATTTATGAAAAAATTTGAAACATTACGACCACTTTAGTCTAATTGGACATTAGTTCATTAACTCATTAGGATATTAGGCAGTTAGGTCAATTGGCCATTTAGAACATAGTTTTTTTCTATTAAACCATTATTCTATTGGGCCATTAGGCCATTTGATTAATTGTATAAGTTGTTGGGCCGTTAGGCTAGTTAACCAATAGGCTATTAGGCCATTATGTCAATTAGCTGTTAGGACATTAGGTTATTAGGCCATTGGTCAAATTTGACCATTCATTATGTTGTCCAGAGATTTAGGTAATTCAGATAATTGCATATTTGGCTTTTATGAAGTTATATTTATTGAATATTATGATGTTAGGCTATTAAATCATTAGTACATTTTACAAATTGGAAAATTTATTTTAGTTTGTTAGGTCATTAGGCCAATTTGCAGTTAGGGAATTAGTCCATTCATTAGGCTATTAGTTCGTTATGCCGTTAGGTCATCATTCATTTGTCCATTATTCCAAATGGCCAATTTTCCATTAGTCCATGTGGACAATTGGCTAATTGGCTAAGAAATTTGGCTGTTTTGATATTAGGCCAATTAGAAATTAGGACATTTGTCCAATTGACTATTAGAACGTTAGGCTGTTAGGCCCTTAGTCCATGAGTCCATTAGGCCATTAGGTAATTAGGCCATTATTCCATTAGAACATTAAGGATTTTAGGAAAAATGTCTATTAGTTATGTAGATCATTAAACCATTAGGCCAATTGGGTGTTAGGTCCTTTGGTCATATGGTCCTTAGGTTAATTAATCCAATATTCCAATTAGTCCATTTAGGAAAATTAGGCCCTGTAGGTCAATATGGGAAACCTATGCTATTAATTTGGCCAATTATGGAAAATCAGCCCATTTTGGTCAATTTAGGAAAATTAGAATATCTATGTGGCCAATTTAGGCCAATTTAAGACAATCATTCAAATTATTCCATTTATGACAGTTTAGGTCATTTAGACAAATTTATCACATTAAGTCCATTTATTCTATTTAAGACATTCAGGGTATGTAGTCCATTTTTTTAATTTAGTCCATTTAGGCTACTATAGATCAATTTGATCAATTAGGGAAATTAATGCCAATTTATGCCATTTTAGGCCATTTTTTTCCAATTAACCATTTTTCAATTTGGGCATTAAGCCAATAGGAAATTATTATATTAGGCTAATCATCCATTTGAAAATTTCTCCAATTGGTCAACTTGCCAATTTTTTCCATTTAAGAATATTTGGATAATTAATCCATTTATTTCATTGAGAAAAATTAGGCCAATTTGTCAAATTCATCCATTATTAGATCTATAAATATTAAGATATTATGCCATTAGTCCAATTGGTTATTAGTCCCTTAAATCAATTTAGTCCACTTAGGTCAATTTATGATAATTATGCCATTTAATCCATTTATGGAAATTTAGGCCAATTCTCCCAATTATGCCAATTTTGGCCAATTAGGACAATTTTGTACATTTTCCGATTAAGACCACAAAACATTATGTCATTTAACTGATTGTAAATTTGGTCATTTGGCCATTTTTTTATTTGGACATTTGAATGGGGAATTTCCAGCTATATATTAATGGGATTAAAGACAAGATAACATGAATTTTAGATTGAAAATATAACTATGTAACTTTATAAATATAGATTTTATTTATATTCATATTAATGTAGTTGGTGAATATTAGGATTGGGCATTATAGTGTTCCCCAAAATGTGAAAATATGTTATTTAATCTTTTTTTCATTTTATTATTTTCTGATGCATACTAAAAACAAAAATGTAATAAAATTAATTAGAATTTAATTTTCTCTACCAGAAATTAAATATTATAAGTAACTTAAACTCAAAATATTCCAATTAGTTATCATTTGTTGATATTTTATTGTTGGATAGTCAAGATGTTTTGTTACACCCTCTAAAGTATAACTAAATCTACTCTCCCAACCAACTTATAACTCATGCTTAAATGATCTCAGGAACTCCACAATATCCATCATATTTCCAAACATGGCAGCTTTATTTTAGGGAATATTAAATCTATGCCGCAACAAAAAATTTAATAAATTTTAATACAAAAATAATATAGATTTAGATTTAAATTTTTTTTACCCAAATCACTGCCCAAGCATTTTTTTTATTTCACCAACTATATGTCTCCATGATATCAGTTTAATCAGAATGATATAGTTATACATGGAAAATGTTCCAATGATATTTCCACAATACTTGTAATTTTTACATATCATCAGATTATCTTCATTGTAATCCACTATTATTTGTGTTTTGTGATTACATAATTTACACATATGGGTGATCCTACATCGCCTAATAGAAGATCACACTAAATAAGATCAAATTGAAAAAAAAATAATTAAGTCATAGTATATTAATAAAAAATGATGTGACATAATTTGGCATATTTATAATAAAAAAACCTAATGCATTCTGCTCATTAGGATATGATGGATTAGTGGGATGTCATGAATTAATAGCCTCTGAAGTATTTGAATAATATGATTCTTTCAATGGGTAATCAACATGCACTAGAGTTGAAGATAAAGGGACATAACCATCAAATCCTAGACATATGGTATAAAATGGATGTAGTGTGGACATGGTATCATATATGTCACTGGGTTTGGGTTACATAAAAATATATGGAAATGATAATTGTGGGAACATCCCTTGAGGAGGTATATGTGAATAAGGGGTTAAATGAGATAATGATGGAGTCATGGGTAGTATTATCCCTAGATGCTCAAATTGGGGATGGAAAGGTGTGGTATATGGGCTTTCCACTACTATGGAAGGGTGAGAATTGGTATAATGGGTGGTCCGTCTAGCATTAGGAGAACCCCCACTCGGAACTGTACAAATTGGATAAGTATAATTAAACTATGGTTATCCTATATTTCCATACGAAAATTTGATAAATAACCACAACTTGACATCAAATTTAATACATAAGAAATATATCACAACTTTTATACTCGCTAATGGAACCAGAGGATGCAACTTGATCGCACGCATCTGTCAATCATTATAAAATAATCACCTCCTTCAAACTTATTCAATATTTTTCAAAATCTATATCAAAATGAAATTTATATTACTATAAAGAGTTGTTAAGAAACTTTCACACAACTTATAAGTCAAATTTGTTTTAAACAGTGTCATAACATCCTTTAGAAGCTATAATTTATAAAAAAGTTAAACATTTTTGAAAATACCTGTTTTAAAACTAGTATTCTGAATTGAAATAAACATTAATAAATAAAAAAATAATACTAAAAAATGTATCCTTCCAAACTATAACTAATTTAAATTAATTAAACTTGTACCAACATAGGAATCCCATGTGAAGGTAAATTTAATTAACTATGAACATATATGGTTACTTCAAGATATTACCCAACATTACATCAGGCTCAACATCAACTCTCAGAATTAGAAAATTTGGGCCCTCAAGTGAAATATTTTTGTCAACAATAATGGGGATAAAATGGTGTGAATTTATTCCCCAAAATCATGAAAAATATTTCTTGGGATTACTTCAATAATGGAACTATAATCAGGTCTTAGATGATATTTCATATAAAAAACTTTTTACTATTAATTCCAAAGTACATGGTTCATTAGTATCCAAGAATCATATCTTGTCAATAACCCTAAATCTAAATTCATCTATTAATGTAACATTTCACAAAATTCAATCAAACCATTTATATTTCATCATGGTGAATTGACCGTGAGAGTTGTAAACCAATTACAGTATTTCCTCTATATGACCATAATAAGACACATTTTTATATTGATGTCCACTATATGATTCACCAGAATAGCATTCCATTATACCTGTTAACATAACCCCATTATTTTGTGTTTGAATTTTCATTTCTCAATCAATTGTAACAAATTCATACCCACTTATTATTAAATTTTTTCATTAATGAACCCGTGAATTGGGGAAAAATCCAACGCCCTTAATTCATGATAAACTAAGTCAATAGGAAAACTTAATACCTGAAATATATATGAATAATAAAATTAAATGAATATATAAATTTTTAGGTAATTAATTTAATTGTTATACCTTTGACTTAAAAAATAATGAAAGTGATTTTTTACAGAAATCCTCTCTCTATTTCAAAGGAAAAGATGAATGAACTTTACATATAATTGGTTTATGTTCCCTATATAAAATTATAATAAGAGTTTATGGTTTATTTGAAATAACATAGTATTATATAACCTAAAAATATTCAAATAACTTTCCAGAATTAGTCATTGAAAAACTAGATCTAAACAAGGATGTGCGGTGTTCCATTTCCAGCTCTTCATGGCCCAATGTTGCCAATGTGTATGTCACAATAATTCCTACTATTTGGGAGATAGATGGGAATGAGGATTATTTTCTCCTGTATAGATCATATTTATTTCTTATTGTTTTGTTATGTATTATCCTCACATCATTCAAATACATTTAACAGTGATCCATACATTCATGAGACATATAACCTCTCACAATGGAACATCAAGCATGATCCTTTTTTCAAACATAAGATGTCTGTTTTCAGATATTTCATTTAGTATGATACAACCACTGAAATTAAATTGGACCCTCAATAAGTGGTTCAGTTGGAATATGAACTATTAAATATTAGATTCAAGAAAATAATGGTTATGAAAATTTCTATCCCAACACATACAACATCAATGGTTCATCTTTTAAAAATTTATCATTATTTACATGGATAACCTTTCAGCACAAATGACTCTAAAAAATGGAACAAGTGAGTAATCATAAACTTTATAGTATTTTATTTTAAATTCTATACTTTTATTAGAATTAATTCATGAAGAAGGATGTTACAATAATGAGTTATTACGGATTTCATTTTCTACCCACTTATATTGTCTTATATATATATGTTTTTTGAATATAAATTAGGGTACTTGTTATTCTCAAATACATCAAGAAACATATTTTCATCTAAATTTCGCATCACATAGTAAGCACAAGGTACATTAAAATAGTTTTCACTGATACACATAAGATATAGTTCTAGTTGAATACCTCAATTCAATAAGTTTCAATGAGATTTGAAGTTATTATTGGTCTTCCTATTAATATTTAAAATAATTTAAAGAAATATTTAACATATAATTTCCTTTTCATAAGATAAATCTATAAAATAATGTAACAAATTTGTATAATAATACGGACACTCAAAAAATTTACTTTCCTTTTTCTTATTTAATGTGGCATAACTGGCTACAATATTCCATTATTAAGATTTCATATAAACTTCCACCAATAAATAAACTAAAAACATTCAATTTATTAAGAACATCAGTTCATGAAACTTGTTTATAAGGTCGTTCTATGTAAAAATTAATATCAAACCTCTAGAAAGTTTTTCAGTATTGATGATCCATTGGAATGAATCTCCAATTCCCCATGAAACTAAAAATAATATGCATTTGAAATATTTTTTTTATGTAGCATCAAATGCATGTACACCCATATTTCAAATATCCTATAACTCTCTTTTTAATGGTTTCAAGTATATTTCTATACCATTTAATCGATCATAAATCCTATATACTAGTATTATCATGATATTGAATTTTTTTCATACACATCCATTGGGGAAGATTATAATCATGAATAAAAAGTGACCATGTGTTGTTATTAGTAATAATCTGACCAAATGGATTCAAACAATCACATGATTTACCCAACTAGTCATTACTCACCTCATCTAAAAACTTGTATGTTGTGCATAAAATTCTATCCATGCTAATCCATCATTATAATGAACCAACTCATAATTTTATTTAATTCACACAACATAATTCCAAAAAATATTAGTTTATATTTATACAAACATGAATAGATTTTAAATCCTATGAATCAATGTAAAGTCCTTCATGAATTTCTTGTGGCACACAAAATGGTCTTCCATCAAAAATTTCCTTCCATCCAGATAAACGACATTATTTACAGTCATTAGTGTTAACTGTTTCCTCCCATAATGAACTAAAATATTTTAGGAAAGAATATATTTTAGTAGTATAAAATCTATGCAAGTTAATTAACTTCCATGACTTATAATGATTTAAGGGAATATCTATACCATCAAAAAGAACGTCCCTAAATAAGGTATTTATATAATCTATCAAAATATTAGAAATCTCACACATGGTTTTTGTATAATATACCTGCAATAAAAAACCACCTTTTTTTATTTTTTACATCCCTGAAATAAAATACTTCTCGCAACATCCATTAATTTTTTCACACTCTTAAAATCACAATCGTCAGTCTTTTCCACATTTTTGTTGATATTATTTCCTTCTTTCACTATGATACTACGTCTCTCATGATACCGAATAGATAAAAACAAATAAAATTTCATTTTATCAATACCACTTCTTTCTTTACATTCATGAATAGTATATCATTGCCTCATCTCTCCATTTTGATTCCGAACATAATTGTTTATTTAAAATTAAATTTTTTATAGGGTAGTTAAATTATTCCCACCATAACCATGGTATTCCAAAATTATTGTAACATGGAAAGTATATATAAAAAATATATATAGCATTGTTAAATGAAAAATCTAAAAAAATCCAAATTCTCTTAAAAAAATGTTGATGTATAGTCGGTATGATACATCTAGATTCTATCCATTCTATTAGAAAGGAAAAAATTCACATTCCAAGATGCAATGTAAACCATAATTAAATAATTAATTACAACTAATTTAAATATGGAAGTTATAAAAGCATGCTAGTAGATAGAAAAACAAGTAATAGGAGGAACAAAATATGTTAAAAGAGATTTTTATAAATAAAGATCCCAAATAATTTTGAAACATGTAATGAGAAACATCAATTACACCATCATATTGAATAATTATATTTATTTTATGACAATTGATACAACAAAGAAAATAGACCACTTAAATACATTATCTGAAAAATCATAAATAAACGCTGGAAAAATTATTTTGAAATTGGTATGGATCACAAAACTACATAAAAAGAAGTAAAAAAAATAATGAAAATTTTTCAAAATTTGATTATTTTTGTGTACCTTCCCAGTAAAGACATTTTATTTAATATAAAAAAATACCTAGCAATACTCTATATTCAAATTTTCAAATTTAATCATTTAATTATTTAATGAAAGTATGAAATCAAGTGTAGTTGTATCATAAGAGTATTTGAAAAAATGAAATGTATATAAGATAGTACCTATCAATACAATATACCAATGATCTCCTCAAGCATCAGTAATAATAAATCGACCTTCCATAACAAATAAATCAATTTTTATAAACAATTTATTCTAAATGAATCATATAAAAAAATTCTTAATATAAAATATCCAATGGAAAAAATACAATAAATTATAATAGCCTCTATAAATCAAATTGATCAAAACAAATAATATTCATTACCAAATAAGTTCCTGATCTCAACCCCTATTAAATAAATCCATAAAATAATTTACAAAAAAACATACCTCCAAAAAATAATATGATGATCATTTTTTAAATGATCCTGCTCAAACTCCATTTTGCAGTGTACATGGAATCATCATCACCACAACTGAATTTATGCATTCCATTATAAAATTAAATTTTAATTTGTACCACAGAAAGGAGCATATATTCTGGATAGTATCAAAATTCAATGTAGGAAATACCAAATGTGGAAATACCCATTTCAACAACATATATGCATAACAATGAAAAATTAAAACCATAATAATTTTTCATGATATTAAAAAAAAGTTCACATATTAGCAGGCTAGGAAAACTAATATCTATTGAACTATCTTATCCTAAAAGCCTATTATATTTATACACATAATCCTAGTTCATACTTGGAGTATACACATTATAGATCATAATTAAAATTCGTTAAAATATTATGTTTTTCCATGTTCACAAAAAGAGTCACACACCAGATAAATATGTATGTATAATATAACAAGATCCATCAAATAATAGATGTCCGTTTGAAAACTAAATCCCTCCAACTTGTACCAATATCCCTAAAGTCTAAAGTCCTATAATAAAATCAATATCATATTTTCAGTATATCTGTATCATTTTATGAATCCAAACCCCAATATATTTAATATATCATAACATGTTGAGTATTATAGGGAATATTATTCCTAAAATTAGGTTACATTGTTCAATAAATAATTGTTCGTGTAAATATTAGAAAACTAACCTTATATTGTTGTTATGAGTATATTTTAACTCCCATAATGGATATGAAATGAAAAAAACACATCACCCACAAATATGAAACAAAATAATACAAAAGGATCATGCAATGTAAAATTATTAAACCAAAATCCTATAAATAAGACATCAATATAAAAGAAATATATTTTCAATAATATGAATGAATCTTGACCCAACTATATCTTTGTCAGGATTTTATGTATTGATAAAAATTAAAAAAGGATCTATAGAACAAAATGATCATTTGTAAATCTTTATCAATGAAGATCAAAATTAAGAAGTCACTCAATCATGGGAGAAAGTTAGAGGAGGATAGACACTCGTTGAGTCTCAGGTGAGGGAAGAACATTCTTGATTGAAGGGGGGATATGACACAACAAGTGAAGTGGGTATGGGCGGTTGATAGTCAAAATGCATAAATCTATCCCAATGGGTTTAAAAAATCATTGGGATAGATTATCTATATCCACAATTTAGAAAAATTGTGAGTATAGGAAGAATCAGAAAAACTATAACCATGATTTCAGAAATATTTGGGTATAACAACATGGGAATAACTCCATTTTATTGTATTGGATAATGTTAGGATATGAAAATGGATTAGAGAATATATTTTAGAATATTGTTCTGTTGTTCCTTGTGGGTGTCTAAAATCATGATGATTTGATATTTTAAATGTTCTGATGAATCCTTATAGGCATATATTTAGATGAAATATATGTTCATTTATTTTTAATATTATTCATTTGTTTCCATTAGTTTATAAAATATTTTAAAAAATTTAGTTATTTTGAAAGTGGATCTGAATGTTTTTTAGTTGAAATTATTTTCCATGAAATTATTTTCCATTGAATTTTTGGAAATTTGAAATCATAAATTAAAATTATTTTAGTTGAATAAATATATCTACATAAAAATATATTAGGATTTTATGTTATAAATTTTAAAACAATTTTCTTATATGTATATGTAATTTTTACATATATGTTTTTCTTGAGTTTTATATCACTATATTTGTTCTTTCATAAAGAGAGATTATAGTAATACTTGTGAGCCAATATATGGAAAATATTCTTAAACTCTAGAGTTCATTATTCCATGAGATTTTAGTGTTAAAATGAGGAAAATTATTATAGAAATTAGAAAAGGTAGATTGATACATGGAGTTTAAGGGGAGAATCCTTATATGTTTATATGAAATGATATATCATTAATATTTGAAGATTGGTTGGAGACGATCACTCAGATCATCATGTTCTATTGTTCTCCTAATACAAAAATGTAAAATTCTCTATTTAAAAAATCATGGTTATAGATTGCATGTTTAGGGAGATGACTATTATTGATAGTTTATTCATGGATATGTTGGGGGATGGATCCAAGAAGATGTGTAGTCAATAGTTTTAACAAGAGATATTGAATCTAACAAATAATGGAAAAGTTTTTTTATTAAGGATACATTGTAGTTTTATATTACATGAATTTTTTTCTTGATATGGTTTTATATAAAATTGATTTTATCCCTAATAATAATATCAAGGCATTTATTTTCCATATTAATATGTGACATGATATTTTATGGAAGTATATTTTTATTGATCCAACCACATTAAATTATATGTTAAATAATTTTATTATTATAAAATCTAATATGAAGAATTAAGGAATTTAATGGTAATTTCATCATTTAATTTATTAAAAAAATAATTCTGTTTGAATATAGAAAAATAGGAATGGTTACACTTTTATTGGATGTAGAGGAGTTCAAATAACATGAACTCATCTTAAGAGAAGAGGTAAATTGGGTGTTAACTTTGTGTAAGCTTATGACACTTGACATGTGAGTGTCCTAATAATCCAAAAAATATAAAATCATTTCATATTATATATATAGTTTTTGATTCAAGGGATTAATTTGACAAATAATTCATATTGAAACACTTATATTTAGTGGATATCATTTTTATTGTATATTTTATTATTTAAAAGAGTTATTGTAATGAATAACAAAAACCATGACTGTAATTTTAGTTCCTAATTTCATTATATAAAACATTAAACTTATAATGGGAAAAATATTATTTGATGAATATTTTCATCGATAATTTATAAATTTTGAGTAATATTTTACCTGTCTAAAATAAATTATAGATATTTATAACATTTGTGACATCGATATATTAATTTTTTTTGTTATATGAGGCTTCCCATATAATAAATAGATGAATATAAATAATAAATTACTAATTACATCTCATTATTTATAATGGATATCAAAATTCAATACAAATAACCATTCTAATAACATTTCACAACATTAAATAATCATTATTTATTCACTATAGATAAATTTTTTGTGGAAACTTTTTGTCATAAAATTGATCAAAAATAATTGTGAAAAAATTTAATTGTTTTTAAATGAAATTAGTTAAAGTGATTCATAAATTTTATCATAAATTATGATAATATGTAACTATCAAATTACACATTTTTTATCATTTTACTTTTAAAAAACATATCAATTGTCTATTTTTTATTTTTTTATTCCAAAATTTGCGAAATATTTTCTAAGATAATGTTTATAAAATATAGTATAACATTTTTTTGTAACTTATCTTTGGAACTACAATTATTTCATCAAAAAAAAATATAAAATAATTGCAATTGGTTTGTCTATCTATACTACATCATACAATCAGAGTCATTGATCATAATATATGATAATTCAGAACATATAAGAGAAAAATATGAAAAGTAATATCATCACTAGTAGTATAATGAAAAAATGAGTGATTATATGTGATGATTGGCATGAGTTTTGGTGGAAGGGTTTCATCCATCTCCAAAAAAATTTGTGGTTGTTGCTAATCATGTAACACCCCAAGATTTCATAGTATGTTATTTCTTCTATGTAATTCAATAACTAGAACTACACACAACATCGAGTTCAAGCACACCACGACTTATCAAATTAGACTTTCAAAAGTGGTTTTGAATTGTATTAAATAAATTTTGAACATTATATAATCGTTATAATTTTAGAATCCATATTATGAGTTTCTTAGACATAATGTAAGAACAAATTCAATTTTTTCGATCAAGGAAGTATTTTTCAGAAAATGCAATTTTACTTCCTTTTGAGGGGGAGCCCTTTTTAAATCCAATATTTGACACTTTTATATATTAAATTTTACAAAATAAACTTCTTCTTTAGAATCAGGAGATAAAAATTTAGTTTTGATAAATTTTTGGTATTTTTCTGATAACATTCATATTTTGGTGAATAGTGACAAATACTAAATTATAATTAAAAACAACTTTTTTAATCGAAATAATTTATAGTGTTAAATTATATATTTTAATTGTTTTTATGTATAAATAGATTATATTTTTACCATTTAATCCAATTTTGGTCATTGTAAGTAATTTCACATTGAAATTGGACAAAAACAAGGGTCAATATTTTAATAGTTATTATTTATTAAAAATACGCCTTTTGGTTTTGACAACAGGAATTAATTTTAAATTAAAAAATGAAACTTATATGTTTTAAATTTGGTAAAATAGACTTCAATTTTGAATTCAGAATATTAAAATTAGCTTAGAGTGAATTTTTGGTATTTTTCTAAAAACATTCAATTTTTGATTAATAGTGAAAACACTGAGTTATAGTTTAAAAGATAATTTTTATAATTATTTATTTTATTTAAATGAATTTATATAAAAATACATACATAATACTTATATAAGTTCAATTTAATTCATTTTATTTAGTTTATAATAATTTTAGATATATAAAACTTTTATTGAACTTTTCACCGTCTTTTATCCACCTCCTAAGAGATTTTTGCAAATTCACATAAAACATAATTTTATTACTTCTGTGTGTTGAATTTAAAAAATATGAGAGACACGATTAACATCAAAGAGTAAAATTTGGTTCAATATGATAAAAGTAATTTTGGGGAATAGTAACTGTTGACTTTTTTTACTGCGGTTAAAGGTAAATAGGATAATTCAAGGGAAAAACAATATTATAATAATTCAAAATTACAATAAAACATGTCATAAAATTATTTTATGAGTAATGGACGACCATGGTCATACTCGGGTCAATTTTGGGACCCCAGGGCACCACTTATTAATGATAATGACACATTGGATTAATTAATTTAAAGTAATGTCAACATTAACAAAAACAAAAATCCTTTAGTAATTAATTTTTATGTGGTGTTATATACGTAATATTTTTTACTATAAATATTAATGAGAAAGATAAATATATTTCCTACATCATGATTTTTTTGTAATTTTTAGACTTCGAATAAATTAAATTATTTATGACACAATAACGATGCAGTATTTACCTCATTAATAAATTATTTAAATAAATTAGATTATAAATATTAAAATAATGTCCAAAACATGTCCAATTCTTATTGGATGATTATATTTCGACCATGAGTCATTTTATCTTCGACCGTAATGATTTTTAGACCTTTAGAAACCAAATACCAATATATAATAAAATAATATTTTCACACTTTCCTAAAGAGCCCCTCCTCCCCCTTATAAAAGGTTGCCACTTCTGACCAATTTCCCACACCTCTCAAGCCTTAAAAATCATCCAAAATCTTCCAAATTAATCTCCAAATATCCCTATCCTCCTTCTATGAGCATTTATTTAGGCAGAAGACCCTTCAAGAAGTCCTTTTGGTTCAAATCATAGGAAGTTACCCAAATTAAAGGTCACTATTTCTCTTAACTTCTTTTCTTTTATTTTACTTCTCTAACCCCTAAGATATTTTTATTCCTTTATTTTATAAAAAAATCAGTATCATTAATATACTAGGATGTTTTTATGGGAATTATTCTAACTAAACTTACACACACCTCCATCTAATAGGTGAAGAACTTAATGTTTTCATGGATGGAAAACTAACGCCTCATGAAATGATGATTGTTCAATTACCTCCTACCACCTCTCATGGTGGCCATTATGATAGAAATTTATTTATATATGATATATATTGTGTTTATGTTTTTTTCATTCTTCTATATTTTTTCTTTTATATCATACCTTAATGGTTTCTATTATGGGTAAACGCGATAATTTCATTTGAGGAAGTGTGGAGTACTGCCCCCTCAATGTTATATTACTCGTTAATACCATATGTGGGAAATATAAAGGATAGAGTTAATTATATTATATATGATATTATACTGGAATTATAATATACCTATGTATCATTATGTTTTAATTACATTAAAATAAGAAATAGAAATGAAAGTAGTGTTCATGAGTACTTATGGCTTACCGTCTTCATTAACGGTGCATTTCATTTCTTACCCCAAAATAATATATATTTTTATAAATACATGTATATACTGGATATATATGATATATATGATATCTAAATCATGAATATTATTCTGGATATAATGAAATTTTTACCATGTGAACAACTTGTAACTATAATGTGTTCATTTTTGAGTCAAGTGCCAAATATCGACAAACCGAACATTATTAACTTAAATTATTACATAATATTTATAACATGATAATAAGTGATAAAAAGTGATAATAAACTTGGAAAATGTTCTTAAGCAATTATAAATTAAATTTATTTTATTATTCAGGATATTAAAGAACAAATGGGTCATGACGGACACGAGTAAGGGGTTTTTTATCTCACTTTTAATTCTGTGAGATTTCCATTGCTCACCACTTAGTTATTGCATGTGGTGTATTGTGTACTACCATTTTATATATATTATCATGATTCTAATTATATTCTTGAAATTCTATGATTCATTTGGTGGTTATTGACTATTTTTCATATGACTCAATTGATTACAATGAGGTAAGGGTTAATTTCACAATCTCTTCATTATCTGAGGTTGTTTAAATGTAATTATCTACTAGGACCTCTTAATCATCCACATCCATGTTTCTTAAAAATATTTTTTAAATTTTTTTCTTAATATTTAATAGACAATTGGTTAAAGTCATTTATACCCTTTTTTACTTTTTATAGGATGTTTATAGAAGAATATTTCCATCGTTTTCCAAACAATGTCCTTTTTAACCTTTTAGACAAAATTATAGTAATAATGTTTTTTAAACTTATACAGTGGGTGTGGCTATATTACGTCGTTATAACATTGTCGAAGATTCCCTTACAATATTATAAGTATATTTTCAAAATAAATGTTTTCTTTATAATTATGTGACTCTTAAATTATTTCAAAATATAAATAGATATTTCTCTAAAAAAAGGTTTTGATTTCATCTATGTCAACATACTTTGATGTATTTGAGGTTTATTTGCTGTTGATTTATTATGAAACAAAACGTTCATATTCTATTGATGGGTTTGTGGTATGTTTGACAGTGGATGTGCTATTTGTATACCATTCATGGTTTATGGTTAAAGTATTGACATTTCTTATGCTAGTTTTAATACGAATGTTTATGTTATATTTCAACCTTTTCATATGAGGAATGTATTAGACTTAGTAAGTGGTGGGTGGAGCCCGCTATAGCTCCTCGATGCATCGGTAGGTCTCATGAGACAACTGTACATGGAATTGGATGAGGCCTTTCCCAGTTTGATATATTGTTTTGGATGAGGCTTTAATCATTTTTAGATGTCTTGGCCGAGGCCTTCACAAAATGTTTCAGAATGTTCGGCATTATACATTCCCTCATTATGGAAATAATATTGATTGTTAATGTGGTCATTCGACTAGTAGAATACCCATGGTAATGTTTTATTATGGAATTCTTTAATCAGATCATATTCCTTCCATAAAAGTATTCATGTTTATTATTGGTAAAGGAATGTGGTTCCAATTATTCACCACACTTAATATTTATGTTATCTTCCAGTATTTCTCTTACCCTTGCTGAGTGTCTGAGCTCACCCCTTTCTATGTATTATTTTTCCCAGGATTCCATGAAGTGTTTTGTGATTTATATGTAGGGTTAAGCTAAGGTAATAATGGCATTTATAAAGGATTATTTATGTTGTGTTGTATGTTATAAGGTGTAATGTAACATTCATGTATGTAATCTATTTTTCATTACTGCTTAACTGATTGGTCCTTCTGGACTCAATTCCTTGTAATCATGCAAATGTATTAAAATAATGCATCGACTATGGGTAACTGGGGCCAGGGTGTTACAGTTGGTATCAAAGGAAATTTAGAAATAACCTTGGAAACTATATTTAGATAAACTCTAATTAGAACAGATATCCCTAAGATAGACTTTTAGGATTAGTATAGAAGAACTTTTGAGAATTTTGGTAATGTAGAGGTTTTGTAAGTTTTCCAAGAAAATACATCCCCATCTAGATACGAGCTGGTAGAGGTGGCTCTGGCACAAATGTACCTTGGGGTGAAACCCGAAAACACCACTTTGAGCTAGAATTGAATGGGAACTGGTGCGTGACAATGGTTTTTACTGCAATCTTGGTTACGACACTCTCGTGGGATATGCTTAGGGTAATTCTCACTTTCTTTACAAATCATTATGAAGGGTTTATGAGTATATACTTCCTCAAAGAAAACATTTTTATGATTATGGATTATATCCATAAACTGTTAAATTTATGTTAAGTGTTTTACAAGTTTGGAATTATGTATTTAGATTCATAAACTAATCTAGTTTATACCATTGTATAGAAATGATGCCCAGTAGAAGGAATGTGAACTCCAGTAATATGTATGATCCAAAGAGTAATAAGGATCATATCTTTCAAGGTATTAAGAAAAAATTTAAAAGGGAAATAGTCTCACATGTATTCACAATATATGAATAAATAGTGTCATGTGTTAATAATACAAGTAAATATTTATCTGAGTCCTATGGCATTGAAGGGAAGCAAGAGAAGAAAATGATGGAAGAGAGAAAGATAGATAAAGGGGAGAGGGAAAAGAAGGATTTTCCCATATGTGATAAATGTGGAATGAATCACCATGGTAAATTCATAAAGGGAATGGGAGTTTGTTATATGTATGGAGAAAATGGACACAAAGTACGTGATTTCAAGGGTAAGAGAAAAGTTTACAATGTATAATGCTTCATTTACAAGGATTTGGGACACTATGTGAAGCAATGTCCAAATAACCTAAGTATACCCCAAATGCTGCTATTGGATAATAATAAAGTTATGATACTACCAAATATGAAGAGAAATGATTAGATTTCTTAATTTTTTTTATTAAATTATTGTGTCCTTTGAGTATTGTATTAATGACGTACATGTTATTTGAATTATAGAGTATATAAGGATTTTACTGAAGTACAATTTCATTAAATACTTGAGATTGTGTGGAACCATGAAAAGTGAATAAATTTCAGGTTAAAAGTTTTGAAAATATATGGTTGATAGAAATATAAACCATAATATGGTTCTGATACCGAGGTAGAGATTTGGGAATAAGACATGGTTGATTTGGATAAATTATATTTGATATTCTTGACTTCCATGGAACTAATTAATAGTTATTTTATTTCATAATTATTGGAATATTAAATATTAATGGATATAAGAAAAATATCCAACATTATATAAGGGATAAGTAATCATTAATGTAATCAATAAGGTTTTATGGTAATTCATGGTGTTACTATGTTTTAGAAAAATACATGATGAAGGTGTTCACATGTTATTACGTGGAAAAAAGGATCTTCATTATGTTTAACTTCCTTATAAATTTTGGATTGAGAGTTTGGATATATTTATTTTCGATAAGTGTAAAGGATGGAATGGATTAAGATACTATTGTGACAGTTATTTTTGGTTTTTTATAAAAAGGACTACAGACAGACCGTGTGACTACCCGTCGCATCGGAAAAAGGTGTGGGAATCGAACTCACAACTTTAGTGCGATTGGGATTTATTGCCTACCACTAGACTATGTGAAGTCCATGGATTGTATAATGTAGTTTCTTTTTTTAAAAGGGCCTGATAGGTGAATTATAAATTTATTTTATTGGGACTTTATACGAATAGGATAAATAGAATATTTTTCTAATTTCTACTATGTTTTAGAGAGAAAGATGAGTTTGTGGAAGAAATTATTTAACGGATGGAACTCTACTTGTCAAGTATATATATATATATATATATATATATATTATTTTCTTATTCTATGAAATATTTAATTATTAAACTTTAGGTAAGAGATATTAAAACTAAAAATGTGTTATCCTAATACCTAATGTTTTGTTGAACTGATGATATTTTTAATCATCGGAGATTGATGGCTATGAGGCCCTCAATTATTCAATTGTTTGTGATGGATGACCTCAATAACTCCCTATAAATATTTACGTTTTTCTTCCAATTATGTGTCTCTAATTTCCACCAATTTATCCTAATCGAGATCATAATTTGGTGGTGACTTTTTCATTACCCCTTTACACTTATTAAGACTAAATTTTATAAACCCAATTTCCGATGTGGGTTTTCCCACAAAAGTATTTTCTATTTTCAACCATTTATTTTCGAAGAACAATTTCAAATTGTGAGGACGCAATTTATTGAAGGAGGAAAGAATGTAACACCTTAAGATTTCATAGTACATTTTTTTTCAATGTAATTCAATAACCTGCACTACACGCAACACCGAGTTCAAGCGCACCACGACTTACCAAACTAGCCATTCAAAAGCGGTTATGAATAGTATTAACTGAATTTTGTACTTTATAAAGTATTTATAATTTTAGAGCCCATATTGTAATGACCCGCTTGTTATCATTGGATTGAGAGTGCAAAGAGTCATTACTTAGCCTTAAGAGACATCCCCAAGGGACCAAAGGCTGGCAATAAATGCTGAAGGGTTTCAAAACAAATGGGTGACGATTTTCCCTTTTAGAACATACCACAAAACTAAAAACTATAAAAAACTAATCAAATAAATTATTCATGATAAAAACTAAGACAACTCAGCCATTTATTTTATCATAAACCAACTAAGAGTACCACAGCGGAAACCAACACTAAATCAGAGTAAACAACAGAAGGAAAAACTAAAAGAATACAAGATGACAACCCAACTAAATGCTCCACTAGCTCCGTGCTCCAACATCATGAACTATCCCAAGTATCACGAATTGGTTCTATAAACATGTGACACTTTACCTTTTCCAACATCCCGGTATATGACATCTGCAAAAGCACCCACGTTCCAAAGTAAGGGGTGAGTAATGTATCTCAATAGGTTTTCCCTGATGACTTCCCAACCCATGCCTCTAGGATAAAACATGTTAGAACATTTATATAAAACAATTTTTATAAAACAATTCCAAAACCTTTCACAATATAACAAGTTCCATGTCAAAGTCATTTTCCAACAAAAACCATTTTCCAACATAAACCATCTTTCTCAAGAAAAGTAACCAAGCAATGTTTCCAATCAAATTCACATTTCCATTTTGTCACATTCATTCCATTTCACAAATCCACACAACCATCCATTTCACAACCCGTGAAATCAACTATGCATGCATCGTTATGACATTTCCATACTGATGAGCAGTTTCTTGTCGATCTACCAAGTCATCACAAGGTAATTATTCCCCATGTTCCATTACACATTTGGCACTGAGCACATGGTCATATTTCAACCAAGCCTTGTAAATATAATATGAACGCACACACCTAGTATGCCCAAAAACCACACCATTCAAACCATTCCAAATCCATTTCAATAAAACAACCCTTTTATTGAAAACTTGATTCCCGCAAACCATTTTCCAAATCGAGCAAATACATATTTTAAAATCACCATTTTAAAATCAAGAAACCAAAACACTTTGCACAAACCATTATTTCATTTTCAATAATTCCATCAAAACCCATAAATCATCACTAAAGAAGATTTATAACATGATTTACCCCACAATTTCACAATAAAAACCAATAAATTAAATCAATTTGAACTAAGAATTCAAGTTATATGAAAGGGGAATCAAGAGTGAATCCACAAACCTCAACAAATTAGGTGAAACCAAGCAACGGACGAAGAACGCTCAAGAACACAAGGTCGATGCTCCAAAAACCCTTTTTATATCTCTTATCCTGACACAACCAAGACCAAAAATCATCATATTTGGCATCCAAAAAAATAGATCTACCCATAGCGGGCATAGATATAGGAAACCGAGGGATTTGGAGAAGTATATCTAAATATATCAAAGAAAAAAATCAATAACGAAGGAGAATGATCATATACCTCAAGAATCTGGCTTTGAATCACCAATAGAAGCCTTCAGATCACCTCCAAAACACTTGGGAGAAGTTTTCCATCCTTCAAGGGAGAGTAATCCTGAGTTATGGCCACTTAAGATATTTAATGAAGCAATTAGAGGCAAAAACGAGTTAGATCCACAATTTAAGGATCTAATTCAAGTGTCTGCATGATTAGTCCGCACGGTTTGACAAAGCGTGCGCTAACCATGAATTAGCTACTGCCTTCGCCACCCTTCTCGCATGACCTCATCGCATGGTTTCCCTTAACCGTGCAATGACCGTACAGAAGCCACTACTACCCAAGTCATCCACACATGGTTTGGTCGCACAGTATAGAGAAATCATACCCCACCAATTCAAGTTCCCCTTTGCATCAAAATTCAATCCAGGATCTCCCGACTCTCCCGTACGTCACCCTTAACTTTTAAAACCAAGAAAATCATCAAATAAGGGTTACATACCAGAAACCAAGGGTAAAACACTCACCCCACCATTGGCATTTCGGTACATGGAAAGTAGAAAACCATTGCTTGTCTGAAAGAGTTCTAGCCACTACTCTCTCATTTCTTTCTCTCGTTCCCAAGTCTCTTCTTGAATCTGACCATGTTGCCACAAAACCCGCACTAGACCAATGCTTTTTCCATGCAATACTTTATCTTGCCTACCCACAATCTTCATTGGGATATGTACCAATGAAGAATCTGGCTCCAGGTCCACGTGATCCCATCTGATCACATGCTTAGGATCAGGATAATACTTCTTCAACTGAGATACCTGGAAAACATTATGCACCAAACTGAACTCTGGTGGTAATACCAACCGATATTCCACCTCTCCAACCTATTATAGTATCTAAAAAGGGACTATATATTGAGGAGATAATTTTCCCTGCTTCCCAAACCGATGATGTCCAAGCCTGGGAGAGATTCTCAAAAAGACATGATCACTTACTACGAATGAAAATGGTCTTCGACAATGATCTGCATAAGATTTCTGATGACTCTGAGCCGTCTCCATCCTCTTTCTAATCAACAAAATCTTATCCATTATTTCATGGACAAGGCTCGGCCCAACTAGTGATGTTTCACCAGTTTCCACCAAGCATAGTGGAGAATGAAAAGGAATCCCATACAATGCATCAAACAGATCCATGTGTATCGAGGCCTGATAACGGTTATTGTATGAGAACTCCATTAAGGGTATATGATCCTCCCATGAGTCACCAAAATCCATTACAAAAGCCCGAAACATGTCTTCCAATGTTTGTATCATCCTTTCAGATTTTCCATCCGCTTGAGGATGATACGCCGTACTCATATTCAACTGAGTTCCCTAGACTTTCTGTAAGGATCTTCAGAAACAAGATGTGAATCTCGGATATCTTTCTGACACAATTGAAACTAGTATGCCATGTCTCTTTACCACTTCTCGGATATATATTTTTGAAAGATCTTCCACCGTATGAGTTTCACGAATAGGGATAAAATGGGTCGTCTTGGTTAGACGATCCATTATCACCCAAATGACATCGTGTTTTCAGACAATTATTAGAAGACCTATAACCAAATCCATTGCTATCTGATCACATTTAAACACAGGGATAGGTAAATATTATAACATACTGGCTGGTCTCTCATTCTCTACTATAACCTGCTGACAAGTTAAGCACCGTGAGATGAACTCAGCTACCTTCCTTTCAATGCCTCTCCACCAAAACTGCACATTCAACGCCTTATACAACTTTTGTGTACCCGTATGCGTAGCCCATCTGGAATGGTGGTAAGCATGAAGGAGTGGTTCCTGAGCAGTTAAAGGTACAACCATATGATTTCAAAAACTCAAAAATAAACTCCCATCCAGCTTTAATACCTCAATGGTCTGCCCACCATTGAGTTTTGAACTCATTGCAACACAGTCTACATTAGATTCTTATGCCTCATTTACTATCACCACCAAATCAGGAATAAGAACAACTAGAATGAAAACTGCAAAACCACCTCAGTCTTCACATTCCACATACATTTCGGCTAAGACCGACATCAATTTCTATTCGTCTAAAGCTTCTTTCATCAACTGAGTATACGACTTTCTTCTTATTGCATTTGGCCACTGAATTTCCCTTACCCGGTGTATAAATCAAGTCAATGTAGAACATTTTAAGATACTCTATCCATCCCCTCTACCTCAGATTCAAATATTGCTGTGAGAAAATGTTTTTCAATATTTTGTTATCTGTAAACACAGTAAATTTCTCACCAAAGAGATAATGATGCCAAGTCTTCAGGGCATGGACAACTACAGCTAATTCCAAATCATGTGTAGGGTAATTCTTCTCATACACCCTCAACTTCCTTGAACCATAAGCAACAACATTGTATCTTTGCATGAGAACAGATCCCAACCCTATTCCCGAAGCATCATAATACACCACATACCCTTGTACTGATTCAGGCAAGATCTAGATGGGTGCTGATGTAAGGCGAAGTTTCAACTCTTGAAAAGATCTCTAACATTCCTCACTCCATTGAAATGCATTGTTTTTCTTTGTCAACACTGTCATAGGTGAAGCTAGTCTACATAATTCACGCAAAAAGAATTAGTAATAACCAGATATACCAAGAAAACTTCGTATTTCAAAGTCATTTTTCTGATGTTTCCAAGAAAGAACAAGTTCTATTTTTTTGGATCCCCTGAAACACCTTTCTCAGAAACAAAATGGCTTAGAAAGCGTACCTCTTGTATCCAAAAATCACACTTTGATAATTTGGAATACAACTAATGGTCCCTCAAGATTTCCAACACTATCGTCATGTGTTCCTCATGCTCATACCTTTTTCTTGAAAACACCAATATGTCATCCACAAACACCACAACAAAAGAATAAATATATGGCTGAAATATGTGATTCATCAAATCCATGAAGACCGCTAGTACATTCATTTGACCAGAAGGCATGACTACATATTCTTAGAGGCCATATCTGCATCTGAGGGCTGTCTTCGGAATATCCTCCTTCCTAACGCGCAACTGGTGATATCCTGACCGCAAGTCAATATTGGAGAACCACTGATCTCCCCTCAATTGATCAAACGGGTCATCAATTAATGGAAGTGGATATCTATTCTTTATCGTAACTTGTTTATGTTTACAATAATCCACACATAGCCTCAAAGTTCCATATTCATTCTTTACAAAAAAAAACTGGTGCTGCCCATGGAGGCACGCTCGGCCGAATAAAACCTTTAATTTCCAGTTCTTCCAATTTCACTTTCAATTACTTTAACTCAGTTGGTGCCATCCTATAAGATGGATGTGAGATAGTACTAGTCCCCAAAAGGATATCAATTGTAATCTTCACTTCTCTCACAGGTGGTAACCCTGAGACGTTTTCAGGAAAAACATCAGGAAATTGATCCATGACTACTGGAAAACTCTTATTCGTGATCTCATCCATCGATTCCAAGTTTAAATCCACCAAATGGTAAGAGATCATTGCCAATACTGGGGACAACAAGCCGGTTGCACCTGTCTTCACCACTCTTTCTTCTCTAAAGAGATGCTCGATGCCATCCTCAGTCGCGAAACTGGCTGTTCTGCTATAACAGTCAATGTAAGCCCTGAACTCTATCAACCAATCCATACCCAGGATTATATCATAGACATCCATCTCCAGCAGAGAGAAATCCCATTTCAACTTAGCACCATCAATATTTGCAGAACATTCTCTACAAAAGAAGGCTCTACATTTCCTTTCACTGAGAGGAGTTTGAAGTTTTATCACAGAAGGAATCATTTTTAGTTTTAAGTTTAGAAAATCAGTAATACGAGAAGCAAGAAGAGATGTGATGCACTAGTATTGAACAATACTTGCATGAGGGTATAATTCAAAAGAATCGTACCTCTCACAATAGATGGTCCAGACTGGTCATCCAAAATCACCTTTTTTGCTCCATACAATTACATTGTTGCTGAACTTTGCTATCTATTGCCTTGTTGAGATTGCCTTGCCTGAGGAGTAATGGTATTCTGAGAATCACTATAGTTAGATTTGTTCTGCTGGCGATACTGATTTTCCTGTCCTGCCCTGTCGAAGCATAAGATACTTGCGAGACCTGAGAAGTGTCAAGAACACCAAACAGTGGATCACTACGACAATATCTCTAAAGATGTCCCATATTGTTGCAATTGTGGAATGATCATGGTGGTGTTGTACATTATTGTTTTATGTGATAAATTGCGCCACATTGAAAACACACAGCTTTCATCATGGTTCATGGAGGAAGATTCACCGATCCAGCCGTCTGATTATGATTTGTACTCCCACCTTAAAAGTAGGTGTCCCTCTTCCTCTTGTTCCCAGCATTAGAGTTCCCACCCGTTCCCATGGGTATCATCATACTTCCTCCTCCCAAAACTCTTGAGATGTATCTTTCAGCTATTGGTGCTCTGTTTACCATCTCCGTATAATCCGTAATACAGAACACATATATCTTCGAACGAATCTCCTGTCGCAACCCTGATTCAAAGATGTGTGCCTTCAGCGATGCACTTGGAGAAAAATTCGGTGAAAAGCACACTAAATTCATGAATTTAGCCGCATAATCCGTGACAGAGAGACTCTCATGCTTCAGGACGAAAAATTCAGTTGTCCTCTGGATCTTGAACATGTGAGAATAGAATTTTTTATTAAACAACTCCTCAAATTCCTCCCAGCATAGGCATTTATCCACCTTAGCCTGCACCACCAGCTCCCACCACTGTCTTGAAAGATCATCCAGCATATACGTTGCTAAATTTACTTTCAGTTCTGCTGGCGTGCCGATAAAATCTAAGATACGATTCATCCTACTCAGCCACACCTCTGCCCTTTCTGGTTCAGAATCACCCAAAAAAATGGGTGGATTTTACTTCTGGAACTAGACGGCATGGTCTACATGCCTTGAATCATCCCTCTGATTCCCTGTGTCCACATCCTGAAATGCTTGAACTATACTTTTTACTATCTGCTGGTTCACCTATGGTTCAGGTATGACCACATTCTATGCAGCCTCTCCCATTTTGTTTCTACGACGCCTAACGGGTGCCATCTTCTATACAAAGAATGCACACTGTTAGTCTCACATCCTAGAAACTGAAGGTTTAGAATTTTAAATTCCGTCACATTATCTATCACAACGTTTTTCGCAAAAAAAACCTTTTTCCATGTTCAACCATTTTTGAAAACATTCAACATACTTTTTGAAAATCAACCCATTTTCAAAATTCAACAAATACCTTGTTTTGAAAGTCATTCCGTTGAAAACAATTTCTGCATTTTTCAATAATTGCAAACTTACACCAAATCCTTAATCATTACTCACAATGAGATATGAAATCCTAGTGGTAATTCATTCCTCTACAATGCATGTCATGCTCATCTCATTGGATAAACCCATGACAATGAGATTTCCAACATTCTAGAAGTGTATCCAAAACACTTATATACCCAACACCCTGGTAACTTGATGTTCAGCATAATCGGGTTAGCTATGTCCTTTTATTCTATACATTTCATGTTCCGACAATCCAACTCTTGTCTAAGATAACCACATAAGGAATAGATAATAATGAATTTCAACTCGAAGACCAACAACATAGATGACCACTTGTCATGAAAGGACTGAACAATATGATACCATTTGTAATGACCCGCTTATTCTCATTGGATTGAGAGTGTAACGAGTCATTACATGGCCTTAAGCAACATCCCCAAGGTGCCAAATGCTGGAAATAAATGCCGAAGGGTTTCAAAACAAATGGGGGACGATTTACCCTTTTAGAACACTCCACAGAACTAACAACCATAACCAAACTAATCAACTAAATGATGCATGATAAAAACTAAGAAAACTCAACCATTTATTTTAACATAAACCAACTAAGAGTTCCACAGCAAAAACCAACACTAAATCAGAGTAAAAAGTGGAAGGAAAAACTAAAATACTACAAGATGACAACCCAACTCCATGCTCCACCAGCTCCAAGATCCAATATCATGAACCAGCCCAAGTATCACAAAGTGGTTCTATAAACATGTTACACTTTACCTTTTCCAACATCCCAGTATAAGACATCTGCAAAAGCACCAACATGCCAAAGTAGGGGGTGAGTAATGAAAATCAGCTATTTTCCCCGATGACTTCGTAACTCATGCCTCTAAGATAAAACATGTTAACACATTTATATAAAACAATTCATATAAAACAATTCCAAAACAGTTCACAATATTACAAGTTCCATGTCAAAGTCATTTTCCAAAAAAAACCATTTTCCAAAAAAACCATCTTTCTCAGGAAAAGAAACCAAGTAAAGTTTCCAATCAAATTCAGATTTTCATTTTTTCACATTCATTCCATTTCACAAATCCACACAACCAACCATTTCACAACCTGTGAAATCAACTACGCATGCATCGTTATGACAGTTCCATACTCATGAGCGGTTTCTCATCGATCTACCAATTTGTCACAAGGTAATTATTCCCCATGTGCCATTATACCTTTGGCACAAAGCACATGGTCATATTTCATCCAAGCCTCGTAAATGCAATATGAATACAGACACCCAGTACACCCAAAAACCAAACCATTCCAACCATGTCAAAACCATTTCCATAAAACAACTCTTTTATTGAAAATCTTTTTCCCGCAAACCATTTTCCAAATCCAGAAAATCCATATTTTAAAATCACCATTTTAAAATCAATAAACCAAAACACTTTGCACAAACAATTCATTCATTTTCCATAATTCCATCAAAACCCATAAATCACCACTACATAAGATTTATAACATGCTTTGCACCACAATTTCACAATCAAAACCAAGCAATTAAATCAATTTGAACTAAGTCTTCAAGTTCTGAGAAATAGGAATTGAGAGTGAAGCCACCTACCTCAACAAATAAGGTGAAATCAAGCAACGGACTAAGAACGCTCAATAACACCAGGTATATTCTCTAAAACCCTCCTTATATCTCTTATCCTAACACAACCAAGACCAAAACTCATCATATTTGGCACACACACACTAAAATCTACCCATAACGGGAATAGATCTCAGAAACCTAGTGATGAAGAGAAGTATATCTATGTTGGTCTAAGAAAACAATCAAAAACGAAGGAGAATGATCACATACATCAAGAATAGGGCTTTGATTTGCCAAGAGAAACCTTCGGATCACCTCTGATACACTTGAGAGCAGTTTTCCAACCATCAAGGGAGAGTAATCTCGAGTTATGGAAGTTTAAAATCTTTAATGATGAAATCAGTTGAAAAAACGAGTTAGATCCACAATTTAAGGATCTAATTTAAGTGCCTTCACGGTTAGTCTGCACGGTTTGACAAAACGTGCACTCACCGTGCGTTAGCTACTGCCTCGGCCACCCTTCTCGCACGGCCTCATCGCACGTTTTACATTAACCGTGCACCGACCGTGCGAATGCCACTGCCTCCCAAGTCAACCATGCACAGTTTGGTCGCAATGTTTAGACAAACCGTGCACCGCCCGTGTGACTTCCCCTTTTCCTCAGACATCAATCCAGTATCTCCCGACTCTCCCGTAGGCCACGCTTAACTTTTAAAACCAAGAAAAGCATCATGTAAGGGGTACATACCAGAAAATGGGGTAATTCACATATTATGAGTTTCTTAGACATAATTTACAAACAAATTCTATTTTTTAGATAATGGAAGTATTTTTCAGAAAATGCAATTTTACCGCCTTTTGAGGGAGAACCCTTTTTAAATCAAATATTTGACACTTTTATATATTCAATTTGACAAAATAAACATCTTATTTAGAATCGAGAGATAAAAATTCAGTCTTGATAATTTTTTTCATATTATTATGATAATATTCATATTTTGTTGAATAGTGAAAAATACTAAATTTTAATTAAAAACAACTTTTTTAATAGAAATAATTTATAGTGTTAAATTATAAATTTTAATTGTTTGTAAGTATAAATAGATTATATTTTTACCATTTAATTTAATGTTTTTCATTGTAAATAATTTCACTTTGAAATTGGACATAAACAAGTGTTAATCTTTTGATAGTTATTATTTCATAAAAAAACACCTTTTTGGTTTTGAAAACGGGAATTAATTTTAAATTAATAAATGCAACTTATATGTTTTTAATTTGGTCAAAAAGAATTAATTTTTGATTTCTGAATATTGAAGTTAGCTTCGGGTGAATTTTCAGCATTTTTCTAAAAACTTTCAATTTTTTATGAATAGTGAAAAACACTGAGTTATAGTTTAAAACCGAATTTTTATAATTATTTATATTATTTAAATTCATTTATGTCAAAATAGATACATAATACCTATATAAGTTCAGTTTAATTCATTGGAGTCAGTTTATAATAATTTTTTATATATAAAAATTTTATTGAACTTTTCACTATCGTTTACCCACATACTTGGAGAATTTTCAAATTCACATAAAACATAATTTTATCGCTTTTGTGAGTTGAATTTCGAAAATATGAGAGACAAGATTAATTTCAAGGAGTAAAATGTGGTTCAATAAGATAAAAATATTTTTTTTGAATAGTAACTTTTGAATTTTTTTCCATGGGATTCCTTGGGTCGATTCTGGGACCCCATGGAGCCACTTATGAATGATAATGACACTTTAGATTAATTAATTTAAATTAAAGCCAAAATTGACATAAACAAAATTCCTTTAGTAATTAATTTTTATATGGTGTTATTTAAGTAAAATTTTTGACTATAAATATTCATTCGAAAGCTAAAAAGATTTTATATATCATGGTATTTGTTTTATAATTTTTAGCCATCGAATAAATTAAAATTTTTATGACAGAATAATGATGATGTATTTACCTCATTAATAAATGATTTAAATAAATTATATTATAAATATTAAAATAATATCCAAAACATGTCCAATTGTTATTGGATGATTTTATTTTGACCATGAGTCATATTATCTTCGACCCTAATGATTTTTGGGCCTTTAGAAACCGAATATCATTATATAATAAAATAATATTTTCACACTTTCCTATAGAGCCCATCCCCCCCCCTTATAAAAGGAGACCACTTATAACCAATTCCTCACAACTCTCTAGCCTTTAGGCTCATCCCAACTCTACCAAATTAGTCTCTCTTTATCCCTCTCCTTTTCCTAGAAGTCTTACCTTAGGCAGAAAAAACTTCAAGAAGTCATTTTGGTTCAAACAAAAGGAAGTTACCCAAATTATTGGTAACAGCTTCTCTTAACTTATTTTATTTTATTTTACTCCTCCAACCCCTAAACTATTTTTATTCCTTTTTTTTATAACAACACCAATATCACCAATATACTAGGATGTCATTATGAGAAGGATTCAAAGTAAACTTACACACACTTCCATATAATGGGTGAAGAACATAATGTTTCTGTGGATAGAAAACTAACGCCTCACGAAATGATGATTGTTCAATTACCTCCAACCACCTCTCATGGTGGGCATAATTATGGAACTATATTTATGTATGATATATATTATATTTATGTTTTCTTCAGGCTTTGATATTTTTTGTTTTATAGCATTCCTTAATGGGTTCCATTATGGGTAAACGCGATAATTTCATTTGCAGAAATGTGGACTACCGCCCCCTCAAAGTGATATGACTCGTTAAAACCATATTTGGGTCGTATAAACGATGGAGTTAATGATATTATATATGTTATTATACTGGAATTATAATATAACTATGTATCATTATGTTTTAATTCCATTAAAATAAGAAATAGAAATGAAAGTATGTTCATGCGTACGTACGACTTACCGTCTCCATGAACAGTGCATTTTATTTCTTACCCCAAAATGATATGCACTGTTATAAATACAAGAGAGGCGGTTGGAGGTAATTGAACAAATTGTAATTATAAGTTGTTCATTTTTGACTAAAGTGCCAAATATTAACAAATTAATGTTATTAACTTAAATGATTACATAATGTTTATAACATGGTAATAAGTGATATAAAAGGGATAATAAAATTGAAAAAGGTTCTTATGAAACTATAAATTTTCTATAGTTTATTATTCAGGATATTAAGTAATGAATGGGTCATGTAGGACATGAGGTAAGGGGTTTCTTATCTCACTTTTAATTCGGTGAGATTTCCATTGTTCACCACTTATTTATTGCATGTGGTGTATTGTGTACTGCCATTTGATATATATCAACATGATTCTCTTTATGTTCATGATATTCTATGATTTATTTGGTGGTTGTTTACTATTCTTCATATGACTCAATTGATTACAACTAGGTATGAGTTTATTTCAAAATATCTTCATTATCTGCGGTTGATTATACATAATTATCTACTGGGACCTCTTTATCATCCACATCCATGTTTCTTAAAAATATATTTTAAAACATTTTTACTATTTAATATACAATGGGTTAAAGTAATTTATACACTTGTTTGACTTTTTATAAGATGTTTATAAAGGAATCTTTCCATCTTTTTCCAAACAAGGTCCTTTTTATCCTTTTCGACAAAATTAAGGTAATAATGTTTTTTAACTTATACGGAGGATATGGCTATATTATGTCATTATAACATCGTCGAAGCTTCCTTACAATATTATATGAATATTTTTAAAATAAAGGTTTTCTTTATAATTATGTGACTCTTAAATTATTTCAAAATATAAATAGATATTTCTCTAAAAAAGGATTGGATTTTATCTTTGTCAACATCCTTTGATGGATTTTAAGTTATTTTATGTTGATTTATTATGATACAAAACATCCATATTTTATTGAATTTTTTGTGATAATTTTGACTGTGGATGTTATATTTGTATACCATTCATGGTTTATGGTTAAAGTATTGACATTTCTTATGATAGTTTTAATATGAATGTTTATGTTTTATTTCAACCTTTTCATATAAGGAATGTATTGGACTTAGTAAGTGATGGGTGGAGCTCGCTATAGCTCCTCGATGAATTAGTAGGTCTCATGAGACAACTAGACATGGAATTGGCCGAGACCTTTCTAAATTTGATATATGGGTTTGGCCGAGGCCTTAATCATTTTTAGACGCCTTCACCAAGGCCTTTACAAAATGTTTCAGAATGTCTAGCATTATACATTCCCTCATTATGAAAATAATATTGATGGTTTATGTGGTCATTAGACAAGTAGAATACCCATGATTATGTTTTATTATGTCATTAATTACTCAGCTCATATTCCTTCCATAAATGTATTCATGTTTATTATTGGCAAAGGCATGTGGTTTCAATTATTCACTATTCTTAATATTTATGTTATCTTCCGATGTATTTCTTACCCATACTAAGTATCTGAGATCACCCCTTTTTATGTTTTATTTTTCCCAGGATTCCAAGAAGTTTATTGTGATTGAAATTTAGGGTTAATCTAATGGAATAATGGAGTTTATAAATGATTATTTATATTGTGTTGTATGTTATAAAGTATAATGTAACATTCATGTATGTAATCTATTTTCCAATACTCCTAAACCAATTGGTCATTCGGGACATGATTCCTTGTAATCATGGGAATGTATTAAAATAATGTACCGACTCTGGGTAACTGGGGTCGGGGTGTTACAAATCATATCCTTAGGACACCCCTCGATAGTAATGTATGTATAAATTATTTTTAAAATAAATTTGTCATATTTTTTTCAAAAATTTTAGTACTTTTTTAATGTAAATAAAATTTTAAATGTTTTTTTAATATTTTTATGATGGGTTATTTTTGAAAGGAATAAACATCACTAATACATCTTAATAAATTTATTTCTATAAAAATCCCATCACTATTATAGAAATGTCTATAACAAGAAATAGAAATAAATTATTCCTTATCATGAAATAACTTCACAAATACTATGTATGTTGGATTATATATTTTTATAATACAACACTTATATTTATAAATTCTTGGTATTTTAATTGTCATATAATTTTTAGAATACTATCCTTTGAAATAATATTCACATTTAATGGTAACATCTGAGTCTAGGGATTCTATTTTTTTATTTTCATGGGTTATAATCTAAATGATAAAGAGATTTTATTATTCTTTTTATGACTAAATTTATGAAATTTATTCCTAGATTAACTATGTAATGGTTTTCATTCTACCATTGGATCTAAAATGAGGATCATACCTTGTGGTCTATGTTTTTAGTGAATCTATAATTCAGATAAGTTTCTAGAGATGTTATTATAGAAAATTACTCTTACATGGTAACCAAATATTCTAGGTAACCTTTTATTCTATGAATTTCTAGGAAGTAAGGCCATAATAGTATGTGTATGGTCTTAGAGGATATAAACTCTATTTTTAGGTTAATAATACACACACAGTCCTTTAATTGTCCTATAGACCATATATGGTCACTTATGACTCAGATTTATTGTTACATGTGGTCCCTAATATTTGGATCTGTCATAAATTTCAAGAAAAAATTCCATTTTTAAAATATTGGATTGGCCAGGTTTATTACTAGGATTCAAACATGAATTATATTTTTTTGGATCCAATAAAATGTGGGTATTTTCTACATCAATTTGATACCAAATTATGGTTATGACATTCTAAAGGGCACCAGAAGGATTCTATGATAGTCGGGATATAGTTGGTTTCCCCTAACATTCTTGTACTATCCCACTGGCTAGACGGTTCGAATGGAAGTGACCTGGGTATGATTTCAGTTACTACTAGATTCCCTATAACCTAGTAACTATTATCCATTATATAATTTTAAGTTGTGAAATGAAAATTTAACCCCTCAAATTATATTGTTGGGGAATCCCCTATTTTCTATTCTTATTTTTCATTTTAACTAGGGCCTAGCCCCTCCTCCCTTCCACCCTTGTAACATAAAATGGGTAGGATTCCTTGGTCGGTTTTATGCAATAATACTTGGTAATAGTCGTTTCAACATGTCTCCATTGGTTTTCTTGTTCCTATTTCTTGAATTTTGACATTTCTATTTAGGGTTATGATTTTGATTCCACTTGAGGAAGGTGGAATCTCAGGAGTTCATTGGGGCCTCTTGTCCTCCCTCATATATTTCAATGTTAGATGATGTATTATTGATTTTGTTTGTTGATTTGGAAAAAAAATATTTCATATATTTATCTAAAGATCACCATTATATTTATTTTTATTTTTTAACTTGTTTTTTTGACACATGTTAGGTATTTAATTTGGAATGAATTTAGGAGAAGGACATTGGGAGTTGGATTACCATTGTTCAATGTTCTAATGTACTGAATCCTTTTAGTGAGTTTTAGTGGTTTTTTTAATTTTAATAAAATCATAATTAATTAAATGTACTTGTTTAACTAATTATAATTATATTATAAGTAATTATGATGGGATTATTAGAATGAGGAAGGACATCACATGGGATGGTGGTGGCCATTTGAATATTCTCATGTATAGATGAGTCTAATAGAGGCTAGATAGAGTATCTATAGCATGAATTTAATTTTTTTTGGGATTAACCATGATTTTTATGGTCCCAACATTATCCTTATGGATTTACTCATGATTTATATATGAAAATATGTGTGTGTGTCCCCATCATAATGTGGTGCTCCCATTATTACTAGATTTTTTAAATTTAATTTAAATAGTTTAATTAATATTAAATTGATAAATTAAAATAATAAATTGAGATTAAATAGAATAAATTGAATGGAAACTAAAGAGCCTTGTGCACTAGTTTAA
This sequence comes from Viscum album, assembly GCA_963277665.1. NCBI lineage: Eukaryota > Viridiplantae > Streptophyta > Magnoliopsida > Santalales > Viscaceae > Viscum > Viscum album. The sequence continues at coordinate 387,929,760 of OY728137.1, forward strand.
TGCCTTGGTTTCTAATGGATGAGGCATGGAGTTTAAAGTTTTCCACAAATGATGACATCTCTAATAGACGGTATGGGGTGACTTCATATATGCATCCTTGTTAGGTCGAGTGAGGAAACATGATTTTTTTTAACCTAGGTGGGAAGTTCTTAGGTGATATTTACTTAGTTTCGGGTAATTTGACTTGTATATTGTAACCTTGGACATATAGAAAGTTCTTTATCCCATCACATGAGACTATCAATTATCTGGAATACCCTAGGAGGCCTGTGAAGATGTGATATAAATTTTGTGATGCTAAGGGATGAAATTTCATCTGAGTTTCAGTTGTAATAATGAGATACCATTCTTTATCTAGGATATCAAGTGGGATTACAGTAATGTAGTGATATCATAGTGGAACCCTATTGGATCCCACTAAGGTATGACCTACGGGGACTGTATATGGTTATGGTTAGAGAAGGTTGTGGGTGGAACCTAAAACCCAACGAAATTTTAATCCTCAAAGGTCTATTATTATGAGGATGGCCATGGGAATCCTAATACCCTCTATTATAGTTTCAAAAAATTTAATTTTTTTATTATCCAAGATTCCGCAGAGTTAACTAGAAATTCCAAAACTATTTAGATTACAGGGGATGCCTGAGAGCCACTAAATAACATGAATGAAACACTGGGTTGTTCGGATGGTTGGAATCCAGTCTTATTGAATATTAGGTTCATATTCCCAGTTTGTATAGAATCCAATTATAAGGTATTTTTTGGCGTTGATTCCTATAGGAAGTATCTTGTATCCTACATTAGATCGTTGAGATGAAATCCATATAGGAATTCCCAATATATTAGTGAATCATTTTACATAATAATACAATTGGAAATTAGTGGGTATCCAGAACTGAGTAGTGATAAAATTAGACCATTCTCTATTCCCATGATTCTAATGAATCAAATGGTGGTATGATTTTCTATGTGGGGGTATGTCACCTAATATTGATGTTGGATGTCTTTAGGGTGACTGTAGGATCTCCTAGAAAAATTCCTACGATACTGCTAAGGACTGGGTGGATTCACATGAAATGGTATGAATGAGGAGCTGAGTGCATTGGATGCCCACATTATTTATCATGGCATCAAATTATGATAATATATTGTATTTCTTGGGCATCCTAGGAATTCATAAATTCTAGAAAAATCAGATTTACTTGCGCTCCCTCACCTTTGAATCACATGATGACATGAAAGTGATCGACACCCAGTTACTACCCTAAATTTTAACATGAGGGATTGAGAGTGAGGGATTCCTGGTGATGCCCAAGGGTCTTATACTCATCATGGTGGAGTCGTGAGCATGTTATCCGAAATGAGAAGATTTTAGTTTACCTATGTTGGTGATAATGTAGAGAGACATGGTGAAAAGTTGATGGTAGTATCATCGACTAGGGTCGCAGACCTAAGGATGGACAATGGTTTATGGGATTGTCCTAGTTTATTTGAATCCTCCATTGATATTTTTGGGTTAAAAGATTCCATATTCATAATGAAGTACATAGATACATTATAACATCGATATTAAGAAGTTATTATGGGTTGTATTATTATTATTTTCATAATTTATTTACCCAGAGCATGCCTCATATAGATATCACTACATTACTGATATAGTTTGAGACAACATTTGAGGTTCCCTAAAAATGTAGCAATCACACCATACTCAAGAAACAATTCCTTAGGGTACCCAAGAAGGCCATAAATTTCTTTCCAAATATGATCGAGTATATGTTTCTTATTTATCAAGAGTGATACCTCACTCTATAATTGGATCTTTGAATGAGTTGATTCTTGGAATTAGGAGGGTGAATATTTGGTATTTTGTTATTTTCAATAAGTGATCACCCAAGTGAGAGATTCAGTAAGTTTAGTTGTATGCATGATTTCAACCCATATTATTATTATTTTGGAGGTTATATTTCTCATTGTACTATTATGTTTATGTGTTATGTATAATACTTAATGATTTATTATTTTTGTAATAATGGGTTCCATGAACCCAATATAATTAATTCTTTTCTTTTAGTGACTAGATATTTTAATAAATAAATATTAAATTTTTCAATGAATAGTTAGTACATTTCACAAATACATGCTGTAAGAATGTAGATCATTAGTTTTATTAGATACTAGATACAAAATATTATTATTTCATGAATGATATAAAAAAAATTCTATAAAAAAATTCACATATATTAATCTTTATATACAAACCCCACTTAAAAATTTATTCACAATATTGGGATAGGAAGCATAAGAAATGTTAAACTCAGATTCTCAGTAAGGGTAAACATGGGATATATTAATTATTGGTCATATTAAATAATGAAATTATAATAATGGTATGGTATCATGAAAATAACATTCAAATTTAACAACCAGTCCATCATGGGACATAAACATGATTCATGACATAAACCATTATCATTTAAAAATAAATTAATCCTAAAAGTGAGAAGTTACTATCGATAAATCATGTACCATATGTTCATGTCCTAAAATTATGTCATCGTCATAAGTATTGTAACCATTTCCTATGTCATGGTAAATATAAAAACTATCAATTCTTAATAGATTATGCATTGACACATATTTCCCTAGTCATAATGGATTAGGAATCATCAATTATTTCCCATAGTCGATCAAGCACATTGACTTGTTTCCCATTGATATCTCATGAGTCATAAAACATTAACAAATGGAATTTATGGATACATAATTCAAATCCCACCTATCACGTAATAAAACACACACAAACACACACACAAAGATATATATATATATCAGTGTGTGTCAGTGTGTGCAACAAGATCGTAAAACATTCACTATTTCATTATAGCGTAACCCATGGAAAATAAATAGGTTTTATAAACACATCCTCTTAAAAATAATAAACCATATAGAGAAAGAATAATGGTGATATAATTTTATCATAACCCCCATAAATATTATTTTACATAAAATAATGTTATCAAACATAAAAATTTATTTAAAATAATCATTCAAATATTTCATGAGGAAAATAATATTTTTATTCTAAAATAACATATGTAAAAATTAAAATTTTCCAAAATATTATAAAAATAAATTTCTTTATAAATAACCATTGAATCATTTAATACAATATTTAATGAATTAAGGTGTAATTAATGTGGTAAATTTTTCTAATTTCATATAAGTTAAAAGAAAACATTCATTTTACACTTTTCTAATAGTAAAAAATTACAAAATTCAACAAATGACATAATAATTACTTTAAAAATATTTCATAGTATATAAACTGTGGGAAAAAATTTCTTTAAACAATTATATTAGAAAACTAAAAAAAAATTTGATACCATTTTTAAAAAAAAGTGTACATAAAAAGGTTTTTCAATCCAAGAATTAAATAATGTTGGTCTTACATAAAAATATAATTTAGACATCTTGGGTACTTAAAGTAATTAAAATAAAAGGGAAAATGAATTCATTATAAATTTAAATATTATAATAAAAAATAAATTTACATATCAAATAATTATTATATAATTTACTAAATGGAGATTCAAACTCACAAAATTCCACAGTAAAAATAGGATTGAATAATAAATATCATACCTTGTGTCTTATCTATATCTATAAACATTTGATCCTATTATATAATAAAAACAGATTTATAATAAATGTTTTATAGTACAATACTTATATATTTCACACTATTTATGTTATTATTATGACATATTAGCTCCTATTTGTTGAAAATTTTATATTAAAATCATTGTTCTTGGTGATAAATACTTCAGTCTTCATGCTTGTTTCATTTAGACGGTTCCGATATTTGAACATTGATCATGGTTATATCATCCATTAAATTTTTATAAGGATATAAATATTATACATATTAATTATATATATTAATAGTCATAAACAAAATTAAAATAATGAAAAATGAATTACATTATTCATTGAGATTGTTGGATGTATATACGCATGAACACGACTTCAATTTTTTTGATGAACGGAATTAAAGATGGGTAACTAAAAATTTAACCATCCATAATTATTATTATATTATATATATCATATAAATTAAATCAATATATCCTTACTATTATCAAAGTAAGATAGAAATGAAGAGAAAATCACATCACTTCGTGGAGGTCTAGTCTATATGTATTGAAATGTGAATTTATTAATTTCTTACAGTTTTGATGTAACTAAGAAATATATTATATTATCATTAATTAAAAAATTAATTTTGAATATCACATATTAAATTAAACACACTATAAAAATAATCATTAAAATATGTCGATGAAAATGAATTGTATTGCTACCTGGAGATGCTAATCCATAAATGCACTCAAATGGTAATTTAAATTTTCATTTGAGGGGAAAGATGTTGTATAATGTTAATTTTATAATCATAATAATATTTTAGTTTATTTATTATAATTAAGTTACTATTTTATGAAAAATATACTAGATTTATAATTAAGTTACTATATATTGTTGTGGAGGTGTATAGGATGATATTATAGTCATAATTGGCTGATCTTGAAGGTTAAATATTATATAACGAAGAAAGAGTGGAATATTTTTATAATTGAGAGAGAGGACCCGCTTGGAATTTTATAAATGATTGAAATATAATAAAGTAATTATAGTGTTAAATGCTTCAAATTTCCATGAATTAAAATTAAAACAATATTGAATCTAAATAACATCATATAATTAAATTTATATATTTTTTGGAATCATTTTTGAACCTTACCTTTTCTATTAACCCATTTAAACATTTTTTATCTTAACCATGGTAATAATTATTTCAATGCTAATGTTTTAAAAAAATAGATATAAATGATAAAATGATATATAAGTTGAGAATTGTTGATAATTTGTACTATTTTTATTTCATGTGTTTGAAGAAAATAATTTTATAAATTTTAAATAATTTAATAAATTATTAATTATTATAAAACGTCTTTAATGTCATTTTTATAACTATTCATTAAATTTGAATTTAGAGACAGAAACAAATAGATGGAAGTTGAATTTAATATTTCAAAAATAATCCTAATATGTCATATGTATCTACATAATTCATGAAACAAAATATATAACTAAATTGAATAATATTTAATATATATAAAATAAATTTTTTTATTATTTGAATAAATACAATCTCTACGTTGCAGAAGATTTTAGGGTAATTACTCAGTCAATAAATGTTTTAAATAAATTAATATGATAGAAATTATAATTTATATTTTTAATAACCATTTACAAATGAAATTATAATCTTTCTATCGTTATGAAAAAAATTTAGATACATCAGAGTCAAGAGAGTGACATTTTTTATTTACTCTTTTCTTCAGTAAATATTAGGGAAAGATAAAATGAAATAAGAAACCAAGTGTCCATATATTTTAGATTTGGATTGATATAGATAAAATAATCTAATTATTGAGGATAAAGACTAGATTTATCAAAATTTTAAAGTCTTAACCAAATGATTTAACAATATTTTACACATTTTTACAATACTAAGTTGACACAAAGTTACTATAGTCACTAATCATGTTGAAAAAATTAGAAGGCAAATATTTTTGAAATTTGATCCTACTAATTCTAATTAAAAAATAAATTATTCACGATTATTTTTACATATTTTTAAAAAATATCTTTTAAAATATATGCGTAAAACATGATGTAAATCTATTTTTAGAAAAAAAAAATAAGCATAACCCTAGATTAAATCTCATCCCATTCATCGGAAAATTAGTAGATATATGTTAGAAATTTAATTGAATATATATATATTATATAATTTCATTATACTGATTTAATAATTATGAATTAACAAATTATTTATTTCAATTAATAGTCAAAAATTTAACTACTAATTTATACTGGTATACTAAATTATGATTTATTTGGACTCGGGATTGTGTGTATCACAAAGTACTGAAGACATAAATTTCATTGAAAATTATTTTTTCATAAAATAAATGAGGTTACATTCTACCCCATTAAAAATTAATTCCCCCCTAGAAATTTTTAAATTAAAATTGATTATATATCTATTTCATTTTATCCCTATGTTTCTATATAGGTTCTTTGAATTTTAGATTCCTATAAATAAAATAATCCCAGTCTGTAATCTAATTTCATATCCCTTTTTATCTATAATCAATTATTTCTTCAATTTGTTCTTCAAAAGAAAGATCATGGTCCATTTTTATGAACAATGATTCAAGAACATGTAACTGATTATGTTTTTACTTCCTTAGTAGTGATTCATTGAAGACATCACGAACTTGAGTGTGGTTAATTAGAAGTACCAAGTGATAATCTATCCTCCCTAATTGATTCAAATATTCATGGGATAATATAGGTAGATCTTAGAATTTCAATATTTTAAAATCTCATATAATTATTATATGATGAAATTTTATGAAATACATTCTCAGTAGCATTAAATTCTAGATCACACGGATGATTTTCAGCAATTTTTTTTATCAACTATGAGATCTCATTATGTGTCACTGAATGAAGATATATTTAGTTCCCATTTACTAATCTATATCTGGTACAAATAGATTTATTTCTAGAAATTCACCCCAACATATTGGTGTTGAAGACATATTTATATATATAACCTTACAAGGATCCATCTAAATTCTCAAGTGACAAACATTTTTTTGATGGAAACTCAGTTAGAGGAAAATGTTGATCATAAAAAACATTGAAATACATAGAAATATATCTCAATGTATCCTATGGGTTTTGAATGTTCCTCTTATACTATCAATATTTATGAGGATGGTACTTAGTATTGAAAAATAACTTTATATGAAGAGATTGGTGAGGGCTTCTTCAAAATGTTTAGGCAAACCGCATATCTTAATTTGATACAATATAATGTGGAACTCCATGAAACAATACTACATAAATAGTGTATTTTCTACGATATTATTGATATTTAAATATTATATGATAATAATGAAGTGTAATGACATTTTAAGGTGATAGACTACAAACTAAATATAATTTTTTTCCTATAAACCTTTTGAGGTGTTTGATGAAGAAATAAATGGTGTTTTTTCCCGTTTTCATTCTAGTATATGAAATAATTGTAACATCACATTAGAATTATGTCTTTTATACATAAATTACTATCATAAAAAGCACCATCATATATATTCTACAATACACTTTTTCATGTTTTCCAAAGAAAAATATTCTTTATCATACCTATACATATTTGTACTTATAGAATGTATAAATAATAAAAAACAATAATATTTATCCAACATATACTTCTTTAAATCTTTTATGGGAAAAAACATACATGTTCCCTAAAAATTATCATTCAATCACAATCATTATTAATCCTAGTAAACAATTTCACCTTCATTTGTTTATCTTTATCTTTTTTTCTCTTTATTAATCCTCACATGGGTAGATGGTTTAACACTCATTTGAAAAAGATAACATTTTTCCCTTCAAACAATATTTCTAGATCCCTCCGTCATGAATACAAAAAAATTGATCCTTCATGATCCCCATAATTGTTAATCTAGGATTACCCTTTTGTCCTAAATAATTATACCCCTTGTTTTCATTCCTATGGAGGTAATGTTTTCAGAAGTTCATATCTTTAATCATCCCCAACCATATTCTCTATTTCATATTCATAAATATTTGAGTGAATATTTAAATTAAGATTTAATAATTCATCTATATATATACCATAATTTTTTCCTTAACAAAAATAAATCCATATCTTTAATCAAAATATTTCCATATATTACTCAAAATAATTAATCATATAATTTTTATCATGTATTTTCATGTAGAGTGTATCATTTTCTATCAACTTGTTATTATTCATAAGGAAACAAACTAGTTCATCATGTAGTGGATCACTATTGATCACAAACCCTTTTCCACTATAGGGTTATGTGAATATAGTTTCAATGACTAACCATCTCTCTTGTGACATGAAATTAGCTTGACATTCTTCAGTCCCATTAAATTGACCCCATTCCAAGTCAACCCGATGAGTGTATTATAATGAAATGATTGATATATCCTTTAGAATTCGTATAATCGATATAAAAAAGGAAAACATTGGATATATTTAATTTTGGTGGTGTGAGGAAATCAACGATAACTTTTTTCTTTAGAGTATAAAATGAAACACTATTAATCGAGACTATATGACCATGTAAAGAAATTTTCTGAAGACAAAATTATCAATTACTATACCTTGAAAAAAATCCTTCATGAAATGTCTTTATCACAATTGTAAAATGATTTTCATTCTATATTTTAATCTTTAAACATATTATAATAAAATATATAAATACTACCACAAATTAGTTATGGATATCTCTAAATACTCTATTCTTCAATTCTCAGATGAGCTAAGGGTCAATACTAATATCAAATGGAATTAATATAAATTATAAATTCTCAAACCTCATACAGAAGGATTTCTTCTGTATATCCTCAATATCAACACTCAATTTATTATATACTTAATGAAGGTCAATTTTGGAAAATATTGAAAATATCATTGATATAGGGTATTTGTACTTATTATTGATGTTGAACTTCTTATGTTCTGGATAGAAAATGCAGATTCATAGTGATAAATATTTCATCTTATAAAATATAAATATTATACATCAAGGAGATTCACTGGGATAACTATATCCATTTTCCAAATTTTCATATAGTATATTATTTAATACCTACAACTCAAATTGGGTCTTTATATAATGAGTCTTTGAATTACCCTTCTCAAAAATTGATGTGGTCTCCATATAAGGAAATCTAATTCATACCTGGAATCCCATAAAATTCATCTAATGGGAGAATTAGAAGATTTGGAAGAATCACATTAACATAAACATAAATCAGTGAGGAACTATATATGTGATACATGACTGTAGTACCATTAAGAAATTATACCACAAACTCAACATCTAATCATTATGGTGGTAATTAGATATCCTTTAAAAATTAGTTAAATATAAGAGTGGGTAAATCTGTAATCAAATAAAATATTATCTATTATATAGTGGATAATAAGTGTACCAATCACCACTACATTATTGTAAAACACTTCAGTTGCTATGATGGCATGAGATTTCCATTATTTTTTAGGTTTAAGAGGTTTTTGTGCATCTCATCATAAAAAAACATTCATAATTAATCACTAGTTGGAATAATTATAATACTGCATCCAATTGTGGAATTGGACAATGGGTTGTTCATTGGTTGGGGTATTCTTCTCGTCCATCAAATTAATAGGACTATTCATTTCCTTTCAAAATTATCGGGTTTAATGACCATACATTACACATTTTAAACACCTCCAATTTCAATTCAAGAAATTCCCTAGACATTTCTTCCGATATTTTAGGCAAGTTGATGGCTAGAATTCTTTTCGCCATGTGATTTATTCATTATTTTATGAGACTTGATCTTTCATTTCTTATCAAAACCTTGATTATGATGGGAATTTCCAATCTACAATTTCACTTTGAGATAAAAACATATGATTTTTTTGTTGGTAAAACATTCTATATTGCTATCACCTTTTAGGATTTGGGTTTAAGCCAAAAAATAATCTATCAATTTTTATTTCATCACTGGTGATTAATGTAGAATCAGTCATTGAAAGTCTTGTAAAAGTTTCCTCATAAGTTCAATTTAATTCATCACCCTACTTATAAATATGAAGTAATTCCTTCTCCATAACATTATATATAATTTTATGGAAGTTCTTAGTGAACAAAATCCACTTTAACACATTCTATTATATGTTGAAATACCCTTGAACTCATTATATTCCATGGAGATTATTTATTCTTGTTTCCTTATGTTCTTTATAAGTGTTTTCAAATGATATGTTTTTCATTATATATGATAAAGTGTTATGTTATATTTTTCATGTTCTAAGAAATAGAGATTTGAAACTACTTTTCCAATGGCGTTGAACCATCAATCGACCACTATTGGAAAAGAAAACCCCTAAAATGGATTATTCTTCCACATTAAAGACCTCATATTAAGTTTCTCACACATTCGATTTCTTGAAATATCATCATTATTGATGAATTGATAGAGCTTTGTGAGCATAAAAAATGAATATTCAATCTAGATCCCATAACATTTGGATTCTCATAAGGATACTCATTACATTGTCCATTAAATTAATAATTAACTTATTTAATTTAGTAACATAACATTGAATATAACAAAAAAAATACTATGAGAAATAATAATCAATGTGGGATACCACATAATCCTAAAAACACTTACAAGATATCTAAATGATGACACAATATTTTCATCTTATGATAACTTAGGTTTAACTAAGTTTATCTATGGTTACCATCTATTCAAATCCTTTATAATGGTAAAAAAATTTGAATTATTCTAACCATAACTCCTAGGAACATAAAACTAGGTACATAGTATAGACACATACAATTTTAAGAAGAATAAAGGATGAGGATGAGATATACTCATCAAACTCTTTTTATGGTGGTTACCCTAGATGAATCTATTCTAAAACCTTACCAACATACAATATCTATACATGGATTTATTTATAAGAAAATGAAATAATATCTAACATAGAAAAACATTTGGATGTTATCCTATACTTAAACATAACCCATGGTTTTCACTAAATTTATCTAATAATAATCTCAAAAGATTGGATAACATATTCTATGATTCCAGCTATATATGCCTAGGATTTTCATATATAAAAAGTAACACTTTTTAGATGAATGTTCTATATGTCTCATATATACAAATCGGAAGACTAAAGTGGTTTCTTTTCATTTGTTACTAGATAAATAATATTCTTATTTCATGAAAGATCATAAATATATCCCAAAAATAGCTTCCCACATTATAGTAATAAAATACATATCCTACAAAAACTTCTTTCTATATCCTAGGGAAAAGAAACATAAGAATTTGTCAACATAGATGGTCAGTAATGGTAAACACACAAGATATAAATCAAAGATCATATGAATGTATATGATGATAAAATGTGTATGAAATCATGATCATAAATTATAATGTTTATTCCCAATATATAATGGATCATAAACACGAGTCATGGGAAAAATTATTATCATTTCAAAATAAACAGATAATAGGAGTGAAAAATACTCATTGATAAATCATGAACTTTATGTTCATGTCATAAAAGTGTGGAATCATAAAAAGTATATAAACTATTACATAAGTTAGTATTTACTAGTGAAACCATTAAATCCTAATAGATAAGATAAAAATTATGTTTCCTATATCATACTGGATAATTAATCATCAACTGTATCCCATGGTAGATCAAGCAGATGAACTTGTTCCATATAGTGCATCAAGAACATAGAATTTTTTCCATAGTTATATCACGAAAAATAAAACACCACCCATTTAATTTTATGGATATATAATTCAGCTCCCATATATAATATAATGGAATCCATATATATTGGTACCACAAGATTATAGAACATTCATTATATCATCAGTGAATAACCCATGATTAATTAATATGATTCCTAAAAATAAAATATTTCTATTAATATAACATCTATAGTAATAATAATTACACTATAATTTTATCATATCCCTAGAAAAAATAATTATTTTCAAATAAAGTTAACACAGATGAAAATTCCCTGAAAAGAAATATTAGAATATTTCATGAAAAAATAAACATTTAATTTCAAAACTATTTATTTAAAATCAAACAAATTAAAAAAATCTTGGAAATTTTTTTGATTAAATAAAATATTGAAACTTTTTAATAGAGTAATATAATCATTGATTATTCATGATTTTGGGAAATTCTGTTCATGTCGCAAAAGTGAAAATAAAATATTCCATTATCGTTTAAATAAAAAATCCAAAATTCCTTTGTCAGAAAATTACGAGATGATTAATTTCACACTATTTTCTAAAAATTTAGTCATATATGAAAGTTACCATAAAAATTCAAAGTGTAATATTAAAAAAATTATTAAATGCATCATTATAAAACAAATATATGGAGGAAAAAGTGTATTTGACCATAGAGATAAATAAAATAAGACCTCCTTAAAAACATTATTTAAATCAATTGAGATTACATGGTGAATAAAATAAAAATAAAAATGAATAATCTAGAAATAATAATACGTGAAGAAAAAATTAATTTAATTTTTAGATAAAGATCATATAAATACCTCAATAAAAAGTATTCATAATAAATCTTAATTATAAATTGGATTAATTAATAAATCACTTACCTCGAGGGCCAAAAATATTTATAATCATTCAATACACCTATATATTAATTATATATATATTAAACACGTATTATTGAACCATAATTATATCTTTCATACCATTTATTTTTTATTTATGACATCTTATCTCCAATTTATTAACAATTTTCTATTAAAATTACAGTTCTATGTGATGAATGCTTCTTTTTCATGCATGTTTTGGATTAGAAGTCCCGATCTGTGTATATTGGTCATGGTTTTATCATTTTAAAAATCTTAATCAGGACATAAATATGAGATATATTAATTATATATATATATATATATATTCATCCATAAAAGTTTGTGATAGAAAAATTAATTACAGTATTCATAGAGACAGTATGCCACAGATACGCAAGAACAATGTTTCTCTTTTTTTATGGATGTGAAAAAATAATGATAAATAATAAGTTAACCAACAATAATCACTATTTAATCATAAATATCATATAAATTCCCAATATAAATATTTATTATCGTCTAATTAAAATGGTAATGAATAAAATATCACATTATTTTGTGTATGCGGTAGGCTAAACATACAGATGAGCAACGCTATCATTTTCCAAATGTTTGGAAGATAGAAAGCTATATATGATATTATCAATAACTAATCATTATTATTTCTTAAATGAAATATATAAAAATTAAAAATATCATAATACTCATCCATAATATCTAGTGATTATAAGATATCCTATATTTTATGTATGTTTCTCTCTATGAGTTTCATTTATGACATGGTTTCAAATTCTTGTTTAGAGATGGAGAACCTTTATTGGAGATAACTTCCTAATGTTTGGGGATGTATGCTTGATTGAGTAATGGAGTCTGGGAATAAATGAAAGAAAATATTAATATTGGTTCGTGGAATGTTGAGAAGATTTAAAGGTGGTACGGTTTGTTTAAAAGGAAAATGGGATGAAAACTCAACTACAGATAATTTACACATGATTTTAGAATGCCATCATCCCTTCTGGACATTCCGTTTGTGTCTTCAATAATTGTTATTTTCCTTTTGTTAGGATTATTCTTTATTCCCTTTGGTTCTCCAACTATTTCCCTAAAATCCACTGCATGATTGCATTGTGGGTTTTGAACATGATAATTTTTCATCTAGTATCCTATTTGAAATCATTTGAACATTATTCCTCATATGAATTTCAGATTGGAAGCATTTTTTGGATCATTGATTAAAGATAGGGGTATAAATCTTAACTCATGGGTTTAATAATTTCCAATTTTATGCAATATTGTTATTGCACCATCGTTGTGTGCGTCTAAACAAATTGGATAATTGAATGACATTATGTATTGAATTCCTTTGGTTTCAAATGGATTTTTAATCAGTAATTTCTTAAAGTATGTTTGGAATGACATTTGATCTAGTGTGATTTTTTTATAGAATCCAAATATTGTTTCTTATCTGTTATTTATATAATTGTTAGTCAACTGTGAAGTTAATTTCATGTAGAATATGAAAGAATATTGGGAATTCAGATAATTAATCACTGTGATTTATGATGACATAATTTGATATCCATTTTGTGTGTTAGGGATTGTGTCCCATGCTGTATTTATAATATACCAGGAAAATACCTGGAACATAAACACTTATAAATTTTAATATTGATATTGAGTGGGTTGGGCCCAACCCATAGTGTAATGATTATATATATTGGTCTATACTCCACCCCATATTGTAACTCTTATAGTCATTTAACCAGGAAATATTGTAATACTTATTGAGATTTGACCCAATTTGTTGTGAATAAATAATGGTTGTATGGTTTTCACTAGAATGGTCATAATAAATGCTCAAATATTTTCCATAATGGTTGTGAATAAGGTTATGGTTTTATTTTATTAATTGTTGGATTAATTAATACACCATTTTTTCTCTTTATTTCATAAACATCTTATCAAATTGGTATTTTAGACATAGTGATGTTGAACTACTAGGTTACACTCACACACTATTTGGATAAGGGAAAATGACTATACCATTTATTTCTTGTTTGAAGTTGGGCTGGAGTTTGGAGACGGGATTGACATGAGGTTCAGGACCAGCGACATTGTGTACTTAATTTGAGAATTATAATTAATTCCCTATATTTTTCAGGCATGAAATTTTTTTACATTTCATCACATTATTATATTATTAATTTATCATCTTTTTTGATAATTAAAATATCTATCATTTTTTTCTTCCAATATTTGTATAATTTGTTTATTTTTCAATTATATATTGATTTTTTCTATAGATATGACACTTCCTACAAGCGGTAATAGTCTCCCCATAATAAATTTACAACCTACAGCTAGTTGGTATCCTCTAGAGTATATGAAGGCATGTCTGAGGTCTTATGACCAACCCTTTCCCGCCACACGAGTGAATAAATGATTGAAGTATGTTACAAATTTGTATTAGAGGAGATTTTTTTCTTTTATTTTCTATAATATTTTTGAATCATTATAAAGGATAATATGATATGTCCGAACTTGGTAATGATCTGGTGCGTTGGAGTAGCTAATTCATATACTGGTGTAAAATCTGAGTACTTAGGGACCATATTTCTATTTGTGTTGTGTGATATTTACAGTTTCTTTAATTTCATATTTGGTGATTCAAATGTTGTGGGAGGATATTTTTTTTATGATTTTGCTGTTACTTGAGATTATAATCATGACCAGGTATGGCATATGTTGATAAAACATCATAATAAGAACATTGGGATATATTTACATGGGAGGTTAATGATATGGGCATATCTATTTTTGAATTTAATATATAATTTACTATTGAAATATTTTATGATATATCTATTTCACTTGAATAATGAAATTATTTTTCATCTCATTCTAAAATACATGTCCTCCACGTTTAGAGAGACCAAGAGTTAGTTTTTATCTATTGTAGTCACATATTGAGGTTGACCTTGCTGTTATCCAGTTCTTTAAGGTGTGTTTTTTTGTCTATAAAATACCTTCACATTGTATTCTACTTGAGATTAAGGAGAATGAAAATTATCATGATCCTAATACAACTAAACCTTAACATCATGTAGTTCTTAAAGATCATATGGATGTTCATCATTGTGATAAATTCCCGAGGGTTATGCGACACATGGAAGGGGACAATGCTCTTACCATTCATTCGATGTAAAAGAAGAGATGATTATTTTTTATTCAAAATCCTCTTGTGTTTTCTAGGGAAGGGGGAATGAGGTAGTCGGGTTCTGGATGAATTTAGTCCATATAATCTTTATGAATTTCAAACACCCATGTATAGAAGGGTAAATCTAGTTGGGTATATTCATTAAGGTCCTTCCAAGTGTTGGGGGGATATTATGAAGGAATGTGGGAATTAAGATGAGCTATTTTGGAAGGACATTTAGATGATGTTCTTGATCCATTTATATCCTTAAACTGAGAGGGATGAAAAATCTCATTAGATCATGAATCTGACGAAGCAGGGCTTGTCAGTGCTGAACTATTTTGGGCATTTACCAACCTACAGTTCATTGTGCCATTTTTGGAAGTTGATGAGATATAGAGGGAATTAATTTTATAGGAGGGTCTTCTTTATGAATATGGTTTTAGGTATACATTTTACATTTTAACATTATTTGAATAAGTATTGAATTAGGAACTCATCACGGAAGATAATCTAAGAGATGTCTTGAGTATTGGTCAATATATTTCAGAATGGCAGTTTCGAAGGTCTTCTTTGAGTGGTAATACATTCTATTATGAAATTTTACACCAACATAATAGTTGGAAGAGTAGTCCGGGCGGTGGACTACCATCTTAAGATCATGTTTCATTGTTGTGATAATAATGTTGCATGTTTGGGTACAAGCGCACATAGTGTCCTTACACTATTGTATAGTGTCATATTAGAGGTAGACGATGTCATATTTTGGGGTTTTTTGTGAACACTATGCAGTAGTATAGTGTTAGACGATCTAGATAGGAACCTGATTCGGGAAGGGGTTCACCCACCAATCAACATGCTAGTAGTTGGAGTTCCATTGGTTGTTCTGGTTGAGGCAGGGTATGCAGTAACCTTGTTAATGAGAAATGTTACCATGAAATGGATTTATCTCATGGTAGTAAAACTATATCATACGGAAGAGGTACAATGATTTGCACATTATGTAGACTACTTAAGCTAACAAGTTTTCAAGTCCATCCACCGTCAGATTTATGATTCTTATATCATCTACCATAGCTTTTGTTTTGTTTGATACTGGAGAATCATATTCATTTCTATCTTCTATTTTTGAAAATATTCTAGTCTTGGATTCGGAAATCATATATGGTGTTCTAACCATTGACAGACCATTGGTAGTGCGACCAAAGAAAATAAAACATTTCAAGTTGTGTTCTTTAGAGAATGGTGGTTAACGTTTCTTTTGGGAACCATTCATGATGAGAATGAATGACTTTGACTTGCTTATCGGAATGGATTGGTTAGTTATAAACCACGATAATTTCTATGATTACAGGTTGAGAGTTTACTTCTTATCTCTAAAAGAAGGAATAAATTCTTACCTGGGTGAGTGGGATCTTCAGTTGTTCATGTGTGACCAATTCAGTGCAGATTAGATTGTATCATGGCATAGATTATCATCCTTGCTCTAGATGGTGGTGGAATGCAGCAAGATTATTTTCTTATAGTGATATAATATTTTTGGGTTGTTTTCCTTGACGATTTCTTTGGCTCACCTATCAAGTGAGATGATGAATTCATGATTGAGTTGGTGTTGGGAGCATAGACTATTTCATTCCCGCCATACTGAATAACACCTCCAGAGTTACGAGAGTTTAATGTTTAGATATAATTTCTTGAATCTAAAGGCTTTATACAATCATGTACATCTCTTTGGGATTCTCTAGTATTATTCACCAATAATGATGATGGAGCTATGCAGTTACGTGTCGATTATCAAAGGTTGAAATAGGTTATGGTCAACAATCAGTATCTTCTTTCACATATTGAATACCTTTTAGATCATTTGAGAGAGTCTAATATCTTATTCAATATTGTCTTGAGATAAGGATATTATCCATTAAGAATTAGACGATCAAACATGCCTAAGAATAATTTCCGGAGAAGTTATGGATTTTATGAATTAGTAGTAATGCTATTTGGGATGACAAATGTGCATGCAGTATTCATAGGATCTTTTGTCTATTTATCGATTATTTTGAAATGGTTTTTGTTGATTATATCTTATTGTACTCATAGCCAATAGAAGATAATGCCAAGCATCATGACATAGTTCTAAATAAATTGAGAGAGCATCTACTTTACACCAAGTTAACTAAACGCAGTTTCTGGATAAATAAGGTGCACTTCTTATGTCATGTCATTTCAGTTACAGGAAAGTCATTGGACCCAGAGAAAGTTTCACCTATTATATTTTGTAAATTGACCATGGACATCTTAGAAATTCAGATATTTTTTGGTTTTGAAGATTATTACCAACATTTTATCTATGATTTATCCCATTTGGAAGCACCAATATATAGGATGACAAAGAAAGGGGTGACTATTGATTGGTCAAATGCTTGTGAGAGTGTTTTTCAAGAGATAAAAGGCATGTTGAACTCATCACCTAACATCACTTTACTTGTGCTGGGTAATGTATATACAATGTACTGTGACACCTCGGTAGTTTGACTTGGAGCAGTTCTATTGCAGGAGGATCATGTGGTTTCTTATAGCTCCAAGGAGTAGAGACCGCATGACAAGAATTACCCTACTCACGGTCTGGAGTTAGCGATAGTTGTACATGACCTGGGATGTTGGAGACTCTATCTCATGGGTGAGAGGTTCGTGGTTAACAAGGATCACAAGAGCCTCTAATATGTATTTTCACAAATAGACCTTAACCTTCAACAAAGGACATGGGTTGAGTATCAGCCATCTTTCAACATTGAATTTTCTTATTCACCAGGCAAGAGAAATTTCATTGTCGACGCTATAAGCTGAAAGACACAGATAAAGGCATTACATGCACTACGGGAATTTCAGCTTTATGCGATGGGCCATTTGTGACGGATAGAGGACCTTTCATAAATAGTTTATTGAAATAGACTATTTACGAAGGGAGTTGTATCCCATCGTATATAGTTGATAAAAAAATTGTATTTGCGACAAGGATTTATTCGCATCACAAATAAATCTGGGGCGATGTGCATGCCAAAGCACATGATGAGCATTAGTGATGGGGATAATCCCCTGTAGAAAATCCTCTTCCTGGTTTTTTGTTATTATCGATGGGGGTTTACGCCCGTCGCAAATGAAGTGTTAGCATGAGAGTATTTGTAATGGGACCCATCACAAATACAATTTCTTTAACATCACAACAATTAATAACCACATATCAATTTGCGAGGAGACCCATCACAAATAGAATTTTCCAAACTAATCTAATCTATAACCCCCACCCCCTCCGAATGTTTTTCATTCCCATCATTTCGATACATCTCTGAACATCTCTACACTCATATTTTTTCGTTTAAACATTTTTGAGTTGTATACCTTATAGGGGATTAACTATCATGCTTTGCATCCGTTGACAAATTCAGTTTCAAGGTATGTTTTCCATTTTTTATTTTTTTTAATATTAGTAATGATTATTTTTAATAAGTAGTAAATTAATTTAATTAGAATTAACTAGTTTTATTTTTCAGTATTTATTTTTTGAAATATTTAGTTTTTATTTGTAGTAATGTTTTTAAATAAAATTAAATAGTTTTAATTTGTAATAATTAATTTAATTATCTGTAATTTGTAATAATTAGTTGTAATTAGTAATAATAAGCTGTAATAAGTAATAATTAGTGGTAATTAGTACAAATCAATGTTAATTAGTAATAACATAGTTTAAATTAGAAATAAAGTGTTATAAAATAGTATAAATTGTTATAAATTATAATAAATTAATAAAGAAAATATAATTTTTTAAAATTAAATCAGTATAATTTGTATTAATTAGTAATAATTTTTAATAATTTGTAATAATTAATAATAATTATTGGAAAGTACCAAAAACTACAATTAATTGGTAAAAATTTGTAATAAATAGTGATTATTAGAAATAATTTTTGGTAATTACTCATTATTAGAGGTAATTTGTAATAAATAGTAATAAATTGTAAAAATTAGAATGAAATTGCTATAAACTAAAAAAAATTTATAAAAAAATATTTTTAATTATTAAAAATTAATAAAAATTAGTGATAATTCATAAAAAATTATTATCAAATAGTAAAAATTATTAATAATTAGTGAAAATTAGAAATAATTAGTTGTAATTAGTAATAAATACACATAATTAGTAAATATTTGTTTAAATTATAGGCAATTAGTAAGAATTAGTAATAAATAGTAATAATTAGAAACAATTAGTTGTAATTAATAGTAATTATAAGTAATTAGTGATAGATAGAAATAATTATTAATAACTAGTAATAATTAGTGCTAATTAGTGGCAATTAGTGATAATTTGTAATAATTAGTTATAATTAGTATTAATTAGAAATAATTATTAATAATTACTAATAATTACTAAAAATTAGTAATAAATAAAAGTAGTTATTAGTAATTAGTAATAATTTTTTATAATTAGAAATAATTAGAAATAATTATTAAAAAATTGCTAATAATTAGTAGAAATTAGTAATAATAGTTGAAAAGTTATTAATAATTAGTAATAACAAGTAATATTATTAATAATTAGTGGTAATTAGTTATAAGTAGTAGAAATTAGTAAATAATTCGTAATTTTGTTAATAATTATTAAAAATAGTTAATATTAATAATAATGACTAATAATTATTTGTAATTATTAATAATTAGTAGAAAAATTTTAAATAATTAAATATTAGTATTAATTAAAAATAATTATTAAAAATTAGTGGTAATTAAAAATGATTAGTGTTAATTTGAGAAAATTATTGGTAGTTAGTATTAATTTGGGATAATGAATAATAATTAGTTATAATTTGAAATAATTAGTGGTCATTATTAAAAATTAGTTTTAATTAGTAAAAATTAGAAGAAATTAGAAAAAATTAGTTGTAATTAGTAATAACTAGAAATAATTAGTAATGAATAGTTTTAATTAGTAATAATTAGTGGTAATTAGTGGTAATTAGTAGTAATTAGTGGTAATTAGTAATATTTAGTGGTAATTAGTGGTAATTAGTGTTATTTTGTATAAATTAGAATAAATAAATAATAATTTGTAAAAATAGTAATTATTAGTGGACATTCATAATAAATAGTGGTAATTAGTAATAATTAGTGGAATTTAGTAATAATTATAAAAAATTTGTAATAATTTTCAATAAAAGTAAAAATTAGTGGCAATTATTAATAATTAGTGGTAATTAGAATTAATTAGTGGTAATTAGTATAATTAGCAATTCCTTTTATAAAATTAGTAATAATTATTAAATAATTTATGATAATTAGTAATAATTAGTGGTAATTTATAATAATTAATGGTAATTAGTAATAATTAGTGGTAATTAGTAATAATTCATGATAATTAGTAGTAATTAATAATAATTAGTAATAATTAGTAAAAATTAGAGGTAATTAGTAAAAGTTAGATGTAATTAGCTTTAATTAGTGGTAATTTGTACTATTTAGTAGTTATTAGTAATAATTTGTGATAATCAGTAATAATTATTTATAATTAGTAGTATTTTTAGGTAATTAGTATTAATAATTAGCAATTAGTAACGGTTGTTAATAATTATTTGAATTTAGTAATAATTATTAATAATGAGTGAAAATTAGTAATAATTAGTTGTAAGTAGTAATGATTTTTGGTATGTAGTTAAAACTAGTGGTAACTAGTAATAATTAGTAAATATTAGTGGTAATTAGTAAATATTAGTGGTAATTAGTAAAAAGTATTTTTAATTTGCAGTTATTAGCAATAAAATAGTAAAAAATAGTGACAATTGGCAATAACTTAGTAAAAAAATATTGCTAATTAGTAAAAATAAGGTGTAACTTGTGGTAATATTAATAATTAGTGGTAATTAGTAATTATTAGTAATAAGGAGATAGACCAAAAGTGATGTCCAGATGAAAGAATCAGAAGTATGAAAATATTAGTAAAAATTAATGGTAAATCACTATAATTACTATAAATTATCATAATGTAGTATTAATTAGTAAAAATTAACTGTAAATTACTATAATTAAGTATAAGTGAGCATTAATTACTAATAATTAGTTGTAATTGATAATAATTAGTGTAAAAAATTAATAATAAGTAGTAACTAGAAATATTTCATAATAATCGTTACAAACTACTATAAATTAGTTATAATAAGTGGTAATTAGTATTAATTAGTGTTAATTGTTTTTACTATTAATTTTTTTTATATTTATTACATTTTTAATAATTTTATTACATTTTAATTTTTTTATTTTTTTTATTTTTATGTTTTTTATTATTATTTTTAATTATTATTATATTTAATTTTATTAATATTAATATTTAATTATTTTTTATTAAAAAATTGAAGGGCATAACATCCCATCCCAAATATTTATTTTCGATGGTCACATGCACCAATTGCAAAGGGTTTTTAAAAATTGAGATATACTATTTGTGATAAGTATGGAACCCATCCAAAATAGTCACTTTTTTGATGGGTGTCACAAAAAAATCTATTTCTGACATTGTTTTCTACAACAGACCATTTGTGAAGGTACCCCCCATAACTGAACTTCTTGCGATTGGATCCTGTCATAAATGGACCATCTAAAATACATTAATTTCATGGTGTGGTGAGTCTTGTCATGACTGTAAGGCAATGAAAATCATTAAAGACATGTATTTGGATGTTCTTAAATCTTAGGGGTGACTAGCTCTAACATCAACATATATCATACATATAATTCTAGACAAGATTAAGATCATGTAGTTATCTGATACCGATGGATAAGTTTCGAGAGATAAATTATATGGTCTTTAGACACCATATGGAGGGTCACTGGGCATTTCCAATTCTTTTATTTTCCATGACAGAGTATGGTTTTCTTCTGGATTGCATTAGAATATGATGAGAGAGTTTCATGTTTCTAGATGGTTAGTGCATCCATTTTTAACAAAGATGTATCATGATCTCCAAAGAAAATACTGATGGTTAGAAATGAAGAAGGATGTGGAAAGCATCAAGGATATATATCTCACTTGTTAGTGGGTGAAAGATGAGAAACAGAGGATAGTTGGGATTTTTTAGCCTTTACCCATTATTTAGTAGAAATGGGATGATACAACAATTGATTTTAAGATATAACTACCTTGGATGACCCATAAGAATGATGTTTAATGTGTTTTCATAGATCAAATGACAATGGTTGCCCATTTTTTATCAATTAAGAATACATTTATAGTTGATTATCTAGTAAACCATTATGTGCATGGGGTGGTTTGTTTGCACGGTGTTTTGAGGAGTATCATTTAATATGCAGAACCTCATTTCACATTGCGTTTCTGATAGGGTCTTTATAAAGCCCTATGATGAGGAACCATATTTATCACAGCTTATCATCCCTAGATAGATGGTCATTTTGAGAGAATTATTATGGTTCTAGAGGATATGTTATGAGATTTTGTTTTGGATTTTTAGGGTTTAGAAGAGAAACATATGGTACTTTTGGAGTTTTCATATAATAATAGTTTCTTGGAATAAAGAAAAAACAAAATGATATGATTATTTGTATAAAAAACTGTATCATTTACCTATTTGTTGGATAGTGGCAAGTGAGTCCGCACTTGTTTGGCATAGTCTTGTGTAGGAGATATCAAAACAGGTTAGTTGTTTAGCAATTAGTTGGTTATCATGTAGAGTAGGTAGAAATCATATGCTGAACATTGGAGAAGATCTATGGAATTTAAGTTTGTTCATCATGTTTTCTTTCTCGTTTCACCTAGGTTAGGGAAACACCATTTCAAGAAACATTCAAAGCTATCACCCATGTTTTTTTAGGGAATTTGAAATAATGGAAAGGGACTATCTAGTGTCATACCATTCAGGCCTTCGATAGTGGTACAATTCCATGAGCGATGTGTTCCACATGTCCTAACAATAAAGATATTAACAAGAACATTATCATGTGATAGACATAGAATGCATCATGTTTTCTGATGATCCATCCTTCGTATAGAATCCAATGTGGGTTTTGGATTATAGTGATAAATATCTTCCATTTTGGACCTTACCATCGGTTCAAGTGTAGTGGTAGAATGGGAATATTGAGAAGGAGACATGGGTGGTGGAGTCTAATATGTGAAAACAGTGATCAGAATTGTTCACTGAGACCTCACATTGATGCTTGGAGAATCTCGTAGATGAGCGATTAAAAGGTGGTGAGTTTGTAAGATATATCTTTTTTCAGGTATGTTTCTCTCTGAGTTTTTAATTTGAGCCTTGGATAATGAGTCTTTTTTGGAGATGGAGAACCTATGTTTGGGAAAATGAAATAATGTTTGGGAATATGTTCTTTTTTTATTAACAGTTTATATGTTTAGATGAGACTACGTTTTAATATTTATTCTTCCTAAGTGTAGAATTTTGAAAGGGGTTTGAGGATGTTTAAAAGGAAAACAGGAAAAATATCAACTAAAAAAAATTTACACTACCTGTAATGGGATTACACGTCATATAATTCATTAAGGGTTTTAATAAAATAACTTAGAGAGGATGGATTTTTTAGTGAATTCCATTAAAATCTTTACGTGATGTGTGACAACATTATATACCATGTAAATTCATAACCAATAGTTTTAAACATTCTATGTAGATAGAATTCATTTTATATAATTGTAGGTCCTCTCCTCTCAAACTTAGGGCATTATACCAGAAATTTTGTAGTACCAACCTCCCTTACAGATGTTCTGTTTAGGTCTTCAATCCCTGGTATTCTTTTTTTAGGTTTATTCATTCTTCACTTTGGTTCTCAAACCATTAGAGTGAAATAATTTTTTATATTGTTCTGTTGTTTTTGTTCTTGATTAATTTTGACCTGAGAACCGTTTTAAATCATCTGTAACTTCTTCATCATGGGTGTGGAAATTTTAATATTTTCTTGATAATTAGTTAAAGGTATGGTGTCTAAATCTTAAGCCAAAGGTTTTATAACTTCCATGTTTATGAAATATTATGATTATTCCATCATTGCATGTGTCTATACCAATTAATTAATTGAACGACAATATTCATTGAAATCATTTGGTTTTAAATCGATTTTTAATTGCATAATGGCGTAAATTATGTTTGGCAGGACATGTGACATAGAGTTATTTCTATTTAAATAATTCCCAAATTTTGGATGACTTCTTATTGATATAGTTGTTAATCAATTTTTTTTGAATTTAATTTGGAATATGAACGAATAATGGTAATCATAATAATTAACCACTGAGATATATAATGTGATATTATGATATCTATGATATATGACAGGGGTTTTATTCCATGCTGTAATTCTTATATATTAGTTTCTACCCCAAACTATTCTCACTTATATGTTGTAATGCTTGTATTGAGAGGGCTTGGCCTAGTCCCAAGTTGTAATGCTTACAGAGAGAGGTATATGACTAATTACATGTTGTAATTCTTATAGTTCTTTGACCAGGAAATGATGTAATGATTATAGGTATTTGACCCAGATTATTATGACTATACCATGATTATATGGGTGTGGATTTCATGGTATTTGATTCTTTTATATGTGTGTACTAGTCTTTTTCTAGTATTGTTCTAGGATGAGATTTAGTCACATTTCAGAATGACAATAAATTACTCCTTTATTATTTATTAGGTTATTTAGTTATCTTTTTTTGTTTCCTTATGCTATCTGTATACATTGATAATTTTTATGTTCTATTAGGATTTTTTCAACTGCTATGACACTTCATACCCGGGGGTATAGTCTCACCACTATACATTTACATCCCCACAGCTACTTAGCAATATCTGGAGTACAGGGTGGTGTACTTGTAGTCTCTTTACCAACCCTTTACAGCCACATGATAGGGTGAGGGATTTGGGGATTTTACAGTGATGAAGAATGACTTATACTTATTGGTGGAGATGGAAATATGTATATACACACAAGCGATACATTTACATTCCAATTAATTGGAATGAGGGTGGATAATGGTGGGAAAATGATCGTAATAACGTTTTAGTATATTTATTATACTATAGATAATATTTTATAACAATTGAATCATTCTTAGGGGAGGTAAAAGGGTAATTATAAAGAATGTGATTGGTTAAGAAGATTACATCTTCTTTGAAATAACTCATTTTTTCACCTCTTAAGGACAATAGGGTGGCTTTTTGAGAATACAACTTCCTATATAATGTTCTAAAGGAATATGGGACGATATTATAATATGGATTGGATGACATAGAATACTCAAAGTGGTGTAAATAATAAAAATAAGGAATTTCTTTTTATAATGGATAGAAAGGGCACCCTTCAAATTTATTAAAATATAAAAAATTAATTCTCAATAAAAATGCTTTGAAATTGACCATTATTTGAATAAATATAGTCTATTGTCAAAATAAAATAAAAATAATTTATATAGTTTTTTTTTTAATTTGGAACCTTTTCAATTTGATTTCCCACCTCATTAATCATTCTTACCTTAACCAGGGTAAAAACTATTTCATTTTTAAAGAGTTAATAATTATACAATAAATGGAATAGTTATTCCAAAAGAGGAAATGGTTATCATGTTCAAGCATATTCCATTCCTACGACTGAATATAATATTTATATTACTTTTAAATCATTTTGAAAATATATGATTTATTATAAAATATCATTAATGATAATTTTGGAAAATTTCTTTTAATTTTAATTTCAATACACCAAGACAAAGATGGAATTTGTACAAAATATTCTCACACATTCATAAAATGACATATGTATCGAAATAATTTTTAACATAATAATTTACTAAAATTGTATTACATTTTGTATTTTTAAAACCGTTTATTTAATTTTTAAATTAGTTGAATAAATATTATGTTGGAATTTTATAAACATTTAATGTAATTTGTCAATATATAAAAATTATAAATTTATTACTATGATAATAATAATATTTAATATTTAAAATAAATAATAATAACAAAAATTATATTCATTTTATCCTTATGTAAATATTATTTATCTGTTAATGTAATTAAATTAAAGTTTTGTATTTATTTTTTCTGAAATTTACATAAAGGTCATATTTTATGAAATGTGGAACTAAGTGGCCATATATTAGTGAATTGTCTGAATAAGGATGAACTAAACTCAAAAAATATTATAAATTAAAGATTAATTTAAAATTTTAAATTATTCTCCCAATTTTTTGTCCCCATCTACCCTATTTTATCTATAACAAGGTGACAAAATTTTACTATTTTTACTATTTATATTGAATAAAAATAAAATTGTACCATTTCCCAAATATCAAAATCCAGATTAAAAATATGAAATATTTTTTTTGAGATTAAATTTCTACAATTGGAAACATTTTATTTTATAATTTTTGTGTAAAATGTGACCCAAACTACTTTATAAGAGCATACATTTTTATGCATCATAGTAGATTAATTCATATCCATTACCTTGAAATGTATTAGATAAAATATCATTTTTTTCATTTTATATATAACATATAATTACATTAAGATAATTGAAAATTTTATATTAAATTTAATTTACTAATATAAATATAAATTGTGTGCATGAGAATAGTTTTTCCCAAAAAAATCATCTCTTTTACTTACGTGGATTTTATTTTCATTTATAGTCCTTATTAAAAAAATAATTAATTCTATATATTTGAAATAAAATTTTCATTATCTATTTAGTTCTATTTAAACACTCCAATTTAATGGATATATTATAAATAGATATCATATTATTATTTTTTAGGCATGAGGTTGCATGTATCGTATACTATCTAAGAAATAATTTTATTTGACATGAAATATATCATAACATAACAGGGGGAAACATATTTATTTTTATGTTAATACAGATTTAGTTATAATTTATGAACACTTAATATAACATTGTTGATAGTTTTGTGTCCACTATTTACATGGAAATATCCATATATTATTTTTCATATGAAAATATTATTTTAGTTCCTAGGATAAAATGAGAATATTGAGGCACCATAACAATTATGATAAAATTATATCTTTTGTTCCAGTTATATCATGATGAAAGGAAACATATGATATGTGACCATCAAGTACCATGGCTCGTAAGCATTGATACTTTTTTTATTATGTCTGCACCTGGTGATCATGAGTTGATGAGATCAAAAGTACTGCCTTTATATAGGAACACTACACACTCTACGTTCCATTGGTTGTTTCTATATCCGAACATGTGAATTAGTTTCATTACATGAGGTTAAATTCTATGTGTACAATTTCTTATGTAATTTCTTTCATGAAAAAACCATGAATTGTTTTTCATGGTAAGGTAGCTTGCATTGGGTGTGCCATTTGTGGTTGGAGATCAATTGAAGAATCCAGATAGATTTCTTCACTTTCAAAAGGAAGGGTAACATCAATACTAGTTTATTAGGATGGAAGTACATTCAATAAATCCATAGCCATGGTAGTAGAAGGTAAGTACGTCTAGTTAGTTAAATGAATAATAAATCCATAATTGTTGATGTCAAGAAGTTTTCATCCCATGATATGAGATATTAATAGATTAATAGATTATATTACAAAGGGTGTGTTCATAAGAAATGCTTTCATTAATATGGCTTTTTTGTATCCCATTACAGACCTTTTTGGGTTTCTAAACTCTACTCATTACAAGTCAATATTATTCACTAATATATAAAAAAGTTTCTAGAGTTTCACACACTAAGTATAATCAAAGTAAAACATATTTTAATGAATTTGATTTTTGGAAATAGTGGGCCTCCTTTTAGGGGTTGGGAGATGTTTAAGAATATATTATCCCTAGGAATAAATAAAATCATTTTTAGGAGTATTGAATGATTAGAGTAGAATTAAATTTTTAAATTTTTTCACATGTATTAATGTAAATACATGGGAATATTTTAACAAATGAATATTATTATAATATTCAATGCCTATTTATTATTCTATGAAAAAATGGCTAAAGTTAATGAATTTTTTTATCCTGAAATATATTTATTATATTACTTGAATGTGAGGAAAATATAAATTATATTTCTGAATTTTTATAATAGTTTTAATATTTGATTTTTGTATTATTTAGTTTGAAAAACATATTCAGGGGTTTAGATCTATTTCAAGGAATGATATACCTCACAATATAAGTGAGAGTAAGGCCTAATTTGGCCTTGTTTTCAAAACATGAATTTGAAAGAGTCTCTCTAATTTAGACCACTATAAAGAGATATATTCTATTGATACAAGTTACTAATTGATGTCATCCTTCATGGATTTAAGCATCAACATAGAAATGATCATCGAGTTGTAAAAGGCTTCAATGGATCTTTACACTATTATAAAAATATCGATGATTAATATTTCCAAGTACTTTCAAAGCTTGTGTGGTCGATCTATAGGTATCCATCTTCATTTTCATTGAACAAGACTCAATGATGACATGTTATTGTCGAAATAACTAATAAATCAATTGAGTAAATTTTTTGAATTTTTTATGCTTCAAATCTTCACACATGATACATTCTTTTTTACTAGGATGTACATCAAATGAGATGAAATAGTTACATTTATTGATGATGAAAATTTTAAATCCCCAACCCACCACCTTCCTCTACATTCTCTACAACCATCAATTGGAATTTGAGAGATTGAGTGATGATTTATGCTAATGAAAATGAAATTTTCATTAAATTTGAGTAGAGTGAAATAATATAATCCCACTACACAAAACTAGGTATTTACCTTATCTTGAACAACCATGTTGTGGCCAATAGAATATTAAAATAAAATCAACACTTATTTGTTAAAAATTAAAAATTTTATTAATATAAATATATACATGTGTTTGTGAGTGTTTGTGTGTGTTAATTTTACCCCGTTGCTAGTGAACCACAGAATTCCAAAGAGAAATAAATTATTTATAAGAGTATTTTCATGTTAAACATTTTCCACACCCTTGGGGATATTCTTTAAATAAAATAACCCTAATGTAATAGTCTTATATATTTGATAAAAAATAAAAACTAAAAATGGGTGGATATGGGTTGTTTCATATCATGAACTGGAATAATTAAAAATTAATATGGAGTGGGGGAGGTGTTATCGATATGTTCAATAAAAGAATTTTTTTTATTAGCCTATGGAGGCATCCGTATCACCCCATTCTACTACAGTTCACTGCCCATCATTTTGGACTACCCAATGATTCTCTCTATCTCTCTCCCATTGTTCTAATTCCCATTGGCCTCCTTCGGATCCACTCTTCCACGGCCTCCTAGCCTACAACCACATAGCCACCCTAGTGCCGGCCTCACACTTTCTACCTCTCAGTCTCCCCCACCATAGCCTCCAGCACAACTAGCCTACTTCTACATGTCCATTATTGCATGGAATCATCAACTTTCCATACCATCATCTCGACTTCCCATCACACGACCATCATTTCTAACATACTCTCCATCCACCCTCCCCCTCTTTTTTTGCATGCGGTTTCTATATGTAGCACTATTGGAAGACCCAACAGTCCGTCCGGGTCATCCCAATTAGGAATGGTTTCTATTGTTCCAGGTTATACCCACTTACCCTACCTAAGAAATTGAGGTCCCAATAAAAAAATATACAAAATTTCAAAACATATATTATATTTTTTGGAATAAAATTAATTTTATATGGGAAACAGAAAAATTTATTATTTGAATTAAAAATAAGATAAGTTTAATTATTTAAATTCATTTACCTTGATATATACTTGGGAAAATATTAATTTTTTTAAAAATTTAATTTGTGTCCCTACTGATAATGAGCAGTGTTAAGGAAATATATTTATGTGTTTTATTTATTAATTAATTACAACTTGTGGTTGATGTTTATAATAGTTTATTTTTTTAATATATGGTCTATTAATAATGTTTCTTCCTAAATTTATATAAAACAAAATGTGTGTCCATGAGATATGTATTGCATTTTTATTATGAATTCCAGAGACCCCCATTCCAATGTATGAGTATTTATGTATTAAGAAGAAAATGAATGACTCCCTAGATTGTGTTGAAGTGTGGTGTTGTTATAAAAAAGGCGTAAATATATTTTGTATCATGAATACTTTAAAATGTTTAAGACATGACTCAAATAATTACATTTATTGTCTCATTTGATCCATTTATGCTCAATGGATCAACAAGTAATAAACTATTTTGTTCAGTTTTTTCTTTTATTTATTTACGAATGGTCTTATATTATATCTATATATATGAAAGCGTACGTGGTCTCATAAAATATATACCCAAATTAATATTTTAAGATAAAAAACTCGATGATTATTTTCTACTTAATGCATTGTTAATTTTTTAGTGTTACAACATAATATGTGAAATTCGGATAGAAAGTAGTTTTAATAATCGATACATAATAAAAGCCCTCAATGAAATATTAAGGCATCGTGTCATTCATAATTTGAATTTTAATAGAACTGAGTTTATAGGGAGCACTCCAGCCCTATTTAAGGGTGAATAATACAACTAGACTATTCTTATAAAAGCGATGGTAAAACTTAATATAAGATGAAATAAAACATGTATCCATATCTAGACTATTTCAACTTTAGAGTCAATTCATTGATTATATCATATTTATGATTTCTAGATTTTGGGAGTTTATTGATTAGTTCATAGAGAGAAATTTAATGTTGTTGGACTGTCAAACACATACCTTCAGACTCATTCAGTAGTGGAATAGTTGTATCATATAATACAAGGAGAGGGTTTGGAGATCATTTACACTAAAATAATCTATATACAGGGTATTATGAATCTAGTAATAAGGACTACTAGGGTTTGATAAAATATTTGGATGCATATTATGTGTTAATTGGTAATCAATATACATAACATGCCTACTAATATTTTATTTGATAATATAATCTCAACAATATCTAAAGTATAGTTTTTTCAATTATGGAAGAAGAATATGTCCTATCAAAAACGAATTTCAATGTGGAATGATGTTAATTGTGTAATGTATTGTGAAATGAATGGTAATTTTATGTATAAGAGTTTTCCATAAATTTTATGCCAACGTAGGAATCATGGGTGAAATATATGATTATTGGAGACTCATTTTGATGGATTATAATTTTTACATCATAATTATGTCATCAATGTCCAATGTGTTGTAAAAAAACATTTTCAAATGGTTGATTTTACATGTTGTGTCATCTCTAAGAAGCCTTTGAAGAGAAACAGAAGCGATGAATGAATGAACTTTTGATTACACTAAATAAATGTACATTGAATTATGGATCAAAATCGTTCAATACATCTCATTATTATGTATTTATCTCCCAATTATATTGTATTCATTTATTATTACAATAGAAACATAGTGGAAAAACGCTTTGTTACATTTCAGGTAATGTCCACCAAGAAGAAAAGATCCAAAAAATACTAATGTTTAGATCTTATGGTGAACTCGGTGAAACTTTCAATGGAATGTTTGAAATCATGGGAAACTTGATAATATACTTTAATAAAAAGTGGCTGGTCATTATATAGGACTCTATTTTGTTTACAAATCACGAGGAAAGTCAATGGAATATAAAATGAAATTAACTATGGTAAAAGAAATAAGAGGCATCAATTGAATTATTCTCATCATTGTATGTGATGTTTCATCTTTAATTCATAGATATTGAATTAAATATTACTATATAATATGTTTATTTATATAGAGTAACCATGTATGAATAAAAATGTTACAATAAGTAAGGTGAATTGTCAATGTGTATTGGGATGGGTAATTCCTAAGTTATGGTGAGTCGTATAAAACATATAATATCTATGATTATGTTTATAGTTGAATTATTATTAAATATTACCAAAGAGTTTATATATAGGGTCCATTGAATAGAAATATAAATTTCACTATTTGGAATGAATGTTGTTTATGGTGTCTAATACACCAATAATTTTTCAGTAATGCTTGAATCATTGGAAATAACTGAGGAATAAAAAATTTAGGACTCAAATATACCCATTTGTGCAATGATAATAAATTTTTTTGGGAAAATTAAATAGTTTTCAGGGATATACTCAGTATGGTTCTATGGTTTTGGAGCTAAATACCATAGTTAATATCAGAATATTTACTCATTAAGATTTAGCTAATGAAACATTTAGAAACAAATATATGACAAAAATAATTAAAAATAAATTCATCAAGAGAGATTGAATTATTCCAATGCTAAAATAGGCATAAAGTTTAATATATAATATGATTACTTTATGAATTTTATGGAATTAAAAAGTGAAGTACTTAATAATATTGGTTAGAATTTATTATATTCTTTGGGCCCATGTGACGAAAAATATCATGACCAAACATTAATCAATCATTTTTATTTATCATAGTGTAATTCATAAATTGACATTACCTTATACATATAAAAATTATGATGTTATAAAGGATGAATGATGATGAATCTAACATTAGAAAATTTGCAATAAAATATAGAATTGTGTAACTCCTAAAAAAAATTTCCTTTTAAACATTAGATTCATGATTTATGTAAAAGGAGAATAAATGTTATGATTCATATGAATTGTAACATATTTCATTATTTTTTGAGAAATTCTTTGAAAGTAATGAAATTATCTCATAATGATTTTCCAACTACAATGAAAAATGGATATTATATCAGTTATAGAAAGATATATGTCAATATTATTGTTATTGAAGGTTTTTAGATTAAATGTGTTCCTTAAGGATATATTTCACAAATATAGAACAGAAAATGCATCTCTATTTGTAACCTAATGATCATATATTACATTATATAAATCCTAATTATTGAAATGGTATAGTCAAGTGATTGATTATTTTTTATAAAATGTTGAATAAATCTATTTGAGACACTTGTGTAAAAATGGCGTTAAATTAGTTAGTGATGCAGTCCCATAAATAGTTGACAATAGAACAAGTTCCAAAAGAGCTTGTAATAATATATTTTTTTAATTAAGTATAAATCCAATAATATTTTGTATAATTATATTTTATGGACCTAATATGGATTGTTAATGGGTTAGTAGAGGTCCTAGGGATGTTAGGGGCTTGTTCCGAGCCAAGAACCTATCTTTTTTCGAGAAAATGGAATCTTGCAGAATTATTTTAAATATTGTATGGCAGAGGACAAGGTTTGTTTAATCCATGTGAGGATGGATAGTGGGATGGAATAGGGTGGATGGTTTTATCTAACGGTGTGTATTAGGCCAAACAACCGTGTTATATTTTCTATAATTTCAATCGATCTTTGTCACATGTTTGGGTCACTATTTCCCCAATACATGTAGCCTACCTATGTGATTTCCCATTCATAAATCTGCTAATGAATGATTGGTGCATAGTTTGGCCAAATAGTGTGTCCAAACATCATATAGTGAAAAATTTGCGTAAAATTACATTTTCCCTTAAATTATCATTGAACTCTTCCCCCTCCCTTGGGGTTTTCTCAAAGAAAGAGTTTCCTCTTCCTCCTCCTTTGAGAATAAAGTCATATATTCTGAGAATCGAGATGGATAATACCTATAGAGTCTGAATCAACTACCATTCATCTCTATGAATCCAAATCAGTTCATTCTTGATTCCTTTTTAAACATACATCATAATTCACTATATCAATAATGCTATTTTGATTTTGGATCACATGCCCCAATTGTTTGGCATAGATCTATTCTTTAGATATACTCTAATTTAGACGAAATAAAAGGATGATACGGGATGAGGTGAGTCTTATAAGCTTAAGGTAGGTGGTCTGTAACTCATTTATCAATTACCATAATTTTTTATGTTTTTGTGTCATCTTGTCAATTACTCAACAATCATTTATTGAATTAATATTTCATGTTTATAGTGATTAGGAATATGTACCATGAACCATTTCATATTTATAATTCATCATTTGGGGTCACATCAACATCTCCAACCACCTCATATACGGTGATATTTTATATTTTTGGTTTTTATTGATTTGAAACTTTTGATCATTTATTTTGATGTGCTCAAGCAAGAAAACTCTAATGGTAATCCAGATTGAATTAAATGAAAAATGATTTGTTAAATGGATAGTTCCATAGTCCCTTCCTACTTGGGAAGTCTAAGCAAAGTTCCTTAATTGAATTTGATTGATAATTTTTAAATAGAATTGGAATGTATATGGGATGAAAAATAATTTTTCTGTTTGTAACCTATGGTTTACTTGTGGTTGATTATCCTTAGCACAACATTTTTATATTTTGAATGGTAAATGACATAACCAAATATTTGAAAGTGAAATGACTTAAATGATTGCATGTACCTTTGGCCTTGTCAGATTAATAAAAGGAAAATCAAGATTCCAATGACTTTAATTAAATGTTTACAACATAAATTGATTAATCAATTTGTTTCATGCCTTTATATTCCTTTTCACTTGAATGAAAATCATGGAGTGAACCATTTAATTGTTAAATGGAATAATTACCAATTTTCATTGTTAAACAAATAAAGGTAATGGATTGAACCTTGAATATTTAAATGGAATGACATAATGAATTAAATTAATCTAATGTAATTTTCCTAATTAAATATATAGACCTTGATATAATTTCATAATGTATGTTCCAAATTGAGTTAGACTTGAGATTCCTGAGGTAATTCCATGAGCACTCAAGGATATTCCATTCCAAATCAACGATGCCAGTTTCCTTTGTTGAGAACCACCTTGGAACCTGATCCTAATATATCAATGGATGCATTGTCTGAAACTATGTTATTCCTCCTTTATTATTCATAATCTCTTGGAAAGTCTCCCTGAATACATCATGACTCTGTTTGATGTGAGTTTCCCTGTTTAAATCCTTTGTCTAGTCCATAGATTATCCCATTTCACATTGTATGCATTCGTTGGACTCAGTTGGATTTCACTATGGTGCAATGCCATGGACAATTCTCCTTGGAATACACACTTACCCTTATCCATGATGTAGTTATTACAATGTTGGTGACCCTTGAGTTCTAGGTTTCCTTGGTTATTACCTTATAACCGTTTTTTTATATTAACCATCAAGGTTACCTTTTCAGGTCATGGAGCCACTACTAATTCTATTATTAGGTGATGTTAGTGTTGGATATGCCTCACATGACCTATTTAAATAACTAAAACATAATTAATTAATTAATGAGTTACATGTTTAGACACCAAGGAGGAATGAAGTAGGTACTTTTGTATTTACATTTAATGTAATAACTTTTTATTATATAGATGCATGCTTTCACACATTCAGTTTTTATCATACAAATAGAATTTTATAGAAACCATTTGCAGTGCCCAATGAGATTTGTCTCACACCCCATCCTGGTGCCTCTTACACCTTAAGAGACTATATATATTCCATTTTTTAACAAGGTTTTAGTAATTCATTAAACACATGATTGGTTTTTCTTATTAGATGAATCTAGTAGAGGATAAAAGAGTTGGATTTTCAAAATGGTTGCGATATAGTTTTATTCAATTTTTCTAAATTTATATAGAATGATTGTATACTTCTTTTATACATGTTTTCTAAATTTCTAAATACATGATATATCATCATCTTCATTTTTCTATTATTATATATTACTCTAGTTTATTTAGTTATTATTTATTATTCTTATTAGCTTCTCATGTGCGGTTTACTATTACTCCACTTCTATTATTTACTTATCTCCTATTTTATTATATTGATTAACAATGATACACTCTATTAATGAGGGTATAGTCTCCCAATGGACACACCTTAGGCCCTCGCTACTATTCGGCAGCCTCTTGAATTTGGGGATATGTGCTTAAGGCCATGTGGACAAAAGATCCCGGGCCACTACTAAGTGTCATACAAGCCCAGGACATCAAAAATTATTATTAGAATAATTTACTTCTTTCTATACAATTTGGTGATAGTAGATTAGAAATTAGGAATTCTACAGAACATGGTTATATTATTTTCTTGGGCATCACTAAACCATGTTAAGTGTAAATACTGAGTTTCTTGAATTAAAATTTTTGTTAAGATTTTACCAATTACCGTTGATCTCATTTCACTGTTGGGTGACACATGTGATATGTGGTGTTGTTGATTATTATTTTTATGGAATTACATTACATTCTTTTCTTGATGATATTATGGTAATTATAATTGGTACATACCTCATAATATTCACCTAGTATTCATATGTCTGGCATATGTTCATGCCATATAGGTTCACTTCATTATTACATTGCTTGATATTCCTTTCATTTTTGTGTGAGATTTTCTTTTATATATATACTTGACCTGATTATGGGCTATGATTGAGGTATTACTTATATCAATTCATCGGGTGTTATGGGAATTTGTGGGTTAGAATGAGTGATTTTCTTGATCAATTATTAAATAAGAAATCTATATGGTTATTAATCTCACTAATAAATAGTGTGGGAATTAATTAACTAGGATTGAAAACTCATTTTTATGTAACATTATTTATAGAAATTTAAAAATTCATCTTGATAGTGAATCATGGATTTTAAAATGAAAGGGTTTTACATCCTTATCTTGACATTTCTTATTTATGAAAGGTAAAGGAGAGAACCTGGAAACAAAAAACGAAATTAAATGAAATGTTTTCTAATAAATGATGATGCAAGCTATTATTGACACTTTGTCTACTAGAACACATGTAACTTATACTTGAGGACATACAAATACTTGGAATTCTAAGAGGGTAGTTAGGGTAAAAAGATAAGGGTAGTGATCTCTTCATTTCATTCAGCTTCCATTATTGTTTCTATCTATTTTTTAAGGCTTTTTCTGAGTAATGTTATTGGAATCTGTAGACCAATTCCGCAACAGCTTACCTGTGTTTTGCGCTAAGAAGGTGGGGATGTCCATGAACAAGAGGTGGAGGGCCTTGAGCCATTAGTTTATCTCTAAGAGTTCTATGTGAGGAAGTTCCTACTTTATATAATATGGGAACTGAAACTCATTTTTGGATATTTTTATACATCTGAGGTAGTCCATTTAGGGTGCACCATGAGATGTACCTCTGATGGATCATCTAACATAAGTTTTACAGTTGTATCATCCCCCCACCTTCTTAGGGGATGGTGGTCCACAAGCTACAGAATATCATCTAGATTCCACCATGACTATCATTGATAATTTTTAGTAACCTCCAGAGAAAAGGTTCAATCCTTATTCATACAAGATGTGTGATTTGACCAAGTGTTGGTGGGATGTAGTTACCCAAGATGGTTTTCATATGTTTAAGGTATAGGATGATTTCTAGACCGTATTATATGACACATTATTTCCCTTCATTCCAAGGGTTAATAAATCTAGATATTTCATGCTTCTCGAGTAGGGTTATATTTCATTTATGAAGTATTCATCATGTTTCACTGAGTTATAACACTTTTCACTAATTTTATCCGATGGACATATTTAAGGTGATAGAATCTTATATTAGGGGATTTAGTATGAAATCTATAATATGGTTAGGGTCTTCTTCAATCCAACCATTTCCATGATTGTTTAATAGGATATTATAATTGAATGAGACCTAAGTGATGGTGACAAAACCTAACAATTAAGACTAGTTCTGTGGTAGGATACTAGTTCTTCTAGAAGCAGGATGCGATATCTCATTGTTTCTCATTTTGTAAATGGAAGCCATAGTTCATGTATTAGTATAACTAGTGTATGTTACCAATTTAGATGATAGGGGAACTAGAAGCATATGTGTGATAAAACTGTGGGGAGTGTAGTGCATGCTGCAGTATGTGGAATATTTAGCGATGTCTGACCATTCCATTAGCTTATAGTGGAAAAGGTTATGTAATAGATCTTCTAAATGGGGTGCGTTAGTTTATTCCATTCTAGGTGGGTATTTGTAGTAGCATCAGTAGGATTAGGTGTGGAGGAGTTTGTGTCCATGAATGATAGACCCATGATCACCAGCATCCCTAACATATTAGTTTTGATTTAGACTGTCTATATATTACACAGGGTTGTGGACCAGGTCAGTATAATTCATTATAGTCTATAATTTAGTAATATACTACAAGACCATCTTGTTATACCTGGAATTTGGATTCCATGATTTGTTTGAATTCCTCTTTTGGTTCTCAGCTTTATCTTGGTTTCTGGATCTTCCAGGTTTAAAATTTTGGTGTCTGTTGTGTTATTGATCTATGGCCTTAGTCTTGGTGGTATTTTATGGTACATGTACTCCCCTTTTTTCAAAGGGATGGTATGGGGTTGATGTGGTGTGGAGTTTTATTTATGGAACCCCTTGTGGCACAACATGTAGGGTATATTGTTGAGGTGGTTTGTACCCAAGAGTTGGACAAGTTTTAAGGTGAAAAGGATGGTTATTTTTGAAATTATTCACCCATATCCTTGGCCTTTCGTTAACCCTATTTCCCCTTTGACCCATTTTTTATCGGAGGAAAAAAATCACTTTTTGGGAGTCCATAATAGGCCATAGGGTTTGGCCGCACAGTTTACTAAATCGTGTCGCTAAACCATGCACAAGTGTCCATCTCAAAAATATTGTTTTGAAATTCCATTTTTCCCTTATATAAATATACCAAATCCACCAATTTCTTCCCCATTTGGTGACCTACCTCCATGTACATCCCCCAAGCTCTCTCACTCTCTCTTGGAGTTCATCTTTGAATGGTGATCTGTTGGGGGAAACATTAAAATCATGAATGTAAGTCTTTCTTTGTTTGATTTCCTCCATCTCCTTAGGGTTTCTTCAACACTTTAATGAAGTTTTAAACAACCCATCAATTAGGTTTTGTATCAAGGGTTTAACCATGGGGATTTTTGGTTAATTAATTTTTATTATGTCTTGATTTTATTTTTTTATGGTGTGGCTGTGGTGAAATTGTTGTTTTGCAAAACGTTTTTGAATTTTTGGCAAAGCTGGTATGTGATCCCATGTATAAGAATTCTTTGATGATTTAGTTTTTCTTGATTTATATTTTTAGCCTAATATTTTTCCATTTTGTTTGGTTCAAAAATTATATTTTGTATAATTTTTTAAGGGTTGGTTTTTAAGTGGAATTTTTGTGTGAAAATGATTTTTTTTGTGTGTATTCTATATTTTGTTCATTGGGGTTATCTTATGATTCCTGTAGTTGATTTATTAAATTATGTTATGCATTCCAATTCTGGTTTGATGTTGTATTGGTATTCTTTTTATCTTCAAAGAGGGTTTTTAGAAATATTATATATGAAAAAAATGGTTATACATCTCAGAATATTTTGGAAGGATTGTAATTTTGAAAATGTATACATTAATGAAAAAGGTCTATTGTGTGATTTTTACAATTTTGGGGAGGTTTTATAAAATTATTTACAAGATTTGTTGAAGTGTGAACAAGAGGTTAAACATGTTGTGGGATGTTTTGGTGTGAATATGATTTCCAAAATGAGTTTGAATGAAAAAGGTGGTCAAGTGACATTTGTGTGGGATGTTTGGTGTGTATGTGACTTGGAAGTGGTATTTTCATGTAAATGTTGTATTTTAGGGCTTGTAGAACTTGTTTGATCATAGTATGAAAAACCCTGGTATCAAGGAGGGTGGACGTGTTTTAGTACGCTAGTGATCATGTGGGGTTTGTCCCCTGTTTCACGTAGAATGTTGGATATGAAAAGGCTAACATAACTATGATTATACTGATGATGATGATGTTATAAAAGCACTAGGTTTTGGGTATGATCCCTACTAGTGTCTTTTGTGCACGAGAACGAAAATTGTGATGGTTTCTTTCATCGATATACGAGATACCTGAGACACAAAACGAGCTAGTGCCTTGTGTTTATTTCCTATTGTTATTTCTCATTGGGAAATTTAAGCATACTATCGGAATATAGTATTTTTGGATGAAAAAATTCAGTATATTTTTTCACTCTATTTAAAAGTTTTTATTCATTAAAGTATCCAACTTGAATGATTATTTATTTAACATTTAATATTTTAGAAATTTTTAGTAGAATTTCTTGTTAAAAAAGCAACAAGATTTTTGAAATATAATGATTATCACATGGAATATTTTTGTGCTGGAATCATACTAGGCCTCAGTGCACAACCTACATACACCTTTGGGTTTATGTAGACTTGGTTATTTTGTCGTAGGTTTGTGTAATGATTTTAGTGCCAATTGTATATGTTTCTAGTAGTCCTTCTTGGTGTAGTGTCATAGAGGTTGAATGAGAGCAGTGAATGATTCCATTGGAAGGTTATTGGGCTGTCCATTTTGATTTTTCCCTTTCTTATAGTCTTTCAGTTTTCTTCTAAATTATGTAATTCGATTTTGATTTTTTTTCAAGATGTTTTGGTTTGGAAAATCCATATTTGGTTTATTGAATTCATTGGCTGTTTTATGCTTATAAACTCAGATAAATCATTCCCAAATTTCATTTAATGAAACATGGGCACTTGTTCCAGCCCATGGGGATTGGAAACACCCTTATGGAATTTCCATGGGCCAAGTCGGGTGCCAGTTTTGATGGAGAAAAGATTTGGTTTGTGATGAAATGGTACTAGGGGAGGTTATCTCTCTTGTGTTATGTTATTTGGGGATGAATCGGGATAGTTTGGCATTACGATTATCGAAAAATGACATTATGATTACAAGTAGGGTTCCTGGACAGCACACCTCATGATCAGATTCATATATCCAGGGGAAGACAGGTTTTATCTGAGTCCTTTGGTTTTATTGGTTTGATGATGATTAGGGGAAGTGAAAAGAGTGTTGGGTTAATGGTCTCAGTGAGCTTTCCAGGCCTAGAAATCCAAGTGGAGTAGGAGATATTTCCATAGAACACTCTATGTGATGGTAAAGTGATTGGAAGATTTCTGGGAACCATATTTTCATTTCACCTACCGAAACTAGTTTCCTCTCACATTTTATTGTGTCCTTTAGTTTTGGAATCATGGAAGTTTGGTTTTAAAGCCAAAATGACACTGTTTTAAGAAGAGTAGAGATTTTGGGGAATTATTTTCTAATAAATAAGGAATGGTTAGATTTATTAAATGGTGGAATTGAATTTTTGGAATTTTTTTGAAATGGTAAATGGTGTATTTAAAATCTTTTGAAATTATAACTTATGTCAATGTGTATTTTCAAAATCTATTTGAAATAGTAATTTCTGAAATTTTGAAAAAGTG
This sequence comes from Viscum album, assembly GCA_963277665.1. Classification (NCBI taxonomy): domain Eukaryota; kingdom Viridiplantae; phylum Streptophyta; class Magnoliopsida; order Santalales; family Viscaceae; genus Viscum; species Viscum album. The sequence goes on from OY728137.1 coordinate 387,971,609, forward strand.
TTTTGAATGGAATAAAGATGTTTTGAATTTTTGTGCGGAGTCTAGAAATGGGTTTTTGATTTTATAACTTGGGATAATTCAAAAATCTTTTTGAATCATTTGATATTTTGTTTTAAATAATAATAGGTGAGTTTTCAAAGGAATGGTGGTTGATGAAAGGGAGTTTTCATAAAACCAACACTATTTTTAAATGGGTTGAGATGTTTTGAAATTAATGTGTATGAATTGAAAGTGAGTTTTTATATGAATTATTCTTCCATCATAAATTTTTTTATGATGTAAATTAGGATTTTTATTTCATGGTTAGCGGTATTGAGAAAAAGATAAGTATTAGTGGAATGTTTTGGTTTTGAAAAGTGGAAGGATTTTTTTGTTTTGACCTTTAGTATTTCCATGGGAGATCATATACATGGGGTTATATGGAATGATGGATGTTTAATGGAATTAATGCACGAGTGTTTACATGGATATGAGGTGGGTACCTGGTGTGGCATGGAAACATGCATGTGTGAGGCCCATGGGATAACATTGGTGGATATGACAACCACCGACCCATTTATTTTCAATGATGTGATTTATTTTAAAGGAAATCATGGGGTCTTGATGACCAATTTGGGTGTTGTGCCTTATGTGTTTTTGGAAATTTTGTTGTTGTGGGATATTTGAGTCCAATAACCCCTCTTTTTGAATTGCATTTTGGGATTGTGTTTGGTCAAAAAGTTGTGTTGAAGGGCTGGTTAGTGGTCTCCTTGTGAGAAATGTTTTGGGAAGCATTTATGGTGGTTCCCCTCATGTGTTTGGTTCTGGTTTGTAGAATGTTTTGACTAATGGACCATTTATGATTGGGCCTCAGTTTCCCTCATTAGTAAGGTATGCCCCCATTAAGAGTTAATTAACGACTGAAGTATAGCCCGTATTTTTTACCCATTGGAAAATTCTCTATTTGATCAACATAAGAAATATTTTTTTAATGATTATGATATTGAGTCAACCACCATTCCATTTTTTGTTTTTTTTTCATCCTTCTGTAGTGAGAGAGATATCATTGATGGTTGGAAGAGACCTTAGATTCATTAGTTACCCAATTCATCGAAGGTGAAAGTAGTCTGGGGTTGTCACTGTGGATGGTGTCTAAGAGGGCCTCTTGGTCATTCTTAGTTTCTTCGATGTAGGGGTTCTTGTTAAACCACCATCATAGAAAATCTTGTCACAAGAAGATATTATGGCCACTTTCTATAATTTTGTTTTGATTGGGGACTTTGCATAAGGTACCTTTTAATGTATTGTTTATATTAGTCGCACTGGTCAGGTTAAGTGACACATTATGATGCCATGTTCTTGTTTGACTATAATGGATAAGTTGTACAATCTTCTCTGAGTCGTTGTTTTGTCAGAAGTGTGTCTCATTTCAAGAAAAATTGACATCCTTTGTTTAGAGGAAGGTGTTTCCATACATCATTCCCTCTTTCTATTTCTCATCCGAAGAAACGAGGGGTGATGTGTGTGTATCTTCTAAGATCTTCTTTTATTGAAATTTTGGGTTAAGGTAACGTGAGTTTAGAATGTGTAATGTATTGGTTAGCCTATTCAGGACATGGGTATAGTTTTCGTGTAACTGAAAGGAGAAGTTCCTGTGGGGGGTTTCCAAATCCAAACTGCGAGGTGGAAGATGCTTCAATCATTTGAGCTTCAGTGATAGGTCCTAGAGTGAGTCTTGGGCGTAATTAGGGGAAATACTTGGGTCCTTCAAACCCATGTACAATGTCCTATCCTCAGTATGAATGATTGGAATAGTATAAACATTTATTGTCGCATCTTTCTTTTGTTGTTTTGGTTTGGTGGACAGAGGTTGGAGGACCTAATGTCAATGTTATCGCCCAATGCCATTCCTCCCCATTTTGTTTCCATTGAGTTTTTGGATAAATGTTAGAAACATGGTTTTAAAGGTTGAGGGCATGGTTATCCAATACTTAGTAGTAACTCTTTCCTAGAAAACCATGCAGATTGATGGATCCACACGGTTAGCACACAGTTTCCCAAACTCTGTGGATTAACCATGTGGTAAAACAAACTCTTTAAATTTTGGGGTCTTATTTTTTTGGCACATGCTGGTCAGTTAAGATGGTTAGTTCATATGGTGGGGATAAACACTAGGTTACTCATGTCTATTCTTATGGACAAGTCTATGTGAGTCTACCCCTAGTATTAGGGAGTCTGTTTTGGACACCCCCTATTAGTGTCTGGATTCCTTCGTGAGAAACATTATATTCTTTATTATAGTGGGGATCCCATTTGGTTATTCCCATATCAGTAACTTGGTTTTTTCCTTGTTCTTGTCTTGGTGGTAGCTAGTCTTGTTCAGAGATATATAACAACCAACATCTTCCTTGGGTAAATTTTGGGATTGGAGAGTGCCCAACAGTTTAGTTAAGGAAAGGTAAATGTAATGTTGCTCGATGTTGTTATCCATTTGGATAAATTTCATGAGTCTAGTTCAGATATTTTTGGAGGGTATATTATTTTGGATGATGTCCAAAGGTTATTTTCATTTTCAGAAAGTGGTGTTTGTTTTGGTTTGTGAGAGTATTTATTATTTAATTGATCAGTTGAGGTGTTTTTACCTTTGATAGAGAAACATGTAAATGGAGTCTATTTTATTCTATAAGTTGGTTTGGTTTATTATTTTGACCTTTTTGTGGCTTTCTGGGGTCGGAAATTTTATGGTGGGGGAGAATTGTGCCACTGAGATTTTCAATTCCATGCTTTGTTTGAAGTCCTCTATTGGTTGTTATTTTTCTCTTGGTTTCCAGGTGTTCCAGGTTTTATATTTTAGTGGATCTTGTGTTATTGATCTATAACCTTAGTCATGGGGAAATTTTATGGTACTAGGACTCCTCTTTTGTAAAATTTATGGTATGAGGTTGAGGAGGTTTGGAAATTTGTTTTGACACTCCTAGTGGCACCACAAGTGGGGTATGTTGTTGAGGTGGTATGTACCCATGAGATGGATGAGTTTAAAGGGGGAAAGGATGGTTATTTTGGGAATTTTTCTCCCCTATAAATGGACAATATTTTCCCCTAGATTCCCCCTTGGAAATATTTTTAATTAGAGTCAAAAAATATATTTTTTGGTGGCCAGAATAGGCTGCACAATTTGGCCACACGGTTTACTAAACCGTACAGCCAAACCCTGCACATGCGTCTAGATCATTAATTTTTTTTTGAAACTCCAAGTTTTCTATTATAGAACAAATTCAAATTCTCCCCTTTCATCTCGATTTAATGCCCTACCTCCATTGAAATCCTTTGATCTCTCTCAACCTCTATTGGATCTCAAATTTGAAGGGGTTTTTATTGGGGGAGACTTCAAAATCTTACAAGCAAGTCTATCCCTATTTTATTTATTCCTTATCCTAAGGGTTTATTCCAACATTTCATGAAGTTTTAATGTGTCTTTTATTTAGTTTTTCTACCTAGGGTTTAATATTGTGTCATTTTTGTGAAATCTTTTGGATTATGGCTTGATTTCACTTCCTTGCGGTGCAGTGATGGTGCGATTCAAGTTCCACACAACAGTTTGGAGTTTTTGGCACAAATGCTAGGTGAGAACATGTCAAAGAATTATTTGATGAGTTATTTTTTCTTGATTTATATTTTTATCATGATTTTATTCCATTGTGTGTGGTGAAAAAATAATATTTTTTTGAATTTTTTAAGCGGTTGGTTTTTAAGTTTCATTTTTGTGCAAAAACGTATATTTTTGGTGTGTATTCCATGTTGTGTTCATGGGGGTGGTTTTATAAATCATGGAATAAATTTATTAAATGATTTTATGGATAGAAATTATTTTTTGATGTTATATTGTTATTATTTTGATCTTCAAAGAGGGTTTTAGACGGATTTTATTTGATGAACTTGGCAGGACTCCTTGGAACTGTTTTGTGAATGTTTTAAATGGTTTCTTGATATATGTAAGATGTGGAACTACGTTTCCAAACTATTTTGGTAAGAGTGTACTTTTGAAATTATCAATTTTAATTATAAAGGTATGTTATGTGAGGTGTACTCTCTTAGAGAGGTTTTATAAAAAAATTTAAAGTATTTTTGGATGTGTGAACAAGAGGTGAAATGTGTTATGGGTTGTTTTGGATTGAGTATGATTTCTGAAAAGAATTTGGAAGAAAAGGGGATCATGTCATATGTGTGTTGGTTGTTTTTTTTGTGTGTGACTTGGAAGTGGTATTTTCATGTGAAAATTATATTTCATGGCTTGTGGAACTTTTTTGAGGCCAAGAGACAAAACCTTAGTATCTAGGTGGGAGAATGTGTACTAGAATTATTATGATCCTCTGGGGTTTGATCCCTGTTTCACAAAGAATGTTTTACATGACAAAACTAACTAAATTAGGATGATGATGATGATTTTGTGGAATAACTAGGTTATGGGTTTTCTCACTATAGTGGTTCATGTGTAAGATAATAGATATTGCAATGGTTACATTCACTGAGATGCGAGGTACCTATGACTAACACCAAGCTAGTGCCTTGGGGTTATTTTCCATTGTTAGTGATCATTAGATATGTTAAACTTAACGTCGGCATATAGTATATTTGGCTGGAAAAAATTAGTAACATTTTCATTCTATTTAAAATTGTTGATTCTTTAACGTAGCCCACATGAAAGCTATTTTTATTTAAAGTTGCATCTTTTAGAAATTTTTACTTGAATTTATTGTCTAAAAACCATGAAATATTTTTGTCTTATAATGATTATCACATGAAATATTTTTTGATGTGGGATCCTACTAGGATTTGTCTCACACCCTACATACACCATTGGGTTTATTTAGACATGGTTATTTTTTAACAGGTTTGGGTAAATCTTTCAGTGCCAATGGTAAGGGTTTCCAGTGGTCCTACTTGGTGTAGTGTCGTGTAGATGGCTTGAGGGTGGTGACACTTGCCAGGAGGAGGTTCTTGGGTTGTCCTTTTATTGAATTTTTTCCTCTGCTATAGTTATTTAGATTTGTTCCAAATTATGTCATTCAATTCATAATTTATATAAATGATTATTTGGTTTGAAAAATACATATTTTTTATTGGATTTTTTTGTTGATTTATGTTTATAACCATGGGTAAATTGTTCCCAAATTTCATTTTTTGATAAGCAGTAACTTGTTCCAGCTGATGCAGATTAGGAACTACCATAAGGTCTTTTCACGATCCAAGTTTGGCGCTAGTTTCTATGGAGGCCAGATTTAGTTTGTGGAACATCTACATCATGAGGTAACATTTTAGTATCCTCCACTATACTATCTTCTTTATTTAATACAAGTTCTTCACACTCCTACATCTCTTTATCTGTCATGGAACATCATGGGATAAAATATATTAGTACTATTTTTTAACCTATATACACCATTGGGAGTATGGTAAGAGGGTATGCACCAATTTAGGGAATATCCCCTTGAGTTAGGAAGCCAATTTTAATTATAGTGCATCTTATTTCTTGAGATTATGAGATTTGATGTCATTCATGGGATGAATTGGTTGGCTCTTTATGACATGTTTGTAGAATTATATAACTATAAGGTATCGTGTATATCACTGTAGGGTTGAAAATATCAAAAAAAAGGGTGAGTGGGATGTCCAGGATAGTAGAGGTGGACACAAGCATCATGGGTTAGGTAGATTGACTACCCAGATTTCTGATTTCATCATGGAGGATCAGGGATTACATTAGGGTGAATTACCTTTAGTTGTAAATCATTTCTGAGATGTCTTAATCAGTTATTTTTCTATATTACCTCCTAATATAGAGTTATAGCTTATGATTGAGTTTATTCCAGATAAAAATAGAGTCTATTCCATGGTAAAGGATTTTACTGAATGAGATCTAGGTTCTCATGTGGTAGATAGTGGATCTAGAGGCCGAGGTTTTCGTACAGTCTAGGAATTCCTCTTGGGGTTCTTCCTTGAATTTTTCTATGAAGGTGTACGCGACCCTTCAACAATTCATTGATTATAAATGGTTGAACAAAATTACAATCAAGAACCAATATCCACTTCTTCATATAAATGGTCTCTTTTAATATATCCAAGGAGCTAGGGTCTTCTATAAAATTGACCTGAAGTCAAGATTTATTGTGTTCAATTTAGGCCAATATACAAACCTCATATATATTTTCTTAGCAGGTATGCTCGGTATAAATACTTTGTTATGTCATTCAGTCTCATGATGATGCCGATCATTTTCATGGATCCGATGAATAGGGGTTTCCCACCGTATCTAGATTCCTCTATCATAGTATTTGTGGAAGAAATATTGGTGTACATTCATAGTCATAGCGACCATGATCAAATTCATGAGAAAATATCGAGTAAATTGAGAGAGTATTAGATTTAGGACAATATTTTTATGTTCCACTTATGTATCGATAAAGTTCACTTAATTGGTCATATTATTTTAGAATCAAGAGTCTGTACATACCCAGAGATGGTTAGTGATCAGGTTTTCCTGATATAGCCCAAGAATGTGTTTGATATAAATATTTTCTTGGGCTAGATAGTTATTATATGAATTTCATACGTGAATTCTCATACCAATCTTCACATATTAATGATCATACAAATAAGTTAGTTAAGTTCATATTGATAGAAGATTGTGACAAAACCTTTCAGGATCTGAAAGGGAGTCTTTTCATGACACATATTATGACACTTCCAAAACCTAGAAAAGCATATACCATATTTATAATGAATTAGGCATCGACCCAGTAGTATTTTTGATGTTGGAGTGTAATGTCATTGTGTAAATATCTCACCAATCGATGCCTTAGGAGGGAAACGACATGACGCATGACCTTGAGCTAACAGATTTTATTCATGCTTATTTTTGTTTGAGAAACTATTTAATAGGTGAGATATTTGTGGTGTATATAAACCACAAGAGCCTCAAATATATCATTACATAGTGTTAATTGAATATATGATAGAGGATATGGGTCAACTATCTTCAGTTCATCAACTTCAATCTTGTCTATATGTCTGGAATGGGCAATGTGGTTGTAGATGCGCTGAGATAGAAAAGTTAGGCACATTCCATTTGTGAAGCCTGTGATGGAAGGGAATTGATGGACCTTTTTCTGAGCTATATTTGGTGTTTTATGACTTTCATAATACGTCTTTCCTCTCAACCTTTATAATTACCTATTTTCACCTTGGGTTGGTGGAGAGAAGGTTATTTTTAGATTCTAAGAGCAAGTTTTTTCATGACAGAATAAATAGAGATGGAAATCCTCTGCTTGGTTTTTGGATAGAGGAAAAGTCATGTCTATACATAGACATGTCTGGGTTCCTAAAGATATGAGGTTTTAGTTGATGCATGAGTCATATGCTTCTAAGTGGTAAATTCATCCAGTTATATCCAAGATGTGTCGAGACATGCGATGTTAGTATTGGTGTCTTGGAATGAAATGTCAAATACGAGGATTTATTACTAGGTGTTCCACCAGTCAGTAGGTGAAGGAAGAGAACTAGATCCTGAAAGACATTATAAAACCACTACCATTCAAAAAATGGAAATGGGAAGATATAGCTTTGAATTTCGTAGTTAGATTTCCAAGGTCACCTAAAGGTACCGACACTATATTGGTAGTTATTGAACGGATGATTATGTTTTACCACTACATTCCATTCTGGGAGACTCTCTCAATTATAGAGTTGTGAGACTATATTTCAATGAGATTAGTTAACTAAACATCATATCTTTTACTATCATTTCAAATATGGATTCTCATTTCAAACAATGGTTCTAGCTAGGGTTGTAGAAGGCTATGGGTAAACATGTGCTTCTAAGAAAAAACCATTCACACTCAAACCAGCATACAATCAAAAAGAAAAATATTGGTTTACTAGGAAATTATCTATTCATGTATCCTTTATTTAGTTAGTTATTGGGAGAAGAATATCCCTCTTATTGATTTCTCTTATAATAACAGGTTTCATGAAACAATTCAGATGGATCCCTTTGAGGCCCTGTATGGTATGTCATTCCATTCAACCTTATGTAGGATTTAGGAAGGTGTGGAAAACCTACAAGGGAATCATATCATTTAAGAAACATAAGAGTATCTTCATCTGGATCAGAGTAATATATCCACTTCTATGTTTAGATACAATCTTATGTTGATTATTGTAGATGACCTCGGGTGTACGATGTCAGTGATTTTATTTTTTCTATGGGTATCTCCAAGGTTAGGATATCTATGGATACATTGTCCATGGAAGATATCACCACAATTTATAGGAACGTTTGAGATTTTGGACAGAGTCGGTATGTTATCCTATTGTTTACTAATACTTCCAGGGTAACATTAAATGCATGATGTCGTCTAGGATTCACAACTTCATTGTTATTATGTCAACCCATCACATACTTTTGATCTTTATAATATTGAGTGTGATATTGTTTCTTACTTTTAGTAGTATTTTATACACATCATTGACCAGAGAAAGATGTCCCTCTGAGGCAGTTCTAACCCATTGGTATAGGTGATATGGGAGAAGAAATGTGTGCAAGATGAGATCTGGGAGTGGAAAGATAACGTACATTCCCATTCGTCAGATTTACTCTCAGACGGTCCTTCGACTTTCTTGGAAGGTGAAATGGGGGATGAGATCATTCAAGAGGGCAAGACTGTGAGGACCTAGTTTTCACTCAATTATGTATCAATTAAATTTTGGTCTAATTATATTATATAGACCTCAAATGGATTCCTAATGAGATAGTGGAGGTCAAATGGGTGTTCAAGGATTTTTTAAAGCCTAGAACTGAGATTTTGAGAGAAAATTACATGTTGTATGGTTAGTTAAAAATGTGTGATGTAGGCTGCATGGTTTGTTTAAACTATGTGAAGATGAATATTGGACTAGTATAGTGTGAAAACTTTGATCTAACCATGCATGTTGGTCTAGCTTGTCATGAAAGATTATATACAAAGTTTATAAAGCTATTTTTTACATTTGGCACTCTGTTTTCCTAACCATGTGTCCTAACTGTGTGTTATGTCCCTTCCTATAGATACTCGTTGACGATTGTCACACGGTTCAGTAAAAATGTGCACAGTGTAAATTTTGGGTAATATTACATTTTTTCTCTTATAATATCATTAAACTCACCCAAATATCACTTCATTTTTCATGCAGATAGAGCCTCCTTTTCCAACACTTTTGTGATAAAATATTATCTATTATAGGAATAAAAATATCCTGTACATATGGAGTGTAAATCGACGATCATTCATCTCCTAATATCCACATCAACATATTATTGATTACTTTTTAAAAAATACATCAATATTAATACCATCAATGATGCTATTTGGATTTAGGTTCATACACCCTAATTTCATGGAATGGATCTGTTATTGTGATCTACTATAGTACAAGTGGAACTAAAGGAAGATATTTTGCGAGGATAGTTGTATGAGCTTAAGCTAGGTGGCCTATAACGCATTTACCAATTTCCATAATTTTGGAAGTTTTTAGGTCATCGTAACTATTTTATTGGGTGTTATTTATTAAACTAATATGTCAGGATTATAGTCATTATGACAGTGTACATTGACATTTGTCACATGAGTACATTGTTGTTGGTTGTTACATCCACACATCCAACCACCACATATAGGGTGATATTCCATATTTTTGTTTTTATTGTTTTGAAACTTTTGACCCTTCAACAGGATGTGTTCAATCTTGACCACTCTAATGTTAAGTCTCCTAATATTAAATGTCTTTTGAAATATTAAATAGCATGTTCCATAGTCTGTTCCCATTTGAACTGTGTAAGGTAAGTTCCTTGATTGAACATGATTAATAATTTGTAAAACGAATTCGAATTTATATGGTATTAATATGAATTTTCTGAGTTATAAAAAATGGTCTACTTGATATTTCTCATCCTTAGCTCAACCTTTTATTGTTTTGAATGGTAAATGAGAGAACCAAGTTGTACAATGTGAAATGACTTAAATGGTTTCATGTACCTTTGGCTTTGTCACACTAATGAAATGAAATTCTTTAACCTAATAACTTTAATTAATTATTTATGACTTAATTGTATTAGTCAAATTGTTTCATATCTTTAGATTCCATGTCACCTGTATAAAAGGCATGGAATGAACCGTTTACTTATGAAATGGAATAATTATGATTTTTCCTTGTCAAAAATATCAATATAAATTGATTGAATCTTGAATATTTAAATGTTATAACTTAATCACTACATTGAATATAACGTAGAGTGAATAATTAAATATATATACCTAGGAATCATTTCTTGATGAATGTTCATATCTTGAGTCAGCCTTTGGATTAGTGATGGAATTCCATGGGAACTCATGGATGATTTTTCGATTCATGGATGTCAATTTCTTTAGTTGAGACTCACCTTGGAGCCAGATCCTTTTCAATACATTGATGCTCAATATGGCATCGTAGGACCCCAACATTACAATTAGGGATCCCATGGATATAATCCTTGGATCCATCATGTCATCTATGGACACAATGTACCTTTTCTACATCCTTTTCCATAGCCATAACTTATCCTATTTTACCATGGATGTATTCCTCTGACATAGTAAGATTACACTATTGTAGAATTCCATGGAATACTCTCCATATATTAAAATTTTACCCATAGTCAGGTTGTATTTATTACATTGATGGAAACCATTGTGGTTATGGTTTCCTTGGTTATTACCTTGGATCAATTTCTTATAATAATCATCTTGGTTACCTTTTCCTATATTGGAACTACCATCACTACTATTAAAAGGTATTTCAGTGTTGGATATGACTCCCATGAATTATTGATATAACTATAACTTTGTTAATTAATGAACTGGTTACTTATTCGAACACCAGCAGAGATCCAAAGTGGGTACTTCAGTATTTAAATTTACTATAATTCTTTCATATTATATAAATTTATCCTTACACAGCTTCAGCTTATCTTATAGAAAAAAGATATTATATACACCATTGTTGGTAGCCTAATAAGAGATATATCACCCCCAATCAGAGGACCTCTGGTATCTGAGAAAACAATATTTGTGTTGGTGTTCACCAAGGGAAGTGAAAGGCTTCAAACACATGGTTTATTTTTTATTCTGGGATCGACCTAGTAATAGACGAATGAGTTGGAGCATGGGAGGATTGGTATTTTTTTTCATTTTTTTTCATTGAATAGCTTTCATTCCTTCTTCTTATATACTTTTTTATCTCTCTAGATTCATGAAATATAATCATTATCTTATGAATATTTTTATCATTTATTCCAATTTATTCTATTACTATTTAATAATTTTGTAGGCTTCAGCTACGCTTCTTACTATTACCCTACTTTATTTATTTACTTATCTCTTATTATATTATACTAATCAACTATGATACACTCTCATAATGAGGTAATAGTCTTCCCACAGATAGACCCTAGTCCCTCAGTGCTAGTGAGAATCCTCTCATGTCAAGGAACTACTATGTGGCATACAGGTTGAGGACATCACAGATCTTGTGGAAAATGAATGTTTCAAAGACACATACCACATAGGAAGGATGAATCCATAGTGGTGGTTTTACATTCACCATTGCGAGTGATGTGTTATTCATTTAGAATAATTAATACTACAATTTAGTATTAAATGGAAATATTTATGATTGTAAAGTGTATATTAATTTAAAAAATAGTTTCGATGTTCCAAAATAATGTCTATATTTTGGATGTTTCTTCAATTGAAGTGAATCCATTATTTGGTATTATATAGAAACAAGAAATTGGTGGTAAAACAGTAGTATAAATAAGGTATTTTTTGTTATACCTTCTCATCACCCATAAATCCATTGCAATTAATCATATCATATAAGAATTCTATGGTTATAATATTAGGAAATGAATTTGAACATCATATTTATTTGAATGTTTCTATACAATACAACAAGAAATATTATGTAACATAGTATAATTACAATAAGTGGGGAATTTACAAAATTCCGAATTTGTATTGATGTAAGAAATAAGCTCCAAGTTAAGGTACTAGGAATAGCAAAATGTTGTTGGGATGACACCCAATTTTTATTTTTACCATGATCAATGATTATTCCAGGATCAATACGATGATGAACGCCAGTCTCCATGAAATTTTATTAGAGATTTTGATAAAGAAGAAAGAGGCACAAAATCTTTAGAGAGGATCTTTCACATCATGTTTATAATTAATTTAATTAATTTCATAAAGAAAAATAATTCTTGGATCTTTGGTATTTTTCTTTGTTGAGTATGTTTATCATCCGTAATGACCCTTCCAAATAATATATTTGTGTTAGTAAGGATCCAAACTAGAATCCCTCTAGCGGTGATCCACACGTGCTCCAATGGCGTCTGATCGACATCGCCCATTCTCCGGGTGCTAGCACAGTGAAGCGAGTTTCTTGTGTTAGTCATTCTTGATCACTTGTTCTTTGGCATAGATGAACGTGTCTCATTCTTGAGATGGGAGAGAAGGGGATTCGAGAGAGAAATTTTTTGGCTCAAAAATTCATAATTCATCAGGAGTGTGGTGTGGTGTATTAAAAAAAGGCCTACATGTCTATTTATAAACATGGAATTTTAGTTACAATATTTAATTGAATAGGAACAATTAAATACATTCACGAACATAGAGAAAACAAATTCTCATAATAATAATACCACATCCATATTCATGGAATGCCAAATTATGAAAAATAGAATTATAAAATAAAATTCCACATCAAAAAATAATAGCAACATCATTATTATTTTAACTTGTGTTAACTAGTTAAATAATTATTTACTATATTGTGAATAATTATTTTACTACCAGGCCAAACTTGGTCTGCTCGAACTCCACTTCCATTTATTGAACACCTGAATAAATAAATAAATAATTCCTTTAAAAAATATCTTATTTACAAACTAGTAAATAAATATTTATTAAAATGTTCAATAAAATAAATAAATAAATATTTTTTACTTTATGAGATCATTTTAACTTGAATAAAATCATTCCACAGTCTTGTGAATAATATTTATTTCATTAATTGAATTCAAATTGAATTTAACCGAGACCACCATAAACAAATAGTGTATGACCCTCTAGAATTATTTTTCATTGGCATTAAAAAGGCATGCCTAATGTCCAATAGTGCTATCAAGGAATGGGTCAAGGCACCCATGAGAAAGAACGTAAAGGCAGAACATCAACATCCACATAATAACACTCACTCTATAATATAATCCCATTATGGTAATATCTTAGCAATATGGTTTCATGATATTGTCATAAAATTTTATGCTTGATACGTCGTTCTTTGACTACTTGAAATAAACTCATCGTTACAGAATGGCCTTGGAATTCAGGAAATATTTCTATTTAAATCAAAGGGATGAGATATAAACTTCTATAAATGGAAGGGACAATTCCTTCCTCTACTTATACATTAAAAATTAGCCACTCGTGATGCACCAAATGTACCCAACTTCCCACTAACTATCCGCATGATGGTTTTCATCACAAAATCAAAGTGGACGAGTTGTGATGCATATTAATTATAATATTGAAGTATAAGAAACATCACACATGCTCGAAGATAGAAATATCTAATGACACCAAAACATGTAGAATTCCTACTAGTGGTTCTGTTCTCATAATCTTCTACATTGGATATTACCATGTGCGAGCTCCATGAGAGGAAGCCTCGTCTACATATGAGTACTCACACCAGACGATATGCATACTATTTTTTTTAACATAGTATGCCATCCATCTTCAGAACTATATTTAACAATATGTACTAATAAATTAAATATCCATGTAATCAATGTAAAACCAGTTTGTTCTAGGAGACTGGCTCTTAGAAAATCCCACTTGGACTAGAGCCTACTACCTACGACTTTTAGTCCACTAGACCTCACATGATGATACTGTTTCTACTGAGTCATGGATTTTGTCAAGGGGTCTGCCACGTTATCATCTATGGAAATAATTCTCATTGCAACTTCACCTCTTTGAGAAAAATCCATCAAGAGATGATACTTATGAATTATGTGCTTTTTCCACTGATGTGACCTTGGATCTTTTGTGTGAACCACTGCTACAGTATTATCACAGTATATTGTGATCAGATATTTACTATTAGGTTTCACATCTAGCTCCTAGATGAAGAATCACTTCCAAATTGCTTCTTTAGCTGCCTCAGAAGTTGCGATATACTCAAAATCGGTTGTAGAATCTATGACCACACTCTACATTGAGCTCTTCCAGCTCACTGCACCTCCATTCAAAGTGATGATGTATCCCATTTGGGACTTCATGTCATCTTGATCAGTTTTAAAACAAGCATCTTCAAATCCTATAATGACTAGTTCCTCATCTCCACCATAAAATAGTAACATATACTTAGTATGCCACTGATACTTTAGGATAGTCTTGAATGCCATCCAATGGCGGTCACTTGGGTAAGAATGTTATCTTCCTACCACACTCAATGCGTAGGTGACATCAAACATAGTACATAACATGACATAATGACTAACCCAATTGCTGAACCATATTGAGTCCTTTCCATTATCTTTCTTTCCACATGTGTTTAAGGACACATTTTATTGGAAATATGTATGTAATTTGATGCTGGAAACAATCAACTCTTGGATTGTTTGAAAATAAATCTCTTCAGTATCTTATCAATGTATGTACATTGACATAGGCCTAGAAACATCTACGATCTATCATGATGGATCTTGATCCTAATAATATACATTTCCTCACCCAAGACATTCATGGAGAAGCATTGATTCAACTATACCTTAACAGACTGTAAGACATGTATCCTGTTTCTAAAAAGCAATATGTCATCCACATATACTATTATGAAAATGACTGCACTTCCAATTAACCATTTGTATATACAAGGCTCACATTCATTCTTGATAAAACTAAATTCTTTTATGGAATCATCAAAATGAATGTTCCAAAACCTGGATTCTTTCTTTAATCCAGAAATGGATTTCTGAAACATGAATACCTAATTAGAATCCTTTGGAGTCACAAACCCTTCTGGTTGGGTCATGTAGACATCTTCCAGAAGGTTCCTATTAAGGAATGCAATTTTGACAACAATATTTTATATGTCATAGTCTTGGTAAGCCCCAATATAAATTATAATTCTAGTGGATATCAGTATTTTAACTGGTGATAAGGTTTCGTTGTAGTCAATTCCTTGATGTTGTTAAACCCTTTTGCAACTAGTCGTGCCTTATAGGTAATAAACTTTCCTTGAATGTATAGTCTCTTCTTGAATATCCATTTAAAATCAATAGGATTTAAATCAGCGGGATGATCTACCAAAATCCAGACTTGGTTTTGGTACATGTAATCCATTACAAAATTCCTGGATTCATTCCACATGGAAACATCTGTGCCACTTACTACTTCCTTATAGGTTATAGGATCATTATTATCAACTAATAATGAGTCACCATCCTCGGTAACTAGAAAACCATACCATTCCAATTCTTTAACCTCTCATGTACTCCTACGTAGTACTTGTGTCTCTGGAATTGATTCTTTTTCCATGGGGCTTTGTGAAATCTAATCATGTACCAAATATTGTATACCTTGAGCCTCGACTTCATCGAAGTCTATCATTCTCCCACTATCTCTTTTAGAGATGTTTTCTCTCTCAGAGAATATGGAATTTCTTTCCACTATAACCTTTTTCTGTGGGTTTGTATAGGTAATATCCCCTTGTTTCCTTGGGATATCCTATAAAGTTACACTTTGTGCCTTGAGGTGTGATTTTGTTACTTGAAGAGCCCTTAAAAAACACTTTGTATCCCCATACATGTAAATTCGATGACATGGACTTTCTTCCACTTCAGAACTCATATGGAATACCATTTATCAATTTAGTTGGTACTTGGTTTAGTATGTGTGTTGTTTTTTGTAACTCATACCCCCAAAAGGATAATGAAAGGCTTTCATGAATCATCATTGATCTCACTATATCCAACAAGGTGATATTCCTCCTTTCAGTTACACCATTCCATTGAGGTGTGTAAGGAGGAGTGAGTTGGGATTGGATCCCAAACTATCATAAGAAATCAATGAAGTCCTTATTAAGATATTCCACACCTCCGTCTAAGCGATTTTTCTTAATCTTCATACCATTCTAGTTCTCAAACTCATTCTTTTCTTCCTTGAATTTATTAAAGGAATCTGAGATTTACCTTATTAAGTAGATATATCCATATCTACTGAAATCATTAGTAAAGGTTACGAAGTTTGATTATGCACCCCATGATTCAATTGGAAATGGTCCACACACATTAATGAGAACCAATTCATGAAGCTCTTTCACCCTATCACCTTTCCCAGCAAATGGGGCTTTGGTCATTTTTCCATGTTAACATGCATGACATACACCAAGTGGTATTTGTTCAAAATAATCTAAGTATTCATCTTGATCTAACATTGTCAAAAATTTCTCATTTACATGACCATGCCATTGATGTTAATGTTGGGTGTCGTATGAGTCATGTGAAGTATCTATGTCATCAATTTCCATTACTTGGATTCTATAATCAAACACATAAAGACCGTTGTATAAATGGGCCCTAACAAAATAAATTTATCTTTATAAAAGAAGATACATTCATTTACAAACATGAAACAAAATATATCTATTTGTAGTCTAGATAAATAAACTATGTTATTGGTTTTAGAAGGCACATAAAAACAACCATTTAAAATGAAGATCATCCTAGTTGGAAATGTGAGGTGGTAGTCCCCGACAGCTACCACAACAAGTCTGGATCCATTGGATGCTCATAGATCTACCTCCCCTTAATCAATCTTCTTGAATCTACATGGTTCTTGTATTTAGATACATATATGGGAATCAAAAGCTGTATCTAGTGCCCAATTTGTAGAAATAGATGGACTGCAATCGATAACAATCACACATTATGCTTCCCCTTGCTTCATAGGCTGGGTGTAGTTCTTCTTTTAGTGGCCCTTCTTGCCACATGCGAAACAAACAACCTTTTGTTCCCTTGCCTCCCATTTGATCTTTCTTTTATTGGAAGGCCATGAAGAATCTTTGGGCTTAAATCTCTTCACCTTCACTTTTCTCTTATTCATCGTACATAAATAAGCATTTTCACACTTCATATATTTTTCCACTTGGATAATGAGGATAAGAAGAACAAATAGAGATTTCTCAATGTTGTACATATTGAAATTGAAAACAAAGTTAGGGATTCTATGAGGGAGTGATGCGAGAATGTGATTGGTGCCCAATTCTTCAGGGAGTTTAAACCCTATAACCTCCAGGTTCTCAATGTAAAAAATGGTCTTGAATACATGAGGCCCAGCTGGGGAACCTTCTCCTAGCTTACTCTGCAATAGTGCCTTAGCGATCTCAAACCTTTCATGTCTTTCTATTTCATGGTAAAGACCATAGAGGTGCTCGAGCATGCTATAAGAATCCATGTTTTCATGATACTTTATCAGATCACAGAACATTGATTCTAACATCAAACATTGAACATCAACTATGTCATTTATATATTTATCATAGACCTAGAGATCCCCATCACTCGCCTATTTGGTAGACAGATCATGTAATTCGGACTCCAACACTTAAAACTTCTGTTCATGGTGAAGGATAACCTGATGGTGTCTAAACTATTCATGGAAGTTACTGTCGGTGAGGATGTTTCCTTTATCTAGAAATTTTCAAAGGGGTAGTATGGTTGATGAGCCTTTCATTTTTATTCTACAATTATAATAGCATACCATTTTTACTTTCTTGAATATATTTTATGTGAAATAATAAATTTTATTAAGCCTACCACTATTTTATCAAGTCCTAATAGCCCCCACCAATGAACTTGGAATGTCCAGTTTCTATGACATTCTAGTGGCAAGGATCCATATTCCTCTCTGCATAACCCCACCAACGGTTCGTCAAGCTATAATAAGGTATTAAGGTATGCATGTCTTTTCCAACTACGGGCTTCCAAATCCATGATCTATTGAGTGGACTCCCCAATACTGAAATCATGACTTTGGATTTCCTTAACTCTTGCCTCCAATATTACACCAAGTCTGGAAAGGGATACTCCTCTTAATGTAATATGGTTACGTCAACCTGAAACCTTTTGAAAAACATCTTATTTAAAAGTATGTGTCCCAACATGGGTTGGTTAAACACATAGTTTTATTGAGTTTTTACCTTAATCAAGTAACAAAATGCTTGGTCTGACATATTATTTTATTTGAGGGGGTTTTTATCTCTTATACATCAATTTCTTATTATCCAATTCTTGTTAATATTATGTGGAACTTACATAAGTGATTAACCCTATATTGATTATATTTACTCATATTTCTGGTTTATTTTAGATCCATCTTTCATGCTTCCTGAATTCATTAATTATGTGATCGAAAAAACACATCCATAATGATAAACCATGAAAATGATAGAAATAAAATAATGTTAAAGGCATGATAATGATATTTTCTAATGGATAGTTTATCTAGAGATTAATAAACTAACCCTGTCCTGGGGAAGAAACACCTTGAACCTTTTGAGGTCATGTTTACAACATCCACTTGTCCACCTCTGTATCTTTTAGGATTGGTTTAGTCTCAGATCCAAGTTGAACTACCTCCACTAGCTTGGGATTTCTTCTATTACATATGCCTTTTTTACTCACATGCAGGTGAGGGGTAAAAAGGGGTTTTACATAAAAGAATCCTTGGGCACGCATGCCCTACATATTAATGAGAAAAAAGCACATAGGCTAACAAATTTAATAAATAAATTAAAAGAAACCATCCACATACAAAAGTCATGGTCTACGTCATGATCATCCATATATGCAATGATATTTATGCATAAATAAAACCAGTATTCAATTCTTTAATTTTTCTTGTTTCAGACAAATCACACTCAAATCAATTAATTATCATCTTTAATTATTCAATCATTTTATCTTATACACTTTTTCTGAATTCTGTTGTGACTGTCATCAATTATAATTTTAAATAATTAAATTTATTCAAATTTATATTTTTACATAACTTGTACCTTGGAGGAGACCCAGTGAATTCCTATTCATAACTATCTATTTAGTACAAATGATAAATACACAGATGTTAAATTAAACACATATATATAAAACACCTGTCACGTGTTGTGCCTTAGCATTACACCCACACGATGGTACACATCTCGAGGGTTTGTATAATATAATAATTTTTTTAGTAAATCTGTGTAATTTAGATGAGTACACGATGTGTAGTTCCAACTACATGGCATGTACTATTGTTCATTATCCATCCGAAGTACATGCCTAGGGAAACGGTGTGTGAGTGTACTTCAGAAGTCTTCAGAGTAGACAGCGTGTCCAGTTGGTCATACGCCTTGTAGTTCCTCATTACACGGTCTCCAGTCAGGCTAGCCATTTATGGGGTACATAGTCTAACCCTAATCCGATGGGACTACACGCTGTGTCCATTTTGGCCACACGACGTGTATTTCATAAACCACATGCTACGTGTTCCTATTCAACACACGAAGACATTTAATACTTACACAGAATCCAAAAAAGGCTTGGTTTGGCCGACCGGTCCGATGCATTGAATCTTGAATACATGGCATGTACTGCTGAATACATGCCATGCATTCTGGTGTCGTACGACCAGGAATCTTTGGCACCTCCGGATGAGATCCTCTATTTTATTTTAATCAAAATAAATGAAAAGATCATTTTTATAAGGTGAATGAGAAATGAAAGAGGAGGAATAGATCTTTAGATTCATATTTGCAAGACGATTAACTTGAATTGAATCAAATAAATTATTAAATTCATAATTCATCAAATAAATATTTAAATAATTATAAACTACGATGTATCCTCTCTGCTACCACTTGACAGTTCTGGGCGCAGCGAAAGCGTGGTTGGGACGACACCCAATTTTTATTTTTACGATGATCAATGATTATTCCGTGATCAATACAATGATGAAAACCAGTCTTCAAAGAATATAATCAATGATTTAGATAAAGAGGAAAGAGGTGTGAAACCTTTAAAGATGATCATGTACATCATGTTTATAACTAATTTAAATAATTTCATTAAAAACTAATACATGTATATTTGGAATTTTTCTTCATTGATGATGTTGATCATACAGAATGACCATTCTAGAGTATCACGTTGTGCTTGTAAGGATACAAACTAGAATCCCTCTAGCGCTGATCTACATGAGTTTGGATGGACTCCGATCGACATTTCTCATTCTCTGTGAGGTAGTATGGTGAAGCGAGCTTCTTGTGTATGTCATTCTTGATAGCTTGCTCTTCATCCTTGAACAATGTCTCTCATTCTTAATAGGGGTGAGATGAGGGTTTGATAGAAAAACTATTTGGCTCAACAATTCTCAATTAACCAGGTGTGTGGTTTGCTGTATGGCACAAATTCTTACTTTTCTATTTATATACATGGAATTTCAGTTACAATATTTAATTGCATTGAAACAATTAAATACATTAATGAACTTAAAGAGAACCCATGCTCATAATAATAATACCACATCATTATTAATGGTGCACCAACTTTGGAAAAACAGAATTATAAAATAAAATTCTGCCTCTCAACATAATAGTAGCATCATTGTTATTGAAATGTGTGCCAACTAGTTAAATAATTATTTACCATGTTGCAAATAATTGTTTTACTGATGGACCAACCTTGGTCTGCTCGAAATCCACTTCCATTTATTGAACACACTAATAAATAAATAAATAAATTAGTTATTAAATAAAAATTATATTTACAAACTAGTAAATATATATTTATTAAAATATTCAATAAAATTAATATATATATTTAATTTAAATTATGGAATAATTTTAAATTGAATAAAATTATTCCATGGTCTTGAGAATAATATTTATTTCATTAACTAAATTCAAATAGAATTTAACCAAGACAACTGAAAACACTTTGTGTGCGACCCTCTAGGATTCTTTCTCATTGGCATTAGGTGGGCTTGCTTAAAGTCCAAGAGTACTATCTAGAAAAGGTTCAAGGCACCCAAAAGAAATCACGTAAAGTCACAACAATGACATATACATACAAAAGATGACTATGTAATATAATCCCTTTGTCACAGTATCTTATCAAGCAGGTTTCATCATAGTGTCATCAACTTTTATGCTAGATACGCCATTATTTGACTAAAGGAAATAAACTCATCCTTACACCATGGACATGGAATTTCTCATGACAGTTCTATTTTAATAAAATGGATGAGATATAAACTTCTATAAATGGAAGGGGCAAATCATTCATTGACATATCCATTAATAACGTGCCACTAGTGACGCACCCAATGTACCCTACTTCCCGCCATCTGTCTGCTTGACGGTTTTTGTCAGTAAATCAATGTGCATGAGTCGTGACACGAATTAATGACAATCGTAAAGTCTAAGGATCACTACACACACTGGTACATAGAAATATCTGGTTACACCAAAACATGAATAATTCATACTAGCGGGTATGTTATCATAATCTTCTATCTTGGATATTACGATGTACTAACTTCATGGGAGGAACTCTCATCTGCTTACAAGTACTCTCACCTGACGGTCTACGTGCTATGGGTCTGATCATAGTATGTCATCTAACCACCGAACTATATTTAAGAATATTGTTATATCATATCATGGTTCTCATCATAGAAGGGAACTTCCATGACCTTATCAATGTAACCAATACTATAAGACATTATTATATCATAGTCATGGAAAAAAATCAATAATATGTAATAATACAATAAATATCCTTATAGTGAAAGTAAAACCATTTGGTTCTAGGACACTGACTCTTCTACATGGAATATTCATTTGGAATGATTTTTTCCATGTGTCTACAAGTTCTTAGTGGGAATGAAACTATTTTCCTAGATACAAATATTGATAACCAATGGAAAATAATTAGTTTGACTTAATATTAGATAAGTATAAAATAAAATTGTATTAATATAGATTGAATTAAAATATAAACCTATTTTCTTCAAAAAAAAATTAAATAGTTTTATAGTATGTGTTTCTTATACCACGTAAAAGTACATATGTTATCACGATACTGAAAAATAGATCTTGGAATAATTTTAGAGAGAATTTATACCATTATATCATGGAATAAATCTCTCGAGGAATAAATGTATGAGACATATATGGATATAAATGCAGTTATTATAATTATATAGGCTTTTATTATGAAAAATAATATATGATATTATTTATAATTGTTGTGATATTTTCTACATATACATTATGGTAGAAAAATGACAGTATAATATAAGAGAACAATATGGGAAGCAATTAGAATAATATTATTATACATTATAGAGTATAATAGATATTTTTTTGGTAATGGAGGTATATGGGAACATATTTTAAGGAGATAAAAACTCATATTCCATTATATAAAAGTTATCTAATATAATTTTTACTTACGGTAAAGAATAAGAGATGGTCATTCGTGATAGTTGTAACTATATCTATAAATTTTGAGTGCATTGAGACTTCTAATGCAACAAAATAATTAGTGTTAGTTATTAAATGATTGATCCATTCCTTTAAATATCACATAGTAAATAATGTTTTATCATAACATAAATTACTATAATACAAATTTATTGGTACTTAACATGATTTATTTTTTGACAATGAAAAAAATAAATATACATGAGGATATAACTCCATGTGTATTATTAATAAAGGAGGTGATATAAATGATAATAGAGTATCTGGGAAGTAGAGTTGTGGAATCCCCAAAGGAAAAATCCTTAACCCGTAAGAAGCATCATGTCATCATGTGAGAGCTAACAAATTTTGTTATCATGTATGCTCTTGTGAAATTGGGGGTGTTGTGATAGCATGTTCCCTAGACATGATATACATAGTAAATTATGAATAATATATCATGCACGTAGTGAGATATTCATTATTTAGAAAAGCCAAAATAGTGTGAACATTTCTGAATCTACAATTTACATGGTAACGTATGAAGATTTTTTTGTCACATAAAAATGTTATAAAAGATTCAATGATATAAAAAAATCTATATATACCATGATTTTAATGATTAAAATGTTTCATAGGGTATAGATACATCATGTTTATATGAAAAAAATAATGTGATACCATTAGGTGATGGGATTTATAAAAATTGTGACTTCTTCCCATGAAGTGTTCACTTGGTGATCCCAAGTAAATGAGATCATGAGGACTAACCCACCACTAGAAACATAACATGTTTCATGTGTCATTTGTTGTTTAAATATACAAACACATGTTTTAGGGTCCTTAAATGAGTTTATTATTAATTTTTATCATTTCATTACAAAATTCAATGTAAGAAAAAAAACCACAAAATTTATTCTGTGGAGAGGAATCTTGAATTGGGTGTTCTATTGGGGGTATGAAATTGACTGAATAAGAAAGATAGAATTTATCTCCATAAAAAGAATGTGATATATCAGACATAGTTTCCTATAATGGGATCACCATAACTATATCCATTTTCTTGGTAAATATTTTTTTTTGATATTTGTCATTGAAAAAGAAAATAGGAAATGATGATGACTTGAAATGTGTAACCTAGTTTATGAGATATAACATTTCAAATATATTGTATTACATGACATATGCCGGTAGGAAAGGTTGTAATTTTAATGAAATTTCCTTATCTCCATTGGGTCCATGAAGGTTTTTTATATTCTCTTATTTCTCTATGAATAGTATTCACCACAATCCATATAAGGGCCTAGAGTCCCACCAACCAATCATATTCAGATGTTTTTTCTACTCTAATTAACCTGGTTTTGGGACATGGATTGACCCACCATGGGGTCTATGATAAGTCTTAGAATATACGGCCCCTATGAAAAAATAAATTTATCATTACTAAATTTTATAATAATAGTATTTGAATTTACTTATTTATTTTATTTCCAAGTATTAATGGTAATACAATAGAAAATATGAACGAATGAATATTATTTTAAATTTAAAGGTTTATTTAATATTTTTAGGAATAACGAGTCAGGTTAACGACTATATTTAATTCAGTAATATATTTTTTATATTACTAGAAATAGAAAATAATATATATTATATTAATGACTTACTGATATAGTTATAATATGCTATTTAGAGATTATTTTGTAGGTAAACCATTTTTTGGTTAATGGGTAATGATTACTAGGTATTTCATACATCAAAATAAAAGTGAGAGGAGGATACCATTTGTGAATGATTTATTTCATGAATTTTAGAGCTTCAATATCAACCCTACCACTTCATAGAATGCGATGTTATAGATGAAAATAACTTATTTGAGTTCTCCTTCATGGATCAGTGCATCAGTGATTGTTATGACTCTGAATGTTTCATCAGATCACTCAAATATCACTTTAATATCAATGATCAATGTCCCCATAGTCATTAAATGAATTTTTTGTTGATATTGATAGTTCCATCCTTAATTACAATGAAAATATTCACTGGTGAATACTGGTTGTCAAAACACTATAAAATCAATCAAGTTAATTTTTGGATTTCCTTTTTATGTGTAAAATAATTATTTTGAATCGTCATATTTTTAAATTGTATGTGCATCATTAAAATGAAGCAGCTTTGTTGATCAGTGATGAACATTTGTGAATACATGTTTCATATTTTTTCTCTTTACACCCCGATATCTTAATATATATGTTTTATGACTCGAATATATGGGTTATCGTCTCTTCGAGATACTTCCTTAGACCCCTACTGATATTTTTCATCCTATTTCATATGGGGAGGCATGCCTATGGTCTAATATAGATCCAATCCATTTATTAATCATTTGGAGATAGGATATGACATTAAAAATTCATATCATTTTTTTATTTTTTCTTACTATTTGGGATATGGTAGGTAGGTGATATAGGAATGTGATGAATCATGTGATGGATACTGGGATGGAGCAGATAAAACCTTTACCTAGTAAAAGAACATGTTTCCAAGGATGAAATTATATTCTTAGTTTAAGATATTATAGTTATTTCTATGATTTAACATTTTTTGAGGAACATGATGTTTGAGATTTATAATTTATTATGAATTTTTGGCTCATGTATAATTGAAAATATACATGTTCTAGATTTTAATGTTATCCTATAATGGTAAGAGATATCATATGAATAAAGATTCAACATAAAATATTCTATTAAAATGTAAAGGTATTTTTGTATGCTCTTTTCTCCAATAATGAGAGGATTATCAATTTAACGTTTCATGTTCTTCTCATATGTGTTTTTATTATAATTATTTAGTGGTGTTTTCCTCAGCTAGAATGACATGTATATGTATTTTCATCAAATGAAAATTCATGTGGATATATTTTGATATTCTTTCTGATAATGATGATATAATCCCTAAGTGTATGGGACATGGGGTGATTGTAGTGGGTTGGTGTTTGACCATGATGCCTTGTCCTTAAACATTTGTGGGTTGATGTTATATGGAATGATTATTTAATGTATCAGTAAATACCAATTAAATGTTTTCCACATATCCTGGAATGATGATATACGTAACTAAACTATGCAATTGTGGTTATCTATATACAAATTGTCATAGGGATATACTGGTTGAATTTACCATATAAGATTTATTATTTAATATTATATTAAAAACCAATAGGGTGTTTCCCATACATATTTTAATGAAATTCTTCTTAACTATGCCAGTGAATGTGGTTTCCCTTGGCATGGGTTGTCTGTGATGATGTCGTTGGATGTAATAGTTGTGTAAAATGAATGGTGTCACTTGAGGGAGAATTCCCTTTGGTGGATGCTCAGTGAGG
Source organism: Viscum album (assembly GCA_963277665.1). Taxonomy (NCBI): domain Eukaryota; kingdom Viridiplantae; phylum Streptophyta; class Magnoliopsida; order Santalales; family Viscaceae; genus Viscum; species Viscum album. The sequence continues at coordinate 387,997,626 of OY728137.1, forward strand.
ATCGATATAGAGTGGGATAATGATTTTGGCATGAAATTATAGTTATAAATATACCATTATTTATTCAATATAGGTGTATGGAATATTTATTTTGGGATCATAAATTTTTTATACTAGAAATTTTTGTTTGTTTCGATGACCGACAGATCCTTTTTTTACTCGAATTTAGTGATTTAGTGACTTGTCTGGTTAAGGAAAACTGATAAGAGGGGTTGGTCCTAGTTTTGTGGTGTTTTAGCAACACGAAGAATTTTCATGTGGTATAAGTTTTGAACAATTCTTGTGATATACTAAAATATGTGGTTTTTACATTATTGATCCTTAAGGATGATTATTCGGGGGGGGGGGGTAGGCCCGATTGGTCAGATTTGAGTTAGTGGCATAGGGGTTCCTAGTATAATTTAATACCCTCAAGCGGGGTATGAAAAAATGATTGATGGATGACTTTGTCATTTGGGATGAAAATAAATTTTGGTTCATGTGATTTTATTTTTGTTATTGGTATTAAATGGTATGGACATTTGGGTACCAAACCCTATTTACATTGGATTCACTTTAAAAGCATTGTGTACAAATAGGATTTTTCATTTGGTTTTGGTACGATGTCATATGGAAGCTATGTGTGTGGTCATGCATGGAACATGAAAGGTAACCATTTTTTTTATTGTGTAAGGAGGGTTCTCTAGTCAGATGAAATGTATATTCCAAGTGCCATGGTCATCATCGAACTATGCATGCGTAATTATAGTGATGTGTTACTAAGTCTATCATGAGCCGTATTTATTTAAATCTGTTGTATTGGATCATATATTGTTGATTTTTTATATGAGAAAAGTTATTTACATGTGGAAACAAATTATTTTTTTAATAAATAAAAAATAATGATAGTGGATTAGAATGAGTGAACCATATAATATTAGGGATGAATATGTTCATCTGGAACATAAAGAGAGGGTTAAGATAAGACATACAGTGTGTAGTCCAACAATTTCATATTGATGGTGGTGAGATATGTTATTGATTTGGTTATAGTATGTTATAAATATTGATTTTCCCTTCAAGTTGGGATGCATGGAGTTTGTTTCATATTAGTGATCAAGAATGAGTGTTTTAGATATTCCCATTCATTTCAATTGTCCATGGATGGATCCTGGATATGAAAGTTTAGATTTATGATTTGGAATGTCAAAAAATGGTTATCTAATGGTCGGGAGTGTGGTTTCATTAACTAGTGATCAAAATCCCTTTTGGATGGCATCATCATATCAAGATGAGATTGATCATTATAAGACCATTTAGCTATCTCATAATATGAGGATCTCTGATATTTAATTCAATCAATTTAATGATTGATTATATAATGTAAATCATGTTTTATTATTTAATGGAGTCTGAGTGTCAGTTTTATGATTAGTGGAAATTTAGAATGTCTGTACGTGTTCATATTGGGAATACGTAACTACTTGCATTTAAAGAATGATTAAATGAATTATTTATTATGGTGTCATCCATGGAATCACATATGAATATGGGTTTATATTTATATTTATTTTACATAGTGATCATGGGATTATTTTTGGATTTTGGGCATTGAGATTGTGTTTTGGAAGCATTTCGATGGGTGTGGATATGAATTTTGAGGCCGTCCAGATAAGAGATGTTTAAATTGTAACTATTAAAATTTATTTGGATGAAAATAGAAAAAAAACCCAATGATTTCAACATTTTTTTCTATAATGGTTGGATATTTGATGTTATTTGGGATTTTTTAAGGAAAACGAAGTATGTTTTCAATGTGGTTGTAGAGTAGAAGAAATTGTGTTCTGGCATAGAATTTGGGAACAATAATTGTAACCTATATTTAAAATAGATTTAACCAATATTTTTTTTTGTTGAATTATGTTTTAATCCATGTCAAGTGGTTGATTTGACCTTTGAGGCCATTATTTGACTTGAAATTCATTTATTAGGGAGCATCCTCACATCAAAATTGGTCGTTGGAAGAAAAATTCTATGGTGGGGAACCATAGATTTCGTGATCAATTATAATATGGATCATTAGTGTCCCTGGATGGAAAAATATCCTAAATAGACATCTTAGTGTTTAAAATTAATTCATGTGATAAATAATATTGTTGGGAGATGATTGACATATTATGGAATTATAATCATCAAGCACTTTAAGAATCGGAAAAAATAAATCAACCATTTGAACATGTTTTTAAGTCCGAGGTAGTTTGGGATAAATAATTATAAGTCCACGTAGACATATAAGTGGTGAGAAGTGTTACTATGTGGAGTTTTCAATATCTAAATTTAAAAATGTCATTAATTTCAATGAAAATTGTAATTTTTGAAATTAATAGAATGGAATTATTTTTAAACAAGATTTGGATATGAATTCTAATGAATAGATACCATAAACATGGTTATTTTGTAAAAGTAATATATGTTGAATGGTGGATAAGAGGTTTTTAATAATAGTATATGGATTTTAGGCTATTCACGATATAATATTTAGTCACTGATTATTTGATAGTATCTTGTGAGTTATTCCATGGGGTTGGTAGTGGGTCAGGTTCCACTTATAGTTACATAGGCTAGCTGGTGGCTCACTACTTGCTAACTATCGATGTAATGAGAAATCAAAATTTTACCCCTTTGAATTTCTATGAGGGGGAATCCCCTCTCACCTCTTCTAATTTCACATATAAACTGGGCCTGAACCCCTCACCCATCCATTTCGCCATCAAATAGGGGTGATTTGTTTTTTGTTTTTGAGAAATCTATGCTCTACTTCACCTCGAATGTTATCATTTATTTTTTTCATTGCATCATACATGTTTTCTAGGTTTCTAGTTTGCAGATTTGATTCGGATTTCACTTGATTATGGTGGAATTAGTTGAGTTTGAAAGGGGTTTCACATTACCCTTATAGAGGGAATATTAAAAAGATATATAGGTTCCACTATTGGTTGTTTTGAAAATGATACATTTAATCATAGAGTTTTTTATTGTTATTTATTTAATGTAAATGTTATTTGATTATTTTTTTCTCGATTACTTTCTTGGCACATCACCTATAAATATTTCAGGAGAAGATGATGAGTTATTAGTGTATTTTTCCTCACGATTTAAAAGAGATGAGAAATTTTTTAGTAATTCTTAGATGGTTATTCCAATTTGATAAAAATTTAATTAAATTAATCTCTACTCTTTAAGTAATTATTTTTTGTTATAATTCATTACTATGATCTTTTTGGTGTGTGGTCAGGCCTCATGTTGTATAGAGATGGTCAGTTGAGCTTAGTTAGGCATAGATTAGTCTTAGTGAGCCTAGGATGAACTATTATAATGTGAATTAACTTATGTTTGTAGAATCAACATGACTTAGGTAGTCTCAAAACAAGATGTTTTTATTTTTGTATGATGTAAACATGCATATATGTGTGTACGACCTCACCCATAATGGGTTTTTAGTATTATTACTAATTTTTTCTATTTAATTTTTAATTATATAATTTAAATTAAATTTTGAAACAATTTTGGGAACCCAAGAATAAAGAGTCATGGTTCATGGGGAACTATCAATCTTTTTTACTTATTTTACATATCATTTTTAAATTGTCAATAACTGGACAAAAGGTTTCCTAGATTATAGGATAACTCACAGAGGGTGTGTGGTATGAATTGAGATGTATTGTCCTTGTTGGTTGTGTTAGGATACTTGATATATGAAAATAATTTTTGGATAGATGGCCAAAAAATTGGACTTGATTTGGGGTGAGTTGAATATTCTGGTGCGACCCTTGACACATGGTTGGGCGGTTGGAACCAAGACTGCTCTTTGCTGGATATAGAGTATGGTTTGTGTTTGTTTCCAATCCACATAGGATTGATCAAGGAGTTTGCAAGGAAAGTGTCCCTAGAATTGAAGCTGAAAGAAGTATTTTAAGTGGCATAGTTTTCTAATGCTTTCTGAATTTTTGTGCCTTGAAATCAAGAGTTTGTTTGTGAAAAAGGAAGGTTTTCGGAAATGTCAGTATGTGGAAAAGGTTTTCTAGGATCAGTTTGCAGATCAATAATTATGGCATGCATGATGAAAAACATTGAACCATGTTTCTAGAATGGTTCATGGAATGGAAAATGGTATGCCGACTAGGTAGTAGGAATGGTTTGCGAAGTGAATGTAGTACATAAAAGGATAGAGGTTCCTTGGATAGCTTGTCATTAGCATAAATGAGGTGGTGATTTGAGACTCCATAAAGGGAATTGTTTTCAAAAATGAGGTAGATATTTTTGTTGATGCAAAGGAAGAAAAGGTGGTATAGGGGCCACATAGGAAAAATGGGTCTTGAGAGATGCATGGTACACGGTAAAGGTGGTTCTGTGTTTATGATTTGGTAAATATAATTTTAGCGAATTATGCAGATCTATTTGCCTATAAAATGAAATAAAATACCTTAATTAAGAGGGATATCTAAGAATAAAAAATCCAGAGGAATCTGGATACCCGTAGATGTAGTTATTGAGAAGTTAACTCCATAATGAGTTTTTTAAAAATATAAAAAGAATTTGGAAAGGTCCAGAAAAATTAAAAGAAGATTGTATGCATAGGAAGAGGACCAGTTTTTGGAAGAAAGAGGTGGTACACATAACCATGTCTGTATGCGGAGAAAGAAATATTTCTATGGTTCTCTTGTAGTATGTGGATATAATGAGGAACTATACATAGTGAGGATGTACGCAAAGAAAATTGGTACACAAAATACCGTTTGTGGTGAAGAACCAGTACAGAAGAGAAGGAGAGAATATAGTACATGAACACAGTCTGTGAAGGTGGTACATGGTCATAGTTTATAGAGGTGGTACGTGGATATAGTGTGTGGTGAACTCTAGTATGTAGAGTAAGAACACCAGTTTACAGAGGATATGTTCGGGAATAAACAATACATTGAATAGTAGATTATTTCTATCAGGGAAAAGGGACTTCAACGGATCATCTATCTACAACTGAAGATGCAATATTCAATTACAACTCATTAAAGAAACCTTCTAGTCGATAAACTGGGTTCATATTCTTCCCAACACAGTGATCAAGAGGGATTCAATTAATGTGATTCAAGGGATGTTGTGTGTTACCCATAAAACCTTATAATAATAGTGCTCATGGAACATAGTGACTCTACTAAACTTTTTTACTCCACAACTAGTGAAGATTAGTGGATGGTCTGACTTAAAATCTATCAGGGTATTCTCCTTGGATGTATCCCTTAATGGTGAACCAAGTAAAATTGATAGTTCTTCACTTTTCATGAGATATTGTGTTTTCTTCACATTCTAATCAGACAGGTTTAACATGTTTATACCAATGTGGAAACAAGATCTATCAGTTAAAAAGAAAATGTTTACTCCCTGATTCACCCCTCACCTCTCAGGGTGTTCTGGGGTCCTTCATTGGACTTATTCCCATATATTCAGATCATCGCCAATATGGAATACCCCTAGAGGCCTATGATACTATGGGATGAGTTTTTTTTGGAATTGATGGATGAAATATCCTGTAATAATTTGGTATTTTCTCAATAGATAAGTCATGATCAAGGATACTATGTTGGATGCCTATATAACTGTTACCACCTAAGGGAACCATGTGGGTACCCCATTGGGAGATGAAATTCAGTTGATATATGTGGATATGTCTTGATATTGTTGGGGGTGGCACCTAGAAACCAAACAAGATTTTAATCTAGAAGGGTCTTTGGTGATGATAATTTTATTGGGATTTCAGCTGGTCCCTATTATACTTTAGATTTATTTTTGATTTGTTTGTGATATACCAAGATTCTTGGTAATTATCTCTCGGCTCTAGTAATACAACGACGACATGAGATGGTTAGGTAACACCTATTGACATGAATGTGAACCTGGGATAGCTGTTTTGGATTTGATCTAGTCTCACGTAACATTTTGAGTGCATTCCAAGCTCGTATAGTATCTAGTGATATGGTTGATGTGGGAGGGGATTCCATGATGTGGTACGCATGATTCATCATTAGAGCTCTAAATAGTGTTTGCACATCAATAATAGAGATTTTATGATTTCAATTAACATTGTGATACCATTTGAAATTATTAGGTACTTGTATTTAAATTTTGATACTAGTAGACCCTTGAAAATTCCCATTTTACCTATGATTTGAAATGTAGTATGAGGTTTATGTAGGGTGTATATCCTTGTGATCATTTATGGATATCTTGATAGATATGAATGGATTGAATCAATTGATTCATATGATACCCTCTAGAATTTGATTGATGAACTGGATATGTTACAACCTGACCTGAGAGGGCTCAAGCCATAACTTCACCAAGCTCTCCTGCAAAAGACCAAGGGATAGAAACTACCATTGAGATGCCATAACACACCCATGGGAGGCATTAACCTAAAGTGACTACAAAATAACCCACATATCCAATCCCATAAAATGGTTAAATATAAATGAACTAAAAACAATATATGAATATTCATATAATCCAATTATCATAGAATGATATAAAGAACTTGAATGCATAAAAAGGGCAAAAATACAAGGCCACTCAAAAATTGAAAAATAATATTCGACATATTCCAAAGGAGGGGACTAATGTAATATAAAATACCTATATACACATCAGTCATTATAGCCAGAACTAATCTCTACCAATAATTGGTCATCTGTGGAATTCGTAAAATGATTTCTTATCTACATAAGAGATGATATTTGCTAGAGAGTCCCATGAAGGGGTGAGTATAACAATACCCAGTTGGAATTACCAAAATCCCAAGGCATAAAACATCATTAGTATTCATCTCATCAAACATATTTATATCAATAATATTTGATACATAATGATAACTGAAGATATCACATATATAATAATAAATGACTCTGATTTGAAAAAGGTCTCAACCAATGTCAGTCATTGAACCGATATGAGGTTTAAAGGAATCTCTCATCCAGGAGAATTAACTCTTTGAACCCTACTATACCTAATGAAACTCAACGAATTAATATTTCTCATCTAGTATATCTAACTTGATGGAACATCCCCACCATCCCAGAGGTTACACTTATCTAGGAGGAACTGCTCACCAAGATATACTTACACTGATGACACTCATCCTATAAGTCATGTTCATCAGGTCTAGACAAGATGAAGTATATAAGAAACAATGAGGGTTTGCCTAAGAAGAACACTTTATAAGACTAAACCTCATCATAAAGATTAAAACTCAACACACATATATGGTTTTAATGTCAAGGTCTGATTGGGGTTACACCAAAACCTACCGAAAACATCATTTTATATAGGGGATCAATGATTGTGTACTATTGTTCAAAAAATTAAAACACCCACATCCAAAGTTACTAAAATGACATGAGGATTTCTATAGACCTCTTTTAGGGATACATTATCCAAGATGAAAAGGTATTTATCAAAACAGAATCATCCAAAACACTCTATAATAAGGCATCTCACCCACACCACACTAATCATTATGATGATACATAGGGGTTAGACTCTATGAAAACATGACGCTTCACAGAAACCTTAAAGGAATGGAATAAGGGAACACATTCATTCGATACTAGTCCAAGGGATCTCATACATGCTCACTATAATGATGAGATGAAAAATTAGAAGAATTAAACTATTACTAAACTAGGTACATGTTGTGTCCCTAGGGGTAAATTATAATTCTCACAATGCATGGAACTCCCTATGTCTCATGATAACATGAAATTAAACTTTACAAAATAAATATTGTGTCCCATTATAAAAAATATCAAGTTTAGTGACATTTTTAAATGCTTCTAATTTAGCAATGTATCATTAAATTTTTTTCTAATTTAGAAATGTTTTGTAAAATTTTTACTAATTTAGTGGTGTTTACTAAAAGATTCACTAATTTAGTAGTGTTCCTTGAAAAATTAACTAATTTAGTGATTTTTCCTTAAAAAACTAAATTGGTAATGTTTCCAGAAAATCATAACTAATTTATTGACATTTCATAAAAAATTTACTAATTTAGTGACGTTTCCTAAAAGTCATCTCTAATTTTGGGACATTTATAGTAAACATTTCAAATTTAGGGATGTTTCTAAAAAATGTTGCTAATTTAGGGAGGTTTTTTAAAAATCATCTCAAATTATGCAATATTTTATGAAAATCATCTCTAATTTAGTAATGTTTCCTAAAATTGTCCTTAATTTATCAAACATTCCTCTAAATGTTTTTGATTTTGAAATATCTACATAAAAAAGTCACTAATTTAGAAATGTTTCTTAAAAACATTTCTTATTTAGAAATGTTTCTTGAAAAAACGTTTCTAGAAATATATTTTGGTGTAGATCATTTCCCCACATCAATGTAAATTTATATTAATGGATATAAGAATGGGGTGATCCATATAGCCTAGTAATGGAATAAACATGAAAATACATGAATATAATAATACATGTTAGATAATTAATATCAATGTGGAATAAAATAACATGAATAGTAAGGTGTCAACTAGCATGATAATCATAACATGGTAAATACAGTAACAACCTAAAACATAGCATCATATGTCAATCCTAAACTTCCATGACTTCATGGTGCACAAAGTCCTATAAAGGAATTAGGCACACCCCTATAGCAATATTACATATAATGATACTAAACACTACCCACTACATTGGAGAGGTATGTAATTCTTCATGCACTCATCACTTTCATTTCAATCTCATGTTTATGTGTGCCACATATATCATAAAATATCGATTCATTCATTATCATAATATATTAAATGATCATGTAGAGTGGAGTAAATACATTTATGTCCAAAATAAAAAAGTATATATTCATAAAAGTGAACACTATTGATAGGAAATGGGTATGAAATTCACTACATAGTTTGTTTGGCAAGGAAAATCACAGTGAAAATGAGACAGCATAATAGTGTCACATAAATGTTCATAAAATTGGATGATGAGAGAAAAATGGGTCTCTACTTATTTCGAAATGAAGTGGAAAGAAAATAAGGAAATGTAAGAACATGCCCACACATTGATAATTAGAAAAATAAGGCATATGATAATAATTAATCTTGACAAAAAGGGGAACAGAAAGGATGATTTTGAAATTTTTGTATGGTGATGGGTGTACAGGAGAGCGACTAATTAGAGAGAAATGGGTCTATAATAATTTATACATAAAGAGTTTTGTATGGTTGAGGAGATAAAACATACGCCATCATTAGTAAATTAAAAAAAATGTCATAATACATAAGAGATTCATGAATAAAAGTTAGAAAGAGAGGATCCCTTTCCTTAAAAGTATGACACCAAAATGTTTAAAGGGGTTTTTTTGAGAGCTTAGGGAAGCTTGCGAGGATTATAGAGAGAGGATGAAAGAGTAACGTCATGATAAAAGTATTTTTTATTGAAGATTAGTGGGATATTTAGTGGGTATATGTAGAAAACAAGGATGATTTCTTAAATATTTTTCTTTTGGACTCTACAAAATTAAATATTTCATACTACAGACCTTAAAATGGTTTTTCCCATGGTATTGAAAAATTTGGAGAGGATTTAATTATTTTATTAGTAAAATCTATGATGTTATTTAATTATTAACCGTGCATATGTGTAGGGTTTTTACACTTTTAATGAAATGAATTTAAACTCACATAATATATTATATGATTTGGAGGATTCATAATGAATTAATAAAATTAATAAAATAAACTTAATATCACATTATGTTATGGGTAAAAGATATATTTGGCCGAATATACAATTTATTTTATGTATTACATCATTTTTGGGTCATTTTGATGTAATAAAACACACTGTATATTTATACGGCATTTAAATTTTTCCCCAAAAATTCAGCTATCTCAGAAAATTATAAAAATTTCATTTTTGGATAATATTGATATTATTATTTCAAAAATAATATTCTTTTTAAATAAAAATTTTTAAAAAATTTTAATTTTAACTTTTAAAATATGTTTTGACATTTATTAAAAAATGATGGCTTTTTGACAATAATATTTTTCGATCCCTTATAAAAAGTAAATTTCACATCATCAAAATTTTATGACAATTTATAATTAATAAAAATTATTTAATAATAATTTATTTAAATACTATTTATTTTAAAATTTCATTAATTCTTCAAAATAAATACCTCAATTGAAATTGATTATTACCTAAAAATACAATTTGTATTTAATTGATTCAAAATCAATATCATTTATAAGAAAAAAAATATAAATGAAATTAATTATTCTATAAAATATAAATATTCATTTTATTTAGGTATTGATACATATCACTTTATTACACCAAAATACGCCCTAAGAGTAAGGTGTGCGATGGTGAGACTCCAATGACCCGAACATTTGAATAATATTTGTTTCATGAATTTGTGTGTTATATTATTTTGTACTAAAAAAACTATCTCCTTTTATTAATGAAGTGAGTATAATTAAAATGGGACTATTATATTTTTAATTTTATATGACCACTTGTCAATTTGACCATTTAAAACTATACTATCAATGTTATGATTATTGTTTATAATTAAAAATGATCATGGTTAATTAATACAGAATGAAGAGATGATTGCCTAATAAAGTAGGCTCGGGCCATACGTAGCCCATCCGTTGGAGACTAGGATGGAGGTAGAATCACCAGGCTTTGCTCTAGGCCAAGCCCATGACAAGAATCAACATGTCAATCTTGAACGTAATTTCCTTTAAGAAAAGTTCAAAATGAAAAAAATTACCACTCAGGTGATGTTGTCCGAGCTACCTTAAGATTATATCACCATTTCACACCTTACTCTTAGGTCGAATAAAGGTGATATAAAGGTATATAAGACAACTACTTATTTAATTTGCGTAATCATTTTTAAAATAAAATTTCTATTGCTTATTACGGTAAATTTTTTGAATTTCAAATATCAAAATTAATAATGGTAGATTTTTTAGAAGTTTCATATTATTGATGAATATTGAAGAAAAAATATTATTTTAAAATAATTTTTATACTTTAAATAATTAAAAATGTGAAATGATTTTGAAAAAATGGACATATATATTTGTGATCAACAGAAAATTTAGAGTCTGATAAGATCTACATAATTTTTTTGTGAATAGTAAATTATGAAGAGTAATATTAACCTTATGAATAGTAATATAAAAAATTGAATAGTAACCTCACTTAATTTTTTATAAATATAATATAGGCATCTTGAATGGTAATATTATATAATAGCATAAGAAAATAACTATTTTGAAAATTATAAGTTTATATTATATTTTTTTCTTGTAAATAGTGATTTTACTTAAAAATTATATATGTCATATTTAGATTTTTTTAAAAAAAATCACTTAATTTTGGGATTTAGAACATTTATATTATATTAAGGTTAATTTATGTGATTTTTATAAAATTTTTTGTTTTTCGGTGAATAGAAAAAAATACAGTTTTGATTTTTGTTTTGTTTAATGACATCATTAATGATGAAATAGTGATGTAATATTATTGGTTTAATATTTAGGAATAAAATATGTTATGGGGTTTCTCAAGTGTCCCAAACCATGGTAAAGTAGCATAATAATGCCCTTGGTGTTGGAAATACCAGTAATAACATGTCCCTTGGAAATTAGTAAAATATTCCCTCACTTTTGTTATAAATACAAACCCATTACATCATCAATTTCATTCAAAATTCCTTCTGAATAATCCCTAATCTTTTCCCTCCCATGGAGTCCTCAAAAGGTTCCATAAATCAAATTAGGTCCCAACCATTGAGTTTTTGAAGATACTCTTCAATGTAAGGGAACCGTTCACCCTCCTCCTTTAGTCAAGACTTATTTTATGTTATGTTTTTAATCTCAATTGTATTATCATGGGGTACGATATTATGTATATTTATTGTTATCCATTTTATGTCCAAATTATTATAGACCCTTTCCTATCTTATCAACTGAATTTTTGAATTTATATGCGACACTGTTAGGATGCTGAATTTTCATAAGGGATTTCATAACTTCTTTTTTTCATTCTAATTAAATTTTATGTGGTATTTCATGAAAATATACAATCCATGTTCTTATATTAATATTTTTCTATCTCTATACTATATTATTATTCTCTTATTAATGGTTTACCTATATCCCCTCTCTTTTAAATGTTTTCTCAAATCATGTTGCATAGCCGTTATGCGGCATAATTTTCATCTCAAAACATCACTCTTTTTTCTTAATAAAATATCTTATTTTCATCGGGTAAATAAACAATCCCATTTCATTTATAAGTGTTTTCATCAAGACATAAAAATGATATATTTAGTTTTGGAGTTTACATATGTAAAACCATCATTCCTTTTTCCATGGGTTATTAATGATATAATGATCATGTTTTTAATCACTTCTTTCTAAAATGTCTCTATTTTGATGTGAAACCCATTTCTTTTATTATCTTAGTGTAATTTATGAAATGATTTATTACGATCTATGTGGATCACATGAAAATTAATACATATTATGGTTACACCCTGATAGCGCTCCAATGCAGCGGGTAAAGAAATTAATCTCTATATAAGACATGTTTTAGGATATCTTGGTGAATAACCCTGGTAATTATTATGGCACGCTAGGGATGGAACATTGTGATATTTTTATAAATGTATAATTTTAATATTTTAGAAACATATTCACATTATGTTTCAGTGTATTATTATTATTATATTCCTATTTATCATACTATCATGATACTCCTCATGTTCTTATTGATATCGCTCGAGTACACATGTAAATTGTTTCACTTGTTTTCCTTACTAGGACATCTTCTCAACCATTCCCTTGATGTCTATCTCTAGTTTATTATATGAAATAATTGTTCATAGGATTACATTTTCAAGAATACATTCAATATGATTAAAATATTATTAAATATTTCCATGTATTATGTACCCCATTTCCAAGACACTAGACTTTAAAGATCATTTTTGTAAAATGTAATGAACAGTTATGTAATAAATGGTGGGATTAAATTGCTGGTATCAAATGATAGTTTAGTTATTTGTGGAAATTATGATATGAAAACCTCAGAAAGAACACTATATACAAGTTTAAATATATGAAAACTTCCTAGTATTTTGGTTAAATATTTAATAAGTGGTTTCTAAACAACTAAATCACTGTTTGGATACACACAAGTGTATGTGGCTCATGAACAAAAGTATCTAGCGGTAAAACCCAAAAACACCACTTTGATCCAGACTCATATAGGAATAGGTGCATGACCATAGGATTTTATACACTATTGGTTTGATAGTATTGGGGGATATATTTGGTTATTTACATAATTTGATGAATAATTGTGAAGGATTTATAGTGATATGTAATTATTGTTAAAGAATAATATGTTTAAGAATGTGTTTTTCGATATAAAACATCATTTATAGTTAATATATTAATAAATGAAATAATCTTATTACTAAGGATTTATTCTTTTAGAAAATGGAAGGAAATAGGTAAAACCGTGGAAATGGAGACTGTAATGGACCATGTACAAACATACCTCTAATGGAAGCCTGAATAGAAAATTTCATGACAATGATAAACCAAAAAACTCAAGTTATTGTTAATAACTTAAATCTAGCTGAGATATCGATTTCACCACGAAGGTAAATACAATCTGTTGTATCCTTTATGGACCAATAAATGACAACCTTCATTGGATAAACTGATCCATTGATGTCTGAATAGTGGATCAGCTATATCAAGATGATTTTTTTGTACTCCATTTCTCAAAATAAGAAAAGGTCACCCTCGATATTTACCTCTTAGAGGGATAAGTGGATCAATTGTGGGAACTGATTAAAAACAAGCGGCTAAGAGTGGAGGTTAATGATATGGAGTGGGAAGAGTTTAGAGGTATCTTCATCAATAAGTATTTCCCTCGTTCAATGACAACAAAAATGGAGAAGGCGTTTTACGACCTGAAGCAGAATTAAAATGAATCTTTTGGAATCTATGAGATGAACATCAAATGACTTACTTGTTACACCACAAGAATTGTCAAGGATAATACTATGAAGGTTTATAGTTTCTCTGGTAGACTAATACCTCATTTGCAGAATAATCTAGCCTACTAAGACTATGATTGGTTTGGAGTGATCTTGTGGAGTGCTGTGAAAGTAAAACTGCAGTTCAGTGAGGTGAACTTGTCTCATAAATGCAATGATAAGAATAGATCAATGTAGTCACTTTTGGGGACGATATTTTATCAGGGAAGAGTATGAAAGCAATTACAATGTCCCAAGTGTAATAAATCGGGGAAGAAGCATTCGAGGAACAACCTGCTTGGGAGAGGGAAGTGCTAAAAGTTTGTAAGAGATGGTCATATCATAAAGAATTGTTATAGTGATGGGAAGACTCAACTACCAAATAACAATGGCAAGTGGAAGATGGTGTATGCCCTGCCTGATGTCCAATTCTTCAAGTGTGGAAATCTTGGAAACTTTTCTAATCAGTTTCCAGATCCAAGGGAAGTGGAGGGGAATCACCATTTTCCTTGGAATATTCTATGGGAGAAAGTTCATGTTTTCTCAATCAATATGGCTCATTTAGAAGTTCCAAATGATGTGGTGATAGTTAATCTTGTTGTTCTGTCAATTTAAGCATGCACTTTTTTTATTCTGGTTCTACAGATTCCTTTATTTTTTCTTTGATTGAAAAGAATTTAGAATCAACCCATTAAATGATAAAAGTAGAGTTTTCAATCATTACTCCTAGTGGAATTATCCAAACATCATAAGTGTTTAGAAACTCTAGTATTTAATTTTTGGATCCCAATATTATCCAAAATCATGTAGTCATTCCCATGATGGAATTTGAAATTATACAAGAGAAGGAATGGCTCTCAAAGTATAATGATAATATCAAATGCAAATGTAAGGAAACCTCCATAGTATTTAATGGAAAACCCAAACTTATATTCCAAGGAATGATTTCACTACATGATTTTTGTATAGAAACTCCTCATATAGCATATATATGGAGTTGATCAGTGAAGAAGAAGATGAAGGAAATTAGAGAATAAGGATATAAAATTTCCCCATCGTTCATGAATACATTGACGTATTTCATGAAGAGTTACTCCGACCACCCCCAGAAAGAGAGGTAGAGTTCTCTATTGAACCCATACTTGGATCTCATCTAATATAAGAGACCCCGTATAGGATGGATAATGTGGAGCGGGAGTAATTAATGACATATCTCCAAGATCTTGTGGATAAGGGGTTTATCTAACTGAGGGTTTCTCCTTGGATAGAAACTTTTCTCTTTTTGATGAAGATTGATGTATCAATGTGAACTGAATGGGATCACAATGATGAAAAAATACCATATTCCAAGAATTGATGAATTATTTGAACAACTTCATGGGGATCAATTCTTCTCCAATATTTATTAATGATTTGGTTATCATCAATTGTGGGTGAAGAAGGAAGATATTCCAAAAATCACCTTCCGATTAAGATATTGGCATTATGAATTTGTTGTTATACCCTTCATACAGACTTATGCACCTGTGATTTTTATGGATTTGATGAATAAATTCTTTAAGGACTATCTTGAAATTATTTTGGTAGATTTTATTAAGGATATTCTGATATACTCCAAATTTCATGAGGAGCATGAAGATCATCTAAGGGTTATTTTAAAAACCCTATGGAAGGAGAAGGTTTTTGGAAAGTTCAGCAAATGTGAATTTTGGGTAAAACAATTTGCTTTCTTGGGGAACATTTTAACCAATTAATGAATCATATTTTACCCTACAAAGACAATGATTGCAGAGGAGTGGCCTTATCCTACAACAATAACTAAGATTCGTATTTTCCTTGTATAAGCGGGGTATTTTAGGAGGTTTGTGAGACACCTTTAACTAATTTCTAATCCACAATCCATGTTAACTAAAAAAGGGGTTAAATTCATCAAGAAAGTGTAGTGTGAGGAATGTTTCCAAGAGCTGAAGAATATGTTGGTTACTTCACCCGTGTTAACTCTACCCTTAAGTTGAGAAGGATTCTTTGTTTTTAGCGATGCATCTATAAAAGGGATTGGTTTCGTCCTCATGAAAAATGATAAGGTGATTGATTATGAATCTCAACTAATGAAGTATCAGGACTAGAACAATCCTATGCATGATCTTTATATGGATATGTTTGTTTTTTCTCTAATGAGATGGATGGACTATGTTTATGGGGAGAAATGTTATATATACATAGACCATCAATATTTGAATTATATTTTCACACAAAAGGAATTGAACATGAGACAAAGGATATGGTTGGAACTTCTTAAAGACTATGAATTTTCAAATCTTCATCATTCTGGTAGAGAAAATGAATTCAATAATTCATTAAGTTGGAAATAGAAAGTTTTTTTGTCAATGTTTTGGATTCAAAAGATCCCTTCATCCAATACCTAGTAAAAATAGGAATAGGAATTATAAGGGAAGGGACATCATCAACCCTATCCCCAAAGATTTCCCAACAGTATTTACAATAGAAGATCACAAAATATCAGAAATAAGAATCTTTGTTACAAAAGAAGTTTGAGGCTGTGAAACATGGGAAGTTTCTTGAGTTCAATATTGATCATGAAGGTGTACTGATATTTTAAACAAGACTATGTATTCCATCTATTATAGAAATATATATGGATCTAATGGATGAATCTCATTGCTTTTCTTTCTATATACATCCTGGAAGCACGAAAAAAGTATAGGGACCTTCATGATCATTATTGGTGGGATAATATGAAAAGATAGATCTTTGACTACCCTAACAGGTGCCTAGTATGTCAGCATGTGAAGGCATAGAGACAACTTCCTAAAGGGGTATTACAAACACTACCCCAACCAGATTGAATGTGGGAAAATATCACTATAGAAGTTGTCACTGGTCTCCTACGAACGTCCAAAGGAAAATATTTTATATGGGATAGAGTGGACCATCGCACCAAAAATACCTTCTTTTTCCTTATTCTGGATGTTTTATCTCTTAATTTAATTTCATATATTTATGTGAATTAAGTGGAATGGCTACACAGTGTTCCACTTTCTAGCATATCTGATCATGATCCAAGCTCTAAATCAAAATTCAGGAGAAGTCTTCAATATGATCGATGTAGAGAATTGAATTTCAGTATGACCTTTCACCCCAAAATGTATGGCCAATCTAAAAGAACTATTCATCATCTCGAAGACATGCTGATAGAATGCTCAATGGAATTTAAGGGTGGATGGGATCAACATCTCCCATTCGTTGAGTTCTCTTATAACAACAATGTCCACTTGATCATGTGAAAGAGATGATAGAAAAGGTTCATGTCATCCAGTAACACATTATGGGTGTTCAGAGTCCGTAAAAGATCTTTTCTGACATCCTTTGAAGGGACTAGGATTTTCATGTTGGTGATAAATTATTTCATTTAATTTAACCTTATAATAGAGTCATGAGGTTTGGTAATTAATTGAAATTCAACCCTAGGTACATTGTGCCATATCGAATTTTTTATCGTGTAAGAGAAGTGGCCTATTAGTGTACACTTCCTCCAAATATTGTACAAGTTCATGATGTCTTCCATGTATCACTCTTAAGGAAGTACATACATTACCCTAAACATGTACTAAATTTATAGGTGGTAAAACTGGAACATGACCTCTCTTATGAGGAGTAGTTTATGGAGATCTTGGTTCATAGAGACAAGGTTCTACGAAACTAGACTACCGACCTTATTAAAGTGTTTTGGAGGAACCAAAAATATGAGGAAGCCATGTGGGAACCAGAGGAGTCTATGAGGTAGATGTACCAACAAGTTTTATCTTCTGAGGGTACGAGTTGAAATTTTGGGGTTGACATTTCTTAAAGGGGAATAATGTTACAACCCAAACATTTGAATAATATTTTTTCCTAAATTTTTGTGTTATTTTATTTTTAACTAAAAATACTATTTTTTTTTTAATGAAGTGAGTATACATAAAATGAGACTATTGGGTTTCAACTGTTATCTGACCGTTGGTCGATATGTCCATTGGAAACTATACTCTTAACATTATGATTATAGTTTATAAATACAAATGATCATTGTTATTGACTACATAAAGAAGATTTGATGGCCTCATCCTGTAAACTATGGTCATATGAATCCCATATATCATAGCTTGGGAAGGAGGTATAGTCATTGTGCTTTTCTCTGGACCATTCCCAAGATGAGGATCAACATGTTAATCATGAATGTAATCGCCTTTGGGGGAAGTTCAAGGGGATTGAAATCACCACTCGAGCAATGTTTTCTGAGCCTCCCCAATATTCTATCATCAATTCACACCTTACTCGTAGGTCCAATGTAGGTCTTATAATGGGCTATGTAATGAGAACATAGTTAATTTGTGTGATCCTTTTGTTTAAATAATATTTTTATTTCTAAGTATGGTAATTTTTTGGAATTTCAAATGTAACAAATAAATATATGTTAAACTTTTAAAAGTTTTATATTATTGATGAACGTTGAAAAAAAGAGTACTTAAAAATATTTTTTATTCATTAAATAATTAATTACGTGAAATGATTTTAAAAAAACCGACATATACAGTTATGATCAATAATAAATTTAGATTCTGATAAGATGAATTTAATTTTTTTAGTGAATAGTAAATTTTATATAGTATTATTGACCTTATGAATTGTAATATTGCCGATGGAATAGTAAACTCAATTAATTATGTATATATATTATATAGGCATCTTGAATGGTGATATTATATAAAATCCTAAGTAAATAACTATTTTGGAAATTGTAAGTTATGTATTATAATTTTTCCTGGTAAATAGTGATTTTACATATAAATTATATATTTCATATTTAAAATATTATATACTATAAATGGGGTTTGTTTTTGGATTTAAAATATTTATATTAGGCTATGGTGAATTTATAAGAATTTTATAATATGTTTTGTTTTTTTGTGAATAGAAAAAATACAGTTTTGAGTTTCAGTGTGTTTAATGACACCATTAATGATGTAATCATTATGAAATATTTTTTGTTTCATATTTAGGAATATAATATGTTATGAGGGGTACCAAGTGTCCAAAACCCTGGGAAAACACCATGGGAAAGACCGTGTTTTTTAAAATACCATTAATGAGGTGTCCCATAGAAATTAATAAAATATTCCCACCCTTTGTCAATAAATACCAATCCATTCCTTCATTAATTTCATTCCAAATTCATGATAAATGAATATGAAGTCTTTTTACTTCCCATAGAGTCCTAAAAAGGTTACCAAAATCATATTAGGTCCCAACTTTTGTGTTTTTGAAGTTACTCTTCAAGGAAAGGGAACCTTTCACCCTCCTCTTTTAGTTAAGACTTATTTTATGTTATGTCATTTTATTTCCATTTTATTATCATGGAGTATGTTATTATATATCCTTATTTTTGTCCATTTTTTCCAAATTATTAGATACCATTTACTCTCTTATCAACTGATTTTCTGAATTTTTAAGCGACACTGTTAGCTGCATAATTTTCATAAGGGAATTTGTAACATCCCTTTTTTCATTCAAATAATATTTTATTTGGAATGTCTTGAAAATTTACATTACATGTTCTTATCACCATATTATGTTTTCCCCATAAAATATTATTATTCTCTTATAAATGGGTGACCTTTATCCCCACTCTTTTTAATGTTTTATAAAATCATTTGGCATAGTTGTTATGCTACAAAATTTTCATCTCAAAACCACTCTATTTATTCTCAATAAATTCTCTTAATTTTTAGGCATGAATAAAAAAACCTATTTTATATATATTGGTATTCATCAATACATAAAAATGATATATATATTTTTCTGTAATTGAAATACATAAATCCTTCATTCCCTTTCCGTGGGTTATGAATGATATAATGTTCATGGTTTTAATCACTTTTTTTAAATGTCATGATTTTGATATGAAACCCATTTTTTAATTTTATTTGGTTTATTAATGAACTTTTTGATTATGATATTCACCATTATAGTTCTCCATGGCATTGGGTGAAGAAAATAATCTCTAGAGATGACATGTTTTATGATACCTTGGTGAATAACCTTGGTAATTTTTATAACACCTTGGGGATGGACCTCGGTGATAAGCTTATTAATGTCTAATTCAAATTTTGTATCCAAATTTTGAATTTAGGATTAAAGTTACTATTGTTATTAATTATATATTCTTATTTATCATACCTTTATTATGTTACCCATGTTTTTATTGATATCACTCAAGTTCACATGTAATCTGTTTCACTTATTTTCCTTATTGGGACCTCTGCTCACCCATTATTCGATGTATGTCTATAGGTTATGAGACGTTGTAATTGTTCTAAGGATGAACTTTTAAAGAATATGTTGATGTGGATTAAATTTTTTTATATATTTTCATGTATTTTATACCCTATTTCTAAGACACTAGAGTTTAATGATCCTCTATTTGTTAAATGTATGGAAAAGTTTTGTAGTAAAAGGCGAGATTCCATATAGACTCTCATGGGGGAGTTCAACAAACATTGTTTTTTTGATATCAATGATCTTGCAATTAAATTGTAAATAGTTTCACTCATGCCTATGTTGTTGGATCTCAGCTTAGGATTTTTCCAGGGAAAATACCAAGGATTCTATCTCCCTAGAAGAAACTTATAAATTGGCTTCAGAGGGTACAATCCAATTGGATGAGGCCATCACATCCAATATCATTTTCAATTGGATTTGTTAAATCCCTATATTTATATTAATCATTTAATAAATTTTTAATAGAAATAATAAAGACAATAATATTCTTCACATTTTTATCAAATATAATGATATAATTACATAATTGCATGTGGTTTTTATAACTATATTACATAACAAAAAGTTTAATTCAATCACAAAGGGATATTGCATTTAAAAAAATTCATGTTGTTATAATCTCGCCGTTGGGAAATTCCATCCCCAAAATTTTGATTTCACTCCTTAAAATAGATGAGGATAATTCAATATCATCACTTCCCCTGGTTCCCATGTTTCTTATTCAAACATGCGGCTTCTCCACATCACATTGACAATGTGAATTTTCTTATTTCATAAAACATTGCCTCTATGATCTCATATCATCAATAGAAGCTCTTCATAAGAAAAATCATTTCACAATGATACTACCTCTATATTGAGTACATGTAAGGGTTCAGGTATTCACTTCCTTAAGAATGATACATAGAATACATCATGAACATAAGATAGGTTAGGTGGGTGTGTTAGTCAATATGACACTGCCCCGATGTGATTAAGGATCTCAAAAGGGATGATGTATCTTGGACTATGACTTCCATTCTTCCCAAATCTCATCAATTTCTTCCATGGAGATATCTAGAGGAATATGATATCTCCAACATCAAAATCTAGTTCTTGATGATGATTTTCAGCATAGCTCTTTTCTTACATCTTCTCATCCTTGATGTGATGCTAAATTGTCTTAACCTTTTCCACAATTTAGTTGACCTATTCAGGACCTAGAATTTATCAATCCCCAACATCATCCATGCATGTAGTGTTCTAACACCTCTTCCCATAAAAGGGTTCATAGGGAAACATTGGGATGCTTGATTATAAACTATTGTTGTAAGAGAACTCGGTCATATCAAAATGTAGATCACATCCTACATTATAGTCCATTTGGAATTATATTAACATGTTCTCAAGTGTCTAGATAGTCCACTCATATTGGTCATCATTTTATTGGTGATAAATCATATTGAAGTTCAACTCAGTATTTAGATCATTCAAGAGACTCATTATGAATATAGAGGTGAATATTAGATCTCGATCAGATACCATTGATAGTGGAACTCCATGCATCCCAACCAGTACCCTAATATATATCCGTGTAAGTTTATCCAGTGAGAATTCCTCTCGTATCACAATGAAGTGTGAATTATTTATAAGAGGATCCACCAAATTCCATATAGAATTATTCCCTTTTGATTTCATTGGAAGATCAGTGTCAATGTCCATGGTGATGTTTTCCCATTTCCATGTAGTTATGGGTAATGGTTTCGTCATCCCCTTGGATTTTTTCCTTTCCTCTTTCACTTGCTGACATACTAGACATGTTGATGTATATTCTATGATATTATTATTCATATCGTCCCACCAATAGTGTTTTCATAGATCTTGATGCATCTTTGTGATTACTGGCTGGATGGATAAGGTTGAGCTATGTGAATCATCCAACCACTCATTCTTTAACTAATGATTTGATGATATGCAATGTTTTTACCAAAATAAAACAACTCCTTCATCAATAAAATTGAAATCCAATGATTTATCTTTCCTAATATAATTAAATTTATTCTTAATTCCCATATCAAATCTTAGATAATCCTTTAACATCTCCAAAATAGATGGTTGAGTAATCATTTGTGAAATTATTGATGATGTTACTTCCTTTATCATTCCCATTTCCTTCATTTCCAAATCTAAGACGATCAAATCACTTTCAATTCCTACCAATTATAGAATTTATATATCATTTGGTCATAGTGAATCTTCACCTTTATTCAATTTCCCTAGATGGAAGTGGATAGGGAAATCATAGTCTTCTATCAGCTCTAATCATTTTCATTAGTTTATATTCTGCTCTTTTTGTGTGAAAATATACTAAAGTCTGTTGTTATATATATAAATTATTCACTTATCCCCAAATATATAATGCCACAAAATTTTTAAATTGAAAATCATTAAATCCATATCCATATCACGTGTTGGGTAGTTCTTTTCATGAACATTAAACTACCTTGAATCATAGGCAATGACTTTGTCATTTTGCATCCACACACAACCCAAATCCTTATTCAAAGAATCTCTAAATAACCTGAAAGTCTATCCATTTTTTGGAAGTGTGAGGACATGAAAATTGATAAGCCTCATTTTCAACTTCTTGAATCTTTCTTCGCATTCATCATTCCAGGATAAAATTACTCCCTTCCAAGTTAGCTTGGTAAAAGGGTTTTCCTATCCTGATAAATTTCTCAGAAATTAGCGATAATTCCCATCTAACCCAAGGTAACTATATATATGTGTTGTAGATGTTAGACTCGTCCAATATTAAATTTTTTCTATCATTGAATTGTTTAAAAATATTCCATTTCTTATGATGGCATTCCCTAAGAATGAGGCTTCCTTCAAATAGAAATCAGATTTGTTATACTTGGCATAAATCATTTCCTTTCCAAGGTCTATAGAACAATATTCCAATACTCCTCATACTCTTCTTTAATATTGGAGTATATTTGAATATCATCCATAAATACAACCACAAAATTTATTATGTAATCTCCAAGGACTCTATTCATAATGTATATATTTATTTATGGATCATTAGTGAGTCTAAAAGTCATTAATTTAAATTCCAAGTTCTCATACATTGTACAAAAATCAGTACTGAGAATATCAACCTTCTTCACCATAACATTGTAATATCATGACTGCTGATCCATCTTGGAAAAGTATTGTGCTCCATGTATCTGATCAAAAAATTCATCAATCCATGGTTGAGATTACTTTTTCTTTATCATGAACTTTTTGATATCACAATTATTGATGAAAAGTCACATTGAACAATCCTTTTTCTTAAGGAAGAGGACTGGTGCACCCCATAGAGAATCACATAAGAATATGAAAACATTATCCATATTCTCATGTAGTTGTTTCTTTGGATCCTCAAGTTCCACAACAACCATTCTATATGGTGTCCTATATAATGGTAATTCCATAGGTATAAGATTGATCTAAAATTAAATATCTCACTATGAGGAAGACCGAGAAATTATTCGAGAAAAACATTAGCATATTCCCTCACAATGGGAATGTCATAGACAAAGATTATTTTCGTAGAGTCAATAATTTGATGAAGATACATTTTTACATTGGGAAATAATATTAATACCTGACATGATGGTGCTAAAGAAGATTTATCCTTATCCTTGAATTTGTACAGAATCTGAGGACGATTTGCAATATAGATAGTTCATTCCTTATCAATGTAATTTATGTTGGCTCTATGCGTGGAAATATAATTCATGACCAAAATGAAATCAATTTCCAGCAAACGGAGTATGAAAAGTTTTTATGGGATATTCAACCAACAAACATTGACAAGGGATGAGTTATATTCTTGGGACGCAATAATTTCCCTATTTTTCATTTTCACTGATAGCTTTATTTCTAAATTTTTTGTTGGTGGTTGAATAGTTATAGTAAACATTCATTATATGAAACAATTTATTTAACTATAATCCAAAATTATGTTCATTATTCATTAATTAATAACTTGCATAACTATCAACAGTTGGTTTTTTGGATTCACTTCAGTGGTAGTGATGGAAAAATCTCACCATTGCGGCCTTGGAGGATGTTGGTTTTCTCTTAAAACCATTGTATTAGTGCATTTCTTTGAAAAATTAAT
The DNA here is from genome assembly GCA_963277665.1 of Viscum album. Taxonomy (NCBI): domain Eukaryota; kingdom Viridiplantae; phylum Streptophyta; class Magnoliopsida; order Santalales; family Viscaceae; genus Viscum; species Viscum album. The sequence goes on from OY728137.1 coordinate 388,022,230, forward strand.
TGGTTACTTGTATTTCAATTAATGAAAAATATGAAGAGGGATATGGGAGAATTCTTTTCCTCTATCGCAGTAGAGGGTTTCTCCGGCCATCAATATCTTTCTAGGTTACCTTCCTTCCTGCACTTAAATAATTTCGTCATCCTTTTCAAAATATTTACAGGGTTCTTATTTCTATACCATTGTGTAGTGGGATGCTAAAATTTCTTAGCACCATTATATATCTCTATTTGAACACCATAATTGATATCTACTTTCTGTATTTACCCCCATGATACCCCTGAGATTTGGTGATCTCCATTTCCTTTTTGACAGAACATCGGAGAATTTCCTTATAGCTTTCAAAGTCATGGATCTCTAGGGAACTTATAAGCTAGGTTTTATACCACCAAATAAGTGGTCAACATTGGATTAAGGTTTAATGACGATGCATGATGTGCACTATGAAAGCCTTATGATGTTTTCTTCATAGGCCTTGATAGATTCGTCATATTTCTGTATAAGGGAAAGGAAACCTCTTTCTAGTTTAAGTTAGAGGGTCTGGGTAAAATATTAATCAAAAAACATTTTCTGAAAATCCATCAATCCCATTGCCTCGATATATTCCTCAATTATTCTATTTTTAATCAATGTCAACCATTGATTTGCGTCACCCCCATATGATTAAAATCTGAAATAATGTTCTCTTTTGTTGAGCATTGATGGATGGACAAGATCTTCTCAATTGAGTGGATCTATTATTCTATGATTAAGGGATCAAACGATCCATTGAAGGTATGATGCCTTTGTCGTATGAAGCTCACAATTACATATTGTTCTCTTTTGGGGGGATTATTATGATTCTTCTGATCTAGGTTTCTATCCAAAACCTATGTCAGTTGAGAGAGTATCTCCACGATGTTTGTAATTTCTTCTTCCATCAGGTTTGGAATCTCATTTGGGAAGTCATCAAATTTCTCATTACATAGATTGTTTACGTGGTTCTTCCTACTTTCAGCCATTGGATATAATAAAAGGAATATTAAGTATGAGTGTCTGTAAATTTTAAACATAAAATGGAAATTTAATGACATTAAAGGGATTGTTTTTAACATACATGTATTCACATAAATTGTGCATTTCTAGGATTGAGAATTTGTTATGCATTATCTATTTCCTAACATATAATCTCATGTCAATTTTTTAATTCACTTAATAATGATTCATATTGATCTTGTGAATTACCAAATCTTATAACATAGGTGTGTCAAACTAGGTTCCCAATGATATCCCTTATTGTGTACTAGGTTATCTAGAGTGAGGCCTAGAACACCTTATCAGGGTTATTACTCCCTGGTATATATGTGTAAGAACAATTTCAACTAGTAATATCTAGGTATGGATGCATTTATTTGATAAAATACTTAATATATACTCACCAAAATTTTATGGATGTATTCTTTTATTTAGTATTATATCTATGTTTTTTCTATAGTTTTCTAATTTGAATCCCAAAAATAACTAATCATTTCATGCCATAAAAACTTTGAAAAATCATTTTATTATTACACATAAATAAATGATTCAGATACATAAAATTAAACATAATAAAACATGAATGATCTATATGTCTAGTTTCTTTGAGAATTAGGAACATTTCATTACAACTTTAAACATGAATTAAAATTTCTATATTGTCAACATCTTTAACTATCTTGAGCTTAAAACTACATTGGATAACCTGGGGAAAATACAATAGAAAGGGGTGATCCCTAAATCCCAATAAGGGAATAAAAATTCAAATAATAGTGATATAATAATACATGTTGTACAGGTTATATCAATGAGGCATAATGTAACTTGAATAATAAGGCATGTTATAGAATGGTAATCATAACATGGGAAATGTGGTGGCTACTTAAAACACTGCATCATAAGTCAAGGCTAAACTACAAAGAACCATAGAGGACAAATTCTTAAAATTTAATTTTCTACACCACTATCCCAACATGACATATCATGATACAAAACATTACCCAATGATTAGAGTGCTATATAATTCCACCTACACCAGTCTCTTTCATTTTAGTCTTATACTTAAGTGTTCCACAAAGATTAAAAAGCATGGATTTATTCATCATCATAATTTATTCTATAGTCATGGAGTGTGGATTAAATACATGTAAATCCCCAATAATAATTTATATATTCATAAAACTGAACATCTTGATAGGAAATGGGTATGACATTCACTACATAAATTGTTTGGCATTGAAAATCTCAGTGAAAATTCCATAACACAACAAATCACCAAAATGTTCATAAAATGGGTTGATGAGTGAGAAATGGGTATCTCATAATTTTTATATTATGTTTACAATAATTAGGGATATGTTAGGACATGTACAAATCTATAATTAGAAAAACAAGTTATACATTGAAAAATAAGCTTGAATAAAAAGGGAATGGAATGGGCGGGTACAAAATTTTGGCATGGTAACGGGTGTACATGGGATCCTTAATGAGAGATAAATAGTTATATCATCATTTATAACTGATAAGGGTAGTATGGGGGAGGTTATAGAACATACCCATTCATTATTAAATTAAAAATAAAATGGAATAATGTAGAAGAGATTCATAAATAAAAGTGAGAAATAGAGGATCCCTAACCATTAGAGTATGACACCAAAATATTAAAAGGGGATTCTTGAGAGCATAAGGTAACATTGAGTGGATTATACAGATATTTGGGAATAGTAGGGAAATTATCCAAAGATTTTTAGTGAAGATAAGTGAGATATTGGGTGCGTTTATATAGGAAAAAGCATGTATTTCATTAATATTTTGAGTTAGGGCTCTACCAAATAAAATATTTCAAACCACAAACATTCACTTGGTTTTTTTCACATGTTTTTTTTCAAAATTTGAGATTTTTTCATTGTTTTATTTTGAAAAAATTCATTATTATTAAAATATTACCCTATATTTTGTGGAGGTGAGTCAAACTTTTGATGGAACAAATTTAAAATCACAAAATATATTATATATTTTGGGGTATTAAAAAAGGATTACTAAAATTAATCAAATAAAATCAAACTCGCATTATTTTGATTTAAAACATATATTTGGATGAATATTCCATTTATAGCATTTATTACATAATGTTTGGGTCAATATGATGTCATAAAACACACCATATACCATCTATGAAAATTATGAAAACTTATCCATTGTATAATTTTGTAATTTTTATTCCAAAAAAAAAATTTATAATATCTAATTTTTTTATATATGTGCGTTTTTACTTTTAAAATATGATTCGACATTTATCGAGAAATTCTGAGTTTATTTACAATAATTGTTTTTGAACCATTATAAAAAGTTCATTTCACTTAATATATATTACATGATAATTTATAATTTATAAGAAATATATAATAATATAATTTTATTAAAATACAATTTATTTCAAAAATCTCGTAATTCATCAAAATGAATCCCTTAATTTTACTTGAATATTACATGAAAATACAATTTGTGTTTAATTGTATCGAAAAAAAATCATTTATAAGTAACATTAAAAATGAAAAGAAATAAATATTCTATAAAATATACATATTCATATTATTAATGTCTTGAAACATATCACATTATTACATAGGATTATTCCCCAAGAGTAAGGTGTGTGACAGTGTGAAATTCATGGGGCGTTCAGCGAAAATGGTTTTGACCGTGATCACGATGATCTTGAAATTCTCCCATAAACAGTTTCAATCGTGTTTAATTTTTGGGATCTCATCTTCGGATTTTTCAAGGGAAAATACCAGTGATACTATCTCCCTATAAATCTTAGATAAATGGGCTTTATATGGGTATAATCTCACTGGATGGGGTCGTCACTTTTTTTGTCTGTGTCAATTGGATTTGTTAAATACTTATATTTATATTAATCAGGTGTTCACTGTTTAAAGACCTTTTTAACCAAAATAATTTTTTTAATATAATTTTAAATCCAATTATTTAACTAAGTATGTTTATGTGTTTTCTATAAGCATATTACATAATTAGAAATTTATTTAAATCATAAAGGTAAACATCATTTATAGTAGTTTGGGTCATTGAATATATATATATATATAAACATAGACACACATATATGTAAATATATATAACAATATATATTTCCCCCATGGTGTAGCTTAGTTGTATCTTCCACATCGATCTTGGCGCAGTCTCAAGTTCATGTCTTGCTGAGTACATCCCTTCATTTTATGTTTGATTCTTATCTTTGTAATGTAGCTGCATTCCCCAAATAAAATGTGTCTTAGACCAGAAATTATATATATGTATATATACACACACACACACACACACACATATATATATATACATATATTTACATATAAAAACACATAAATTTTAAATTAAGTCATGTTTTCTGAAAAGTATGACTATTTTAATGACATTTTTACGAGTGTTTCAAAATATGGATAATAAATATATATAATTATATATATATATATATACATCTCTCTGTGTGTGTGTGTGTGTGTGCATACACAAATATATTTATACACAAACACACACTCACTCATATATATATATATATTAACATATATATATATTAACATATATATTTTGATGTAAACATAATATATATATATATTAGAAGAAAACACACACATATATATATATAATATAAATATAAATATAAATATATATATTGTAGAGGTTAAATAAAATAATATAACATAAAACATAAACACATATATAAATATATATATATTTACACACATAAAATATGAACACACACACATTTATATATTAACACACATATATAATATTAATTCTTTAAATACTAAAATATATTAATATATATATATATATATAAACAAATTTTTAAATTAATTAATTAAAAATTTTCATTTTCAGATCTTTATAGTTTGATGTAGAGGATATTTTGGGTTCGATTTCAAGATCACCTGATTCTCATTATTCCTTAGACGTGCCATCAAATTGGATGTGAGTACGTGACCCTTAGGGAGGAAGGCTATGAGAGAGGGGGATTCTAGTTCAGGTGTTGTCAAATAGGTAGCCTTTAGGTGATCTGCCTATAGTAAAAGGGAGAGGCTGGTTTAGGTGTTTTTATGAGAGAAGGCAGTTCTCATGGTATGTTAGGGAATGTTTAGGCGAGTGGTCGTTCGGGGCATGGTAGCTAGATGGGGGGGAGGGGTATATTCAGGTTAATAGAAGGAAAGAACAAGTGATGTCAAGGAATATATAAATGATATTCTATTTATTTTAATGTATATATATATATTTTTAAAAACTAGAATTAAATTAACTACATTTTTTAAAATGTTGATAAATGAGACCCCAATTAATGGACTTTTTTCCCATAATTTATAAAAAAAATATCTTTAAATGAGCTGTCGATAAATAGAGATGTTTATGAAAGTCATAATTTTAGGGATGTTTAAAAATATCTCTAGTTGGAGACGTATATAAACCTCAGTAAATTATATACATTTAAAAACATCTCAAAATTAGAGAAACCTCATTTAGAAACATCAGTAAATAAATTAGTGACATTTTAAATTGTCTCCAATGTAATAAATGTCTCTAATTAGCTTTTTTTGTAGTTTCCCTTTAGGTACATGATGTATAGTTGTATTTGGGGGTAGTTGACATGTGATATACCCATGGAAATGTACATTAATAATTACACAACATGTATCCCACCACAGAAAATGTGTTTGGCCACATGATCTCATGGGAATTTACTCTCTATACATGATCTAGCACCTTCATTTGTGTACTCAACGTGTGCCATGGCCCACGTGGCATGTAATGATAACTGACCACTTGGGTGTGTACCCATGTACATACGGAGCCGTTTAGATAAGTATCACCATTTGATGATTATGTTATATGGGATTTGATATTTATCTTTTCTTAGAAACCATATAGATGTATAGAAGGTGATACATGACTTGTGTTCTTCTAGAATCTATCCCATGTTGTCTTGTTTCTCATATAACTCACAAAAATTGTCACCCATCTTCACACATGACTCTTATATCACCAATTTCTCCCTAAATCACACTATATGTCATGGAACTAAGGTTGATTAATATTCCACACTGTCGATTGCAAGAATATGGCCATATCAAGTGCTTAAAATATATCATAATTCCCCATCATTGCCACATTCCAAATTAGTATCATGAACCCCTGATTAGTTGGTGTTTTGGGAGAATGTGGTTTGTGATGTACGAGAGAGGCCATTAAGGAGAATGAAAGATCATGGAAGTGTTCCAAGATGGTTGGGATTCTGGAAAATAGAGGCGATGTAAAGAATATATAAATGATATTATATTTATTATATTATATATATATATAATTATAAAAATAAAAAAATAATATATTTTTTAAAAACATCGATTAATGAGACCACAATTAATGACAATTTTAACCAACATTTCTCAAAAGCATTATTAAATGAGGTGTCTCTAAATAGATATGTTTATAAACATCGGTAAATTAACAAAATTTATAAGTTTCACTAAATTAAAAAATTCTCATTTAGTGACATTTTTTATAAACACTAGTAAATTAATTAACAATGTTTTAAAAATTCACTAATGAAAGAAATGTCACTAAGTATAATTTTTTGTAGTGTCCCATGAGTTACATGATGTGTAGATGTATGGGATGGTAGTCGATGTGTGACCAACCCATGAACCTTTACATTACAAATACATAAAATGTATCCCACTACACATCGTGTGTATAGAGACATGATCTCCTGGTAATGTACTCCATATACAAGATAATCCACCTTCCATGTTTTACACGATGTGTGGCATGGACCATGTGGTGTGTAATGCTAACTGACCTCTTGGGTGTGTATCCCTTGTACACGCCGAGCTAGTTTTCTATGGGGGACATGGTGTATGGGTTATGTCACATGGAATATGCTAATTATATATTCTTGTAAAGCTTACCGATGTATATAAGGGACTATACAACATGTGTTCTTCCAGACTATATGTTGTGCGATCGATTTTTTCACAAAAACCTCATAATTTATCGCACGTCTTCACCCATGACTCTAATATCACTATTTTCACTGTGAATCACACTACATGACATGGGTCAAGGTTGAACATACTTCCTCACTACAAATTGAATTAATCAATACATATAATGTGGTCAAGAAAACCCTGTCATCGCCCCCCGTCTGTGCAGCATGCAAAATCGGTATTATGAACCCCTGATCAATCCATGGATCTACTGCCATCATTGTGTACTAGAGTGGTGAAGTCGAATCTCCATCCAAAACACTTCGTAGTGATCAATTGTTCCAAATACTGAATAATCTACAATTACTCACTAGGTATTTGTTGAATCTTCTACCAAAATAGAATTCCAATGATGAATGCATGTTGAATAGAGAGATAAAACCATAAACCATAAAATTACAGAATGTACCTTGACCTTTTTTAGACCAACATCTATTATTATATAAATGGAAAATAAATGGGTATAAACTTAAACAAAAAAATAATAATAACAATCTCTAAATCCCTAAAATAAACCCATTCATACAAAATTACTGATCCATGAATCAAGCAATTAGTTGAATAATTCACATTCATTATGGGATATTAAAATGTGTATTAATCCAAAAATAAACATCCTACCATGAATTAGATTAATATATTATGAATAAAGAATCCATTTTTCTATCATTGGCTAGATCCTTAGTTTCTGTTGGCAGACATATCACCAAATATTGACTCGTCGATCGGATCTCGATTCAATGGTGTCTGCTAATGATCCTCTAACAGATCCTCTCTAACATATCCTCTCAAATATCAAGAGTTATGCTTCTAACCCTAGGGATTTTTAATACCCTTGTATTTATAGATTTTTAATATGTTTTGGATTTAAATGAACCAATTAAATAAATAATAATTTATTTATTTAATTATTTCTCCCATGATGGAGCTCAAGAAAAACACCTAATTTTGAACTGGGTTATATTTCTCTTAGAGTATAACGCATGTTTTAAACTCAATGGAGTTCTCAAATTCACTAAATGAGACACATTTTGGGTGTTATTACCCTTCTGGAAAAAATATACGTGTGAGATATTAATATATTTAACATTTTCAAAATATCAATTGTGGGCTCACTAACACAAAATACCTCAAGGAGATTCGGTGAAAAGATCCAAATATATATATATATATATATATATCAATTTTCTAAAATCACAAATTAGGAAAGCCAATACATTAAATTATTACCATATTCAAATATTTTGGTCCTTTTAAAAAACAAAATAAACAAAAATATGGGGATATCGAACTCTAAATAAGGACACCCACCCCTACAAGTTCTCCCAATAATTTCATGTCCAGCCAAAAATCATGCAGTCAATTAAACCACTTAACCAAAAAGGGTAATTATCCAATAGTTCTCAAGAACTATCATCTCTTGGAAAAATGAGATGTCACATTCATGACTCATCTAACCCAAGTCAATACTATGAAATGAGTCATGCACATAACACTTTTTTGTGAAATGTTGAGAACACGAAAAGACCAAAATTACTATATTAATAATTTTAATTATTAGACCACATCACTAAACAATAACAATAGGCCAAAATTAATGGTCCTAAGAAACACATAGATATATGAAATACCTAGTTAAAAAATAAAACTCTCTGTAACTCCAAATACCTATATAATGGGTTTTTAAAGAACTCGTGATGTTTCTGGGATGTCCATATCTTCCCCTGGATGAATTGTACCCCTACAACCATCACTTGATCATAACCTAGGACCTAAAAACTATCACCCACTGGAACTGAATAGTATAACTATGATCAGAGCATTCCATCATACATGGCCTCAAAACGGTTCTACACTAGAGGTGGATAGGTAGTTGTTATTAAATGTTTACTCTACCGACAGTGGAGTGTTCTCTCAGCTATAGCCCCATACCAACATGTGATCATGAAGCATGCTTTCCAAAACATAAAAGGTTAACTATACCAATAATGAAATCTAGGTAAAACACTATGGTCAACTTAAATTGAGTCAATCAGGAATTCTTGAATCCTCCCCTTAATCATTCTGTCATGTAAGAATCACAATTTGTAGTAATTGTCATGGTAATTCTACAAAACCATACTCAATCCTATAAAAATGTGTATCAAACACTCCCTACATATATTTTATTCATCACCCAATTATAGTATAGAAATAGTATTTTAGATTCTAAACATGCATTAACTCTATTGAATTCCCAACTGATACCAATAAAATTGGTACATCCTTACCTCCACTAGATGCAATACTAATGGAAAAACCTTACATGTATCTCTTTCCGTAAAATGATTAGTGTCTCCAACCATCTTCAAAAACAGATGATGAGTTTCACATCTTTGTATAATACATAAGTAATATATCCAAAGGATATAAAGTCCTGAAACATCTCACAATTTATAACTTCATGTTATACAACTCTAGAAATATAAGTAAGTGGATGGTTGAAAACTATCAATTGGTGGTAAACCACACTATACTTAGGTTTTTTTATCCAATTTAAACGTTGAGAACTAATGGATGTGATCAAATAATAATATCATGAACTAATTCTTAAGGAGTTAGAAATCCAATCCATACATCTCAAAATTAAAATATGGCATTCCACAAGTCCAAGGGTGTCACCACAAACCCGAAACATCAATATAGTCATTGGGAATCCACTCTATTTATATCCTTACACAAAAATAGATCTGATGGTTACGTATCTTGTGGATAAATTTTGAGAAATTCTTCACCTCAAACCATTGGTTGAAGAAATCATCAATTCTCAGGGGTGGATACTCTTACCTGTGTTACTTGATCCAAGTGACACTAATTAAAAAACATCCTCAATCACTAATTCTACTCTTAAGAGAACAACCCATGGATACCAAGGTGATCAAACTTGGTCATAACAATCATTTTTCTATATAAACACTTGACTACACCTTCATCTAACAAAGCTAAATGGTTTTCATCTGATGTGGCATTGCAAATATGATGGTTGATTTTGGGTGCCAGTTCTAGCATAAGAAAAACTCAAGTTGAGTTGATAAACCCAGAATTTCCCAAGGAAATAAATCATCATTCCTCACCTCCACTTCAATATTATAACGTTGTCATAACATCAACTACTACAAATTTATTACATGATAATTAATTGAATGTTAGTTTTAACATCCTTAATATGTGCTCCTACAAATCTATATGAGTTTCAATCCTTATTAAAGGAAGAAAAACCTATCATAACAATTCGAAATAATTTCACCTCTAACTACTAGAGATCATCGGATCATGGATGATAGTTTAATGAGTACATATTGTGGAATACATCATAGGGTATCTCTACCATGAATAATGGATTCCATTAGGGGGTCTCACTCTCACCCCTTAAAGTAAGGTCATCTTGTCGGTATAAGATTATAATCCCTGGTCCTCTCCGTCAGGGACTCCGACACAAGTGTCTAGGAATATGGCTCTACTACTATCACTAGGTCTCAAACAGAGGATTCACCAAGGTAAATGAGGGTCATAAAATAATGTGAAAACTAAAACTGGTCAATTCCATACACTTTTCATATCATGAACTCCAATAAAATACTATAGGAGATCCCACTACTCATAACTTATTATTTCAATTTCCCACCTATTAACCATAACCAAGGATTACATAAAACCATTATCACAAAAAAACACCTCAAAAACATATGTTACATAAACACATCCCCCACACCTCAAACCTATACTCTTTAGGTGGCACTGAATTACTCTCACAAATTTGGATCACATCTCAATAACAACTATTGATGGGGGAATTATCCCCTTTCTTATTATGTCTAATTTCATTCAAGAAATTAACAATAATGTGATCTATTGAGGCCCCAAATTATCCAAGATATGTCTTTAATAGTATAAGAAAATTTGATGATCTTCTCTGGGGAGTGCTCTTCTCTCTCTCTGTAGAGGGCGATCCCCATGGTCATCTTCTTCTTTCGCCTAGGGTTTTAGATCTCGCCCTTCGCTTTTTCCCTTTTCACATAGATTCTCCCCTATACTATCCCCCTTGCCTCTTGTTTGCTCAATTTTGGACTGTCTTCTGTGGTTATCTTGTTTCTTCCATCGAAGGTTTGTTTTTTGGTCACCCTTTTCTGCCTTAACCTACTCTGTTCATAAATTTCCTCATTCCTCTTCTGGTTGGGGAAGGTGTGGAGTTTTTATAAGTCTTTGTGATTGTGGTTTGGTGGTTTTTGGGTTTCCATTTGCTGTATGAGTCAGTCTTTCTTCCTCGGCCGCTGAAACCCACTCTGATATAGGGTTCCACCGCTTCTCTCCAGATAGGAGTTGGAGAGATGGGTATACATGGTTTTGGGTTATACGGTTTGTGGTAGTTGAGGTTAGTTTTATGTTTTTTCCCTAGTATGGGTTCCATTTAGTTTTTATATTCTTTCTTGATGGAAGTTTTTTTATTTTCATTGGTGATCTAATTCGGAGACGCTGGTGGATGTTTTTTTCAAGATCTGGTGGTGATTTTTGATGGAACTGATGATGTCGGTGTTGAACAGGCGATGATGGAAACGATGGTGTCAAAATCATCGATGGTGAATTTCAGTGTTTGTGATGTTCTAGTTTACGGTGGAAATGATTATGTTTTAAAAAGGAGTTTTGAATGATGGTGAATTTCTCGGTGACAGAGTTGTTGATCGGCACTGGCGGTGAGTGGCGGCCGACGATGGTGGTGTATTGGCGTTATGTGTTCCGATCATCGACTCCAGCGGTGATGTACAGTGGTGACAATGAAGGTGGTTTACCGACTTTGATGGAAGAAAGTAGAAAAGAGACTGGCTGATATGGTGCTCATAGTTCGAGGCTCCTTTGGTAGGGTGGAGTCATGATATATTCGATACGTGGATCAAGGAGGGCATGTGACACATGGTGGATCTTGTTTTATTTTTTTTGAATTTTGTGGATTTTTGGAAGGCAGTATTGGAAGTATGGGATCTGCAATGTGTTTAATTTTGAAATTTGAATGTTTTATGGTGTAATTTACTTGTTGGGACGTGTTTTTTGATAGGGTTTACATTTACCCCATAAAAGTGTCAACAGAAAAGAAAAAAAATATGGACTGTGGGGGGGGGGTATAAGAAAATTTGTGGCTCATACTTGTATCTAAAATTAATAAAACAAAAGTAAATGGGATAGAAAACATACCTCAAAATATTTTTAGAGGCTCTACGTAAATAACCACAAACTCATGTAGCTTTCCATGATTCTGAACATCATATTTCTAATCCCGGAGTCATCAACTTGGGGTTAGTGGTCATAGGAGCAATTCCAAGTGCATGCCATCACATACTTCTCCTCTAGCTACTCCATTATGTTTTCTGCCCGATGGAGATCCTTTCCCCAACCGTTATTTTTTCTAGGTGGTTCTTCAAACACCTCTCTAATGAAAAAATAATGGGTTGGATAATCTTACATTATATCTCATATATCATAAAAATCATTGAAACAGATCATCATCGGATAATCTATGTATCCCTGAGATCTCTGATGAAACCTATTATATTATGACATTCATCTTACGCCTTCTATCAGTTGGTATAGGGGACCATGAATCCAAGAAGATCCATACCTCAGAATATTATGATACGTTCTTGAACCCTATTCATGATCATATTGTACTATAATGACCATCCATAACTCAAAATGGCATGATGAAACCACCTAAACCATTATAGGTGGGTCTATAAACCAATAAATAGAAGACCAACTAACCAACATGAAGATAAAAATGCCTCCTAAAAAAGACCTTCCATGGAGGCCTCATAACTCATTTGGTGAAACTCTTAACCTTTCTATGGAAACCTAACTTGTTTTTATCTTTAATACCTCCTGAATGTAGAAAATACTTTGCATATTCAGTGATTATATTTTGTGAGTGGACTCAAGTATAACATAGAAACCAAAACCCATTACTATATGATCTATCTACAAATGTTTCCTCTATAAATAGTGCCTAAATTTATCATGTAATCATCAAGGATATCAATGTACCAGTAAATGGTTACGTTAGCTTCTCCACCAACACTGAAGAACCTAACATGAAATCCAAACATGATATATTTTAATAATGTTTCCCTAGTTTCCAAACCAAACAATATATCTTAAAAAACCTACAAACTCTATTCAAAATCCTAGGAAGATACCTAACCCTTTAGGCTGGGTAATCCTCCTCTCACTCCATTCAATAATCAGCCAACTCAATGGGGCCCAGGCCATAACTACGCCAAGCTTATATCAAATATTTTAAGTGCTGGAGACTAGTGCCAAGAAGAATTATGACACAAATGGAAAACATTGTCCAAATGTAACTATATATAGCCACACATCTCCCATCCCATGAAATGATGAAATTGATAACAATTGATAAATCATCATGCATACATCTATAATCCTAAACTAATAAAATGATTTGATGTACTAGAAATCTTAAAAAGGAGTCAAATAAAAGCACACCAAAATCTAGAAAATAAATTCCATCCCCATCTGAAGGAGGTGACTTGTGTCAAATTAAATTCTAGTAAACACCTGAATTTATCTATGAAAAAATTTGATCCACCTACTCTTGTTCTTCTAAGGACTCTGTAAAATGGTCATTAATTTTCATAAAACATGAGATGTGTGGGATAAAAAAATTAAACGGTGAGTATATCAATACCCTATAGACACACCGAAATACCTAAAAGTAAATCATGAAGATTTGTCATCTAATCAAACATAGGTATGTTAACAATATATGATACATAATGATAACCAATTTTATTCCTAATATACTAATAAAAATCCATGTTATAAAGGGTCTCAACCACTACTGGACAAGGATCTGTTGCAAGGTATATTGGTCATGTTCAGACATGATATTTCACTCCATGAGCCCTTCCATCCTTGAAATAAAAAAATCAAGAGATATCAATATTATAGTATACCTAAGATAATGTCATATCCCTATAGTCTTGGAGGTCACACTCATCTGGGAGGAACCACTCCCTGAGATAAAATTCCATTGAAGACACTCATCCTAGAGGTCGCTATCATCGAGTCGTTCCAAGAAGAAGTACATGAGAAACAATGATGTTTCATCAAATAAATGCACCCGATCAGACTAAATATAATGAAAAAATATTATATCTCAGTAAATATATAGGGTTTCAACCACCATGGATCACTAGGGGGACACTAGGCCATACAAGAAACATCCACATCGATAGGGGATCGATGCTTGTGTACTATTGGAAACTTCAGTTCCAAAAAATATATAAAAGGAAACATGAAGGATATGATGATAAATCCAAAACACTTGGAGGAAATATGATTCAATATACTGAGGAAATTTTTTAGGTGGAATAGAAAACTAACTCCTGAAAATGGATCTTGAATATAATTTACTGATCTTCATGATGGTGTATAGGGGTGACCCTGGATGATGAGAATGAGATCATGCACAAAACCCTCATAAAAATGGATAAAGGGAACACACTCAACTAATAATAGCCTATGGGAGATCATATAATCTCACTATGATTCTAAGATAAGAATAAATATGAATCTCCAAGCATAAAAAAATACATGATGTATCTTTAGGGGTATATGATGTATCTCAAAAATCATGTAATCACTCATGTCTCGGTCTCACCCAATATGTTTATTTCCAAAATACATGAAAAATCCCTTGTGTTTCATAATGTATATATTCTTAGGATGAAACTCAGTATGTTGAATGCCAATGACCATGTAGTTTCTAAATTACATGGTGTGTTTCCCACCATAAACAATGTGTGAGGACACATGATCTCTAATGCATGTACTCCTTGTACCCTCTTAGCCAGCTTCCCAGGTGTACATTTCATGTAGCATGGCTCACATAATGTTCAACACTCCCTTTCCTCTAGGGAATGTACCCCTGTACATACTAATATTATTATCTAATGGTCATATGACATGTGAAAAATATTATCCCTTGATAATTTATCCAGGTTCTATGAAAAAATCTGGCTACACAATGTGTGGCTCAACCTGATGTCTGGAGGATGGGGGATTCTTATTGAGATAATAGGATCCACTAATCATCGTTATGGAGGAATTGTCATGGCTCGTAGTGAGTGGTAAAATGTTCCCCTTAGTTGATTTCCATTCTTAGAGACACTTATACACTATAAGAGCTATATATATAAAATCAATGTCACCAAATTATAGATCGATGATTGTTTTTGGGAATGGATCAAATATATAATCCGTTGGGTGGTTGGGTTATTGGATGGAACAATCATTATTATATTATCAATGACATTTTCAAAATCATTATGAAATAGGTATTGATGTCTTTTTTATTAGTTTTGTTTATAATTCCTTAATTTAATCTAAACATGTTACATGAATATGTTACTACATCTCTTGTTTAGTATGATATAGGGTTTGGGGTTCCGTACTATGTAATGTACTCACACCCTGATTGGGTTTCTATTACACTAGAGTGAACAAGAAGAATCTCACTTTCATTTAGACATAGGTTGGAAAATGGACTGAGATTTATTGAGCTATATTGATCATTTTGTAATTATAGCATGAGATGAGGTGAGGATTGGAATTTTGAATGGGGCCTCATTTTAATTATATTTTTTTGATGTTTTGATGTGCGATTATCCCAATGGTTGATTGAGTCGGAACAAATTTATCCATGTTTTTATCCAATAATATTGTTGTTCGAGGTTATATTTTTCTATGTACTCTGATGGTTATGTATGGGGTAAGATACTCATTCAATTATTTTGTTTTTTCAAAATTAGATATATAGAAAATAGTATCTCAATGGAAGCTCATTTCACCCGTGCTTCTAGTCAGTAGCATCTATCTTGTTGGCAGATGCACCTAAGATTAAATAGTGGACCGGTCTTGTAAATCTTTATAGAGATCTATGATGGGTTGTTACTATACAAATCCATAATTTAACTCCAGAAACTACCAATAAGTAATTTATTCCACCTATTAAAATTCTATTGTTGAGTACTTATATTATTTTTGGATTATTTGTGGTATAGAAACCTATAATAAATGGATTGAAAGTATATATTACTATATTGGATAAAGAATCATTAGTATACGCTAGATATACATTCATTCTATCATTCCCTATTGTTTTCCAACTATAATTCTGATAGAGGGTATATGAAATTTTAATTACGATTCATACATAGCAGGATTTTTTATATGGACAGGTATTTTTAGATTCATCCCTTTAGAATGGTTATAAACCCAAATAAAATTAAATATCAGAATTTATGAATAGGTAGGGTCTCTAATCTCATCTTTGGTTTGACTAATTTCTTATGTGATGTTAATTTATTTCATTTTATTGGGCACCGATATGAATGAATTACAAGGATTTTATAATTTACCAAAAATAGATATTTTAGAATTACCATATTTTGATGTATGTTATATGTTTTAGTTTACCATTTATATCTAATGGAATTTTTAATTTGGAAAATAATATTTGAGAATTATTTATGTGAATTTAATTGTGATTTTAAAAATAATTTATTGAATGAATAACTTAGGGATCTTGTTTTGGATTAAAAGAGGACATTGAATGATAAATTATTTTCATTATATATGGATTTAGAACTGAGTTATCAATTTTTTTAAATTTTTTAAAAATAAATTGATTTTATGGAAATTGTAGAAAATACTATATATTTTTGGATTGCATAAATGTTTCTTCAAAATGAAACTATTCTATCTATTTAAACTTATATTTCTAGAAATTTTACTCTATGTTTGTGCGTGTGTTTAAAATTTTTAGTGAGAAATTATTTTGAAAACATCATGTTTCATCTATTGGGACAGATGTATTACATACCCAATGTTAATAAAATACATTTATGGGTAAATTGGGGAATAAATTCTCCAAAAACTATGTTTTGGATTGGATGAGTGAAAAATTATTCTATAAATTGGAGATCTACCCCATGAAAGAAATGTGAAATCATATGATCTTCTATTTGGATATGTATAAAAAATCCATAGAATGAAAACATGGACTTCATGTGGTATTCTAAGATTTATCCTCTTATATGATAAAATGAGTAATTAATTAATAGTTTTTTTTCAAATTCGGTGATTCCTTATAACTTAAGGAAAATATAATTTGTTAGTATAAGTCTTTTTTTTGTGAGAAAACAAGGTTTTGGTGATTTAATAAAAGTTGTTCCTTCATGAATTACTTAGGTGAATTATGAAAATATTTACCATAAATATTTTTCTACTTTTGGAAAATTATTAAAACAAAATCTCTTTATTTAAAATAATATTAATTTATCAAGAATTACGGTCTTTCCTATTGAAATAATTTTGTACAAACATGCATTGGAGTCATGGTTAAATACTTTTGAGTTTATTATCTCCCCAAACAAGTAAAATTTCATAGAAAATCATACATAATTGGATGTGAAAAAGTTAAATATAATATTTAATTATTTATCTTTTTTTATAGATCCTTATTAGATTTATGGTGCTGGAATATATTATTCATGTACTAGGTATATTTATTTTTTTCTCAAGATGTGACCGATTTGTTTACTTTGGATATTGATTACAAAAAAATAAATAGTTTTACGATTAAATTTTGATTTAAATTGTTTTATTTAACTTATTATCATAAATTTAATTCATTATTTATATTTATTTAATTGAGGGGCTATCATAACTCATATTTTATTTTTATCACTCACCCCTTTTCAGCAATCTCTGGTCATTGAGATGCATTCTTGAGGAAATATGACATGGGATATAATCTCACAATGTTCATTATTTTTATTTCTGGTGTTATAAATTGTTATAAGAGAAGTTTTTTTGTGTGGATCCATATAATACATATCAAAAATTGACAATAGGGTTATTTTGACTTAGAGTGTTATCATAAAATTAAATAGATTTTTTATTTAGAACTCCATGTCAATAGGAATTCCAAGAAAAATGTCATTTGGTGATGATATTATAGGATTAATATTTTTATCTTGTTTACCCAATAAGTGATAAATCCAAAAAGTTTTAATAAATAACGTTATAAATGGGTATTGGATGAATCATAATATTTTTTTGAACGAAAATTGGATTTTGTTTAATTAAATTGAATTTTCAAATATTAACTACTATAATCATTCAAAATTATTTTTAAAATAATTTATTGATATAGAATAGGATAAATTATTTGAAAATTGATTGAACCATTGGCTGTGTTTTTGGGGAATTTTATTCTCCAAAATAATATGATTCCTCTTATACAAAGTGTGGAATGTAGAATTTTCTGATAGAGAAAATAACAGGATTATTTGATTTTGTGGAGATTTTTAATGTATTGTAAATCATGCCACATTAGAGGTATCCGGTTGAGAGTTGAAATGACAATAAATAATAAAAAATTATCCTTTGGATCCTCATCTGTTTAGTGATATTTTTAAGATTATAAAAAGGATTATCAATGGAAGTGAACATGATAGGTTTAGATATATCGAAAGATCCACATAGTTTATAAAAAAGTACCCTATTCCCTTCAGAGGGTGTGTGATATTAAAAAATTATAAATAATGGTTATAAAATAACTAACATGTATTAAAGTTCTCTAAAATTATATAAATATAAAATGTTAAGTTATATTATTATTTTCTAGAGTGGCAATAAATGAAGTGGTGTGAAGCATTTGAGGAAGTAGTACGGAGTACATATATTATCTAGAATGAATTTCGAATGATCATAAATGATAAATAATACCCAAAATATTTAATGTTTTCTATATCTCAAGAGTTTCATGATTATAATTTAGGATAATTTTTCAATCATAAAGTATTCATAATTTTTTTTGAACAAGATAGGATTATTCTATAGAATATACTAATATTAAAGATTAAAGAAATCATGTTTATGGTGATACTATGATAATTGATTCAATAAGGCATTATCCTTGTAATGTTATCTATATATAAAAGGTATTTAGAGTTTTATATTCAATATATATATATATAGGAAATATAACAAAGGTGATTTCTTTTTTTCATATGTTGGTTGGTTGAAATATAGCATTTAGGGGTTGTTGATTGATGCAGAAGGGTTTTTAAAGAATGAATTATTGGGATTATTCTTAAGATTCCTCAAGAATTGGACCGTAACAGAACTTCTAGTGTAAATATATAATTCACCGAATATATAAAAGTATGAAGCATCATTGCACCTATTTCTTTGGAAAGAATCTGGGAAAATTGAAGAATATTTTTAACCTGTTCTTATGGATGAGTGGTGGTGGTGTATCCAACTGAGTGAAAAAATAAAAAATTATTTGTAATTAACCATGGTTGGATGATTTAGGTTTGATGATAAAACATGGAATGAAACATATATAGAAGAATTAATCACCTAAATATATTCATGGGAGGATCTTTGTTAATAATCTAGAATCATAGGAAATGAGGTTGATGTAAAGAAATAAATAGTGTTAGGTACAATACTAATTGATTCCACTCTAATTTCATTATTTTTTGACATTATCTAAATCAATTAATTTATATCTACCAGATTGAGTTATATTTATTGTGAAATATGGATTTGATGCTATATTTTATGATAATCAATGTACCACTAGGAGAAAGAACTGAATAATGATTACAATTTACATATTTCACAATCATGATTAATAATGATGAAATAGAATATAAATTTATACAATTTGGCTAAATATATATTATTGGATAATTTGGATGAATTTATTTATTAAACATAAGATTCAAATCTAATTTAATAGTCACGAGGTTCTTTTTGAATCATTATATATTATTTTACACATATTTATTGGAAAATGGGATATTTAGTCTAATAGAAGAGAATGATGGTGGTAGATATCAAATATATGTATTTATAGTTTTTCATCTCAGTGCCTAGTTATATGTGAGGTAATAGTACACCTCTACTTCATTGAGTGTTAAATAGTTATTTAGTTGTTTATTAGAGTATTTATCTTCATTTCAACCAATAATGTATGTGATGTTTTCAATTGATTTAGTATTTGGATGTTTTTTATATTGATAATATCTTTTTGACGGGGTTGGGTTAGTTAAAGGTTGAATTGGATAACAATAAATCAATGTGACTCATTCAACTATGAATATCCCCTTGTTAACTACTAGTTTTTATTTTCTCAAATTACTCATGGTATATTGAGGGTTTTTATTGAATATCAAAAGATAAACAATTTAATGATAAAGAAGTATCCATAATGCTATATTGATGACCATTTTTACTAGCTAAATGGGGATCACTGATTTCCAAAATTAAACCCCCAATCTTGATATCACCAGTCAATTATAAATACTAAAGATATTTTTAAATTGATATTGAATTTCTATATAATCATTATGTGTTTTATCTGATTCCTTTTAGGATGTCTAATCATGTTACAATATTCATTGAATTGATGAAAATTATAGTTAAAAAATAATTAGATTTATTAATAGAGGTTTCTGTAGATGAAATATTTATTTAATCATGATCATAGGAAGACCCTATAAGGACCACAAAATTATTTTAGAGAGTCTACATGAACATAAGTAGTATTATATGTTATCTGAATTACATTTTCTAATTTAAGATATAATGATCCTTGATCATTTTGTATCGAATGAAAGGATCTAAGTCTATCTTGAGAAGGACAAGGAATAGATTTCATTGTAATGTTCGAAGTCCATGTTTTTGATAAATTTTATTTACTATTGTCTATATATTATTATATATTTATTAGTATTCTGAAAATTGTATTTCCCTATGAATTATTTACTTAAAAATGAGTGAAATTTTCATAGACTGTGATGTCTTAAACAGAATTTGAGTAGTTAAAAAAGAGTCTTACATCAATACCAGTTCTAATTCTCTTTGAATTATGATAATTTAAATATGATATTTCTAAAATTAATTTTAACTAAAATGAATTTTCCCTAAATCCTTAGAATATCATATTTTATAATATTTTAAAACATAGAGTATGACATATATATCTCTAAAAGATTACATATTTGTTATTTGGAATTTGATATTTTATGGTATAAAGAAATAATGTGTAGGTTTCCTTGAGATATCATATTATTAAACATGGTTGAGTCATAATTCCACGTATCAAATTGTTTGATTCATTTTCCTTTATCATGAAAATCCAACCACTCAAATGATAAAGACATTTACATTCATATAACTCTAAATACCTCATATTTCGTAATATTTATTGTGATAGTTAATGGATTGAGGTTATATGTGATGTAACATAAGTAATTAGACATATATTATTGAAATACATAGGTGCATTTAAGGAATTGGGAGAGTCCTAATTTCTTATATAAATGAGGGGTTTCCATTACCAATAGTGTGTATGATTATTGAATATACCCAAGTAGAAACTCTACCTTGTTGATGCTCTCTTATTCCTTATTTATCAATAAGATTAAGTACTAGAATATCATAGAGATTCATAAGATCATGTCTATATTTTTTGGTGATTTTATGAAACTCATGGAGATACCTTAGAGGGATAAATGATGGATTTTTTTCTTTGGTGATATTCAACAAGAACATAATAATGTAAAAGGGGATTTCATACTATAGTGTGGGAAACCAATTATTCATTTTCTGTATTATTCAATTTAAATTTTAATGGAATGGCTATCATTGGTTTGGTTATGTCAATCCATTTTTTCTTCTTTGGTTAATTTTATTCACTTCTTAGAATCCATTTAGTGGAATTCCATTTTAAACATTAATTATTTTTTGAAATTAGTCTGAATAGGATGTTTTGAAAAATCAAAATACATATTGTATTCTATATCATCAAATATGATTGAGAGATTTATTTTATCTAATTGACTCATATCTTAAAATATGAGATATTTTTAAATAATGGGTTGGTATAAATACCTTTGTTTTTATTAGATGTATTATAGGACATCTGGATATCGTAATTTAAGATAGATCTACACCATGACATTCCAAAATAGTGGATCGTATCACCATAGTGATATCAATGAAAATCATAAATTGATATTAAAACAAACTACATATTATAAAAAATTATATGACTTGAAATTATAAATTATGACTAATAGATCTTATTCCATTTTAGATCTATTCACTATTTATCATATTCTATGACCACCCCTATATCACACAAATATTTGTAGAGAGAAATTGTTTTTTAATTCTATGATAAATTAAATTTTATAATTTATTATTTTCATATCAATTATTATAGAAGTATTTTTATAAATTTATCAATTTATATTGGTTTTTATAAATTAATTACCTATAATATTTCTATAATTAATTATAAAATATTTTTAAAATATTTATTAATCAATATTCAATTATATTAAGTGTTAATACTATCAGAACATTTTAATATTTGAAATTAATTATAATTTTGATGCAAAATGTTTTGTTGGAACATATAAGTGTTATTTATAATGGGTTTGTAATTATAAAAAATAATGAAAAATTTAATGTTTTTATATTTTATATTAATTTTTTATTACATTTAATTTAAAATAATAAAATTAAATTGAACTATTTTGGAAATTACTTAAACTATAAAAAAATTAGTGTTGATAAATTATTTTATAAAATATTTATATAATAATAATATTTGATATTAAAATAATTTACTTTTTTTAACAAATGTTCGAATTAAAATTTTTATATTTCATGAATTATCATTTATTTAATGTAAATTCTACAAAATTAATTACAGTAATGATATCATGTTAGGGAATAAATATAAATTTTTGATATTTATCTTATTATATTATGTAAAAAATGAAATATAAAGTTTTAATAATTTCTTATTAATTACTTATTCAAAAAAGAATATCTCATGTTAAAATTCATGAATTATTTATTTAATTAATTCACTCTCTTTAATTCAAATATATATATATTTTATTTTAGATTGTTATGTAAGAATAGTTTTTCAGAAAAATTACTTACTCTAAAATTAGAAAACCATTCTAGGTACAAATATATAAAATTTAGTTATCATGCACCTTTTCCGTAATTAATACATAATTTTATTATCTGTAATTTATTTCTTTAATATTGTTTATCATTTTTAGGTTTTTGAATTATGTGGAATAATATTCAATCTTGAGTGATGTATAGTAGAGTAGTGGGAATTATGATCTGACATCCCATGAGCCTTAGATATTGTGACTTATTATAGAAATTTGTGGGTTAGATATATGGGGCTCCATGCTTAGTCGTGTGAATATTATTAATTTTAGATAAATCTAAAACTTCAAAAAACAATTCATCAAAATCATGTAATGGATGAATTTTTGTATGTTTGAAAATATGATTGGATTTTTCTGGGTGAGTAATAGAAAATATTGGTTGTGTAAAGAGTGAAATATTAATATGGTTTAAACATATTTTTTGGTGGATGGAATTTTACTCCAAACTAAGTCATTAGAAGTACGCCTACATAAAAAAGAATAACATGAGATAATACTGTGAGATTAAAACCACCATTAAATTTTATGTGTGAAATTCCATCGAACATATCACTTTTCAAGAACCCAATCATTTAGTATAGGTGACGCCAAGAGTTAAGATCCCTTAGATTATCATTTATAAAAAAATTAATGAGTTTACTATAGTGGTCAGGTTCATTGTTCTTATCATTCACATTAGGTTAAGCATTATTTGGAAACCCTAATTATTAGAATATGACAGGGATACAACTAATAATACATCTATATGAGGGATTTGGATTATCATTTAACTACTGAAAAATTTATGTTTCATATACTATATAATAGAGATGACCCCCACATAAATAACTAAGTTGTGGGAGGAACACCAAAGATGAATCTTGGGATAGTGAAATATAGATCTTTTCAAACGTGTTAAATTGATTTGATTTAAGGGTTAAACATTTTAATTGGATCCCATTTAATAAAATCCTTCATTGAATTAATATATATAATGATAATAACATCATAAGATATTATGTTGTATAAAATGGAATCACTATCTTCAACCTTGAGCTCAAGACCTATTTTATTAGGAGTAAAACATAATAGAGTTTGTTTATATGACTGGTATTATAAAATGCGAATAATTATTAATTAATAAGGAAAATTCAATGTGTTAGAGTAATTAATTTATGGAAATAAACTAATGAATATGTTTAAAATATGGAAATACATATAAGGACTCATCCTTATGGATTATATATTCTAGGGATTTGAAACTTGAATTCACATTAACAAAATCTTGAGGATCTTTTTAGTTTAGAGTTTTAATGAATTAAAAATAACTCATAGATATTAAACACATACATTAAAATTCATCACTTTTACTTTGTATATATTTTTTCTACTAAAACAAAATTATTTGAAAATAAAACATGGTTTTTACTAGGCAGAAATCCTCAAAACTTTCTCCTTGATATCACCCATGTACCTACTCTTCCTTACACCTAGTGCAAAACAGTTTAAAACATGCGATGATAAAAAAATATCAGTTAAGGATATAAATAAAGGAAATCATTATTTCAATTAAAACACATAAAAATATTTTCTAAAAAAATTCAATTTTTTCCTAAAAATATTAATATTTTAAAAAATATTATTTTCTGACCTTTTTAAAATTATTTTTTTATCATGAAAATTAATAAGATAGAATATTCCATATAAAAAAGGTAACATGTAACATCATTTTTCATATCTACCTTAGAAATAATGTGACTAATATTTCCAACCTCCAACTCTAGAGTACACAATGTATTGGTTGTTAAAATGTAACCACATATCCTTGTTTTATCATGGAATCACCCCTTATTAGTTAATAACTTAACTACCCATCCTTGGATTATCATATAACCACCCAGAATTGGTTTATAATGGTACTAAACATAATCATAAAAATTCCCAATAACTATAAAACAAACATAAATAATGATATATTTCATAACAAAACACTATTTAATAAAAATAATATTTCATTTTGAAAAATCGTACGTATACAATGTAAAAGATTTTATTTGAAGGTAATCATATAAATATGAAATAAAATATTCAAAAAATTAATTGTGTAATAGTGGAACTTTTATTTCTGGCCATATATGTTAAAAATAATTCCTATTAGCTTTTTATTAAAATAATATTTAAAACTAGATTTCTTTTAAAATAAAAAACCTTATTAAAAAACCTTAAAAATATTCTTTTGTTAAATATTTGAGAACATAAAAAAATAACATTTTAAAACATTCATATCCATAAAAATAAATTCATAAGAAACATTTTAAAAACATGTACACGAATGAGAATGATTTTAAAAATAAATTATTAAATCCTTTAAAGAAATTTATTGTATTTAAATAGTCCCTTACAAATATCGTATCATTGATGTAAGAATTAAAATATGAATTGATTATTTAAATAAACTATAAATAAAATAAAAAATTGGAAATAAAACATAAGATAAATAAAATTTATTTCACACATAATAATAGTATGACATAATTAATAAGTAAATGATTAACCCAAAGAATGGAAATCGGGTTAAAAATTCCCTTACCACTTTGTAATCAGTCAAATTGTATTCCCCATGAACAAATAAAAGTAAAAAAAAAATACCTTTAAAATAAATATATTCATGATATAAAATATCTAAGAGGAATTATAAAAAAATATGAAAAATAATATAGGCCAATAACATCAAAATATTCCCCAACAAAAGAGATGTTATATAATGTTCGTTGCAACATTTTGATAGCATAAAGATAGAGATTAAAGATTTCTAAAATGGTGTAATTAGAGTTTAAGGTGTCTCTCATAGTTCTAA
This sequence comes from Viscum album, assembly GCA_963277665.1. Taxonomy (NCBI): domain Eukaryota; kingdom Viridiplantae; phylum Streptophyta; class Magnoliopsida; order Santalales; family Viscaceae; genus Viscum; species Viscum album. The sequence continues at coordinate 388,048,242 of OY728137.1, forward strand.
AATAGAAAGGAATATAATTGATATTTTAAATAATATATCCATATCAATAATTGTGAATAAAACTCATAAAATAAAGAAGACGATTGAATAGAAAAAAAGATATAGTGAGAGGTGTGGGGGTCCCTTACATAGTTTTTAAAAGTTGTACATTTTCTATTATTGTCCTGGATAATCAAATTATATTCATTAATTACTTAATTCTAAACATTTTATAAATATATTTTATTTATCATAATTTTATCACAATCATTCTTATCCATTTTTTTGATTCATAATGTTCAAATTTTTTGTATTAGGAGCATTCATTTCACTGCTTCGTGGTCCAATCATTTGTGTATAATTATGGATTTTCTAATAAAATTGAAATAATTATATACATGAGGAATAAATGGTTTTGGGGAAATTACATATATATAAATGGTTCCATATATCATTTTCTCTAACATAAGTATGATTTATTAGATAAAATTTTAATGATAAATGTTTATTTTTTGAAGCATTTTTTCTGACTATAATGAACTACATTAATTTTATTTAACATTATGTCTATATATTAGACTGAGAAAATTACATAATTTATAATATACTTATTTTATTCTAATGTAACCATAATAATAGATTTCTGACTATCCTTAAAAGTGTTAATGGAAAATAATAACCATTATATATAGAGACGATTAACCACTTTATTTTGGATGGGGGGTAACATACATTTGAAAAAGAAGAGATGATAAAAGTAATGAATATAATATATTACATTCGAAAATAAAACTATAGTATATACATGATACTGTAGTTATTATTCATTAATAGTTAAAGAGTGTAAGAAGTAGGTTGAAGAAGAAATAAAATTATGAGAGGCTGTTTGAGGAAGATACATCTTCAATACAACCTCCATCAAAGACCCTTAAAAACATGGAATTTTTCTTTATTTGGGGAAAAATAAAATTAGTCATGGGGATGGTGGCCAAGAGTAGTTTTGGTTTATATTTTTTTAGTTTCAAAGATTTTCTTTATAAAATGGGTGGGGAGGAGTCATATTTATACTTGAGGATGGATGGTTGTAATTGATTTTATAATGATTATATTATAATTAAATCCAAAAACATTTTGGTGGTATTAATTCCAATGAATTAGATTAATAATTAATTTTTTAATGTAATTTATGGTCAAGAAACACATAAAACACCCATTTAATGTTGTATTTAATAGTTATTTTAATCTCTTTACTTTTACCAAATCTATTTTCCATTTTCTAAATAAACCACTATTTGGATTAGTCTGAACCTTGAAAACACAATTCCTCCAAATGAAAGAATCAAAACCAAAAGCCAAACCACCATATAAAGAATGTCAAATACCAAATTAAAAATTAAATGGAAAGAATAACGAAATCAGCCATGTGAAGACAACATGACCATTAAACATAACACCTAACAAGATTCAATAATCAAATTGAATGTTCAAACACATCACTAAAACACCTATTCAGGAGAATAAATTAATTCAGAAGATGGAACCGTATAGTCCCCCAATGCCCACTATAGTAACACCTAATTCCATAAACCTCTATTTGAGATTAAAATTTAAAATAAATTTGAACTTCATGATCTCTTCATCATTAACCCCTTATGATATAATAATTTTTTGAATCACCTCATATAGATAAATTGACACATCGAGAAAAATTTCCTTCCATAGAGTCGTCCTCATAAACCTAACACCATATTAATCATCAATTACTATCTTTAAAAATGATAGAAGATGTTACCAGTACCACCACCAATGAACTGTAAAACACCTAAATATCATAAGATTTGTTATTTTTCATGAAACCAAACAATTTAAAACTCATAACCACCAATTAAATCACCCTATAAAAACACCTTTGAAATAAATAAAAAGAAGATAAAAACATCACCTACAAAGGGCATCAGCTTTTTCCAGACCCATTGGTGACAAACTAGTGAGGATATGGAAATAAAACACTTTCACTATAAAAAATCAAGATAAAAAATAACATCAATAAAAAATACTGAAAATTGATGGCCACTAAACATCACCACCCAAAAAACCCTAAGATAACATTCCACCTATCTGAATAGGAATTATTATTTGAACCAGTGAGCCAAAGAAAAATTTGAGTGGATAGAGATTCAGAAGCAGTCCATGAATTGAAAACCCTAAAATGAAATTCGGTCACATCTTGCCTTGGATGAGAACCACCATAGTATGAATTGAAGATGATGAAATATGCACCTCCTGGAGCTCTTCTGAACGAAAAATCATCACCTCCCAAAGCCTTTTGAAACTACTGAAGCAGACTGACTGGGAGAGTCATAGAGGAACCAAAATCTATAGCATATATTGAAGGGTAATGTTCTCCATTTTACCAAATTAAATTTATAGAATTGTAAAACAAAAATTTAAATGATAACCTACAAAAACAATAAAAAAATATGCATTCAAGAAGTGTATTTTCCAATGAAAATATCATTTTATATTAACAAAATAAAAAATAATAACCATTATATATAAATAAATTAATAATTAATGATATATAATCTATAAATTTCATTTAAATAATTCGACATTATGGATTATCTAAATTTCTTAAAAATGAGAAAAATTATGTACATTGAAAGAGTTTTAAGGAAAATCTAATTTTTAAACCCAAACAATAATCTTATTATAAAATTCAATATAAAGTTGAATAAAAAGAATTTAACTGGAATAAATATAACTAAATAACACTTAAACTATATAAAATCATATTTAAAACATAATTTTTATTTTAAATAGATTAATATATTGAAAATTGATCACTTTTTTCGCAAAAATTAGTATATTAACTATTCATTCAGAACCAAATATTTATCTGAAAAATATCATCACATCAAAAAAAGTAAACCATGATATTTTGATTTAAAATACGATGTTATTTTTTTGAAAATAACATTCTATAATTTCAAAAAAAAAAATTATAATATCTTCTCATAAAATGCATGAATCATAATTTTTTGATGAAAATATATTTTTGAAGAATAAAATGATTTTAATGAATATTAGAGTGATTATTTTAATTGAATTAATTAATAATTTATTAATGAGAATGACCATTAAATATTTCATAATAATTTTAGTATTTTTCATTACTTTTAACTTAACTTCTTTATTATAACATTCACATTTAAATTAAAAATATTCCATTATTTTCTTATGATTGATATTGCATATCTTCCATACTATCAAAATTAGTATTGCATTTTAATATATCAGGATGTTTGATATATACCTATGATAATTATGATAAGGATTAATTAAAATTATATACTATCATTCTCAAGACTATGTAATATACATTTAAAATGAAATAAGAAGCCATAGATGTTGACAATAAGATCAAAGAAATGATTATATCATGAACATGATAGAGTTTAGATCATACTTAGAGTGTGTCCATGTAATACACCAAAACTACACTTCATGATATACTTTAAAAAATATATAATTTATAAAAAGGATTTGATAGAAATAGTAGTGACCAAATTTTAATCATAAATAATTTCAAAATCCCCATAAATATTGAGTCACATGCCTTTGAAAAACATTTTTTAGAGTTTTAGGGCCTTAAGAAATAATATTAACGAAAATACTCATATATTTCTCATAAAATAGAAGTATTTAACACTATAAATTAAACTATTTAATCAATAATAATTATTCAATATATTGAAAAAGGTATCAAAACATGATAATATTCTACACATATCATATATAATCTTTTTATTTATAACTTAGGTAAATTGTATCATAATAAAGGTGATCTCCAATGCTCAGAAATATAAAATGTGTAATTAAAGAAATCATGTAATGAATAATATAGAAGTAATTAATAGTATAATAAAATTCTATATAACTGATGAAATGAGATTCAAATAAATCCTTGGATGGAAAAAATAAAAACAATCACACTTATAATAATAGCAATCTACTTAGTGAAAAAATTCTTAATGTAAGAAACCAATTTTTAAACATTCTGCCAAGACATTATTATATCACTATCAAGGCCATGTATTTTCAAAATATTTATTCACAACATGAATACATCAAGTGACCTAATCTAATATTTATCATGATACATATATATATATATATATATATATATATATATATATAGTGAAGGGGTATATAATACATCCCCAACCATCACTAATTAATTTTAATTCATTATTCCTATGATGAAATGAATAAATAAAAAATACATAACCCAACTATTTAATAAAACATATTTATTGAAATATCTAGTATATGGGTTTTCAATATTTCCCCAATAAACAAAATAAAGAGAATTATATATAAAAATCCTTTAAATGACTTTATATTGAGTAACAATTATACATTTAAGTTAAAAATTTCCCCATTCAACTGATTTATGAAATCTAGGTCAACATCATTATATCAAATAAAGGGAACATAGAGTGTTCATATAGTAAAGTCATTAATTGATAAATTATACTAGTAATAGAGGATGACCAGTATTGTTAATGGTAGTAAAAAATGTTAGTGTAATTATTACCAAAAAATAAAATATAATGAAAGGATTTAGTTTGTAACCCATGATTAATATATACACTATAAAAGAGAAAAAAGGTGTTGAATTCAAATGATATCTCAATGAAAAATCCCTCATGGAAATTTTATCATAAGTATTAAAAGAACATTATAGATAGATACCCTCATATTGATATAAAAAGAACATTATTTGTTGGATATTCATTATACATAATGTAAATGTGGTATTGAATAGTCCATATAAAATAAATGATGGTGATGAATGAAAAATATATTTTTTGGACTTGAAATTTAGAAAATAACCCATTTAAATCATATAATCATTTGAGTGAAAGTCTCTTAAAAGACAAGACTTCCAGTTAAATATTAAATTTCATAAATAAGGGGAGAATCATGATATAAAATATCAAATTGTTGGTATGTACACTAAATAATAGAAACAATTTTTATAGAAAATTCATGTCACCCGGAATGAAAATTTTATGGAAAGAACCCTTAAAAGAAACATAAAATTTGACCTAAGAAACATTTGATAATGTGCTTACAATTAATAAAGTTAGATCTTGGGAAAATTAAAATGAAATAAAATAAAAATAATTCATTAATGAAGATAAAAAATCTTATAAAAACTATATTTTAATACTAATTCTTGAATCTCAAGGGAATAAAATGGTGTCAGAAAAAACCCACATCAAAACTCTTGATTTTCATTAAATCATGTCAATCACACACATATATATATATCCAAAATAACAATAATAACCATAAATTTCATAAACTTTTTCATATATATATATATGATATTTTATAATATTCATTTATTTTTGTCATCTATAAGTATATTAATTAGTAATTATCTATTTTTGATATTGTGTGTGAGTAATCTTGATTGTTTTCTACTAGTTTGATAATAGTGGCATTGTTATTCATTAATAACCAAAGTATAATCATTTACAGATTATATGGGGTACTATAAATGATTATTTATACTTATTTATAATATTATAAATTCATTCTATGATTGTTTTTTAATAGTTCTTATAGAAGAAATTTGTGACATGTGTGTTTTTGTGATATATAAAAAACAAATGGTGGTATCATAATTAAGGAGTCTAATATTTTTTTACCATAAAACACAATAATAACAACATTACTTACTAATTTATATCATGTATTATATTTAAAAATGTTATTATAGTATTTTATTCTATTATTTTATAACATTGTTCAAGTAGGTGGTTAGACCAACACAAATACGAACATAACATAATTAATTAGTGAATTTTTAAATAATTTTTTTGGGAATAATATAAATTTCTAAAAATAATATTGAAAATATATATAATATTAAGGTGTTGATATGTATTTCAATAATATTTAATAAAAAATGAAGATAATAGAGATAAATGGGATATGTTACATCATCGAGGCAGTAGTCTTCCCAATAGACAGTAAACATTTTCATTTCTCATACAATGAGAGTGAAAGAAGGTGGATATAATTTTAAAATTAACAATCATAATTATATTAAATTTTTCATATTTATTCATCTATTATAAATATATAATTAGTTAAGAGATAAGATTGTGAAAAATGTAAGTCTACACATTGTGGAGGACATTTTCCACTGAATGCACTAATAAATGATTTTTAATAGAAAAGGAAAATGATTCTTAATAGATATCTCAATAGTATAAAAGTATTAAGTATATATATAATAATAATACATATAAACATGAATGCGAAAATTAGAATTTATAATTAATGATATAAATGAAAATAGTTTAGTAATAATGAGTACACATGTTGAAATCCATGCATTTTCATTGTAGGATTTCTTAGAAATTTTGGTCTCATGATAATTTCATATCACCATAATGTAAGTTAATTTTAATTGTGTAGTGTGAAAATAATTATATGAGTGGCATTTAATGGGTGGTGTGTGTATTTGTTTACATGTTTGGAGTATAATAGACCATTCATTTCTTATATAAATATAACATCATTTTAGATAAATATTACATATACAATATAATGATCCTTTCAAAAACAATGAATGTTTAGTGTGTTTGGAGACTTAATACATAAAAAATTATTTAAGTATATTCTGGATATTCTCTTATAATTTTCCTCATCTTTTTACCCTTTTGACATACCCTTCTCAAAACATTATACATAACGTGTGGAAAATATACCTAAGAAATAGTGATCTTATAATCTCATTAAGGAAAAAATGTGGTATTTCAATCTATAATTATATGAAATGGTATTATAATAAGAACCATTATATCAAAACCATAATAAATAATGTTCATAATGAATATATCTGAGGTCATAAACATGATTCAGGGAATAAATCATTACCATTTCAAAAATCATAAGATCAAAAACATGATTTAGTGAATAAAGCATTATAATTTCAAATTGAATGAATTATAAAAGTGAGAAGTATTCATAAATAAATCATGCACAATAAGACCATGTCATAAAATTCAAACATTTTCATAAGTATATAAACCATTTTATACCTAAAGGTTACCTATATATACTATTATATTATAAAGAATTAGGCATCAATGCATTTTTTACATAGTTGATCTGGCACATTGATTGGTTTTCTATAGTGGATAAAAAACATATAATTTTTCCCATAGTGGATCAAACACATCAACTTGTTTCTCTTAATTATATCATGAGATATATTACATTACCAATGAGTTTTAGGGATATATAATTATAGGATTACACCTCATATAATGAAAACCATACATATGTGGGGTAGAAGACTATAAAACATTTCCCATATCACCGCATCATAACCCATGTAAAGGAATCATGTTTCATGACCATTTCTTCAATTCAACATAGAATAACCCTAGAAAATAAAAGTGTTGGATAATAATATCATTTTCATTATCATAAACCATAAATAGATATAATAAGGATGTAATAGTTGGATTCTATCCCAAGTAAACCATCATTAACATAAAATAATGGTATCTTGGAAGAAAATCCATTTAGAAGATCAATGTAACATTTTTGGAGAAAAACAGTATTTCCACATTGAAAGTCACATTTAAAAATAAATGTTTCTACAAAATTTGATGGAAAAATTTTTATTTTAAAAAATATTGAAATCATCAAAAATGATTCATCAATATATGTTGATCTTTCATGGAAGTAGAGAATTTAATTTTTCTTTATATATAAAAAAATTCATTTCACTCAATTGTTGAAAAAAACCAAATGTAAATCATTTTGAAAATGAAAATAAGTTTCATTTTTAAAAATATTAGAAATTAAATTCATAAGTAAAAGTTAAATTAAACTGTCATAGGATTATATTAAAACTATTAATGATTTTATTTACAATGAGAATAAAATAAAGTTGATTTCATAATGACGCGATAAAATAAGTTGCTTTTCCTTAAATACAAGTGTCTGGTCCCTTTAATACTTGAATTCATTAAAATTAAATTAAAAATTTATATAATAAATATATCATAATATTAGAATAAAATTATATGTATTTATGATTTTAGCATCATATAATTTTTTGTACATAAATTTAAGCACAAATCATCCCAATTATAATTGTATTGAAACAAAAATAACATTCCTCATGTGTCAACATTGTTCACACGTGTTCAAAAAACCAATATAACAATTATGGAGTTATTAAATTGTTATTTGAGAAATATAAAAATATCTATCATACCATGTATGATTTACTTACGAATTCCTATCACCATTTTATAAAAAAATTAGTATTGAAAATCACAGTTCTGGTTGATAACTACTTCATTTTTCATTCATATTTTAGATCAAAAGTGTCGTTACTTGTACTTTAGTCATGGTTTCAAAATATATATATCTTTAATAATGATAAAAATATCATATATATTCATTAATTATATATTTATAGTAATACATAATGAATAGTGATAGAATAACGAATTATATCTCTCATGGAGAGAGAATACTATATGTAAGCCTTGATACATTTTTCATTTTTTACCGAATGGAACGAATTAAAGGGAACCATTATAGAATAATTATTATATTACATAAATTATTTATATTAATTAAATCTTTCCTTGTTAATATCCATGTAAAATACAAATAAAAAACATAACACATCACTTTATGGTGGTGCTATTCCACATGTACGCACATGTGACATTATTGTTTCTCAAAATATTGGAAGGTAAGAAGGTAGATGTGATATTAGAATAAAATAATTGTAATTCTTTCATAAGTGTAATATATAAATATTAAACCCATCATAATAACTATTCATTAAATGTGGTGGTGGAAAAACAATTATATCACTATATGTAGTAAGACCCCCACACACATGAGCGGTAATATCATTTCCCATTTGATGGGATAAAGGAATGATAATGGTAATTTCATGATTATAATAAAATATTAGTATATTTATGGTAATGATATTATTATATTATCAAATATACCATATATTTATTATCCATAAATAATAATTGAAAAAATGTGAAAGGTTAATGAGATTACATCTTATTTGAAAGCAAACCATTTGATCCCCAACTAAGGATCTTTTAGATGGACACTTGTAAAGAACATAACCTCTTGAATGTTTATACAGTTTCATAGAAGAGGTTTTTTAGGGTATTTCCAATCTGTACCGATCAATGTATTCTAAGGAAGATTAAGTAGTGGTATCCTTTTATATTGGGAGGGAGAGGACACAATTAGTATTTATTTAAAAATTAAAGTATAAAAAAACTCATTCTCTATAATTTTGTTTTTCAAAAATGACATGTATTTGAATCAAAAGTACATATCTTTTATATAAAATCATCCAAATAAATTTATATAGGTTCCAATATCATGCTAAATATTATCTTTTGTATTAATCCTTTTGTTAATTAGTTTTGACCTTAACTACTATAACAATTATTTATAAATTAATTGTTATAAACGTAACTATAAAGGAAAAAAATCACTCATAAATAGACCATAGAAGATGGGTTAAACCTAATTATATTTACATGTCTAATGATAATTTTTTACGAATTTCAAATTATTAAATAAATAATTATTTATTATAAAATATCATTAATGTAAATTTTGGTACTATTCATTTAATTTGACCTTAAATACACTACGATAGTAATTAAATTAAAATATAATACCTTTACACGTCAATTTTTTTATTTTTTGAAAATACTTGTGGAACACTATAACTCGCTAAATATTGTTACATTTAAAAAATTTAAAATCACTTGTTTTATTTTCTAATTAAGTGAATAAATACCATATTAGTGCCACATATGAATTCATGGTTATTATAATACATCTAAATATTATTCATAAATAACTATATAGAATATAATTTCATTATTCAAATAATTCCCATCAATATACTTTCTAATCATGATTTTTACCTATATTAACATAACATATATATTTAAAAGTAATAGAGTGAAATTTTTTAACATTGATTTACTTAAATATTATATAGTTAATTTTCATGGAAAATTGTGTCTTGAAAAATTAAATTTGGAGGGGAATGTTATATGGGTTTAATTGAAATATTACAATAAAAATATAGATTAAAAATAGTGACATCAAAACATAGTTTTAAACTAGATAACCCAATTTATCCTTATAGATGTGAAAATTTTTACCATGATGATGATTAAAAATGTTGAAAAAAAGAGAGTTGATTTACAAATTCTAACATTATGATTCAAAATAAAGAATAAATTAATATTTTTTAAAATTCAAAACCATAATAAGAAAATACTAATTTAAATTAGGTTTTCAGAATGCGATTAAAATTATTTCTTATTAAAATACTATTTCCACCATAAAATTGGATTTATTATTCTATTTTATATTATAAAAATATTAGATGAATTTTAGAACATTTTATTGAAAATAGAATATATATTTCTCTAAAATAATTCTGTAATAGTGATTAAATTAATTTGTTTTGATTAATACATCTTGTTTGCTTTTTTATAAAGAACCACTCTTTTAATTTTAAATGTTATTTAAGTCAACTAATAATTAATTTATAATAAATTAATTTATTGAATAAATATATTTTTCATAATTTAGTTATTTCAATTCAGACCCACAAATTTGATGGTTAGATTATAATGGTATTCTATATTACGGTTCATTTGGACTCAGGGTTGGGTGTATCCCAAGCTATCAATAATGTTTTTTGAAAACAAATATATAAATAGTACTCAGGGTTAAATTATACCAAAATTTAAAATATTTTAACCCTTAAAAATTTTCCACTATTATAAAAATAAATGTGTATATATTTTTTTTCATTACATAATCATGTTCTTGAGTAGAATATTTAAATTTATAATCCATATTGAAAACATTCACTATTTGAGTAATCTTTTTTATATAATATTATATCTATTATCCTTGATTTCTATTAGTTTTTATTCATATGACATATCCTTCTCAATTGGTACGAAATATGGGATCATTAAATTTTGTGGATTATTTATTCACTTCCTCAGGAGAGATGTATAAAATATGGCACGAACATGAGATAGGTTCACTGGATAACCATGTAATAAGATACCATCCCTACTCGATCAAAAATTTGAAATGTTAAAATATACATAGAGATCATATTTCATTTATTTAAAAATATAATAGACTTATTACTTTAAAAAATTCAAGGAAATGCATTATGTAGAAATATATCTCAATATACCATCTTTGGTTTGAATGGTTCTCTGAGACTAACCATTTATTTGGGGATGATACACAACGCTGAAACCCAACTCTATATCTAAATATTTTTTAATATTCCACCATACCATCGAGGTAACCCTAGAATCCTGATTAGATATAATCTAATGTTTTCTTCTAGGAAACCATACCACTTTTTATTAATATTTTAAAATAAGATTGTAAAGAGAGAAGTATTATATGATAATAATGATGTGTAGTGAATTTTTAAAGCTATTTACTAAAACCCAAATACAATTTTATTCATTAGGTCTTTTGGTAGTATAATGATGAAATCTATTGGGATATTTTCCCATATCTTTTCTTGTATAGGTACTGGTTAAACATCCCCAAAGGCAATTATCTCTCATCTATAACATTCTAAAATCCAATAACGAAGAAACATATTATAAAATATCTCTATTCATACTATCCCATTATAAATAAATTTTCAAATCATTATATACATTAATACTTTTTTGATGAATAGATAATGATGAATTATGAGTCCTATACATTAGATCCTTATTCAAATCAATCATGGATGGAGCAAATACATGGTTCATGAGCCTTATAATTAAAAAAAATTAATTTATATCTTCTAAAAACATGTGAACATATTTTATAGTTCTACATTATATTTATATACCTATTTAATCCTCAATTTCATAGATTATCTAACCCTCATTTGGAAAATATTCTATTTCCAACGTCATTATAGAATTCTTGAACTATCCTTTGAATATATGGGAATATTTGATATTTTTTTATCGTAATCATAAAAAATATGGAATCATCATTTTTACTAACATAATATGCCACCATGTTCCCATTCCCACTTTGGTAATGTATTGAACATAACTAATATTTATCATCTCTAATTATATTCTATGGTGTGTATTCAACTCTTGTTGGGTGAATATATACATTCATAGTTTATTATAATTATATATATTATAATTTCTTTTTAAATATAACTCTTCCATATCATTAATGAAAGGGTTACTACTATAAACTCCAATTCCTAAATTGGGTAATTTTGAACATGATACTTTAGTTGGTGTGAAGTATATAATATAACCATATCATTTTACATTAGGAAACACCCCAGCCCATCTTTTGATGCAACACAATAGATTACAAACCATTCTCTAATATAGAGTAGAGTTAGAAAAGGTTTATTGACTAATATTATCTTATATTCCATGAAATTTTATTTTAATTTATCCATCCAATGGTACATTTATCCTTTTAAAATTAACATAAAGATAGGATTATATAGTGATGATATGTTCCCCATCATGAACCTATAATATCTGAAAAATTCATGAAAATAATTGATGTTAGTCATAGTGGTATGTCTAAGACAATATTCAAAAAAAAATTATCTCTGAAGGATGTACTTATATAGCCTCACATGGGATAATAAGACCCAATAATGAAACCTTCCAAAGCTAATATAATCAAAGTGTAAATTTAGTATAATTATTCTCTTCCTCAGGGTATTGAATACAATTCTAAAATAATCATAATCTCTTACTTTGATAAATAATAAATAAGAAAATATCTATACAGATCCCAGAAATTAATCAAGGTGATATATAAATACTCTACTCATTAAATATAACAAAATGACTTGGGAATTAGTAAGTCTAAATAAAACCCCTATATTCATGGTGTTTATAAAATGTACATAATTTTTTGTATTGTATATCATCCTTCATGACCCAGAAGTGTTTATATCTGGTATTATGGTCAATCATGGAAAAGTATTGATATACACATAGTTGACTAATCATGTAATAAATACATGGAATATGATACTTATTCTTGATTTTGATCTCATTATGTTTTTAATAATCATTACATTGTCCCATTGAACCATATTTCATCTTTATAAAATGAACTAGTTCATCTTATGGTGACACACATGGAAAAATAAATATCTTTTCAGGATTATCCCGGAGTTACTTCATGAATAAAAATAAATCATTTAGTAATGTTATATATAGAGTATTTCTAATAGGTATAACACCAGGTATAATTTTAATTGAAAAAATAACATCATAATTTGGAGGAAGACTAGAAGACAAATCTATTAATACATCATTAAATTCAATCATAATGGGAATATATTTTAGGTTGACTTTCTCTCCATCCACCTATGATAAATTCCCATTTTAAATATGATTCAAAATTGATATGATGGATTTAGTTTCCTTTAAAATTTCATTTTAGTCATTACATTGGTTGGCAGCTATTTATTTGTTCATATTGTCACATGAGGCTTCCCTTCCTCAATAATCGATGTGGAATTTATATAAATAAATCCAATCCATACTTAATATAAAAAAACATCATCTATTGGGAGGATAACGTGATTGAATGGAAAAAATTCCACAATCCTACACTGTAGAATAATCATAGTGTTTATATGTGACCATGATATTATTAAGGGTTTTCATTGAAAACTAAATGTCTAATTTTTAAGGTGGAAACATAATACCCCAAAAAATATCATTAATAAAAATTAGTGCGTAAATCCCTGATCAAACAAGAAATTAGCTATTTTAAATTGGTTAAAAAGGTTTTATTTCAACATGAAATTCACTAAACCAACACCGGATTTCATTTTTATAGGATATTTCCCTTGTTGTCTGGTATTATGAGGTATTGATGAAAATTATCATAAAAACCTTTAGATTTATCATAGTATTTCTGAGTTCCCACACACCCTTCATTTAAATAATTAGAGAAGGGGTTATTCATTAGTTGGTTCCTTATATTCATCTATTTTATTAATAGGAAGATGTAAAAACATTCAGAATTCATGGTATTTATGACCCACCATTCAACATTTAATGCACCTCCCCCTTCTATTTAGGAAATTCCCTTGATGTTTATTCCCTCAATTCTAGTACATATATGGATGGAAATTCATTCCACCATGTGATTTACATGATTTATCATCTGAAAAAATCTTACTATTCTATTCCAATACATAGTAATGGTGAAACATTTTCAATTTACATTTCTACCTTGAGTTAAATTCATTTAATTTATTCATATTTACTAATTTCTCTTATATCTATCACCTTTTTGAGATTTATTTTTAAGCCACTAAAGAATCAATAATTTTTCATTCAGGGTAAATGATTAAACTAGGGTCATACATTTAATGTTTTTTAATTTTTTCCTCATTAGTACTAAATGATAAATATAAATTTTTCATAAGGTCAAGGAATTACTTCTCCATATTTTTATGTAGAAAATGTTTGTAATACAAACTGAATGAAATTAATTTAAAGTCATCCCATTCCATATAGTCAATTTCATCTAATTGAATTTATTTCTTAAAAGGATTACACTTTAGATATACATCACCATGCAAATAGAAAATGGGTAGGATAACCTTTTCATTGTAAAATGAAGAATAATTTTTTTTGAACTGTGTTGATATATCAATCAGCCCCTAGTGAGACATAAATACCCACTATAAAAAGGTGGGAGTTTCCTTATAAAATATTTAACAGAAAATTATTCCATACATTGATCATTTATAATATTAGTATGATTAATGGAATGACAATGTTTAATTAGAATATCAATAATATTTTCTTTTAAACTTCTAATAAAATTTAGTTTCTTACAAGTTTAATCATTGAGTTTTCCATCACATTCATCATTGACATGATTCCTTTAGTTTCTATCCGTTGATTAAATCTAAAGGAATAGTGTGACTAATAATAATCTTAGTGGAAAACCACATAGTCATGGAAAATAAATTATAGGATGTCAAAATAATGATTTATTCTTCTCAATCTCTGAATCATTATGTTTATCCTTGGTTTTCCATGGTCATTACTAAAATATTAGGATTTTATCCTATACATGAACTTATCACAAATGTGTTTTCCTGAAACATTTCAAACCCTAATATCTAAGGATTGACATAACCCCAAACTAATACCCACTATAATGACACAATATTTTCATACATAACTATTACATCTTTTTATATGTGTATTCCACATATGATATCTTGATACATACCATAATTTTGATGGTTTAGATTCTATGGAGGATAGATTCATTGAAATCTTATTTAGATAAATTCTTCATTGTTTCTCATTATATTCTTACCAATTTCCCCCTTGTTAAGATACCATACCTAAAAAAATTGTTTATAACTTATGTAAAAGATTCATAAAAATGGTGATATTAGATGATCAATAAGTGAAAACATGGGAGATATTTATCCCATGACCAAATATAAATATAAGATCATAATAAGAGTATGTTATCATAATTATAAATTAAAACTTTGATACATAATATTTCAAATATCAAAAACAAGATTCATGGAATAAATGATTAACATTTCAAAATATGTGAATCGTAAGTATGTGATGTCATCAAAATCAAATCATGAACCATATATTTATGTCATAATATTTTGGTATCATCAAAAGTATAGAAACCATTTCATATGTTTGGGATTACTTCAACGACCATAAAATAATAATGTATAATTAATTAAAACATTTTCCCTATACCGAATAAAGATAATCAAATTTTTAACACATGGTTTCTAGCATAACGACTTTTCTCCCGGAGTGGATTTATCACATCAACTTGTTTTTCACAGTGGATTCAGAACCTTGAATTATTTCAAATAAATATCTCATGAGATATAATACTTCAACTAATATATTAAACTGATATATAGTTGTAGGGAAATCCATCACATAATGAAACTCATAAAAATGTGTGACACGAGATCATTAAACAATCACAATATGATTATATCAAATCCTATTTATACTCAATAGATTTCAAAAAAATTTCATAAATTTAACATAGGACGCCCCATTAAAATATACGGGTTTCATAAAAATCTAATTATTGGAAACATAAAAAAATTATAAAAAAGAATAAATATAGTAATATTGGATCGTATAAAAATTATAGAACAATCAATACACTTGGATTTTTTTTCTGAAAATTTCACTAAAAGGGAATTGAAATATTTCATGAAGAAAATACCCACTCCACTTTGAAAATATATTTTAAAAATAATAATATTTTACAAATATTATGGAAAATTATTTATTTGAAACGAAACATGGAAACCATTAAATTATTCTTTGATGTATTGGTGTTTCACAATGGATAGAAATTTGGATCATTAATTATATGTTTAATTAAAACATTCATTTTAAACTTTTGTATAAAAACCAAAAAAGTAACTTTTTAAAAAAAGATCATTACATAAATATATTTTTTAAAAAAAATAAATATTAATTAAATATTAATTTAAAAATTCATAAATTAATATGGAAATATTTATTGAAATCTAATTGAGAAAATATGGATATATAAGAAAATAGATTTTAGAGATACCAGAAAAATAAGATCAGTTTTTGTTAAAACAACTATTTCGATCTCATAAAAAATTAATTTGATGAAAATGGAAGGAAGAAATATTTTATAAATATAAAAATAATTGTGAATAAAATGAGACATTTTTTAGACAAGGATCATATAATTATCTCAATATATATTCTATCATAAATAATCCTTATTAAAATATTTTTTAAACAAAGACCCCTTTCCGTATGTCTCGTCATTCTATATACACGTTCAGAATGTATTTATAATAAACATATATATATTATATTTTTTTCATAATCATAGTAACATCTATCTTAACATTTATGATTTAACTATGACATCTTATCTCTCATTTAATAATAATTTGTTTTTTCAAAAAAACAGTTCAAACTGAAAACTGCTTTGTTTTTCATGTATGTTTTGATTTTATAGTCTTATTCATTGTAAATTAATCATAGTTAACTCATATTCATAAAATTAATAATGATATAAATTACATATATTTTAATTATAGTTATATTTAGAGCAATACATTGTTGATAGAGATATAAAACTAAATTAAACGGTTCATGAAGATGTTTAAATGTATATATGCATTAACACTGTTTTCACTTTTTGAGGGATGAAATGAAAGAAATTGAAATAATAATTAACCTTGATAAATTATTATAGAATATAAATTATATATATTAACTAAATATACTTTCATAAAAATACCATTAAAATGTATAAGAAAAAGAGATCGCATCATTTTATGGTGGGGGAAGTCCAAACGAACGCGTGAGTGACATTGTTGTTTTCTAAAGGTTTATAAAAGTTTGAAGGTTGATGTGATATTATTATTATAGAAGATAAATAATTTTATAATTATCATTTATAAACATTAAATCCATCATAATAACCATACATGACATATTGTTGTTGAAAATGAATTGTACTATTAAGTGGAGATGGTAAGTCATATGTACGCATGAGCTATACATTCACTTTCTATTTGATGTGAAAATAAGGAATAAGGATGATTTTATGAAATAAATTACATTTAATTATAATGTTTGTTTATATTTTATTATTTTATGAGAAATATCATATATATAGAACAGTTTGAGAAGCAGTAAAAAGAATGTGATTTTGTAATGAAATTGCATCTTATTTGAAAAAACTCCATTAGATATGCTCTAAATAAGATTACTGTTGTTTTTATAGAAATACTAGAACCTAAATAATGATAATAAGGAAGTTTATAATGGATTTAGTTATGGTGTTTTCAAGTGATTTTGGTCAATGTTTTGTATGGAAGAAGAAGGATGAGTGTCCATTTATAAGGGAGGGAGAGGGAAAAATGTAATTAATTATAAAACATAATATATAATAAACTTATTCTCAATAAAAAATATTTAAAATTTTAATTAAATTTGTGAAAGAGTTTCTATATTTGAAATAAAATCTTTTAATTTAATTTATATAGGTTTTTGTGTAATATAAAACATTATATTCCTTCATTTACCCAGTAGTTATTTATTTTTTAATTTAACAATAATGTCAATTATTTTAATCATAGAGGGGTAATAATGTTTCCATAAAATGATATTCAATCATAAATGTACCATATGTGATTTTTTAATCCATATTCTATTCATATTACTTAATATATTAATTTTTATTAATTTTAAATAATTTAATAAAATATTATTTGTATTGAGTTATCATTAATTTCAATTTTGGATCAATTCATTTAATATAACATTATGGACTCCAAGGAAAATACGGAATTCCATTATAGTACTATTAAAATAAAATAAAATATTATATTTGTCTATAAAATGTTTTCAGTGCTTCAATTCACTCAAATTCTATTACTTTTAATTTTTTTAAAAAAAATTATTACATTTTTCTATTAATTTAAAATATTTTATTTTAGCATTTTATACGAATTAAATATTACTATTTAATCACTAAAAATATGAAATAAATTTCAAACAAGAATATAAATTTTTTATTTAAAAAATTAATATTAATATTTTATCACATCATGGAATTTTATCTATGTAAACACATAAGACATTATAAAAACTAAGCAAGTGATATTTTTGTAATATTCTATGATTTAAATATTATATAAGTCATTTTCATGGATAAAAATATATATAAAAAAATAAATTTCCAACCATATGATATAATTGTATAGTAAAATTCATAATATATTAATTTATATCAATTATAGTAGAATGAATACATAGATTTTACCTAGATTAACCTGATCCAGACTTTACCAAGGTGATAAATTTCACCACTCTTTCAATCGATAATGCCTAAAAAATAAAAGGGTAACATTTAACAAATTTGAACTTATTAATTATACATATAAAATAAAGCTTATCTTATTCAATAAATATAAGTGAAATAAATTTATTTTTAAATATTTTCACAAAACATGATGACAACTTCTTTTTAGGAAATTATTTTAGTAAGAAAAAAATTAGATTTATCTTCATCCTCTGCATCGTAGAAAATAAATAAATGAATGTCAAAATATTTCATCAAATATATAATATATATATATATAATTTAAATCATTTACCAATATTGATTACATTAATTTATTTTTATAAAATCACATTTCTTGCATAATTTTTTTTAAAACCACTCTTTTACTATTAAATGATTTTTATTTTCATTTCAAATGAATCGATAATCAACAAATTTTTTTATAAATAATTTTTTCACAAATTATTTTTTCCCATTCATAACCACCATAAAATATCTAGGTTAAAATGGGATAATACATTATAGATCATTTTGAGATAGAATTGTGAGTTTCACATGCTATTAAAAACATTGATTTGAAGATAAATATATATTAAAATCTCGAGGTGCTATAGTTAGAATGAAATTATTATAAATATTTCAAGTTAATATAAATTAAACCTATTTTTCACATGTCAATAAGAAAATGAAATGGGTAATAAAGTATTTTGGTAGAATATAAGGTTGATAATCCCTCTACCATGAATTTTTACACATATTTTAAACATGTTCTTATTTATATTATTTTATAATTATCCTTTTATTATTTTTGGTTCAACTATTCTATCTACTTTTTTCCTGTGTAATTTTATTTTTAATTATTAAAAATAAAATGACCCCTATTAAATGATTTTTAAATATTAATTAATTATATTAAATACATTTTATTAGATTAATTATTTTGTGAGAAACTTTTTAACATAAGCATATTTAACTTGCAAAACCCTATTTTTATAAAAAAATGAGTTTTTACACTTTTAATTTTTGTGTAGGTTAAAATTTTAAATATATTTTATTTTATAGAATATATTTGTTTATTATTAAATTAAAAAAATTATGTGGCTTTAAAATAAATCAAAAACTGCATTTTACCAATATAATATTTCATTAAAAGAAATGACCAAAACAATTTTCCTACAAAATATTGTAAAATGTGTTAAAAATGCTTCATACACTCATATGAATATTTTTAAATGTATTGTTTTACTAAATAAATAAAATTTTGATAATGAATTTGTATTATAAAATTTAACAATATATATACTCAATATATAGTAAAAAATCTTTGATTTTATTAAAAATTATATTTCTAACAATCCTGTTACAAAATGTTTTTTGAAAAAATATTGAAAACTAATAATATGATATTTTTTCATTTCTATATAGAATGTGATGTTATTTTTATCATATAATTATTATAACATGTGAATATTTAGTTATTTCATTGAAAATGGAAAATATAATGTAAAATTATTTTTATTAAAATTTTCTATTTAAATATCAAATATATTTAATTTTACTTCCTCTAAATTTTAAATATTTTAATGTTGACATAAATATTTTTAAATATAAATATCTTATATTATAATAAACTTTTTACTATGATTAGTTATATTTATTAAGGTAATATACAATACCCTTTTTTAAAAGGTTCTTAGAAAGGCGTCCACTATTTAAAATTTAATCAAATAAAATTGATAATATGTAAATATTTTAATTGATTGTTATATTTTTTTAACAAATATTATATTCCTTAGTTAAATTTAATATATTATCTTTTATTTAGGTGGGTTTTATGTTAATTCAATGATTCTTGTGACACAAGTCATCGAAGATAGTATCATTTTATAAGATCCAAAATCCCGAGTTTTTTTATTTTACCCCTTATATAAATTACTTCCTTCAATTTTAAATATCACACAAAAACTGAAATAGATAAGATTACTATAATATAATTTATTTTATGGAATCAACTTATGTACCATAGGTGTTATATTGAAACTTTCCTTTTCCATTATGATATGGACACAATAAAATTATTAACCATTTTCTTATGATCACCTAGCTGGTTATAAAAAACAGGGGTTTCTTGATACATACCACTATCATCTTCATTTTTATGATCATGTATCCAAAATTTACTAAATAGATAATGAGGATAATATCAAAAATATAAATATGAACAAATTGATGTGAATATTAATTCTTCTACACCACCTACATTTTAATAATTTTTACTTTCAGTTCCACCAAGGAATATCATAGATCATTTACCAGTGATCCATTGCCATTTTTTCTATTTGGCTATCTATCAAAAATAGATAACATCATACTCAAATCCTTAATAATTTTTTATTAGAGATATTTTGGATTAAACATACCATACCCCTTAATAGTGTTTTTCTAGTTTCAGAGACTCATTACCATTCATCAAACACTAGAGTGATGATTGAGATGATATTCAACCAACCATTTTCAAGATGAATACCCATAGGAAATTTTTTTAAAAAATCATATCCCATTTACATTATCAATATAAGGTTTTAATTTTATTTATAACAACACTACCACTTATTTAACAAATATTAGTAATTTTTTCATATAAATAGACTTATCTCTAGGGTTTCACTAATAATCAGTTATCCTAATCCCTAAAATATTCAATATTACCCAAAAAAACATAATGGGTTTTATGTAATCTTAATATTTTGATTAATCATATCTAATCATTCCTTATATTATCTCCATCTAAAACTATTATGTTTAAATTGATCTAAACCCTCCTTGGAATCCAGTTATAATTCACTGGACCCACACTCTCAGATTAGGATTGAAAAACACAAACATACCAAATATCTTTGATACCAATAAAAGAAAACCAATTTAAAAAATCAATAATTAAAACATCACCAAGAAATATTTCGTCTAATATATTTTATAAATATTTTATGTTTTTATTATTAGAGATATATAAAAATATTTTTTACCAAGAAAGCCCTTATTTTTATCATCAATTTGAAAATTTTATACTATAAAAGAGACTAATTAATACATAATAGTTTTTTATAATCCATAACAAAACTATATAAACTTTATATTATTATATAAAAATCATGTATTATTCTTTTCATCATAACCAATAAAAATTGAAACATAATATGGGGTTTCTAAAATGATCTGTTACACCCTATAATGTTAATGTGTTAAAAGGATAAATGTCACTACACATGTTGATAAATTCAACATTTATTTTAAGGATCAAACCAAATTATATCTCCATCGTTAATATTTATTTTCTGGGGGTAGTTTCATGATGGAGTAAGTCCCTGGACATTTCCCTAGGTTTTCGTGAGGGAGGAAGAACAACTATAAAACAACATGTCCTGAAATAATTTGAAATCATTAGATTGATATGGGACACCAGTGGGTTTATATAATAGTGTAATAGGAATTAATATAATGAATTTCAAGAGGTCATATGTGTTATATGAAATTTTTCATGGCCTGAAGTGGTTTGGAACTCATAAATAAAATCAGAGACACTACCTAGGTTGATGTGAAGTGGCACTACCCAGTTTAAAATGGAGGGTCAAAAATGAGAACACAGTGATATAAAGTGGTGAGTGTGATCTTTATGTGTAATTCCATATAATTTTAAAGGGTTGAGAAACAATTTTTTTCCTATTTAAACATAGTTTACTTTTATTTTTAGGATCTTTAATGATTCGAAATACGTCTTTAGTCATTCAAGGATTGAAGTACAATCATGATGGGAGAAATCATGGAATAGTTCCTAGGGTGTTTATTTGTATGAAAAAACCATTTATAGAAAAATTTACTGAACACTTGGGATAGTTATTATTTTGATATGATCCACCAATGGGTTTTCCTATAGTGAGCTCAGAAAGAAATTTAGTGTGTTATAGGAGGAAAATGGGGTATTATTGCAAGGTTCGTGGTTTTGAGAGTTTGGGACCTGACATAATCAATAAGAAAAATTGTATACGATATTATATCATGTAATTTATATTATTTAAGGTATATGTATGATTCAAATAATTCTTTAAAAGTTTACATAATCATTAAATTAATCCAAGAATCATATAATAAAATAAACTATGACTTCTACAATAGTAACTAATTCATTAGAGATGAAATGAAAAATGTATGGATACTAATTCAATATTCTAATATAATAAATCGAAATCTTTTAAATCTTTATCTTACCATCAATTCCATGTGTTAAGGAAATATTTTTTCTGGGTTATAAAAAACCAAAATTCCCAAGCTATTTTGTCTCACGAGACCTTTCAATGCATTGGGGGTCTATATAATAACACCCTCCAAAATTCTGTAATATATTTTAATTTATTCACCTTGTGAATGAATTCATAAATTATTCAACACATTAATTATTTATATAGTAAAACATCCTTATAGAAATAACGAGTATATTGATTTCCAATATTTCCCAAATTAGAAAATAGAGGATCTTATTGTGTTTGGATCCTACACAAACAACATATATTGTAATTAGTATATGTTTCAGTCAATATTTTCATCAATAAACTAACATATATAATCTCGGTGAACACCCTTCAATCAATGGAATTCTTATATACTATTAATAAAAGAAAGGCTTCAGAGGAAAATGTATTCATATATGATAGATGATTTATAAAGACAAAGGTAGTATTTTTTTACAAGATTTTAATCCATAAAAATAATATAATATAAGGGTATTAAAATTTTAATCCCTAAAATATATATAATCCAAAAAAACCAAAGAAGTGTTGGATACAAATCATATCCCAATAAAGATAATTTTAGATGCCATAACCCTTACGGTAATGGTATTGTAAAAATAAAAAAACAAGAGAGACTTTCCATGAACAAAACATTTGAATACCATGATTCGATGCATATCCTTTATAATTTAAGTAAATGTGGTAGTGAATACACCATGTTAGATAAATTATGATTTGTAAGATAAAAAATGTCACATAAATTTAAAAATAAGTCAATGGAACCATTATATCCATGGATACATTTGTATCGAATACTTTTAAAGGAATATATATAAGATAAAACATTGTATATTATATACAAATGTAGAATCATGATGTAAAATATCAATAAGGTATTTATTAAAAAATAATATAGAAAACATTTTGTATTACATAATCTGGTCTCAAGGAATTAATATTTTGGACAAATAAGCCATATAACGAACATAATATTTGAGGTAATAATGATTTCATAATTAGATCATAAGGAATAATTATAAAACAATAGAATATGAGGAGGGAATAATATAAAATTTATTCATTATATATAATATATTAATTTTAGGGAAATATATTTCAATTATAAAGTTTTTACCTCAATGGATGAAAATTGATTGAGAAAAAACCCAGAATTTAATTTTTTTTTCAAATAAATTGATTGGATATCTTATTTAAAAAGTAACTATCTTAATAATTTATATTAGAATCATTTTTATATATATAGAAAATTTTAATTAATTTATAATTTTTATCTAAATATTTATTTGTTTGTTATTTTCAATTTTTAATATCCAGATTGAGTAATATTGGTTCTTTTGAACTAGTTTAATAATAAAAGCGTCGTTATTCATTAATATAAAAATGTAAAATAATGATAGATAATAAAATTAATTTAATGTTTCTTTCTCATTATTTTTAATATTCTAATTTAATTCTATAGAGTATTTAGTTTCAGTTTATGTTACAGAAATATAAATATTGTTTTTTGGGTATCTTTAACAAATGAATTCTTTTATCTTGATTAATGGAATTAATTTTTGTTTTAGAAATTTATAATGAAAATAAAATCATTATTTACTTATTTATATCATATATTATCATTAATTTTGTTCACATAGTCATTCATGATATTCTATAATATCATTTTTCATGTATGTATTTTGACTTACCAAAATATGTAGATACCATTATTAATGGATGATTATGACTATGGAAGTGATATGTTCTGGGAATAATATTATAATAATATAATAATAATGATATTTTTATTTATTCTTAATGTGGTTAATCATATTTGTATATATTTTAATAAATATTAAAGATACTTGAAGAAAAATTGGATATGTTTTTAGTGGAGTTGATAGTCCATAAAAAAGGATAACGACTTTAATTTCTCAAATAATCTAATAGAATGAGAGTGGATTATTATTTTAATCATCATGTAGAATTATTTATTATATATTTAATATTTATTCACCAAATTATCCTTTATTTTTTAGTGAATAGTGTTGGTGAATAAAAAATGGAAGTCATCTCTCCATGGAGGCTGTAGTCCACACAACACAGGACAAGTGTTTCATTTTTCTTAATAATAATGGGAAAATGTAGTTAATATTTATTCCCATAGAATAATAATATTCAGTATAAAAAAATTAATTCTAAAATATTATAATGAGAAAATTATAATAGACAAGTTATGATAAAAAGGAAAAGAATCTTGAAAAAATGAGTACAAACATTGCAATTTTCGATATTTCCATGGAGAATTCCTTAGATATGGAGGACTTAAGATAATTTCTTTTTAAAATTTGATCAAGTAAAATAAATAGGATTAAAAAATAAATAATGGGTATATTGTAAAATGAAATATGGATTCATTGAGTGGTCTTGAGGGGTTCGTGATTGACCGGTTTTATAAGTGGTGAGAAAGAAACTTTTGTAAATAGTTCAAATTAATGTAACGAAAAAAGATGCTAAACTTTTTAATAAGAATTCCAATTTACAATAATTTAGTTTGGTATAAAATAATGTCTAAAATCCGTCAAATATTATTTTCCAAACATGTTGTAACAATGTTTTAATTCTTTTTCTCATAGAATTTTCACTTTTATAATTATTGGTTTTACCATGGTAACTAGTTTTTATATTTGTAATTTAAAATTAATAACTAAAAATAAATTTAGTCTTATTAAATAATTTTAACATAATTATTCCAAATATGATATCATATTTATTATATAACATTTGTATTTGAAAAAATAATATTAACATTAGCACAATCAAGGAGTAAAATCCATTTTTAGAAAACATCAATTTTTATGCTTCAAATTTATATGTAGGATAAATGTATCAATGTATTTTAATTTAATGAAATAATTTGTTTATTATATAAAATTTATACATATTTTAATGGAATTGAAACATAATTTTTTCCCAAAAAATAAATATCATGAAAAGACCAAAAATAACTTTTACTGGAATATATTATGTAATTTTTTAAACATAAAATTTTTAAATTCATAATAGTGTTTTGAAATGTTTATTTTTTAATCCTAAAATAAAATTGAGACAATTATATTTTTTTATATATAATTAATTTATATTTACTTCTTGATATAGCCATAAATAATTTTATATTATAAAAAAGATATATTTTGAACTATTTAGTCAAATATAAATCATTTTTTAAAAATCCATAAATAGTCTTAGGATAAATTTTAATGTCTAAATTATAAAATAATTTTTTTTATCTTAAAAAATTATAATATATATACACTTATTTTTTTAAATGAAAATATGAAATATAAATAAAATATTTTTTTTATCAAAAAAATAACATCTTAAAAATATAATGTATTGAATCTAATTTCATTCAAATTTGTAAATAAATAAATCTTTATATATTTGATTATAACTAAAAATATTATTTATTATAATTAAATTTTAACTGTATTAAATTTAATTTATTATATATATATATATATATATATTTAATACACATTTTTTAAATGGTTCATTGGAAGATTCCCTTTTTACAAATATTATAATTTTCATTTATAATTATATTTTTATTTTGTAATGATTGTATTCCTCATGAAATATTAATGAGTTATAGTTCATTTTAGTTGGACTTTTAGTAAGTTCAGTGAAGTATGTGTCCAAGCTATCAATGATAATATTAATTCAAACCACCCAAAATCATAGGTAGTTGTAGTCTAACATGGGTATTAAAGTTCTAGAAATTCAATTCAACATTCTTAGTGTAATAAGGTAAACGTTATGTTTTATAAATTTTATAAAAATATTTTGGTTTTGAAGTAATGAAAAAATTAAATATTGGGATCTAGATGTATCTATTTATGTAATAGATAATTTATTTTCTATATTGTGAAATTTCATGAAATAAGAACTGAAATATTAATTTAATTTTAATTAAAAGATGTTTATTTTAGTCTCAATATCTTCTCTCATGAGATAATCCTACTATAAACAGTTTTTTACATAATTCTGATAAATATTGTTGATTGACATGTTTTAATATTAATTGATCTCTATAACATGTTTTATAACAACACAAATAAAAACATAATTCTATAATGGATAAATATTTTATACAAGAATATGTGGTAATATGATTCCAACATTAACAATATTATATTTGATAATGTCTTCTCTTTCGTAAATTATCTGAACACATTGAATAACATATATCATGTAAAAAATATTTTATTTATTATATATTCCCACTCAAAGTAAAATAATTATTATTTCAAAGAACAAAAAGATTCTTTGTTCCTTATAAAAAAATTTAAAATGAAAATAAGTTCAAAGTGGAAAATAATAGTTTTTAGACATAGAGACATATAGATATACTAAGTTTAATATTATTTTACGCAAAGTATCAAGTAATTTTGACATAATTTCAAAAAATTGGGTATGTATAATAATATAAATGTAATGATTTACATTTAAAAACAATTTAAAATTTAATGACACATTGTATCAAAACATATTTTAGAAAGTTCTAGTAGTGGATAAATGTAAATAGTTACATTAAATTTGTAATATATATCATTGAAACATTTTGATGGAAGGGGTTCCAAGATTGATAGAGATACAGATCCAAAATTTCTATGTAGAGAGTATATATTATTAATATCATAACATTGTATGTTATTGAGATATGAAGTTTCAATATGTTCATGGAGTTGATTTTTTAGAACTTGAATCATTTGTATCAACATTATTTAGAAATAGTATCTTCATAGATGGTACTCACTACATAGTTGAGGGGAAATTTTTTTCATGGTATCACATAAGGATGTGATAATAACTACTTAATGATGTAATAAATTTAATAAAAACTCATAATTTACTTCAATCATAGGGAAGATCTGGAATTCTATTAGAAATGAAATGTTAGACATGAACTTATGTATAGTTTTGTTATGTATTATTAAACTAGCTTAAAAATATAAATAGTCTCATAAATGAAAATATTCCATTATATAATTCTTTTTGTTAGATTAATATTAATATATAATGATATACTTTATTTGATTTCAAATGATAATTATCCTTTTAAGGTAAAACTTTTAGTTATTCCAACAATTCATTTTCAAGGATTGTTATTGGTTGTTGATAAATGTTATATTTATTGTGAGTGTGATTATTGTATTTATATAAGTAATATGATATTATTGAACAAAAAAACATTCATTTAACATGATAACCAACTAATTAATCCACATAAAGTGTTATACAATATGTCTTCAGCATACCAATAAAAACCCTAACCTGGAAACCAAGATCGAACCTAATAAATGCTGTGTATTTTTTTATAGAAGAAACATGAATAAAAACACAACATCAAATGAAACATAGGATCATTTACCGTCCATGGTTCTAGGCAATTAGAATCCGATATTAAATTCAGGTATAAAGTACAAAGTGTAGTAAACATTATACATGGAATCATTAGAAAAAGGCTTCCACATTAAAAATTCATTAAGGAACATTCACTAAACCTGTTAAAATAATTGAAATAAGTACAATGATCAAAAGAATTCCTAGTAAGGGTTTTTAAAAATAATCAATATAATAGATTTAAAAAACCCCTCTAAAATAATTATACATACTTAAAAAAATTCTTAAAAGAAAACATCATTTCTTGTAGTACATCATCATCATTTTTAAAAGGTTACTAGTATGTATTTTTTGGGAAATATCATACACAAGAATTTTTATATTTATTTAAAGGCTAAAAATAAAAAACGTTTCACAATATGCATACTTGTAAAAAATGCATGGAATGCTGAATATAAGCTAGGAGTTGATCAAACTAAATTATGGGTGACATGAAAGGGTGAAGCTACTAATTATAACATGAGGTAATACTTACTTATAATTTTACAAGAAACAATATCATATATCACTTATCACATAAAATGAAATTCATGAAATGACAGATAAATGCTATCTTTTGAATGAATGTTCTTAAAACAGATGTTGAACTTCTTTTATAAATGATTTTCTATGTACTTATATCATTATGAAATGTTAATTTATTACCATAGTCATAAATACAAGATTCTTAAAAATGGATATACTACTATTTTAATAATCACATGGTCGGTTAAATACTAAACACATAATGAGAGAATTCATAATGCCTGGAAATTATAAACATTTTGTCAAGGCCTCATACCCTGACCATACGTAACCATTCATTCAAGGCCTCGTTCTATGTCCTAGTTGGTCTCATGAGACCTTCCGATGCATCAAGGGTCTATAGTGGGCCTCACTTGTCATATAATACGTCTAATTTATTCCACATATGTCTAATATGTCTTATATTCAATGTGTCACATACCAGTTTGAATAATTAAATATCTCTTATTCAAATTTTCCCATACCACATTGAATAATTAAAAATATCTTATTCAAATTTTCCCATACCACTTTGAATAAATAAATTTATAATCCATACTTTCTCAAAGGATATAAATCTCATTCTTATGAAAAATTTATATATTCTTACATTTAGTGAATCATGCAATAAATGTAAACTTTAATCTTAATATTTTCATGGTTTGATAGTAATACTTTAGGCTATGGATATATTAAATTTATCAATAATAATTATAAAAAAACTCTTTTGTGTACTAGTGATGACAACTGGTGCAGATAAATTGATAAATTATATAGGTATTTCATATAAAATAATTACTCTTAAATTCATAAACATTGTTTCATAAAAGGAGAAATTTTATATGAAAAATACATGTTATTGAATTTAAGATAATTAAAATTCAGGTTTAAACCATACACTGATAAATAGGGTTGTCAATCAAATTAAATAATTAATTTTATTCACTGTTGTAGATTCATCATAAATTAAAATATATTATTTATAAATGTAAAACATTAATTTCATGTGAGATATTGAAGCATAAAAAAATAATTAAACACACATAACTATATGTATTTGTGCATGTTTATATATATATATGTGTGTGTGTATTAAACAAAATATAATTTCAACCTTTTATATTAAAATTATAAATTGGGTAAAATGAATGTATTGTTAATTGTAATAACAAGGATATGACAACTTTAAAAAAATTTATACACACAATAACAAAACAAGGTTTTTCTATTTTTTCCAATATAAAATTGTATTTATGATCATATAATCATTTAAGAAATGTATTCGAAACATCCAATTCAAGGTCAGTTTAGAAATGTAAAACCTGTTGAAATATAAAAACATGATTTTATTTAAAAAGAATCATTGCTTGATTAATTAATCCCTAGCACATAAAAGACTTAAAAATTTCACTACAAATCCTCTTTCTTCCATTTATTATTTTTTTGAAAATGGTTAACTACAGATATGATCACATGTGTATTTTATAAACCATATTGTACAAATCAAAATATAACTTTCAAGAAATAAAATCATAATATGTTAAAATGATTATTTGCAAATATATTTTGAATAAAAAATCAAAACAGAAATTTTAAAACATAAAATCCTAACAAGGTTAATGTGCTTATTTACAAATATATTTCGAACAAATCAAAAGAAAAATTTCAAAACATAAAATCATAAGATGGTTAAGACCATTAAAAACTTCTTAAAATGAATCAAGATAGGTATATATGTATTTCTGGTATTTATATATACATGTAGGTTTTCCAACAGGAATTAAAAGAATAATTATAAGAACATAAATCACCTTTAAATATAATTTCTTAACGTATAAAGAAAATAAAATTAATTATATTGGGTTGGGTTGGTTAATTATACCTTCAATATATATATATATGTATTAGTTTTTAAAATTCAGAAACAACTCTTAGTAAAACATTACAGGTAATAAATACATAAAAACATTAGTAAAATACATATAATCATGACTCGAAAAACTCAAATTAGATTCAGTTTTGAAGTAGTATAAAAAATATCTTCAAATAAGTGTATATAAGGGGTTTTATATCTAAAATGGGGTTAAATTAACCATTACCTGACCTCAAGGGTGAGGTTGATCCGAGCAGTGGATGAAGGATGGTTGGGATGAAATGAAACCCATAGTGTTATGTGTACAATATGGGGTTATATAAGCTATTTATATATATTTTTATATACTATGGTTAAAATAGAAAATATAAACAATGAAACTAGAATATATCTATTTCATAAAATGATAATAACTATAATCAAGGTAAACCATAAATAAATCTGTTTATATATATATATATATTCTATGGGAAACATGTATGGTAATCTGTGTAGGTTTATATTAAACTAATGAACCCATGTCGAACTATAGAAAAATGAAAATAGAAAACTGGTCTATGGAGGGTGATAGAAGGACTCACAGTTTAAGGAGCAGTGGAGGAGGGGGGGATCCTTGGGTACTGGTGAGGTGTGAGGTCTCAACGAAGAAAAACAGTGGAAAAGGGATAGAATGTTATGACTGAGTCAGCCCGATTGAATGGCTGCGGTGGCTCTGCTTGTTTTAAAAAGAGTTTAATGGACGATACTAGATCGTGGCATTGATTGGACGACTTCGGTGGATCTTGGGTTTTTAAAATGATTAAAGGGTCCAGATCTAATGCACCCGGATCTGAAGGTTGAGTAAATCCATGATAATAAGATGAGGAGGTGGGGGTTATAATGGGAACCGACATGGATGGATAAGATCTTTCATGGAGAGATCATATCATATGGATTGTGTTCCATGGAAAAAATCTACATCCCATATCAAAACAGGATTTTTTAGGGACCACCTTATAAGACACAATGTTGCTGCCTTGATTTTGATGACACAAACACACACCGAAGGGTCCTTCTACATGATACCCCCATCTGTGGGCATTGTCCCACTCTCACCTCTGCTGGTACATGACCTAGTTCACACATTGATCATGACTGACCTAGCCCTATACATAGTTCTTGTGCACACTTATCAGTCACCATGCACGGCTCATGTGTGACTTTATATGAATCATGCATTCCTTTGTGAGATGCCCACTATCCTCGAGTGATTTTCCTTCAAGGATGTCCTTGGTCAGATGGGGTACTCACCTGAATTTTGTCAAAAATTTATTAAATTCCAAAAGATAGAAAAAACCTATATTATACATATCAATTTCCTTTTATTTAAAATGATTCTTCCTCATAGATAAACAAAATTCTAAATTTCATTATATTCATAAGTTTGTATTCATTTTGTTTTTTAATACATTATAGTTTCAAAAAACAAATATACAATACAACTTCAATTAAAACCATGTCATCATTTAACCAAAGAGAAAACTTTAAAATATTTGAATCATTTTTAATCATTGGAAATACTTAATGAAATTATATTTTTTTTATAAAACTACCAACGATCATATGATTTTGAATCCAAACATCTTGAAGGAGAGGTGACTATCATAATTATATTGAATGGTTAAAAAGCCTTATTGGTCTTATTATTATGGTGGGTGGTCTTATGTTTGTTCAATTAGGTTGTGAAATGAGATTACTTGATTTATTATAATCCCAATCAATGTAACGTATTGTTGTTTTTTTTTGAATAAAATGTTTCTTATTCCATTCCGTATGCATTTTTTTAGGATGACATGAAAATTATTAAAATCAAAACAATATTTATACAATAATCATAATAACTAACCAATTATTATTATTACATTTATATTTATATTCAAGTCATTACAATATACCCCTCTTAAAAATATTGGCCTCCCAATTATATTGTACTCATACAATTCCAAAGCACCAACCATCTGACATCATCCTCGATGTACCTGAGATGTTTTTATTACTAATTTAACATTAATTTTTTTAATTAAAACATTTAATATATACCTTTACAAGTACCATAATAGTTGGTGATTCTCCATTTTCCTGGTTTTCAAGGAAGTTCTAAATTCTTAAATTTCATTGGTCCAAATTCACCTCGAGAAGCTAAAGTCAAATACTTGTATGTTGTGATCAGAACATAGGTGAATGTAACAAGAAATGAAAAGATCAGAAAAATTAGAGATAAATTTATTCCTATAAACAAACTAGATCCATTTTTTAAAATAACACAAAAATCATAAAGCCTCCCATTTTGAACTAACATTTAGGTGTTGAAATACATAAGATACTCAGAGGACACCCACTTCAGTAGCTTCCTGATAATTCCTAAAAGAAAGATACCTTTGAAACATGATAAAACATCTAAATAGTCAGTCAATATAATTTCCTTATAATGCATAGAATAAATATTGTGAATGAACTATGAAGAAGTAAATAAATCCAGACCCCCGGAAGAATTGGAGTACACTAAGGTTGTTTGAAAATTGATAATGTCATTTTCAAGACAAATAAATGTATTTGAAAGGCTTGAATACATCCAAACACAACTTTAACATTACTTTTTCTAGTATCTCATCTGTATGGGACACGATATTAGTTTATGAGTCTATTATTTCTATCTAAAAATGTATAAAAAGAATTTTATTTTAGAATACATACATAAGATAGTAGTTTTATTCTAATTTTCCAAAGTTCTGTAGGTCGTTCCTCTAGTGCCAACTTTAAGAACCCTATCCTAAGAAACCAGAATTGACCCTTACAAATTCTGTCTAGATTTTTATATAGTAAACATGAATAAATACACAATATCACATGAAACAGATGATCTTTTAGTGGCCCAAGTTCTAGAAAATTAGAATACAATATTACATTTGGGCACAAAATTACAATGTGTAGTAAACATTATTCAAGGTATCATTAGAGGAAAGCTTACACATTTGAAATTAATTATAGAAAATCCATTAAAACTATAAAAATAATTCAATTATGTAGAGTGAGAAAAATAATTCCCATTAATGTGTTTTATAAATAATCAATAAAATTATTTTTTAACAACATCTATTTAAAATAATTATACATACAAAAAAATTTCTTAAAAAACAACATTTCTTTTAGGACATCATCATCATTTTTTGAAGGTTAATAGTAATTATTTTTAAGGAAATATCATACACAATAATTTATATATTTATTTAAAGGATAAAAATAAAACACATTTTAGAATATGAATACTTTTACAAAAATGTATGGAATGCTCCATATAATCCAAGAGTTGGTCAAAATAAATTAAGGGTGACATAAAAGGGTGTAGGTACTAATTATCCCCTGAAGTAATACATGTGTATAACTTCACATGAAAAAATATCACAAATCACCTATCACATAAAATTCAATTGCTGAGGTAATGTGTCCCACTAAGGAACCCTTGATGCTCCATTCCCTCCGGTGATGACAGCAGCCTCCACGCCAGCTCCTCCCCCCTTGGTGGGGGAGGGGGAATCGTCATTTCATGGGTAATCAAGGTTCTTCTGGCCTTTCTCCAACCCATAATTTATTCCTCCCTTTCCGAAAGTGATGCTAAACCCTATGGTTCCTGATTTAGTTGACGAGGTGACACATCTTCATCTTTACACTTCTGAGTTTTATGAAGCCTCAGGCTTGTGGAATCATACATTGGTGGCTCGATTCACGAAAAAGAGGCCCTCTGTTGATGCCTTTGGCCATTTTTTCTTCGGGTATTGGGATCTGCAATAATGAGTGGTGGTCGGATTGTTCGATAGAAAACAAATCATGATCCGATTTGAAATAGAATCTGATCTTATTCAACCGTGGATGAGAGATCCGCGCATCTTCAATGGATATTGTTTCCTGCTTCTTCGATAGTCCTTTGAACTTCACATGAATTGAGACTCACCTTCCATGGAGGTTTGGGTACGTTTCCCGAGGCTTCCGTTTCCATTTCAAAATCCTTCGATTATCCGAATGTTGAGGAATTTGGTGGGTCGATTTCTATGTTCTGATAGATGCACTACGACAGTTTTCCACCCGGTGAATCCTCGGGAATCTGTCAAAGTTGATTCATCTCGCATCCCATTTGATTTTGTTTGGATCACCATTGGACAAGAATATCGTTTTAAGCAGAGTGTTATCTATGAGAATTAGAGTGAGTTTTGTGGTTCGTGAAAGAGACTGGGACACTCGGTTGAGCTCTGTAGAAGTCGACATCCAGCACGGTTGAGGGAGGATCGCAGGAAGTGGAATGGTATTTATGTGATCGCTGGTGATAAGGATAGAAGTAAGGCCTTGGGGGTAGGCATGGATATGGGAAGGGACTTGAATTTAGTAGGACATGTTGATAGAGGGAGGGTCTCATGTTTGTCTGGTTTGGCTATAGAGAGTAAAACAATAGGGTCTAGTAAGGCCTCCTTCCAAGATGATGGAAATTATTCTACTCCAACGGTTGGGATGAGTTCTGAATACCCTCGGACTGAAAGGGTCTTGAACATAGAAGAGGTGGTTTTCAAGAATGGTGATAATAATTCTAAAGGTCAGGATATTTTGTATGTTCCTTTTATTGCTTTGAGTAACTGGTTTAACAGACTATCAGAGGACATGTTGGCTGATGAAATGGAGGTGGAGGATGCAGGGAGGGGGTGAGGTGGTGGTCCTGGAAAATAAGCAGGATGATGACAGTGGGATTGAACAGCCTAGGAATAGCAGAGTGATTGTGGTGGCTCAATCAGTTGAAGGCATGGGGCAGGATCCAGTTGTTCTCAATACGGAAGGCAACCCCAATATGGTCAGGAACTATGCATTGGTGGATGGTTTGGATCCATGTTCCATGAATATTGAAGGCTTGAATATTGAAGGCATGTGGCAGGATCCATTTTTCCATGAAGGAGTTTTAGGGCTGGAGGCACATACCACTGTTGTGGAGAGTTTATCTATGGAGGTCGAGCGTCTTACTTTGAGGGAGAATTGCACGCCATATCAAAGGTGGGTTAGAAATGTTGAACAGCCCGGGGAGGGTAAGGAGAACTCTAGGGGAGGAAAGGAGATATTGAGTACCCTGGTTGGCCGTTCTTTCAATGATATTGTTCAAAATGGGACTCAGAAAGAGGCTGCAGGTGAACGATCATTGGATACAACTTCAATATGAATACCAAGAAAGGACTATTCATATCTCTCGAGACCAATGCGGACAAGGTCCGCTTTAAAAATAATAACCAGGTGGTTCTTGCAGACAAGAAGGGCAGCGAGATTAAGAATACTTAATCAGATATGGATTCTCTGGACTAGCTTAGGAATCGTGTTCAAAGTGAGGGATTTGTAGAAACCCGGAGTGGGAATCAGCTACTGGAGAAGAGGGATCCAGTTTGGGGTATGGTGATGATTATGGTTATTATGATGTTTAACTCTGTGTTGATCAGTGTTCCTTCTGGTTTTGTTTTTCTTTGGCGTTGTATGTTGGGCACCAGACACCCCTAAGCCGAGTATTATAAAATGAAAAAAATGATTTTTAGTAATTCCTGAAATGACATATGAAAATATATCATCTGTATTAAGGTTCTAAAAATAGATTCTAAACATTATTTATAAATGATTTACTAAGTACATACATAGTTATTCCATGTGCATTTATTACCAAAATAATAAGTACAAGATTCTTAAACAAATATATTCTATGAGTTGAATAATCACATGGTTGGTTAAATACTAAACTCATAATGTGGGAATTCATAATGAAGGACAGTCATAAATATTCGGTCAAGGCCTCGTTCAAAGACCATATATAATCATTATTTCATGTCCCTATTCCCTGACCTAGTTTGTCTCATGAGACCTATCTATGGATCGAGGGGCTATAGCGGGCCTCACTCATCACATAATAAGTCCTTTTCATTCCTCATCTTTCTAATATATCTTATATACAATGTATCCCTTACCATATTGAATAACATAATGTCACTTATTCATGTTGTTCTATACCACTTTGAATAATTAAATGTCTCTTATTCAAAGTGTTCCATACCACATTGAAAAATTAAAAGAATATTATTCAAAGTTTCTCATACCACTCTAAATAATTAAATTTCTATTATTCAAAGTGTCCCATACTATATTTAATTATTATATTCTTAATCTATAAGTATTTATATTAGATAAATTACATTATTACGATAACTTTGTATATTCATAAATTAAATTAACCATCCAATAAATGTAAACATTAATCTAAAAAATATCATGGATGGGCTATTATACTTTAGGATATAGTTATATAAAATTTATCAATTACATGCATGAAAAAACAAACACACTTTTTCACATGTGATGACAACTGGTGCATTTAACATAATATATTTTTTAGGTATGTCACATTAAATAATAACTCTAAAATTCAAAATAGTTATTTCATGAAAGTAGACATTTTATATATAAAAAAAATTTATTAATTTAATAAACTTATCATTCATGTATAAACCATACATTGATAAATGAGAGTGTCAATCATATTTAATAATTTATAGTATTAATTATGGAAGATTCATTATGAATTAAAATATATTATTTATAAATGTAAAACATTCATTTCAGGTGAGATATTGATGCACAGGAAAATAATTAAACACACTTTTCCTTATGTATTTATGCGTGTATTTATAAATATGTATATGCATTAAACAAAAGATAATTCAAACCTTTTATCTGAAAATTTAAAATTGGGATGCATGCATGTAATGTTAGTTGTAATAGCAATGTGATGACATATTTAAAATTTTTAGGCACACAATTAAAAAACAAGATTTTATTGATGTTTTCAAAAAAAAATGTGTTTGTTATCAGATAATCAATTAAGAGAGGTATTGGAAACATCCAATTCAACGGATTATTACAAATATAAAACATTTAGAAATATAAATACTTCAATTTCATTTCAAAGTAGATTAGCATGGTTAATTAATCACTAGAACAATGAGGACATAGACAATAATTATAGTACAAATCCTTTTTCCTCAATTTATTGTTATTTTTAAATTGTTATCTCTAGATATAAACACTTGTGTATTGTGTAAAAAATTTCGAAAAAAATGAAAATATAACATTCAACACATAAAATCATAACATGGTCAATATTTTTATTTAGAAATATATTTTGAAAAAATAAAAATATATATTTCAAAACATAAAATCATAACAAGTTTAATATAATTCTTTACAAATATATTTTTATCAAATAAAAATATAACTTTTAAAAAATCATAAGAATGTTAATACCATCAAAACCTTTTAAATTGAAAAGAGACATGTACATATGCATTTTTGGTAAATATATATACATGTTGGTCTTGCATCAAGAATTAAAAGGATAATTATAAGGATATGTATCACCTTTAAAAATAATTTCTTACCTTAAGAAGAATAGAAACATAATAGGATAAGTTTGTAAATTATACATATCATATATACCTATATTCAAGTATGAGTTTGGAAAATTCAAAAACTATTCTTAGTAAACCTTTACAAGTAATATATTCATAAAAAAGATTAGTAATAAAATAATAATCATTACTTGAAAAACCCCAATCTGATTAAGATTTGATATTTTATAAAATTGTATATACACATAAGGGTATATAAGTGTTTTTTCATATAAAAAATGAGGCCAAATTAACATTTACCTAAATTTAAGGGTGGGGATGATCCACGTAGAGGATGATGGATGGTTGGGATGAACAGAAACTCAGAGGGTTATGTGTACATGATTTGTTTATATAAACTATTGGTAAATATTTTTATAAAATATGGTATAAAAATAAAATATAAACATTGAAATTTTAATCTAACTATTTCAGAAAAGAAAAAAACTATAATCAATGTAAAACCTAAATAAATATTTTGTTTTATTGTATATATATTTTACAGGAAACTTTTAGGGGAAGTAGTTTGTGTTTTCATTAAACTAATGCACCCATATAGACTTATGGAAAAATTAAACTAGACAACTGGTCGGTGGGGAGTGAAAGGAGGAATCATGGGTTAGGGAGGAGGAGTAGAAGAGGAGGGATCTGCGGGTATTGGTGAGTCGTGAGGTCTCGACGAAGAAGAATACTGGAAAAGGAATGGATGGATATGATTGAGTATATCCCATAGGATGGCTACTGTGGCTCTACTCATTTTAAAAAAAGACGAACAAATGACATTAGATCGTGGATTTGATCAGATAGACACGGTGGATTTGTGGTTTTTAAAAAGGATGAATAGTTGATATCTAATGTATCTATATCATACTGTTGAGGAAATCTTTTATAATAAGATGCGACAGTGGGGGTTCGATTGTGAATTGGTGCGGATGGCTGAGATCTCATGTGGTGAGATCCAAAAATGAAAACTACATTCCATAGAAAAATCTAAATCCCACATCGAAATGCAGAGGGTTTCAGGACCACATTATAAGACTCGATGTCTATGCCTTTATTTCGATGAAAAAAACACACATAGTAGGGTCCTTATACATAGGTCCCCAATTATTGGGCATTGGAACATTCTCACCCACACTAGTTCGTGACTTGGATCTCACTCTAATCGTGCCTGAATAGTCCCTATACATGGGTCAGGCACTCGCTTATCCCTCTCCATTCATGGTTCATGTGTAGCGCATCATGCATCCTGCATGCCTTTGCGATATTACAATTGACCTAGAGGGATTGGGCTTCAAGGATTTCCTCATTAAAATGGGGTAATCACCTAATATTTATCAAAACTTTATTAAACTCCAAAAGTTAGAAAAACATAGAATATAGAAATCAATTTACTTATATATGAAATATTTCTTTCTCATAGTTAAACAAAATTATAAATGTTATTATATTATTAAATTTTTATTCAAAGTGTGTTTTAAAATATTATAGTTTCAAAATCCATATATAAAATATGACTTCAATTAAATCCTTTTCATCATTTAACCAAGGTTATAAAATTAAAATAATTAAATTATTTTTAAACAAATGAATCAAATTATGATATTATAAAGGATTCATAATAATACCAATGGTCAGTTGATTTGGATCCCCAGCAACTAGCCAATCGTTCTGGTTTTTATATTGGGTGGTCTTTCCTTTATTATATTTGGTCTTTAAATGTTTTTAGTTGATTAATTTTAATACCCATCAATGTAATGTATCCATGTATATATTTGAATAAAAATATTTTTATTTTATTTTTTAAGCATTTGTTTTGGATTCAACCAATATTGAAAAGATCCAAACAATATTCATATTATTAATCTTAATAACTAACGAAATATTATTATTACATTCATATTTATGTTCAATTAGTTACAATACCAGGGGTTCAAGATTCATATTTAATCATGATACATGAAGTTTGAGAGATGCCAAATGTGAGAACCATCATAATTTGAATAATTTCTTAAATATATCTTAAAGATTATCTAATCAGGGGTTCTTTGTTATGTTGTTGATCATATCATTGGTAAGAGTAGATTCTAGAAGGTATTTTTCCACTCATACGATGTGTATGTAATCTAGTCCCATTATTGAGATAGTGTGAGAAAATATATGGGTATAATTAGCTAGTGAATATGAATCTCTTCTTTTCTTGGGATTGGTGCATAGGTTATTCTCATCCAATAAGAATAATGACAAATTATATATTAATTGACCTATCCTGTATATAATTAGAGAATAAGTATTGCATGATATTAGATTATGGTGTTGAAAAAATTGTATACCATGGTCACTCATTTTCTTGAATAGAGGAAATATATGATTTTTAATGCTTGTTGTTGATAAAGATCATACATGATTCCTTTTTATCCTGAGTAACATTCATTATATTCTATAGGCCATTATTTTTTTATATTTATAAATCCAGTGATTTAATTTTTATTTTCAATACTAAAAATGGTTTGTAGAGACACCCTTTATTGTTGATCAAAAGAGAACTGCTTTTGGCTTGATAGACACTCTTACAGTGTTTCATATTGTTATCCAAAAAGAGTTTGGATGTTATTTTCACAACTTGTTTTGTATGATATAATACTAGGTGAAGTTATTTTTATATTTTTAAAATTGTTTTGGAAGATATGTATATGAAGATTTGGATATGATTTCAGACATTATTATATATAAGGTGAAATTGAAAAAAACTATATTATGGATTAGTCCATATCTAAAATTAAAAGGGACATTCCCTAAATTATTTGAATATCATATTTTACTATATTGTATTTTAGATAGTGTGACATATTTATGCAAAAAGTATTCTATCTATGATTTTTGGAATATCATTTTTTATGATATGAATATATCCCATGAAAGATGTATGTTAATGTCGCATTTTATGACATGGATTAATCATAATAAAAAGTATTTAATATATTTATATTTTTTTTTAATTTTTCATCCTCTCAAATAGTAAAGTGTTGAAGACTAAAATAACCCTAGACACATCAGTTAACCTTATGATAAAAGGATAATTTTAAAGCATGTGGTTTTATGATATTTTATTAAAGTAATTACTCATTCAATTTGGAAATGTATGATTAAATTTATATATTGGGGAGTGTACTAATATAATAAATAATGGTGAATATCCCTTGGGATGTTTCGTTTAAAATCCATAAATAACCTCAAGATAATAATTTTTCTTCCTGAGGTAGTCTTATTCCATAATCCTTAGCACCATGTTGGGCTAGAATGTCATGGTGTTTGAGTTATACCTATAGTGATCATTTGTGTGATTTTTTGGAATTATTGGACTCTTATCCAATGGAATTAACAATAGGTCGTTCCTTGAAAATATTCATAATTTATAGAAAAATATAAATTGATATTTCATACTATGATATAAGTTATATCTTATTCATTTTTAACATTAGTCAATTTCTATTTTGATGGTATATTTCTCTTGGTTTTTATGGATTATATCCATATTTATGGATTTATTGATGTTTAATAACTCATTATAAACCTTTAAACTATATAAGAAAAATATCTCAAAAAATTACATCTAGATACATTCAACTTTTTATTACATGAATAATTGATAAAATAACCTCTTTTGACAAAAAGATTACATTAAATAGAAATCATATGAGTTTTAAGTGTATCTTTTCATAATATGACATTAATTTGAGAAAGTGAGGTTGGGTAACATATTCTATATTAAATGATTTGGAGCTTAAGTACTCATGATTAATAGGGAATTCAATTTTGGATACTATGTAGGTGGATCATATAAAACTGGGTTAGTTGTCAGAGGATAACTATATGAGTATACAAGACATTGAAAATGGAAGGGTGACCATAAAGATATGGTCAGTGGTAGCGGATTGTGTTCTTTGTTTTATATGGCTGGTCATGGTTCTTATATAACTTAAGACATTTTTTTTAAATGTTTCATCTATTTGATTTGGGTTTTATATCCTAATATTCCCCAGACGTTTCATGATATTACTTTAATATCTAGTGGTTGGAAATGAATATATATATATATATCTCTGTGTGTGTGTGTCACAATTTGTTTCATATTGCCTAATTTTGAGTAGGTGATAGTGAATAACAAAATATTTTGGATTATAATGTGGCTACTTCATGTTCCCTTATGGAAATAATAGTATATCTATATGGATGATTTGGTTGGGTATTTAAAGTTTCCAATGAATCATGATGGTGTTTTGCTGATAAAAGATCTATTGATAAATTAATTTTATTCCATTTATATATGATTAGTGTTTTTTGTTGATGATATAAACCCCCAGATTATATATATAAATCCTTTGGAATAATCATGAAGTATTTGATATATTTATTTACACACAATGTTGTGTTTGAATAAACTATGTTATATGATTGAAGTATTATAATTTAAATGTTACAATTATAACCTTATTATTGAATTAGTGGGTATGAATTTTTGTAACAAAAATATGAAATATATATACAATGGTCATACTCAATATAAGTTTATTTATTCTTTCTTATAAAATAAGAACATAATTTTTACTCGTTATTTGGTACTTCAAAAATACTTTTTTTTCTTTTATAGGTTTCATTAATTTTTAATGAAACATTATTTTAAAGAATTGTATATTCTTTTATAAATTGTATTTTATAAAAATGATATAAAATTTTAAATTATCATAAAAATTATCTTAAGGTGAAATACTGGTATTTTTGAGAAAAGAATAATTTTTTAGTGAATGGTGAAAACTTACAATTTTTTAAATTTTCATTTATTTAATTAAATTATGTACTATTTCTATTTTTTTAAGAAATTGTTACATTTATCATTTAATTATATATAATATAATTAATTACATAAAAATTAATATTATTATTTATTTTGGTATTCTTTCATAGGCTTAGGAACTCATATCTTAAAAAATCATTACATTATTTACATTCA
Source organism: Viscum album (assembly GCA_963277665.1). Taxonomy (NCBI): domain Eukaryota; kingdom Viridiplantae; phylum Streptophyta; class Magnoliopsida; order Santalales; family Viscaceae; genus Viscum; species Viscum album. Next base: position 388,091,862 of record OY728137.1, read on the forward strand.
TATTTAAATTCATTTTTTCCACTTCTATAAAATAAAATCCTGAAAATTTGATTGAATATATAGATTTACAAGTTTATGTATTTTTTTAATAGTTCCCATATATTTTTGGTTTTTATGAATAGTTATCATGGCAAATATGTTGCACATCGATATGGGTAACATATGTAAAACAAGGTTATAAATATGAGATAAGGCGTATCCATCTCCAATACACTTGAATTTTTGAAATTTTATTAGTAGATTGTGTCCATGATCATCCAGGTATATAAGATATTTAATCATCATACTATTTTACATTGATTGTGACCTTCATATTATTTTAGGTAAAGAATAAATACAAAATAGCAGTTCTTGTATTTGTAACACTAATTTTAATTGACAGTGAAAAATGATATTATTTTTTTATAATAAAAGAATATTTTGGATATTAATTTATTTATATCCTATTTTATTTTATTTTCAATTTAGATTGATATAATAATTATCTATAATTTACACACATCCCAGACATTTTAATAATTCAAGTAATTAAAAAATATAAAACAAAATTTTTTAAAATACTAAAACTAGTAAAATTTTGTTGAATTATTGGGTTCCTTGGAAGTATTAGATAAATAAATAATAATATTTTCATGAAAAAATATTATTTTTAGTTTATATTTAATTCTTTGTGTCTTTAATGTAATACAATGTTAACAGATTGTAAAAATAGTTTAAATGTATCTAGTTTTAAATAATAATTCATAAAATGAATTAAAATTCATAAAAACCAAATTTTAGGACAGGTGAAATGGATAAGGTCAATAATATAAACCTTTTCCAACTAATGGGTAGATCCTCCTTTTATAGTAATATTTTGAAACCCTTAATTGTAAAAACATTGATATCATAGTAACTGTCAAAATGGTTATGGGTTAAAACAAAGAGATAATAGTCAAAAAATCACATAAAATTAAATAAATATTATTTTATGAGGTCTTTTTAACATACCCTCATACTATATTCATAATATATCAATTTAAATCCACTCTATTCTTGAAAAAATTATATATTAATTTAATACGTTGAGTAATTCTAGTGGTTCCCCTCCCCTCACATATAAAAGGGAAGCTCCTCTCCTTCCATATTAACACTGTTTTATAATTCTAAATTCACTAATAACTTCCCTAATATAATTATAGATTCTCTAACCATTCATAAGATATTTTATCATTTCAATCATAGCATCGATTCAATGTTTAAGGTCTATGTAAATTGATTGTAATCATAGAAAATGTATAACTCTTAATAAATTATTTTTTATATTATTTTATCTCTTCCACCTATAAATATATTTTATAAAATATAAAATAATTAATTGATTATCCTATATATAATTTATTTTTATTGTTATTATGTAATATATATTATCCACTTTACATCCACCCTGTGAAAAAAATAATTATCGATAATGAGCACATACATTTTATGGTCTTGACCTAAAAATTTAATTCATTTTTATCACAATTTTACATGTCTTCAGGAAACTATTTAAATAAATAATATATACTATTTTTATATAATTATTTTCATTATGGATATGATATAACCATGGTCAATTTACATCAATCCAAACTACCAAAATAGAAAATTATGAAAAATAAAACAGTGAACACCAAAAATTGATGAATATAAAGAAGAATTGTTAATGAATGGGTGATAAAATGTAATTAATGGACTGTATTTTGTATTTTAATAATAAATATAGTAATTTAAAAGGAATATAATAAATTTAAATTTATTATACAGGATATTAGTTCACCTATGAATTGATTCATATGTTATGTAAGGGATTTATCATTCATTCTCATTTTAATTGGGATTAATTATGCCTCAATTTCTATTTAAGAAAATTAATTTATCCTTATATGATAAACCAATTTAATTTTTTTATTATATATTTATTCATTTAATTTTCCTAAAACAAATATTATTTTCCTCTTTTTTAAATTTAAAATTACTAGGAATTTTTTTAAGAAATATATACTTCCTTTATTCATTGCTTGAGAATTTTTTTCTTCCATGTCCATGTTTTCTTCAAATTTAATTTATATATTTTTTCTATAATCATATAATTTTTAAAAATATATTTTACCTAGGATTGAATAATATATATATATTTAATTGTAATTATCTTTTAATTTTAATAAATGTGGTTATTTTTAGTTTATATATAAAATGTGAAATGAATATTTTTTTTAATTTTAAAAAATATAATTTCCCTTCATCAGGATTGATCAGTACATTAAAACATGAAATAAATTTTTCATTGGATATTTTAAATTAACATTAATTTTAGAATAATGTGTATATTTTTTATTTTATTTATGTTTTTTAAAAATTAAAATGGTATTTTCCTCCAAAATAATTATTGATATATTCTAAAGAAAATTTTCAACTATGATAACATCATTTGATGTCGATTGTAATTTATAAGGGATATAATACAATTATTATATTATTATTCTTGGTCTCTAAAGATTAAGGTTGTGATAGTAATTTTTTTTGAAACCTTTTTTCTTTTCTATTTGTTATGTTATGATCTAATGATAAATGTTTTAATGATTTTTTTGTTAAAATATATATGTATTGATACTGAATATGTGATGTGTGGTCCTTGAATTATACTTCCCTCTAATTAATTTTGTAATGAAAACTATTTTATAATATCAGATGGTATAAGATAGGTTATCCAAACCCTAAAATAGTGTACACAATAACTTATCTGAAGCCCAAAATAGTGTACAATATATGTCATCTAAACCCGAAAGTGGGTACTCAATAAGTTACCCTATGAAAAACGTGGGTACGTGAGATGTCATCCCAATAAAGAAGTAGGTACATAATATGTTATCCCATGACAAACCTGTGATGAATACCTTGGTAGGTATCCTTTACATAATATTTATTTGATTATTATTATTCCATACTTAATTCCAATCTTTTTATAATATGGATTTATGACAAATTTATGATCTCATGGATCATGTTACTTCTTTACTTTCTGATTCATGTAATATTAACTTCAATTATTTATTCCATGACTCATGTTTATGATATATGTTATGTTTTATATTGTTTTCATATGATAATCTCATGTTCTCATACATGTATTCTCATGTTATGCTTAAATGATCATTCATATATACTTTTTTACCCATATTGAGAATTTAATATTACCCTATATTATGATTAATGTTTTCCTTTAAATATAAATAGTGTTATAATTATGATATTACTAAGAATGTTGAGTGTTATGAAATAATTAAAGGGAGATTATATATATCTATCCTGAAAAGTTTTTATGTTTTCATATTTCAAATGATTCAAATAATTATCTTTGTCATGGATTATAATAATAAGTAATGACTATTAATCATATAAGTTAACATATTTAAATAAGAAATATTTCGATTGTTATAGCTGGTATCGGAGCAGGGTTTAGTTTTTCATTAGAGATTAGGATAAGACAAATTTAATTAAAAACCAGGGGATATGTATAAGTGTAGGATTACATCCTAAAGCTTTGTTAAAGTAGAAATTATCTAGTTTTTTATAAAATAAATTCATATAAGGACACTAGAAGGTGGTTGAAGGTCTGGTATAGATGTATCTAGGTGTAACAACTATGAACTGGGTATACTGGGTATTAATCAGACATTATCATTGCACGATGAGTGGGACTAAGACTACAGACGTTGATAGAAAATCTAGAGGGGATTGATTGGGTTAATTTAAAATTTGATTCTAAAGATGTATGAAGATTGTGAATATAATAAGAATAGGGCTATAAAAGGTTAAACATTATGTGTCATAGATTGGAAATGATTCATTATTTAAACAACCTATAAATTATTTTAATGATTAAATCTCACTATAATTTTTATTTCTCTAATTATTATTTTATGTTTTATTAAATAGATGGAACCCAAAGCTGACATATTAATACTAAACGTGATTGAAAATGTGATTATAGTTTACCTCATAAACCTAATTTTATTGCAGTTGGAATAAAAAATATCATTAATTTTCTGATAATATTATCTCAATATATGAATTATACTATTCTTATAAAAACGTAAAGAAGAGAGATCTATTTTATTACGTACATCTTGTGGCGACATTCACATTTTTTTATCGAGTCTGTTGATCCACTAGTTACCTGGAAATTTATTACTATAGAAGAACATATGTTTTCAGTTCTCCAATTTTTATAGAATGAAAAATTATTTAGGTTTTTTATCATTTTTAGGGTGAAGCAGCATAATGGAAAAATCTTATCAAGAACATATGTATATATGAATAAATTCAATATATAAAGTGGGATAAGTTCAGAAGGTTATTTTTTAAACAATACCTTGTATTATTCATATAAAAATAAATAAAGAATTTTTTTAGATAATTCAAAAAGATAAAAAATTCATTCTTATTTTTAAGGAATGTTTTACATGTCTTATGAGTTATGATTTGGGAATTTCATTTATCTATAATGCAAGATTGATCAATTATCCAATGGGATAAAACTATGTATCTAAAGAGAATTATCCATAATTCTCATTAGTGGATATGTGGAAATTTTTCAATGTGATTCCATGGTAGAAATGTAGATTACATTTACCTATCAATTTAATTGTTTTTTATGAAAATAAATATGTAATTATTTTTAAATTTTAATAATAAAATAAAAGAAATATAAAACATGATTTTCCCAATATTCTTGACATTTAGAAGGAAATATACTGAAATTTTCTTGATGGTACCGGTAAATTATTTAATTATTGAATAGAAGGTCATTGGGAAATTGAATTCCAAAGTCATAGGTAGAAGTTAGAAACATGTGAGAATATTAGAAAGATCAATAGAATGTACCACCCTCACTCAAGTGTTTCAATTTCAATGAGTATGGGCATTATGTTGACCCTTGCTCAAATTAGAAGTTCAATGATGATGATTTATATCATAAACCTTCAAAGACTAGATAAAATTGGAAATATCATTTAATCACTATAACCAATGTGGGTATGATAATGAATTGGTGAAGAATACAAATTCCATCAAATCTAGAACATATATTACATTATTTGATTTGGATCAACCCACTCTATTATAATTGAATAATTTTCTAATGGTTTAGAAATTCCAATATAATAAATAGATGGTGAATTATAATTGAAAATATATAATGGTATGTGATTGCATCTCAAGACCATGATTGTTCTACGATTATTATTTGTTGGAATTTTATTCCTACAAATACTTTTATTATTTGACTAGTTGAATTTGATTTTATTTGGATAATTTGTTGAATTCATTTATAAATATACAATATCAATTTTTATGTAAGTGAAGTCTAATTTTACATTTTGAACCTACCAATGATCATATATTAGTGAAAGGATAGATTATAAAATTCTATGGAAACCATATCCATTTTATAAGTCTTGATTACTATTCATTAGGGGTGTTTAAGTAAGATGGTTGGGGGGAAACTAAAAATCAAATATATTCCTATTTTGTAGGATTTTATTGATATCTTTATGAATGAGTTATCTGGTCTTATATCAAATCATGAAGTTTATTTTTAAATATAATTCAAACTTGGTTTCAGAAGTATTTCATAAATTTGATATATAATGTCCCCAATTATGTTTCATGAGTCAAAAAATAAACCCTTGGAGAACATTTAAAATGGATACATTCATCCATGTGTTTTCATGGGATGCACCAAATATTTTTATTAAGAGGATGGATCAATGTGACCTTATATTTAATATTGAGAACATAACAAGATAAAAATTGAGAATAATTATTCTCTAACCATATTTATGATTTTTTAGATAATTTATGTGCATATATTAAATTATATAAGATAGATTGTCAATCTGGAAACTATAAATTGAGTTTCAAAATTGTAAACATTACTAAGACAAATTTCCATACATGATATAAATAGTATGAATTTATAGTGGGGAAATTTATTCCTACTAATGTCCCCGCTCTCTTCATTGATTTACAAACTGATTATTTAGGTAACAAATTGATTATTTGGTGGTAGTATATATATAAAATATTCTTATATATTAAAAGAGAACTGAAGAGAATGAAGATAACATGAGAATTGTAATAAAGAACCCAAGGAAAGAGAATATGTATGAAAATTTTACCAAGTGAGAATATTTTCTAAAGATAGTTAATTTTTAGTTTATATAATCTCAAGATAGGGTATATTAGTTGATCCATAGAGGGTATAAGGTGTTTACCATTGGTCCATACTAGACACTATGACAAAGGATGGTTGTTTTATTATCTTGACTAGATATTATGAACACATTGGTAATAATTTGTCATGAATATATAATATACTCAACATTTTAACATGGAATGGATTAATCATTATTTGGGAAGATAAATGTTGGGTAAATTTATTTATATAAAAAAGGTGGGTCTGTAAAACTATACTGATAATACCCTATAATGGGGAATTGTTTTTGATATATAGTGATACATCAAAAAAGAACCAATATGATTCCTAGTAAATAATCATATGGTGTTATATTATGCCCCAAAATAATTGACAGGTTAATGATAACAATTACCTAACTCTTGATGTTGAATTAGAAGTTATCTTTTTTCCATTTAATATTTGAAGTAACAATATTTATAGAGAAAGGTGTGTCATATATACTGATCATAATAGTTTAATGTATATATCCACTTTAATGTAGATCAATATAAACCATAAAGGATATATATATTGGATTAATGATTATAATTATTTAATACATCACTACACTACAATGGTGAATAAGGATGTTTATGCAATGATTCAAAATAATAATGATATATTATGTATAATGGTGATAAAAACCCCATATTTATATATTTCCAATAGATATATCATTAAATATTGAAGGAATGGGTGAAATAATTTCTTACTCTAATGAGTGTTCAACTATATATTCATGTAATGAATAATATAGTATAAAAAGAAAATATATAGATTCCAATAAGAAAAAACATTTTTGTGAGTTAAATATTGATTTTAACGGAATGATATGGTTTATTAACGTAGTATATTTAATGTAAACTCTAGAATTTTAGAAAGATTTATTCGATAAATCCCATCAATCTTAATTCTCTATTCTTCCTAGATGTATAAAGATGAATAGAGATATGCATGTTTATATATGCATGGAATCATGATTAGATACATTGTGATGCATGTATACTAGTGAAAGGTATATTTGCGAGATAATATAGTAAGAAAAATTATATTAGGATGTTAAAATCATTACCTATACTATAATAGAAATGAAAAAACATAAATATTTATTTAATTATTGAAATCCCAAAAATTTCTAAAATACACAATATTTTTTTTCATAATCATTCTCTATTTGAAGTCAATATAATTCATTTATATCTTATATATTTTATATATTGGTATGCTTTCTATAATATAGATTAATAAATTTTTAAGGGTTCATGGTGTAACATATTATATTGTATATGATCGAGATCTGAGGTTTACCTCATTGTTTGGGTGATGTCTTCAGGAAGATCTAGATAAAGAGTTTTCATTTAGTACTATATGTGATTGTCAATCAGATAGATAGTATGGGAGAATGATTCGATCCCCAATGGATATGATGAGATCATGTTCTCTAGATTTCAAATTTTGTTAGTATCAACACATTACTATTGTCAAATTATTTTTTATTATTAGATTTTACATAAGTATTTAGATGGGTCTTTATGAATCTCTGCATAGAATAAATACAGAAAACCAATATATATATATTGAGTTATTGAAAGAAATATTTTTGTACCAGATCATTTCAAGAATATTGCATGGATGGTTTGTTCTATTCATTATCACCTCAATGTAGTTTAGAGTCGATATATTGTTTTTTCTTACTATCATCGGTGATATTTGGAATACAAGGTGTCTTCCTATGAATTAATCCATGAAAAAAGGGTATGATTCTAAAAAGGACGGTAAATTTGGGCACTAGGAATTTTGGTCCCTTTGAGATTATTGATTTAGTAGTGACTATGAAATATATATCAGGTCTCCCACTAAACCTCCCTCATGTTCACAGTGTGATCCATGTATATCCCTTGATAAAGTATATTCTATATCCTTTACAAAAAATGAACTCAATTATTGTATAGAATGATAATTTTATTTCATATGTTGAAAAATTGATATAAATCATTGATTGTAGGGATAAAATACAATGGAATAATACTACTCACCTGGTTTGAGTATTCTTGAGGAATCAAAAAAATTAAAGAAGTTGCATGAGAACCCACGGGTGTGATTTGATATAGTATTCTCATTTTTCTATTTTGAAGTAATTAAGTTTGAAGGAAAAAAATTAATTTTTTTGTGGGAAAATGTAACACCCTAAAATTTTATATGTATTTACATTGAAATAAAAATGAATTATTTTATATATTTCTTCAAACACAACACAATGTTTAATGGTGTTTTTTAAACTATTGAAATATTATCTTCTAAATGTTACTTTTATAACCAAATTATTTAATCGGATGATAGGAATTTGAGAATCTAAAATATAAAATATATTTATAGTGGTTCTACTCAATACAAATTTATTGATTTCTTCTTGGTAAATAATCTCTCTAATTTTAGTAAAGTCGTTTTTTAAGTCAAAGATAATTATAATTCAATGGGTTTTATAGTTATAAAAAAGTATTATAATTAATTTCAAATTATTTTATAAATTTAATTTATTAAATGAGATATTATTTTTGAAAAAAGTATAACAAAATTACATTATTGTGAAACTTTTGGATTTTTCGTAAAAAATTAATTTTCCGTGAATAGGGAAAAATTTGGATTTTTGTAAAAATATCATGTCATTTGTTTAAGTATTGTAGTTTTTTTGAATATGATAAAAATTTGACATAAGTCTTTAACAATTTTATATAATCAAACTAATTACATATTAATTGAAATTATACTTGATTTTTTTGTAAGTTCATTTTTAAGATTAAAAACACATTTCTCAAAAAATAATTTGCAATGTATTGTACGCATTTATATTAAAACAAATATTCAACTTATAGAAAATAATTCATGAAAAATATATTATATAGTTATAATTATGTGTCTGTAATTTTTTATATAGGATCATTTTCTTGTCAATATAAATAGTAACTATTGTAAATATTTGTCATCTCATTAAGGGTAAACCGGGTAAAAAGTGCTAAAACTATGTGATAAATCATAGAATATTGAATTAAAATGAATTTATCTTATTAGATGAGTGGAGATTTGATATTATGATCAGAGATGTTGAATTATAGAAACCAAATTTGAATTATCTTTGATTATGGAAATTATATTATTTTAATTAATGAATTATTCTAAATGACACTCTTTTTTTAATAACTCCAATATTTTATCATATGAATAAAAAATTATACATTAAATTAAAAACATTCATCTGAAATATGAAATAATTATTTTTATCTTGGAAATATATTTTTAATTTTTATTAATCTAATAATTATACTACATGAAAATGTAATGTTGACGTATTACATGGTCATGTAGTAGAAAAATTTAATATATAAATTTAAAAATATTAAAATTAAAAACATTTTGATTTATTTTTTGGTTCCATGAATTTATAGATCAATATATATTATTAGTGATGTGTAAAATATTTTTATTAGAATTTGAATTTAATCATGTTGTATTTAATGTCAAACTATGTGAATAGTCATGATAATTACTTTAATGGTATCTTATGTTAAATAATATATTATTAAATGAATTAATATTTAAAAAAAACATTTATATAGCCATGTGAATGGGATATGTATGAGAATATAAGATATTATCATCTTATTGGTCACTTTCCCTTTTATAATAATATTCTTGAACCCTAAAGAGTAAATAATTTGTAACTATATTAGTTGTGAAAATGGGTTGATATAGTTTTAAAACTAATAGATAAGGGTTAAAACATCCCCTAAACATGTCTAAATGTTATTGAATTATATTTTTTCAAATTATATTTCTACTATAATCAAAATATATCTATTAGGTTCTAATTTCTCTAGAAAAAAATATTTTATATTAATGTTAAACATTTTTTCATTCCTGGAGTGCTCCACCACTAACTTATAAAAATGAAACTTCCTCGCATATACTATTCTCAATGTTTTAGAAGTTTATTTGATAAAATAACTACAAAAACATTATTATATATTCCCTAACAATGTAATATATAATAATTTTTTTCCAAAATACCATCCTTTCAAGACTTAAGGTGTAAGTCTAATTAGGTTTTTAAATGAAGAGGTATTACACAAAACTAAGTAGTTTCAATTTTATTTTCTATTCTACTGACTAAATTCAGTGATATATAATAAAAATTAATGAAACAATTTTTAAATTAATATAATTCTTATTATTATGGAATAATAATTATCCAAAAAAAATTTTATCCTGTAGAATGTGTATACATCACTTGTGCACACATATGCCATATCATCACCACAGACCCATGTAATTTTTTTGTCATAATTTTAAATAGATAATTATAAATATCTAAATAATTATTTAATAGTAATTTGTTATCATTATAAAAATTTAAAAGATTATGGAACAATGATCCAACTACAAGGGTAAGAATTTCAAAATCGAAACATTCATGAAAAAGAAAACTATAAACACTTAGAACCAATAACTTTGATGAAGATTTATTAATAAATAGGTGTTTAAATTTTATAAGTGGATAATATATGATATATGTATCCTGAAAATGGTTATAATATAAAAAATATAAAAAACATAATTTTTTTAGATATGTGGTTAGAGCACTTATGAATAAAGTCACACTTCAGGTAATGGATTTCTGTTTCAAACTCTTTTTAAACTAGATTGTATATGATTGAATTTATATTAAGGAAAATTATATGATTCTTACCTAATAAACCCCATTAATTTTATTCTTTTATAGTTATTCATGTAAATTACATCTAACAATAACTTTTTCTTCTATTTTTTAATTAAAATTACTGGTAAATGATTTTTGGATAATTGATTGTATTCACTCTTTAGCCATGAGTCTTTTTCTTCCATGTTTATGTTTTATTTTAATTTTTTCATGAATATATCTAATATTACCCTTTTATTATATAATTTTACTTTTTTCCATGTTTCAATTTCTATAAATATTTATAAAATTATTCTTATTTTTATTTACCTGAATAATGCAAATCAGTCTTTTTACAAAAAATGTGAATTGAATATTTTTTTAATGAACATTTATTGAATAAAATTTAGTGATTCCCAAACTAATAATTAATTTAAATCCTATATTATATTTTTTATCTTAATTTTATTAATATTTTGTTAAAAAATATTATTTTTTATTTTTTTAATTAGGTGATTTTAAAATTTAAAGGGTATGTTTCTCCAAAATTATTCCAGTGATCTTATAAAGACATTTTTTCTATGATAAAATCCTTTTATGATAGTTGTGGTTTATTAGGTAGATTTTACATTAATTCTATCATTATTCGGCACTTTATGAAACTATTTTATAATATGAAATTATTCCAATGATATGCTCTAATTACCCATGTTCATTGATTCCTTTATGATTCATGTTTTATGAACCTCCATTATTTTTTCCATAAATCATTTTTATGATCTATGTTATTCTATTTATGGGTTTCAATTGTTAATATCCAGTTCTCATATGATTATGGTCATGTTATTCTCAAATTATCATTTATATCTCTCCATTTAACCCATAATGAGCATTAGGCATCACCCTTTATTACTATTTCCCCTATGATATGAAGAAATATTTTATGTAAGATATGTATCATAAGGGTTATAGTTATGATGCAATTTATATGATATTATGTCGATATTTGACGAACATGTGGTTTATGTATCCATGATTATAAATACATTAAACCATTACTGTTCTAGTGTGGAGAATAATTATATGTAATTAATATTCATCTAATATGATTTAATATTTATATAAATAATATGTGTATCACTATAGACTATCTATGTTATGATTTTGTGAAGGTGATTTTTATACATTATGTATTTTGAAACCCAATATTTATTTAATGCGTTCCTTATTTAATTTTGATATTTTAGGGGGCACACCAAAATGTTATGGGGACCTAGTTGATAATGAGTATAACATATCATCCATAAATAGATGTGTAAATAAAGAACATTACTTATATTTAAGACTAAATTTTATTAGGTTGTATGATTGATTTTAATAGATCTTGGGTGAATGATCTTGTATTGGGAGAGTTTGTGAATAATAGTTGTTATCAGTCATCAATTCATGTTGTTTCATTTGAGTTGTTGTATTATCAGTCATGTCAAATAACATTTTTTTAGCTGATAAGGTTTAGATTACACTCATTGTAACCAAATTAGTTTATAACAAAATCAAATACATTTAATATTTTAAGAGGAATTTTATTTCTACTCTAAACTATCAATGGTTCTAATAACTATTGAGATTTGATGTTATGGATTATATATTTTTTAATATTTAATACAATATAGTCATATTGATGTCTAGATAAATAGAAAGAGTTTTTTATGGAAGGAGAGACCATTTTGTATCATTTATTGAATTTTTTTGGTGTCTTATATATTGGAGTTAACATATTATTATATTATTATTCGAAACATTTTCTATGCTTCCTAATATCATAATTATTTTTCAGACCTATATCAGGTGTTAGATAATGTAATTCATATTGGAATCCAATGAATTTTAAGCATAAAATCCAATTAATATTGTGGATCATATGGAATGGATTTACAATTGTTATATTATTCCCTTTGTACAGTTGTAGTTATAACAAAAAATGATCCAAGAGGATACATGAGAGAGATAATGGAAAAGAATCAGTAGCAGTGGCTCGAAATATTTTTTGTTGAGTGTTTTCAAGGACATTCAATTGATGAAAAATAAAATATTGTGGGTATATATAATTTGAGATTATGGAAATTGATTTTTTAATATACATGCGAGTTAATCTAAATGCTTAATAGAGTTTAGTTGATTTTCATTAAAAAAATTTCAAAATGGAATTCTATATAGTATATGATGTATGTTTTTACCACACTATTGTATCTAAAATTGGGATTTTACCTAAGTTTCCATGTTTTTGTTTAATCCAAATTTTTGATAGATGTTGTCAGATGTTTTATTTTTGGATAAAATTTCCTTATAATCTATAAAACTACATTCATTCTAGAAATTTCAAGACAAAAAGACCTCTAAGATCCTAGGGACCATGGATTGTGACTTTGAATGATTTGTTAAATTGTCCTATACTTTGAAACAAAATATGTTTTCTAAGAAACTATTTTTTTCACCTAAAACCGTGTGAAATTTATTGGGAAATAGAGTGTGACCATTGTGATATCCTAACATATTACCAGGATATTAAAGGCATTGATTATTGGATTGAATGTGTGTTATTTTTTATATGTTAGAACTACATTCTATATCCCATTTTCTCTTAATTTCTCATTTTGATATTTTTATTTGGATGATGGGTATTTGATTTTATGGTCATGTATTGATTAGTTTTTCATCTTGGTATGGATTTTTTTGGACTCATCACTAGTGCGTGGTTTATGGAACTATTATAAGATAAATATCATGATAAATTACTACTATATTGGATCTAGTCGTGTAAATGGTTTGGGTAATTTATCATGGAATGTAAATTGTTTTTGATTCAGAAATGATCGTATTTAATGAAATTTCTAAACATTTAAATTTATTGAGAATGTGATATTGGAATAATTATATTTTTATGTATATTATTTTTTATAATTAACCACATATATTTTAATGGATCTTATAATTTAAAAATATTTGTCTCGAAAATGTGTCAATGTAATATATATTGTTTTTTTAATATATTTTTTTAATACATTATTAGGTGTGTTTTATTAGAATATAAAATTTACGTAATACAAAATTACGTGAGCTTTTTTCGAATCGAAATAATTAATATTATTAGTTAATTTTAATATTTATAGTGTAAATTGATTTTACATATTTTTAATTTAATTAATTGATTATTATATTTTTATCAATTTTGGATCTTAATTGGAATTATTATTGAGGTTTGCAATGATGATTTATGGTGAATTCATAGTGGGAATTTTATGTGTAAAAGTTATTTAATTTGGAAATTATTTTGAATCACTATTATTTCATTCCAGATCATATGAAGATTATATACCATGAATGAAGAGAAGTAACAGTCAGAAAACCCTTGGATAAAAGGGAGTACCCACTATAGTTTGGGTTTTTATGTTTGAATGGTTGATGACCTATTTACACCGTGAAATTCATGATTGGAGAGAAAATATTAGAACTAGGAAGTTATATTTGGATATATTCAAGCAAGCCATATTCTAGGAACTTAGACTACTTAGAAATAAATATAGGGTTTATATTAGATTTTTGAAAATGAATATTTTCAAACAATTTATAGAAATGGTGTGTTTTTATAGAACTTAAAAATTCTATAATTTAGGAAATGGGTTTTTTTTGGGAAATCATGGTCTTTGTGATTGGTTAAATTTTTTTCCCTTATGAAATGTTTTTGGAAAATTTTGAAAATATTCTTAATAAAATGATTCACATTTTAGAGAAATTGATAAATAAAATATTTTTTCTTAAAAAAATATTCGTTTCTCATAGTTTATTAAAAAATAATATAGATTTAGTTTTTTATGTATATTAGAGTATTGATAAAATCTTACATTGTTGATTATCACCCCATATATGTAAATTTTGTGGAAATATAAACTTGGATGACCATGATATAGGTCAATGAAAGAAATAATTCTCTATTAGTGGTGAGTCATAGTTCCATGTAGAAGTTATGGGGGAGAATCTAGTGGTTCGTTGTCTAGGTCCTGTTATTTTGATGTTATCATATGATGGGGTTGTTTATAATGGTTGTTGGTAATTTTAAAATAATAATTCTCATTTGTAAGGTTTGCTTTATATAATTTTCATTAAATTAATATTTTAGTTTTCATACATAATTTATTTCATTTAATTTCACTAAAATAATTTGATGTGGTTTATTTTTATCCCTTTTCACTTGTTAGTAGTCTATGGTGATTGTAAGACATTCCATGACATTATTTTTAAAATGTTCTTCGTAAATTTGGTCAAATATTTGTTATAAATGATTTTTGTTTATAAAAAACTTGTATTTAAAATGTTTTTAATTTAAAACACTATTTTTTTATCATGTATTGTTGGAAATTAATATGGAATTATGTTTTTTATTCATTCTAATTAGAGTCTCAGGACAATCCGTCTGAGTTTATAATCATCCCATATAAGTGAACATTTTTGAATAATTAGGCATGGTTGAACATAATGTAGTTAAAAGGAAGTCCTTATTCTTTTTTTATTGGTGTTTAATATTTCCATGTTTGAGTTATTGTGGAGGATAAATTGGTTCAGGGTATGATTCCTTTTATTTTGATCACATTATGCTACATGGTTATTTCCTTTTGTTTTTGGTTATTGTAAAATCATAAATTCCATTGTTAAGGTTTATTTTAAACAATTGTTGTCAAATTTATATTTTACATTTGATTGATATTATATTATCAATTTAATTAATATAAAACAATTCATTATGGATTATTTTAATCCATTTCTTTTTTTACAGTCTCTGTTGATAAGGCTTCATGTTTGAGGCCAAGTGGCACCCAAACTCAACTCTCAAGATTTGGAAACCCATGGACTGGTGTTAAAAATAGAATCAAAAAATAATTCAATTATTTTTTTATATAAATAGAAAATATATTTTTTAAAAATATCTAACACAAATAAATATTAAAAATATATTTTTTACAAATATGGTGGATTTTAATAATAAAAATTAATCATATTTTCCATTGTGTATGGAATATCATTAGTGAAGATTTTTGTAATAGATAATGTTTTATTTGAAGATATATAAATAATCAAGTACTAGTGAATCTAACCAGATATAAAAATTCATTATTTAAATAGAGAAATTATATCAATTTAGATTTGAATAAAGGGTGAGTTTTGGTTGAATCCCATAAAAGGTCCACGATAATAAGAAAGTGAGTCAATTAATTACTATAGAGTATACAATATAGGAATATGACGTAGAAAATATTATAGTATTAGGTTTATTTCTTATTAAATCTCATATAATATTTAATTTAATTTAGTTTTTCTTTATGTAGTAATATTTTTATGTGTAGTTGATCAATTGAATATTCATTTTAACATAATGTCATATTCGAGGAATAGACTAAAAAAATTATTCAATTTTGACCAAAACCATCCATCTTAATAAATATTTTTTTCCTTTGTTACCCATTTATGATGGATAGTTATTTAATATAAATTGTTATTTTTTTATAATGGTTCTTAAAAATTATTATCTCGGGATGTTTCAATAGTGAACAATTCATTAATCGGAAAAATATATCAATAATACAATATAAAAATGGATAATCTATTACGAAGAAATATATATAGTTTAGTGGTGGAAATTTATTTATCAAAATAAATTCACTTATATTTTTTATTATGAAATTTCTCATTATTATAAGTAGAAACTTTCTATAAAAAAAGTCAAAGATATTTGGGGTGAATTTATTCTAAATAAACATCATAAAAAAGATTAAAAATAACAAAATTTAAAGACAAAAGTTAAAAATCTATGTAAAATTTTTATTAAATACTTTGTATAAATATTATTTTCAAAAATAATACTTAAAAAAGGAAAGAAAGGTTTGGGGAAATAATAGTTGCAACATTTTCAGGAGGTTATGGAAAAGGTAACTCTATCCCCAAATATTCGGTATGTCCTTGTATATTTCCATATATTTTTTAATTAAAATATTTGTCTCTATTTTATTACTTTTACTATTCTTTGTAAACATAGGAATGTTATGATAATGATATATGATCCCCTCCTAATACTTAAGAGTGTAAAAGGATACTAAAACTCTACAAATCCCTTTTATAGTGACTGTTGATGAATTCATTGTAGTTTCATAATAACTGGATTGTGTTCATTGTGAACATATATCGATCACCAAGTCCTTCTCAGTACTAGTTATCATGTGGCATTGGTCCTAATTAATTTTTTAATGGGATGTGATTTGGACATCAAAATAAATTTCCTATGTCTCATCGTTACACTTTTACATGTGAATCCTTAACTGAAATATCTTCTATAAAGGATTACTATAAAATAATAATATTAAACTATAAGAAATAAATTTTTTAATTTCATATAATAATTATTAAAATTTACACCACAGAATATTCTATTATATCTCACTAAAAAACTATCTTCTACTCTGATATATGTACATATTCATATGTAAACAACATTCTTTCATAAAATATATGTTCTAGACTCTATAAATTTATCCTAATCATTGTGTTTAAAAATAATATTTTTATAAATAAATAGGGTACATATAATTTTTCATATCATTGACCAATGATGTATATCAATTTAATTAATCACAATTTTGAGATTTATATTCCCTCTCTCCAAACTATTCTTAGCTACAAATGCTCTTCTATTAAATTTTCTTTGAAACTAGCTCGTGAAAAACAAATTATATTCATATGAAAGAATATATTTTGGTTATTGAGCAATAAAACACTCATATAAACCCATCAAAAAATAACCCACAATATATAACATTTTATTTTTATAATATGATGGTAAAGATCATGCATGAATGCAACTTAAACCTCTATGATTAGGGGTCCCATTGATACCTCTACAGTATTAAATAGAACCTATATACATTTAAAAAAATTATATTAGAAATTACATATATTATAGTACATGTGACATTGAAAAATTATTTATTCACATAATATTGATCAATCATAGGATTATTTATATTGATGAATGCCCAATTGAAAGATAACCAATATAAAAAACAGTTCGACAATAACTCACCAACATGAAAATGGATTGATATAATAGATGAGAAATTATGTATTAAAATTGTAGAAAACAACAGATTAATTAAATAAATATATGTTAATTTTAGAAAATATAAATTCAAATTTTTTCCTTAAATGAGGATAAAAATTCTTCTATTTATACTACTTTGGAATAAGGTATGGATTAATTGATCATGTAGGGCCTCGACCCATTCTAGATGATTCAATAAGAGAATTACAACCATATGGATGAGATGGAAAAGTTGTGGGGTCATCAATGGGTATGGGATCCCCAATAAATCTATAAAAATATCATCATAATTTTATATTTAAAAATAATAAAATATAAAATAATAAAAAATTTACATCACTACTGAATAAAAGAATAATAAATAATATCAAAAACTGATTAATTATTTAATAAACTTATTTTCTTATCAAATGTTTATTTACGTAAATATTCAAAAAAACCCTATCTCTTCCCAGGATAATGGATTAATTTAAATATATCAACCATTTTGCATTTATGATTCATTTTTATGTTAATGGAAGCATTATTAATGTAGCAACATGATAAATATTTAATATACTTTTTAAATGAATTTAATTTCTTTTAAAGCTACAGATACACATTACCCCAGGTCAAAATGAGCCATAATATATTTTATTATTATAATGTAGTTGTTAAATTTATTATTTTCAATTGGAATAAATAAATTATGAAAATTTTATGGCTTATAATAGTAATAAATAAATAAATTATTTTCCATACGATTAAAAATAAATATAAGAATAAAATAAAATAAAATGAAATATTTTTCTAGAAAAGTATTTTTATGAAAACAATATATCTTTTTCATAATAAATTAAATTAACCAAAATTGGTAAATTTTTTAGAGTAAATTTATACATTACATTTTCAATCATGTCTTTTATTTATCATCAAATATTTTTTCTCGGTAAGGTATAATAATAAATATAGTTTTATGGTTTAATTCACTATTTATCTAAAAATCAGTTTCATTTCATTCAATTAAATTCTTTTAAAAATTATTAGTTCAACATTTATATAATGATTTATGAAAATTTTATTTCATTTTTTGAATTATGAGGTCAAAATTTTGAAAATATGTCCCTTTTATAATTTTTCATTTTCGAATCTGACCATGGTAAAATATATCCCCTTGGTAAAGGGTAAATCATGTTAAAAAATGTTAAAACACAGTGTTAAGGTCACCATTCTTTATATTAATCCTAAAAAGATTATGTTAGTTTCACCATTATTATTTGATGAAAAACATTTGATTTCATAACTGAAATTTTTCTATGAAAATTACATATATAATATTTTATGAATGTAATGATACAAAATTTAATCCTATTTCTTTTAAATACATATATTTTATTCAAATAGGGGAAAAAATAATGTTATGAATGGATATAATCAGTTAGTTTTAGAATAATGGAATTAATTAAATTTTTTTAATTCATTTCAAATTTTTATTTATTATATAATTAACACAAATTATTATATCATACTAAAACTATATTTCAATGGTTAATAGAAAAATAAATTAAATTATTTGGAAAAATTTAAAAGTAATTTAATTTTAGGGTTTAAATTTTTTTAACTTGAATTTAGAACATTAATATAATGTATTAGTTTAATTTTATGGTATTATATTTTAAATTGTACTTTTTTAATGTTTTAATGTATAATTAAATGAAAAGGGTCGAAACAGACATTATAGTTATTTTCTAAAAATAATATTTTATTATTTAATTTAAAAAATATATATATCTAGAGAGGAAAATGGGTGTACTAAATGGTCAAATATTTTTGACATTTTCCATTTATGGTCTTTTTTTCATTATTTTTAATATTATAACCCTTCTTCATTAAAAAATGTGTTACCCCGCTTAAGGTTAATGTAACATCTCAAGTAAATAAAGAATTTTTAATTTTCGTATTTTTTAATAATTTTGAATTAAATATTAATTTTAATTTCATGGGAATTCCACATTCGATGTCGTACCTGATACAAAACAACTAGTTTCTTTGAAATCTTACGTTACACACAACGTTAATATATACCATCAAATAATATAATAATATTATTATTTTAAATGGTAGTTAGGGAATAGCCATTGCAGTGGACGGAATGAATATAAATAACTACATTATTCTTATATATGTTTGTTAAATGTTTTTACATTTATCCAATAAGATTTAGAAGCTTAAAATATGAATGATTCAGATTTTATGCACAAATACTCTAATATTCATTAAAAGGTTGATTTACCGCCTTTTGATGGATAAACATCTTTAAATCTATATTTGATCACTATTATATGATCTATTTGACAAATAAAATTCTTATATAGAATTAGGACATCAATAATTACTTTGGGTATATTTTTTGTATTTTTCTGATAAACATCAATTTTTAATGAATTGTGAAAAATATTGTATTTTAATTCAAAACATCCTTTTAATATAATTTATTTATATGGATATATTATATTATAAATTGTATTTAAAGTGTAATTAGATTATATTTTTACCATTTAATCCAATTTTGGTCATTGGAAGTAACATAACATTGAAATTTGACATAAACAAGTGTCAATATTTTGATAGTTATTATTTCATAAAAACCCTCTTTTTTGACAACGGGAAATTATTTTAAATTAATTAACTAAAAATCTATGTTTTTAATTTTTTAAAATAGACATCATTTTTGAATTCGGTATATCAAATATATCTTAGGCTGATCTTTTGTAAATTTTCTAAAAAATATCAATTTTTGATAAATAATGAAAACACTAAGTAGTAGTTAAAAACCTGACCTCTTCGTTTAAATGAAATTTTACCACTTCTATGAATTGAATTTTGAAAATTTAACATATAGGTTTGTTATTAGTAAGTAAAATGCGGTATAATAAGATGAAAATAATTTTAGTTAATAGTAACTTTTGTCTTTTATTTACCGCGGCTAAAGGTAAACAGGGTAATTAATGGTAAAAATGATATTATAATAATATAAAATTATATTAACACATTTACTAACTTTATTAGATGAGTCATGGATGGCCAATTAAATCCTTGGGTTAGACGTTTGGCCTTTGTGATCCATTTTGGTAGGATAATGACATTAATAACATTTTATTTAAAGTAAAAACAAAAACACCATAAACATGTATTGTTTTTCTAAAAAAATTAATGTAGGGTTATATAATTTATATATTTTTCTATATATATTAATTAGAAAGCTAAAAAAATTCATACATCATGGTATTTTATTTATAACTTTTATACATCAAATAAAAAAATTATTTTTTACACAATAATAATGTAGTGTTTTACCTAATTAATGAATGATTTAAATAAATAAGATTATAAAGATTAAAATAATATCCAAAACCTATCCAATTATTATTATATGATTTTATTTAGAACACAATTTGTCTTATATTTTACTTTATTATGATTTGGACGTTTATAAACCAAAAATCATTATATAATAAAATAACATTTTCAAACATTCCTATAGAGACCCTCCTCCCTCTTATAAAAAACCATCACCTCTATCCCAATACGCACACTTCTCAAGCCCCTTGGCTTGTCAAAAAACCTTCCCAAATAAGATATAAATACATCTATCTTCCACCTATAATCCTTACCTTCAGCATAAGGTACTTCAAAAAATTCTTTTGGTTCAAACCAATGGGAGTAACCTGATTTAAAGCCAACGTCTTCTCTTAGGATCTTTTCATTTATTTTACTTCTCCAACACCCTAAAATATTTTTATTCATTTCTTTTATAACTACACCAGTATCCTTAATATACTAGTTTTTTATGATAAGGATTATAACTACACTAACAAACACCTCCTTCATATGGATACGAACATAATGTTTCTATGGACAACGAACTACTACCTCACGAAACGATGATTGTTAAAATATCTATGATCGCCTCTCATGGTGTCTATTATGATGTCACTATAATTATATATGATATATATTTTATTTTATTTTAACAATATTATTATTTAATTCAAATTTATAACATAGTTTTAGGCTTTTCCAGTTGTATAAATACGATAATTTAATTTGAGGAAGTGCGGACTACCGCCCCCTCAAAGTGATATGTCTTGTTCATACCATACATGGAACAAATAAATGATGGTGTGAATGAAATTATGTTACATATATAAAATATGATCTTATACTTTAATTATAATAAACTAATATATCATAAAGTTATCATTTCTTTAAAAATAAAACAAAATAGAACTGAAAGTAGCGTTCATGTGTACGTACGGCTTACCGTCTCCATGAATAGTGAATTTCATTTATTATTTAAAAATATTATGGCCTATTATAAATGAATATATACTGGATATATATGATATATATTATATCTAAGTCATGAATATAACTCTGGAGATAATTTACTTTTTACCACATAGAAAAATTGTAATTTTAATAAGTTCATTCTTAACTCAAATTCCGAACATCGAAAAAATGTCCGATATGAACTAAAATAATTAACTAATTGTTATTTCATTGTAATAAGTTATATAAGAGGAAAAATAAACATGACAAATTTTCTTATGTAAGTAAAAATTAACTTTTTTTTGGGATGTTCACAGAATATACGAGTCATGTTTGACATGAGGTAAGGGGATTCTTATCTCACTTTAAATTTCATGAAATTTCCATTTCACACAGCTTATTTATGGAATGTGGTGTATTGTGTACTTAAATTTTATATATATTTTCATGATTATATTTATATTAATGGTTTTCTATGATTAATTTGGTGGTTATTAACATTTTTCAATATGACTTGTTTGATTACAACGTGGTAATGGGGTTTAATCTCAATTTTTATTCTCATGAGATTCATGCTATATTTGCCACTATTTAGATTTTTGTGGTGTATTTTTTACCCATGCTTGTATTTTTTCTATAAAATAATTTAATTTATGGGTATTTAAAACTTTATTTTATGATCCTTCTTTCATGGGGTGTACGTTTCGTAAGTTACCAAATCAATAAGGGATCCATTCACCATACTCTTTTAGTCAAAGACTTCTTTTATGTCTTGACTTTTAATATCCATTTTAATATGTTGGGATATTTTCATCAATATCCACAATATTGTTAATATTATTTCCTTGTGATAATATCCCATTTTCACTCTCATCAATTTATTTTGTGAATTTTAAGGCGATGTCATTATGATGTCAAATTTCGGTAAAGGAACTTCTTAACCCAATTTCCATTTTTTGGGTTAATCTTCAACTTCATGATTATGGTCATGCTATGAATATGTGTGAATGAACTATGATCGTTTTAAATTTAATTTCCTCTAATATTGGGTGTATTCTTATTTTTCACCCACAATTATGTCATTGACTTATTCTTAATCTAATGATTTGATCTTCGTAAAGGACTTTGTCTCAATTTAAATTCCATTGAGACTTATTTGTTGTTATACACTAATTCACTTATATATGGTGTATATACTATCATTTTACATGTTATATCCAGAATCACTTTATTCTCATGATATTATTTTCTTTGATTATTGTTATTCCTCAATTATTTGTATTCTAGCGTCTCTCATTTGGTTTGAAACTCTTTATCTAAAATATCATTCTAAATGATTTAATGATTTATTCTTATAAATATTTCTCATTAATTTACATGTTCTAAAAATGGTTTTAAGAATTTATTTATATGTACATTAATGTTTTGAAATTAAAATTTATTTCAAATGCTTCAAACTAGTATAGGACACTTTGATTCAAAAATATCTTTATTAAATATTTTCGATGATTTTGAAAACGGTTTGATAAAGAATTGATTATGTCAATATCTTGAAATATTATATTGTGATTGCAATGTCGCAATTTTATCTTTACATTATTATTATTTTATGGGTTATGAATATGTTATGGTTCTTGTTAATTGTTTACGTATACGGGTGGTTCCATGATAAACCTTGGGCGGGTGAGCCCGAGATAGCTCTCCAATGCATTGGGTAATGTGATGGAGGTAAAAATTAATGTTTCTATTAAGAGGTTTATGGAATATATTATAATGGCTATTCCAAACATGACACCCCACATTTTTGTGAAATCTAGAATGTAAGTATGTTATGAATTCTATAATTTTACTTTCTGATTTATTATTCTTGTATGTTATTCGTAAATCATGTGATTTTAGAGGGTATGTTATGAATGAAAAGTATGGTTTCATTTATTTGTATTTATTGATTGGTTAATGTATCATTTATTTATATTATAACCCTTACTAAGCTTTTTATCTTCATCCCACGTTTTGAAATGTTTTTCACAAGACTTAAAGATTAATAGGGTCAAAGATGGGATCATGGAAAAGTCAGGTTGTCTATAGCATGGAACTAGACAAGTCTCTTTTTTTAAAGAGTTTTTATTTTATGAAAAAAATGGAAACTAAGAAGAACTGTCTACTTTGTAATTTTTGAGATATAATGTAATTATTATGGCCTAATTCTCTAAAACTCTAAACATAAAAAGTTCCTAAATGCGAATTATTAATATAATTCAAGATTGTGTAATGTTTTAAGCCTAGGTCTTTATAGTTGGTATCAAATGTCCGTTTAGACAACATTAGGGATTATGATTTTTTTTAGACACACGGTTAATCTCAATGTATATTCATTATGTTAAATATTAATTTTTTATCATTTTCAGATCTAGGATAGTCTGTTACCAATGGAAGGCGGAGGATCTCAAACGACATTCTTATCTCTTCCGGATTACTTGCTTGAAATAATTATTGTAAAGTCATGTCCACATGATTATGAAACATATCCTAACATACAACTCACTTGAAATCAATTGTTTGAGATATCAAACACCTCTGATATACCTTGATACCATCGTGGATCATGGGTTGTATTTAATTAAATCCTATTTTCTCAATATTTTCATATTTTTTAGAAAGGTAAATAATTTTATGTAATTTTCATATATTTTACTTTATGACAATAGTTTGAAAGATATTTTGATTTCGAAAAAGGTTCTGAAGAAGGAGACCCTTGTGTAACATATTTATATTTACTTTCAAATTATATTCTTTCGGAACATACTTATGGTATTTTAAAAGAACCATTGATGGAATTTTTCAACTTAGACTCAGTTAGACTGTTTTATAAAAATAATGGTCTATCCGATGTTTTGGAATTATTTTTTATACATTATTCTTTTACGAAACTATGTTTCCGTGAACGCCCATATAACCCAAGTTGTACTAGGTGTTTTTGGATGAAGGAAACAAATGATTTTTTAGGATCTATAAATCAATTTTCCATTAGATGGACTTTCTACCTACATGAAAAGTATGATGATGAAACCATGTGGAAACCATGCCAATGTATAATGTTCTTTATTTTGGGAATAGTTTTATTTTATCATATTGAGGTGAAATAAAAAATTACTATATATATATTTCATTATTAATATGTTGAGGTCTTAATGAGATGGGGTAAAAAATTTTTGTATAAGAAAACCTTTGAAGTTAAAATATGTTAGGGTTATTTTATTTATTTATAAAAAGGACAACCCATAAGATGGGTGACAACCTTTCATGTCCGGTAAGGCTATGGGAATGAAATCCGCAACTGAAGGGAAATAGGTGCACATCACCTGCCACAGGCCTACATGAATTCACTGGTTAGTATGAGTTATTCCTTTTGTTAAATAATTTTATGGATCAAGAAAAAGTTGATTTATTTAACTTATGTTTTATCAAAGGGATATCCTTAGTATAGGAAAATGATTTGGGGATTAAGTGATAATGGTTTCTTTAGAAGATGTTTTCTCTTTTTGGGAAACTATATGCCAAAAGAAAATAGAATACTTTGGGATTTCAATTGATGAGTAATGGTGGAACTTTCTTTTGAAATAATATATGTTTTATGGCTATTTGTGTTATATATGGAAATGATTAAACTATCATAGAGAATATGTGATTAGGATAATTACACTTCTATATGGGACATTAAGAATTTGCGATGTTAATTGGAGATAAATGTTAAGATTTACTATGGAAGACTATGTGACTAAATGCTTCTTAGTTTTGGGTTTCAATCATAGTTTTGTTTACATTGAATAATTTTATAGAAATTTCTTTATTGAATAGTCATTGTTGAACTTTGGGTATTGTTTGTCTAATTTGGGATATTAGGAATGATATTTCTTTTTTTAAAGGATTATCCTTTTTTGGTATTATCTAATCCTGTATTAACCATATTATTTTTGGTTAATGTATAAAGATAGGATAAATATATAGTTCATATTTTGTGAATTATGTGATTCTCTAGTAGTTGATTATAGCTCTTCAGGTGTGACCAAGTCATCTTGAATACTCATCATTTGATGAAAAGATGAGTTTTTGGTAGAAACTTACTAAAGGATGAAATTGAAATTGGAAAGTATGTATATTTCATTATTTCCTTAGTCAATATCATAAATAAATTCTCCAACATAATGAAATGAAAAATAAAACAAAAATATTCTCTGTTAACTTTTCTAACTAGGGAATCAATGTCTATTTAACCCATCACAAGTCTGTGATATTCTGGTGGTTAACTTTCCCCTATTCATGTTTTCTACCACTCTCTATTGGAACATGACACTTACTTTCTCCTCTATATCCATGTTTTTCTACATTGAATCCTAGTATGGGTTATCTTAGGGGACCTTTTACTTTATCATTCTTTCTTTTAAAGTGATAGTATTGATGACTCTTTTTCCGATGTGGGAATTTTAATGAAGATTCCAGGCCCAATTATTAAATTGCGAGGACGCAATTCCCAAAAGGGTGAAGGGTGTTACATCCCGGGTGAATAATGAATATGGAATTTTCATATATATTAATATTACTGAATTAAATATTATTTCTAATTTAAAGGGGATTCCATGTTCGATGTCTTACCTGATACACAACAATGAGTTTCCTTGAAATATTACGTTAAACATAAAATTACTTTATACAGAAAAATAAAATAAAATAATTATTATTTTAAAATATATTTAACGCATAGTCATTGTATTTGCATGAATGAATAGTACTAACTACAATATTAATATACATATTTGTTAAATGTTTTATAATTTATCCTATAAAAGTTAGAAGCTTAAAATGTGAATGAATCCGAGTTTAAGCTTAAATACTCTAAGATTCATTAAAAGGTCAATTCACCACCTTTTGATGGAGAACCCTCTTTAAATATAGTTTTTCTCACTTTTAAATATTATATTAGAAAAATAAAATTCTTCTTTGGAATCAGGACTTC
The DNA here is from genome assembly GCA_963277665.1 of Viscum album. NCBI lineage: Eukaryota > Viridiplantae > Streptophyta > Magnoliopsida > Santalales > Viscaceae > Viscum > Viscum album. The sequence goes on from OY728137.1 coordinate 388,119,289, forward strand.
AAAATTTACATTTTGTATATTTTTGGTGTTTTTCTGATAAAATTCTATTTTAATGAATAATGAAAAATACTTTATTTTAATTCAAAACTGACTTTTAATATTATTTAATTATATGGTGATATTATCTTTTTAACTTGTTTTAAAGTATAATTAGATTATATTTTTACCATTTGATACAATTTTTTCTCATTATATGTAATTTTACTTTGAAATTGGACATAAACAGGTGTCAATCTTTTGATAGTAATTATTTCTTAAAAATGCATTTTTTGTTTTGATAATGGGAATTAAATTTAAATTAATTAATGAAACTTATATATTTTGAATTTGGTATAACAGACATCATTATATAATTTTTAATATAAAATATAGCTTAGGATGAATTTTTGGTAATTTCCTAAAAAACATCAATTGTTGATTAATAGGGAAAACACTAAGTAGTAATTAAAAATCGTCTTCTTCATTTAAATGAAATTTTACTGCTTCTTTGAATTGAGTTTTGAAAAATAAATATACGTGGTTTTTATTAGTAACTAAATTTGGTTCGATAAGATGAAAATAATTTTTGATGAATAGTAACTTTTGACTTTTATTCACCACGGTTAAAGGTAAATAGGGAAATTCAAGGTAAAAATAATATTATAAAAATATAAAATTATCTTGAAACCTATCCTTACCTTATTGGATGAGTCATTTCCGACCAATACAATCCTTTTGTTTGACTTTTGGCCTTTGAAATCCATTTGGTTAAGATAATGACATTAATAACTTTTAATTTAAAGTAAAAAATAAAACATCTTAAACATGGATTGTTTTGATAAAAAAAATTAATATGGGGTAATATAAGTTATATATTTGAATATAAATGTTAATTAGAAATATAAATTTATTTCCTACATCATGTTATTTTATTTATAATTTTTATACCTTAAATAAATAAAATTATTTATGTCACAATAATGATGTAGTGCTCACCTCATTAATAAATGATTTAAATAAATAAGAATATAAAGATTAAAAAAATATCCAAAACATGTCCAATTCTAGTTGGATGATTTTATTATGAACAAGATCCATATTATATTAGACATTAATATGTTTTGGTCCTTTATAAACTGAAAATTGTTATATAATAAAATAATATTTTCAAACATTCCTAAAAATCCCTCCCTCCCCCTTATAAAAAGTCATCACCTATAACCATTTACTCACAACTCTCAATCCCTTTAACTCGCCCAAAATCTACCCAAATAATATCTTGATATCCATATCATCCACCTAGAAGCCTTATCTTATTAATAAGGCACTTCATGAAATCCATTTTGTTCATACTAAAGGGAGTTAACCTATTTAAAAGTGACGTCTTCTCTTAATTTGTTTTCATTTATTTTACTTCTGCAACTCCATAAACTCTTTTCATTCCATTATTTTATAACTGAAATATTATCCTATATATAATATGTTTTTTATTATATGTATTGGAATTACACTTACACCCACCTCCATATAATGGATACGAACATACCATTTCGGTGGACGGCGAACTACTGCCACACAAAACGATGATTGTTCAAATATCTCCAACTACCTCTCATGGTGGCCAAGATGATGGAAATATAATTATATATGATATATATTTTATTTTAATTTTTGAATATTCTTCTGTAATTCTCATTTAAAACATATTATTATGCATTCTATATTGTATAAATACAATAAATTTATCCGAGGAAGTGCGGACTACCGCACCCACAAAGTGATATGATTCTTTCATACCATTCATGGAATATATAGATGATGCTGCTAATAAAATTATGTAACATATATAAAAAATGATATTATACTGGAATTATAATATACCTATTTATCATTAAGTTTTAATTTCTTCAAAAAAGAAAAAATGAAATGAAAGTAGCGTTCATGCGTACGTACGGCTTACCGTCTCCAAGAACGGTGCATTTCAATTCTTATGTCAAAATGTTATGAACTATTATAAGTAAAATTATACTAGATATATATTATATATATGATATATAAATCATGATTAAAAATCTTAAGAAAACTTAATTTTGACCACATGGAAAAATTGTAATTATAATAAGTTCATTTTTAACTCAAATTCCAAACATCGACAAAATGTCTGGTATGCACTCAAATAATTAACTAATTGTTATTTCAAGGTAATAAGTGATATAAAATAAATAATAAACTTTAAAAATTTTATTAAGGAAGTATAAATTAACTTATGTTTACTATTTGGGATGAACACGGAACATACGAGTCAAGTTGAACACAAGCTAAGTGGTTTCTTAGCTTACTTTTAATTTCCTAAGATTTCCATTTTCACCACTTATTTATTGCATGTGGTATATTTTTTTATTCGATATGATATATATTATCATTATTATATTTATATTAGTAGTATTCTATGATTAATTTTCTGGTTATTATCTTTTGTCCATACGACTCGATTGATTACAACGTGGTAAGGGGTTTTCATCTCACTTTTTATTCCCTTGAGATTCATGCTATATTTTCCACCATTTTCCTTTTGTGTGGTTTATGTAATTCCCATGATTGTATTTTTTGTGTAATATTATTTTATTTATGGGTATTTACCTCTTCATTTTATGATCCTTCCTGCATGGGGTGTATGTTTTTTAAGTTGTTAAATATGTAATGGAACCTTCACCGTACTATTTTACTCGAAGAATTCTTTTATGTCATGTCTTTTAATTACCATTTTATTTTGTTGGGATATGTTATTATATATAATTATTTCTGTAAATTTTAATTACATGTGATGGATGACCCTTTTATCTCTCATCAATTCATTTTCTGAATTTTAAAGTGACGATGTTAAGCTGTCGAATTTCTGTAAAGGAACTTCTTAACCCTATTTTCATTTTTTTGGTTAATCTTTTACTTCTTGAATATTATCCCACTATGAATATGTGTGAATGAACTATGATTGTTTCACACTTATTATCCAATTATTTTGTGTGTATTATTATTTTTCACAAATAATTAGTTCATTGATTTGTCCTTAATCTAATAATGTGATCTTTGCGAGGGACTCTGACTCAATTTATATTCCGTTGAGACATATTTGTTATTATACACCAATTCAATTCTATATTGTGTATATAAAGCCCTTTGACATATTATATCATGAATATCTTTATTCTCAAGATATTATAATATTTTATTAATGTTATTCTTCAATTATTTTCATTCAAGTGTCTCTCATTTGGTGAAGAACTCTTTAACTAAAATATCGTTTTAAATGTTTTAAACATTTATTCTTCTAAATATCTCTCATTAAAGTCCATGTTTTAAAAATTATTTAATAGATTTATTTATATGGACATTAATTCTTTGAAATTAATATTTTTTTCATAAGATTCAAAGTGTAATGGGATACTTTGATAAAAAATCTCTTTATTAAATATTTTAGATGATTTTGAAAATGGTTTGATAAATAATTGATTAAGTAAATATATTGTAATGATATATCGTGATTGAAATGTGGAAATGTTATGTTTAATTTATTATTGTTTTATGGTTTATGAATATTTTATGGTCATTGGGCATTATTTACATATACATGTGGTTCTGTGATAAACCTAGTGTAGGTGAGCCCGAGATAGCTCTCCAATGCATTGGGTAATGTGACAGAGGTAATTGTTAATGTTTCTCTAGATAGATTTTGTGAATATACTATGTTGGATATTATAAATTTTTATCCCTTCATTTTTATGAAATCTATAATGTAAGCATGATAAGAATTCTATATGTTATCTTTATGATTTATGATTTATGTGTGTTATTCTTAAATCTTATGACTTCATGAGATATGTTATTATTAAAAATTATCGTTTCATTAATTTGTATTTATTGATGGGTTAGTGTTTCCATCACTTAATTTATAAACCATAAAGAGATTTTAATTCACATAAAATGTTTTGAAATATTTTTCATATGAATTAATGATGAATAGGGTCAAGGATGAGATCAAGGAAAAGTCATGTTGTCTTAAACATGGAACTAGACATGATTATTTTTTTCAATAGTTTTTATTTTACAAAAAAAATTGAAACTGAGTAGAAGTCTCTACTTTGTAATTTTTGATATGTAATGTAATATTTATGGCCTAATTATCTAATACTCTAAACCTAAAAATATCCTCAATTTGAATTATTAATTTAATGTAAGATTATGTAATGTTTTATGGTTGGGTCCTTATAGGTAAAATAGGACAACTATGGGGTAAAACCCAAAGATTTGGTTTAAAATTTAACAAAAATAAATCCTAATTTAATATATTAATGATATTTCAACCCTATCAGTCATTATTGTAAAATAAATATCCATTATTAATTGTTTTCTTGGATAGTGTAATATTTATAATTAAAACGTTTTCTTTAATTCCAAGTGTTTTATTTCCGTACTTTATAAAAGGACACCCATTATGTATCGTATTTACATCACATTGACAATAATAGATTAAAAATACTATAAAAGTTCTATTATAAACATCCCCTAACACATTTTATTGCTTTTTCCTATCCCAATAGACCTACCCTAGGTTCCCTAAAAGGTGATGTCTTTCAAAGAAGAGGTAATCCACATAACTAATCCCTTTATTTTTTTACATCATCATTTTACTCATATAAATATATGTAATTTATCAAAAAATAATAAATTTATTATCCTAAATATAATAATATTATCTTTTACTATAAAACTATTATTATTAAAACTATTTTCTATAAATGGGAAAATAATAACATCTGATGTGTGTACGTGTGAGCTACCACCTCCACGAAGTGATGCGAGTTATTTTTTATTTTCTCTATATAATGATGAATATAAGGGTGATTTTAATAGATATATATGATATATATGATATAATAATTACTTTTTAAGGGTGAAATACCATCTTCTATTTTTTCATTCTGACCATCAAATAGTGAAAACAACATTCATGCATAACAACGACCTACCATCTCCATGAATGATGTAATTCATATTTCTATCCTTATAGTTTATGTATTACTCTATCTATATATATATATTAATTTAATATATATTTTATTTATATCCTGGTAAAAATTATGGATATTATGGGACCATGATAAGAATAAATGGATTGAATCTTGTGAACAATAACATAAAAAAATGAAGTGGTTATTACCCAAAACAATTATTTTAAAAAATAATTATTAATAAATGGGTGATAAAATATTATAAGTAAATTATATATGGAATAATATATATATTTAACGTTAATAAAACATATTTTTAATAAATATAAATTTATTATATTGTATTTCTGAAAAAATATAATGGAAGGTAGACCTTGGGAAAGGGATTATTTCATAATCTCATCATTGTTCATGATTGTTTATTTTTTAGTCTATGACAAGGGAATTATTTAATATTTATATCTAAAACCAAATATATTTTCTTCTCATAAATATATCAACATAAATTAAAATTTTCTTTTAATTTTACTTTTTTTTACTCACAATACCAAAATTATCCTTTAAGTAATACCATATTTCTTTTTCTACTTGGTCGCGAATATTTTTTCACATGTAAAAAGTTTCATTAAAATGTATAAAAATGTTTTTAAAATTATTTAATGAATTATTAAAAAATATTATATCATGTTTTTATATTTAAATTATTTTAAAAGTTACATACTTATCATTCTCCGAATGAGGTACATTTTTATCTTTTAAAAAAATTTGAAAGTAATTTACTTTTTAACTTATATGAGATGAAAATAATCTCACATTGTCATGAAATTTCATTTATTTGAACCTTACATTACATGATTCAAATTTTATTTTGAAATAAAACCTTTTAATTAATAATTAGTAAATTTTTATATTCTAAATTTTTTATTTCAAAGTGAAAAAGTGAATATTCATTAAGAAATCTTCTTAGATGATCTTGAATGAAAATTCATTTATATCAACATCATCTTTTGAAACATCTACTTTACTAAGGTTTAAATATTTTAATACCGTACAAAAGATTTCTCTATGTATTTTGTGATCATCTTAATTGGGTTATGTACTAACATTTCATATTGTTTTCCTTCCAATATAGATAGTTATTTATTTGTAAGGTTTGTTGATAATGGTGTGTTGTTTATTAATACGAAGAATGCATTGAACATATTAAGTGATGGGCGGGGCTTAGAAAAATGTTACCCCTTTATGCATTGTTTGGTATCATAAGTCAAAATATATTCTGTATTTGGCTATGTCAGTACCTATTAATTTACGTAGTGTTTCCACGGGGTCTTGATGATATGTTTTAGATTTATGGAATTATGTACTTCATATTATGAAACCATCTATTTACTTCCATATGATTATTTGAATACCTATGTTATCTTTGGGTATGTTTTTTGACCATGTCATTATTTATATGTATGTATTTGATAATCAATTATTCTTTCCATATTATTCATTTTTTATGATTTTTAATTGTATGTATCCCATTATTCAACATTTTAAATATCCATTTTCTCATGTTTCCTTTTCCTATGATAGTATGAAGTGTATTATTATTGATATAAATAAATATTATAGAGTTAGTAATGGTGTTCTCAATGAAAATTCTAGGTTTTATTTTATGATTTCATTTGTATTGTAAAATTCAACTATGAATCTTTCTTCCCAAGACTAATAAACTATTTGGCCCTTTGGGATGCATTCTCTTGTATCCAGTACCGATTTAGTATTGTAATCACTAACACTGGGCTACTTGATTTGGGGGTTTTTAAAGTTTCTATTAGATTAATTTAAGTATTACCCCTAGAAACTAGATTTCATAAATCTATGGATTTGGGAGTGTATCCTGGTGACTCACGTTTTGGACAATTCTATGTATAAGACAACATTCTAATGTTTTGGTATGGTATAGATTGTTTAGTTTTTTCTTCAGAAATATATCCATTTATACAATATATTGAGGTGGTTTTCTCATTAATTCCCTTAGGGGTAATATATTTGGAAATATTTTATTGAGTATATATTGAAAATAATTATGTTACATGATGAGTGTTCCCATACTAAAAATATAGTTTGACACTCCTGGGGGATAAGTGTGTGATAATTTTATTTCTCCTTACAAACAATTTTGAAGGATTTGAAAATATTTTGATAATTTGATAATATTAACAAAGAAACCTAGTTTATGATTACATGTTTATATACATATAAAATATTCAATTTATGTTAATTCATTCACTAGTTTTAAAATCATACATTTTTATTCAAAAAATTATGATATATTTTATTGTATCCATGGTTTTTTAATATAGAACAAGTGGAAGGAATGGGAGCTGTATTAGTATAAGTAATCTATATAGGGGTTTCCCTCCTGGGTAAGATAACGATGATTTAGGTACAGATGCATCTGGAGATAAGAAAATTATTAGTATGTTGGGGAATCATACATAGGTTGTAATGAATATCATTTCCAATTTAAAGCGGCATATTTATCTACACTGTGGAGAAACAATGTTAGACCAATTCATGTGTAATAAAATACCATCATTTAGTGGCACTAAAAATCCATTAATTGTTGAGTAGTGGGTAAGTTTCATTGAAAATACATTTCTCACATTGGGAAGTAATGAGAGGGAGAAAGTATTAATGATAAGATAAGGATATTTAATTATTTTGTATTAAAAAGGCATGGGAAATTTTTTTTTCCTATTAAGTTTACATTAAATGGATAACAAATAATTCTGTGGACTATTTATGTAATGAAAAGAGTGTGGTAAAGCATTTATTTTATGGGTTTAATAAAATCCTTCAATGTACACTAGTATACCAAAAATTCACATCATATGTGGATGTAGTATCATATTCCATCAAGATAATTACATAATTTTCCATGTATTATTACTTTGAAAAAAATAAAAAAGAAGAAAATGTTTCTAGATAAAAATATTTACAATGGGGAATAAGAAAAATGAATATTTTATGACCTGATAATCTTTTGTAAAGAATCACATTGCTACCTGATAAAAAGGAAATATATTTTTGTCTGAGTGTAGAGAAAAATGAAATCAAGCTCCTGGATATAGGGTGTGAAAATCCATCAAAGTGTAGTTATTAAACTATATTGGTATGGGGAACTATTCCATCAAATTATCATGACATCAATGGAACTTGTCAAAAAAGGATAAAAGGGTATAAGAAAAAAAAATTAATGATTGCGTTTGACATGGAAGTTCCAAGTGATGTGGTGAAAGGTACAATTACCATGAACTCTCGGATTGAAAATGTTTTATCTGGTACCTATTCTACCCACTCTATTATATTTGAAGAATTTTTTTAACGGTATCTCATCACCACCACTATGATTAGATTTTGAGATGGTGGAGAAAACTTATGATTATAGGATGACCTTATCTAAGATCTTGAACTGTTCTTGAATTTAATTTTGTTGGAATTTTCTTGAGATAAATATTGTTATACATAATCTAGTTGAATTTGAAATTATTTTAGGTATGTATTGGGTCTCTCAGTATAGATCCCATATAAATTGTCCAGAAATGGAAGTTATATTTGATATACCTAATTATCCATCAAATTTTTATATATTAATCAGAGGAAATGAAAACCAATTATAAATTACTTCTTTTGTTTTGGGTTTGATTCATATTCTAGAGGTATATTTATTTCAATTTTCTGGTAGAAACTCATCATTTAAAATGTGAATATAATTCAAGAATATGATTCTTTATAACTTATGGAAATCCCTTGTCTTCTTCCAAAACATGAATTTGATATTTTTAATAGAGCTCATACTTAGTTCTATGCATGTAAAAAATAATCCTTATCAAATGTCCTAGATTTTTTTATAGGAATTGAAGAAGAAACTCCAGAATTTTTTACATAATTGATTAATTTGTCATATTTCCTTTCAATTAGGTGAACATAAACTTATTATTATGAAGAAAGATGTGCCAATTCCTCTATAAAATTATTATTGGGAACATAATGAGATCACTATTAAGAATCATTTATCATTAAACATCATGTAATGTTAATTTAGGAATTTCTCAACAATATTATCATTTCCCAATTCATTTGGGTTCATTTTGGGACTCCTGGGAACAGTGATAATTTTCAATGGAAAATAAAAAATTTGTGGTTGTATTTTTTTTTAAATTAATACAGTCTGAGAGTTATTGTGTTAGAAGATTTTTAGGATTCTATACTACATCATAGAACATTCTAGATAGTCTGGGTATTTGTGTCGAATCTGGTTTGTTTTATGTGTATTGCATGTTTTCACATCATGAGTGGTTTTCATTCCATTGTTCCCTTTTTAGAAATATGTTTCAAATTATTATATAGAATGAAAGGTATACATTCTTATTATGGGTTTCACCCGTTGAAACTTTAGATATTAGGATTTTAATCAAAAGGTATGTGTTTTCTAGAAAGTTTTCAAATGTGAGAAATTCATGTCATGGAGCATTTTCATCTCATGAATGTTTTAAGGGTTATTATATTTAATATATTAATGGTGTTTTTATTATTAATTAAAAATTCTGCATTTTATATCAGACCCAGGAGCTCTACTGGGTCATTTATGAGACATATGCTTTTTCCAGATCATTTAGTTCAGTGATTGATATTTGTTGCAGCTGTGATTCATTTACCTGGGAGAGTAATCCTTCTTCTTCTTCATTTCCATTGATTGTATTAGTGAATTTTACTTATGTTTATGGATCTTGTTGATATGTGATGATAGTATTATTTATCCTTTCAAGGTCTATTGTGTGATCTTTCTACAGATTTTGACATTTGTGTTGGTTGTGGTGTAGCATGACAGTTTAATTGTGGAATGTTTTGAACTATCCACTTCATCGGAATATTTTTTTGTTGAATTGATTCACAGATGTGAGTATTGATTCTAGGGTATTCATTCCTCTCATTTCATTATTCTTTTTTTGTGGATCTGGTTCCGGGCGTGTGTGACTCGAGTTTGAGATAGTTTGTCATGTCTTTATCCTACATAGGATAAAATGTATTTCTCTAGTTTTATAATAAAAATTACAATTTATTAGGCCTGATTTATTGAAACATTTGGGTGTTTGGAAATGCTTTTTTGAGAAAATATGGGTTTACCCATATTTTGTTAAAAGAAAATTCATTTTCAAGAAATTATGAAATTGTATTTTGAATAGTTTTAAAAGAATTATTTTGATGACAGAGTTTGAAAAATAGACAACATCAAAGGCCTAGGTTACATAGGAGAAAGGTTTTGTAATAGTCATCATCAATTGATACTATCATCTGGTTCTCTCATGTGGTGTTTCTCTTCTCCCTAGGTATATTGTTCAAGATAATTGTTAAACATATTGGTTGGTTCTTCTGATGGTTGTTCCTCTACTCTATAGATTTGATTCATATATCCTGACAATTGATGTGCATCATTGACTTTGTTAGTTATAAAAGTGTCCCAGATAGCCCAACATATTGTGATAATTAGTACGATTTTAATTGTGCATGATTGGTATGGTATAAGTTATGATATGTGAATATGATTTAATTTATATTTTCTGATATATGTTATATTCTATGAAACTCTTTTACCATGGAAATGTGGAAAAGAAAAATAAATATCATGCCATGCATTTGAAATAAAAATTGGTTAACTATCTATTATTCCTTATTTTATTTTAATTTGAGAATTTTTATATATTTTTTATATATACATGTTATAGAAAACATGAGTGAGATTCAATTCAGCATATTAGATCAAACCTTGTTCACAAAATTGGCAGTGTGTATACATTTTTAGGTTTTTAAATACAGTGAAAGGAAATGTGCTATAGTGAGGTGGTGACGTTGCTGTTAGCAGTGTATCAGTAGTTGATGGTGAGATGTTGGGAGTTTTCCAACACCATCACAAGGGGGATCCAATTTAGTGTTTAGTTTCTCTTTTCTAACGGAGTTGTATTGGGAGATTTTTTGTCTACTTTTGCTATTTTATTCATTCTACTATTTCATTTTTGTCTTTGATATATATAATTTCATTACACTTTTTATGTGTCTTCTTGTCATGTATATATTTATGACATATTTACTAATTTAGTTTTGATAAAAAAATCCACCTAGTTTTTGTTTATGCTCGAGTATAGGTCGTCAAACTGTGTGAATCAATAACGCACTTTGGGTACGTTTTGGATCAGTTCTAGTGCTAGGTTGAGGGAGTATCTGGGGTCGGTGTGTGAGATTTTGGTATCATAGTATATGTTGTACTTAGTTTACGATAGTTGATAGACTGTATATTGGACTGTTGGGGTAGGAGAGGTATGTTCTGGTGAGTACGTGGCCAACTCAAACCATAATGAGACCCATGTTACCAAGAGATATTGGGATGTTTGTATCTTGTTTTGTGTTCTTGCTCTTAATATAAATTTATTCATAATATTTTCTAGTTTTAACTAAGATTATCCTATTTTATGATCATTTCATATGTTTTAGTGTGCACTATTATTCATCTTAGATGTCTTCTATGGGTTCCATAGGGTGGTTCAGCGGATGCGACTCAAGGAAATTTTCCTATAGATCATAATTTCATGAAGGATGTCAAGTGTTTAGTTTGTGATATCAACCAAATCATTCCACATGTAAATAAAATAGTTATTGGGGTATATGAAAGAGTTTCAAGAGAAATGAGTCACTCATGAGAGTTCTTATGCATGAAAGCACAATAATTTAAGGGTACAAATGAACCTCAAGAGGAGGTGGAATACCTCCACAATATTGATAAGTTCTATAAATTCCTAGATACACTTGAGAACATCAGGGTAAAGTATTTGGAATTTAGACTCAAGTTTCACAACAAGAGATGGAAGGGTTCCATTGAACATACGGATATTTATGTTGGATTGGATTGGATAGGTTTGAAGACCCTCTTCCTTTTTTAGTTTTTTCCAGAGTCACTGATGATGGATATGTATATAGAGTTAATCTCCTTGTAGTTGAAAGATCGTTCATTGTTGTAATATAATAATTGGTTTGTGGATCTGTTATGTTTTTCTAAATTTGTAGTAAAGAATGACCAGCTAAAATATTAGAAATATTTATTGGGTTTGTATCTGAATATCTGATTAAAGATATATTTTCTAAATATTTTGACCTATGTAGAGATTGTGGATAGAGTAATTATGTATATATGGATAGCGAAGGAAATTTGGGTTATTATACAAGTTCTCATTAAAACAATGGTAGCATCAGTGTCATGAATGGGAGGAAATATAGGTTTCATGATCATCACAGTAGGGGTAGGGGTAGTTCTCAATAGTAGGGATCCTCTATTTCTTCAGTTGTATCAAGTAAAACTCCCATAAATTTCTATCAGTCAAGAAAGGCTAGGTACAACTAATTTTCTTTTTCCACACCTAAGAAGATGTATAACAGTGCCAAATATTATGACTATCTACAGTATTTCTATCACACTATGTCTACACCTCATTATAACTAGGGATCATCACCACCAAAGGCTACATTGGTGTAGTCATATGCTTCAAAGACTTTAGGTATATAGTGGTAGGCCTTAGAGTTGAATCTTCTTCATATAGTAGATGAGTTTTTGATGGAGGTATATGGTTCTCTAGTCATTGTGGGAGGTATCATATTTATTGAATTTTATATAGATACTACTTAAGTTGATACATGAACCTACCATTCATATATATCTAGCTAATTTAGAGTTTGTCTAGGATTTGATTATTCCCTATTTCATATCTATTTTATTTCATCATCAAGATGGATTTCCTTTTCACTCATTATGATGAGGCTGTTTTTTTCATCGACATGTCTCATTTTTTAAAAATGATGGGATTACTCAAGTTATTCAAGAAGAGTGGGATATAAGGATCAATAATCCATTACCTTTTCACTAGGAGACTATGATTCTTTTTCAGTTGTAGAAGTTGAGCCTGATAAATTTTATTCTACTATTGATATTTAGGCATTCATTTAATAATTTCAAAATATTTTCCCAAATAGTTTCTACTATCTTCCGCTAAAGACAATTGTTGATTTTATGATTGACCTACTTCCAGGTACACTGCAAGTCTCAATAACCTATTGTCATTTAGAACATAAAAATTTTAAAGATATCAAGATCCAGTAGGATGATTTGATTGGGAATTTTTTTTATCCATAATGATTCACCTTGAACATCCCATATGCTATTTTTTGAGAAGGAAAATGGGTCAGTCTTATTTTTTTGGACTATAGAATGTTGAACCATGTAATAGTTAATAATCAGTATCCATTTTACCGTATGGATGATTTTTTATTAGTGAAAATGTGATATAGTTCTCAATGATTTATTTTTTGTAGGGATATCATATGTTTAGACTGTATGAGTATGATATAATGAAGATAGATTTCATAGATGTTTTGGCCATTATGACTATCTTATGATGAAGTTTGGTCAGACAGACACTCCTATTGTTTTAAGGGATTTGTTAACAATTTTCCATGAGTATATTGACTTTTTTATAATAGTGTCCAAGGATTATATTTTGGATTATTTGTTATCTGAGTGATATAATGAGAACCATTTTTTTGTTCTAGAGATCTTAAGCACTCACTATTTGTATCAAAAACTATAAAAAGACAATTTAGGGATACGATATGTGATGTTTTGGGGGTTCAATATTTCTAAAAATGGATTATCAGTTGATCAGGAGGAGATGAAATATATTCTATCAAGGGAAGAGCCATGTAACATCTTTGAGATTTGGAGCTTACTTTGTCTTTGTTGATATTACAGATGCTTCATTAAGTATTACTCAAAATTGGCATTACATTTGACATCCCCAACTATGAAACTTTTGAAATTGATATGGGATGAAAAGTGTTAGTCATCTTTAGATGAGCATAAATGAATTCTGAAATCATCTCATATTTTGATATTACCTAAGCTTGGTAAGGGGTATGTGGTATTCTTTGATGCTTTGGGTTATATTTTTTCTTGTGTGCTTATGTAGGATGATCATGTGTTTTATAACAGATCCATGTTTCTTCAACCAGAATAGAGGAATTATACAACTCAGGATGTAGATATTTCTGGGTTCATACATTTGATTAATTATAGGAGATACTATCTTTTTAGGGATAGGTTCAGGGTATTTTTTTATCATTAGAGTATGAGATATATGTTTTATCCCAAATAAATGAATCTTAGATAAAGCGGTTGTGTATAATACCATAAAAAATATCAATTAAACATCACCTAATCCTTATGGAGGGAGAATTTAATTACAAAAACTATGAAAATGAAAGTACCATAATAGCCTATTTTGTAATCCAATGAAGAGTGAAACCTTATGGGGATCTTTACTCAGTTGCACCTAGATGATCTGGTTGATGTTTCAGGTATGGTTATGAAAAATGATCAGTTATCATCATCCCTCATTTTTTCCATTCTATATCTTTAACATCAGGATAATGAGTTTAGGGTAATTATAGAAAACCTATATAGTGGGGAGATCGTCTAAAGTTGGTATCTCTCTTCAAATGGTAATTTCTATTTTGGGATGTGGGTTTTCATCAAGAAATCTATAAGGAGATCAGTTTTTTTGACTTTCATAGTTCATCATGGTTAATTTATCCATGAACTAAAAAGATTTACTATGAAATGGGAAGACTCTGCCGGTGTATGTGTAAGTAGAATGAATTTATAGAATGTGTGTCCTGTAGTAATACTTACCAATAGAAAAAGGAAAAGAATCTAAAACCTTTTGGATTTCTCCAGCATCTTCTGGAGTAATTTTGATAATTTTATAAGGATTTCATGGAGTTTTTTTGGATTATCATATATTTCCTGAGGAATAAATTCTATCTGGATGGAGATTGACCAGATAAAAAAGTTATATCACATCACTCAAATTAATTTCACTAATATAGATGAAGACTTGGGAAAGATGTATATGTTAAAGATTGTCAGATTACATGGGCTACCTTCTACTATTTTTTTGGATAAGGATCCTTGGTTCCCATTATAATTATCTAAGATTCTTTAAGAGGTTATGTAAACATAGTTCAAGTTTATTAGAACTAATAATCTATGGATTGATGGTTACAAAGAGCATGACATTTAGATCCAAGTGGTTATTCTTCATTTTTAAATATTGGATTTTTTGTATCGTGGGATATAACTCTAGGAATGGTTTTGTTTTCATATAATTTTTTTTTATCAATTATCGATAAGAATGGAACCCTTTGTGGATTTGTACAATCACCTCTGTAGATCATATTTTTATTGGAATGATGCGGGAAAGGATAATTTGTTGGGATATAGGATCCTTTATGAGAAGCAAATAGGGATTCAAGATATATGTCAACATGTGGTAAAATCATGGATTCAAAATAAATAAAATATAGATTTTTGGTACTGTAAATTAATGTTTTCCTTTAGTTATTGTGTTTTGTTAAGAGTTACACCTCAGATATGTCACCATCATCTTCTAATATAGAGAATTTTGGGTAAGAGATATATTGGACTATTTATGTTCAACTAGAATCTTGGGAGGCGTGATTATCGATTGGAATTTATTGTTTAGTTTATGGAAAATCATTAGGTTTTCCATATATCAAAAATCAGGATGTACCATCAAGATCCCTCTTATGATTTTATAGGGATAGATTGATTTGAAGTGAGAAATTTCTGTCATAGAGACACTTTTGGATATTTGTGGTGTGTATTTTGACACCCGAGGATGGATATCATATTCTGTGGAAAATGACCATATGTAAAGGGATATATATTTGTTTGAATTAATAAATTACGGGTATAAATTTATATAAGGAATTGAAATATTCTCCTAGAGTTTAGAGAACAGAAGTTTTGGTTTAGGTTTTTGTGCACAATCTGGTCTTTTTTCTCCTTGATTGACGTTTTAATTTCTAAGATGGTTTCAATGATGTGGAACATTTGTCGAAAAGATGTCAGGAATTGGTATTATTTGTGAAATTATTCTATGCCATTTATGGGGTTCACATCCTAAAATGATCACAATATAAATTTTTTATCTAAGGTGAAGTATTTTTTGGTGTCTTTTATGAATATAAAAAGTCTTGTTTTGAAATGTTTTCATTTTTTGAATCTTTTGATGAATTTATTTTTTAGAAACCTTACATGTGATTTATTATTAATTAGACTACATAAATTTTATATATGAACTATGAGATCTCGTAGGTGATTTTGGAGATCTTCGATCCTTCTGCATCATTTCATCCACTCATTGATCTTCATTTTGGTTTATGTGTCTTTATCTAGATGAGTAATTCTTCTACTTATTCATTTATATTGATCGGAATAGAACTAGTTCCTTATTTTCAAGGAATTAGTGATATGTGATGATAAAACTCTTGAACACTATAGATCTGTTGTGTGAACTTAATTTAGAGGCTTACCATTATGATGGTTTTGGTAAAACATGTTCGTATCTTTGAGGTTTATTGGTATCTTTCCACTTTTCTAGAAAATTTTATTATTGTATTGAATTTGTGTTTCAATGATTCATTCAAGGTTCTACTTTTTTCATCTCAGTATTTCTCGACATTTGATCTTATTTTGGGAATTTGAGATCACATTTTTAAGTATGTGGTTGCGCTACTAGAATATGTTTGGTGAAATTATTTCTATAGATTTATCAATTGTTTTATAAATGACATGGAATGATTAATTGACTAATTTCAATGTTAGGAAATGAGTTTTTTAGAAAATATGGTTTCACAGTACAGTAGAAAATGAAAAGGTATTTATAAATAATTTTGAAATGGGTTTGTGAATGGTTTTCAAAGATTTTTTTTGATTAACTAGTTTTGAAAATAGAACACATGGTAATTAGAATTGACTTATGTTGAATGTGTAGTAATATACCTCATCCATTGATATTATTTGGGTGGTTTAATCAAGGGGGGTTCCTATTCTTTCTATTCTAATTGTTATATGGACTTTTCAGAATAGATAAGAGTTTCACATATTGGGTTATTCATCTATGCTATAGATTCTATGAATATATCTACAGACTCTATAAATGAGATTGCTTATGTAGGGGCAAGAAGTGTCCTAGATAGCTTGACCATTAGTGTTATTTTTGATGATTTTACTTATGAATGATTTGTATTCGATTTTATATGATATGTGAGGCATGGTTTTATTTCACTATGTTGATATATGTGATATTAAATGAAACCTTTTTCTATTTGAAATATGAAAAGAGGTACTAATGGTTTTACCACGATTTTAATATAAAAAATATTTAACTATTTATCATTCCATGTTTTATTTATTATTGATAATATTTAGCTGTGTTTGGGTAGCTGGGTGTGTTATGGGGAGTTTTTCTATTCCATCACATGGAGTAAGTATTTTATTATTTAGTTGTTCTTTTAATTTGGACTTGTATCATGGATATTGTTTGGCTTCTTTCGGTGTCATGTCAACTTTTTTCCCCTTTTTGGATAAAACATATATTCCTATATTATTCTTCCATTATTTGTTACCTTTGTATATATATATCTCATTTTGACAACTTCATGATGGGATAAATCGTAATGTTTGGGTTTTGTTGATGAATTGGTGCTTGTCACCAAACTATGGGGATCAAGAATTCTCTTTAGGTATGACATGGCTCGGGTCATATAACATGTTGAGAGAAATTCCTGGGGTGTTCTTGATATATTCTCTTCCTTTTATTGATCATCTGATAGATCACTTATTAGGGTATTTTTTCCCTTATTGATTATCAATGTTAATATATTAGCTACGAAATAAGAAGCATATGCCCATGAATACCCTTTGAACAAGGTATGGCCATTATGAATTTTTAATAATTCCATTTTCACTTTGAAATTCTAATACTACATTAATGATTTTAATAAATAGATCTAGTAGATATTACATTTATTAGTTTTTGGTATTATTTATTGATAGTATTCTTATATATATTAAAATATCAAGGAAAAATATGGGAAAAATTTGAGAATTGTTCTCAATCCCTTATGGAAGAAGAAATTAAATACTAAATTTAAGAAAATATGAATTCTGGTTTTTTAATGTTTCAATCTTGGTACATAAAATGTCATGAAAGGGTATATAAGTGGATTCATAAATGATAAAAGTTATCACGAAATGTATGAAACCAACCATGGTAATATAAAACTATTTTATTCATAGGTTTTATGGAAATTGAAAACTATTTAGGACATATTTCACATGAATATCTAATAGAATCCCCGTGTTGAATTATAAGGGTATTGAGAACATATGGAAAAATGAAT
Organism: Viscum album; assembly: GCA_963277665.1. NCBI lineage: Eukaryota > Viridiplantae > Streptophyta > Magnoliopsida > Santalales > Viscaceae > Viscum > Viscum album. The sequence continues at coordinate 388,137,642 of OY728137.1, forward strand.
GTGAATAATGTTTCAATTACTTGAAAAGATTTTGTTCAGAATTCTTTTTATTACACAAACCAGTAGTTGAGAAGGGATCATGATTTATAGTGATTCCTAAAATAACGGTTTATGAGGTTTTCTTCTAAAAAATTACATTGGGAATTCATATACCTCTCGATAATAAAAAATTTCATAGAAAATCACTGGAACAAGTATTTGGAGTTAGAAGTGGTCGTTTTTCATTGTTGATATTGAGGAATTATTTATATGGTGAATTGTGTTAAATATATACTAATATTAAATTATTTATGTATAAATTTAACCATAACTAGATGAATATTCACCATTTAGGATGGTCTTATTTGATTAAAGATCAGGATTTATCAACACATTACCACCCTCTAAAAGGGAACAAGGCACCCAATGATTTGAGTAAAAATGATAACACTATATAATCAATAAATATAATAAATATAAATATATATGATATTTTTTGAGTTTAAATGTGTGGATGTGATTATATTGAAGTAATGTGGGAAATATTATATTTCTAAAATGAGTGTTTAGAAATATATCCATTTGATCATTAAAGTGGAGCATAATGAAGATATTAAACAACCTAATGATGTAAGAATTTTTTATGTGTTAAACCATTATTGTGATAGGATGATTAGATTTGGGAACCATTTATGTGTTATGTCCAAACCATATTTGAAGAAGGAGATATTGGATGAGTCTCATAGTTCATCTTTCTATATTTATCTTGGAAGTAAGATGATGTATAAAGATCTAAAAGAGTATTTTTGGTGGGATAACAAGTAGAAAGAATTATATATATATATATGCATCTCAATTCCTACTGTATTGGTAAGTTAAGGATGATATTTTCAAATATATGTGTTGTTTCATTTATTACCCATAGTAGAATGGAAATGGGAAAATTTCACCTTATATTTTGTCATTGGACTCCTCGAATCATCAAAAGGATATAATTCTATATGGGTTACAGTCGATCTACTTATGAATTCATCACATATAATTTATTTAAAAAAATATTTATATTTTTATCAGATTACTAGGATATATATTAATAATTTGGTAAGTTTAATGGAAGTATTATATTCTACTCTATCGTATCATGATCCAAGGATTACCATAATGATCTAGGGAATTCTTTATCATTCTATATATAGTAAGTCAAGTTTCACTATTGATTATCATCCCCTGATAGATGTTTATTTTGATATTTTCGTTAATACCTTAAAGTATGATCAAATTTTGGTCTGATGAATTTAAATGATGTTTGGGATCAACACCTTCCTCTAGATGAGTTTTCATACACCAATCACTTTCAATTGAGGATTTAGAAAACTCATATAAAGTACATTTAGGATAAATGTTTTGAACACCTTGTATTGGGATGAAACTAGAGAAATAAAGGTGTTAGGACTTGAGCTAGCTGAGGAAATAGATGAGAAATTTATATTCATTCAACATCATATCATTATAGATGAAAGTCGATATAAATTTTATATCGGTAATTGTTTGTGAGAACTGGAGTATAAAGATACTAATAAGGGGTTTTTATGAATTTCTCTAGGTATAAAGGTTTTGATATTCAGAAAAAGGGAATGATGAACACCAATTATATTATCCATGTTTAGATTGTTGATTGAGTAGGAATGGAATATTATCACTTTGTGCTTCCACTAAACCATTATCCAATTCATGATATGTTTTATGTATCTCTTTTGATGAACTGCATACTTAATCAATCAAGAGTAATGAACATAGAGGCTAAAAACTATATCATGATAATTTATATTATGAATATGCATTATATATTTTGGATCCTAATTAAAATATTCCCCGAAACAAGAATACTCATCAGGTTATCATTCTCTAGATAAATCATAAACCGAAATAAGCTATGTGGGAAATCGACGGTGTTATGGGGAAATGATATCCTCATTTTCTATTGAAGTAATGATATTTTGATGGAGACATTAATTTGAAGGGGGATAGAAATTGGAACCCTTATATGTTATGATATATATATATATTAAAAAAATTAATTTCTTTTATATCTAGTGATACATGAGACACTAAGCTTAAATGGACCGTAATATAGGATAACATCATAAAATAGTCATTCAATTGGTAGGTTTGATAAAGAAAAGTTAAATTATGAAAATTATATAGTTTATAAATTTATAACATTAATTCTTTGGTTATTAATTTATTGTAATATAAAATAAAAATTATTTGGAATTAAACAAATTGTTTTTTATTTGTTTCTATGAACACAACATATTTTTATCTTTAAATAATAAATTAATAATTATTGATGAATTATTTAATTGAAATTTATTTATTTTACATATTCAATCAAATGTTCTTCCATTTATCTCATATTTGTTCTTAGAATGGGATAATAATTAATCTAATTTTATTAAAAAAAGTATAATTTTAATAAAATAAAGTTTTTTCATGTTTTTGAAACTTATTTTAAAATTAATATTTTCAAATTATTGAAATTTATTTTTAAAAAAAGAATTCAATATTTTGAATAAATAGTTATATTTTTTATTTTTTTCCATTTATTACATGGAATTATGAAAAATAACATAGTAAAATTTTTCACCTCAGTTAAGGGTGAATCATGTTTCCCTCGATTTAAAATAAGTGTTATGTTCATAGTTATTCATCTTAATCATTATTAGATGAATGCAATTCCACAAATATCACCTTATTATTAAGGTTTTATTATTTAAGGGACCTTTTTCCCTCAAAATGACTAATATAATATTTAATGTAAATAAAAATAGAAAATTTTACTCACTTACATTAAAATATCTCTTATGCTTTCACATAAGGAAAATAAGGTTATGAATGAATAAAAATGGTAAATTTTTGAATAGGGAAATTATTTTCATAGTTATAATTTATTTTTTTAGTATATAATTAACCAAAATTCTTACACAATGTCGGTATTGTATTTCTTCCATTTTAAAAAATTAAATAAATAATTAGAAAAAATATAATTTTAAATATAAATATATTGTGTTAGAGTTTTAGAAAGAATTTATATATGATTATAAAATATTAATGGCTTTTTAATGGATTATAATTGAATTCATTCTTCATCATGATTTAATTACTGACATATTAATTCAATAGTATCAAAAATGAAATCAATAATTTTTTATGAAAATAATATTTTATTAAATTATTGAATATTTATTAAAATATTGATATTGAATTAGGGGATATGATATGGTTGACTGTTTCATCCCTTTTTCATTATTATGCCAATTAATACATTAATAGTAAAATCAGAACACTTTATAATTGAATGTTTTCTTACCCTGGTTAATGTTAAAATATGATAACTAAGGGGTCAAACCAAAATATTATGTTTGAAACACCAATTAAACCAGGGAATATTTTATTGGATGGTGAATTTATAGCAACATAAGACCCTATATTTGAATCTAAATCAATTTAATTTCATTTTTCCTATGAATTTCAACTATTTATTTTATTGTTTTTTTGTAATTTTAATTATTTGCATTCCTTGTATAAAAGGAAACAACTTCCCTCTATTATAAATAAAAATTTTAGCAACTTATAGCAATGTAATAATCCATCATGGGTTCCATGCTAACCCAATAACTAAGAAGGTCCTGAAATAGCTCGAAGGGGATTCATGATATGCACCGATTAGAGACTAGAACCTCATATTATAAAAAAATTGGGAACAAATTTGACACAAACAATGAATAATAACGATAACAAATCAGTATGTATAAAAAAGAAACTCCACTATGACCTGATTACCATAATTCAAATAGGTATAAAAACCCCAAAGTACTATATAAAATTTCCAAAAAAAAAACGAAATGAACAACCCACGTCCCATTGGATTCTACTCTACATGTCTATTGAACAATAGTTATTACCACCTCCAAGTGAAGCTTTACCCTGGTTCAAACATGGAATATGATAATGTTAAAACACCCTAAGGAAGAGATAGGTTGTGAGATGAATTTCCTTTAGGTTCTGACTGTGGATTCCTTAATAGATTCTAACATTAAATTCTCCAAATAATTTTCTTTCAGTTTATAAAAAATATTTGGAATTTCATAAGCATAATTAAAACAATTCATAGTTTACATTCCAGAAGATGGAAATAATTTAAGAGAAGGATTTAACTTTTAATTGATATACCACTTCAAAAACAATGACACTTTTCACAAATATATTAAATTAACACTTCTATATAAAATATTTTATATAAATTATAAGGCATGTAAAATAGTTTACAATAACATAATATATTTATTTCAAATACATATAAGTGAGAAACTTGTCCATATTCCTTTGAATGTAATAATAGTTCGATTCTATAGGGACTCCATAGTCATGGTGACACGATAATATTTATATACACCTCATTAAACTCAAGATAAATAGGACTCATTACCATTTCATATAGGATATGACATGATACATTAATATTTTGGAACATTGTAAAGCATAACATGTAACCCAAAAAACTCACTAACAACCTAATTCATGCATGTTATCTAGTAAAAAATTTATGGGAAATTTATTTTAAGAAACTGTAAAATAAAATTAATCACATTCTCCATTTTAAATATTCCAATTTTCATTTAAAAACCAAAATGGATTTTTAATCGAAACATGATGCTTCTCCATGATAAAGCCCCACAATTTTTATCAAACCTATTTTAATACATTTTTACAAATAGGGATTTGACACAAATTCAAGATTCAATTTCATAATCAACTTTCATAAATTAAATTTAAATTTTTAATTTTTCAAAAAATCCATCAATTTTACAATAAATCCCAAATTCAATGGATTTGGGGTTTTTCAAAATTTTCCATCAAATTAATTTCCAAAACTAGATTATTGAATTTTATTGAATCAATTTACACAAACTCACCCATATTCAATGGAATTTTGTGTTTTCCAATTTCTTTATAAAATCTGGTTTTTAAAACCCTAATTCATTTGAATATGTATTTTAAAAAAACAAATGAGATAAATATTATTGAAATTAATGAATTTAATTTATTCAACATATTTAAATTACAAAAATCATTTTTGGGTTAATAAAATTTTGGCATCATAACAGATCTGCATACCATTGATGGAAACACACCACGCACGACGGAAACTTCCATCTAGTGTGAAGGCATAGAATATCTAGGAACGCATCCTAGAAAAAAATGCAACAACATAGGCTATAGATCCCTTATACTCAAGATGGCCTATCAAACTCTTATAAAATAGAATATAATTAGGTAAAGAGACCATGAGGACAATTACTCGGTGAGTCACACTACAGCCTCATCGATGACCGGTCGTTGATCAAAACTACTATAAAGGGTTTTTGGGATCCAAAATCATAGGGGAATGGATCTTGGGTTTTTATTAATGAAAATTAGAGAGAAATAAAATAAAAATGACTTAATTTTATTGATAAAAAACTATCTAGAGATTATACATTGGGTAACCAAATTAAATTTTATATAATTTAATAATATAATAATCAAAAAAAGAAGTCGCCTTTTAATAAAAATAGGATTTTACTATCAATTATAAATAAAACATCACATAACCATATTATATGGTGTTTAAATCTCCAATAGATTGTAGAAAAACCATTTTTCTATGTTAAGAATCCAAAAAATCATTGAATTCCCCCTTATAGGTATCCTACCAATTCATGCTCATCCCTACCCAGAAAAAAAGGAAATCCATGACAATGATTGAAACTTACATGTCAAAATATTAATGAGATGATACACCCACTTCACCATAAAAACATTATGTCCCTAGAAACCCAGTCAAAAATATTCAATATATAATAGGTGATCCTAGTTCTCTATCATCAATACCTCACCCTACCATGTCTCATGGGAATTGAAACTGTGATGCCAAAGAACACGAACCATAGGAATTTACCTCCCATAAAGTACCTTGGTTTCATAACCTACTATCCAACTAGTTGTTCAGTTATGGATAAATCAGGCTCAACCTCAAGATCACTCTAGATCATCACATGATATAGATCATATAGATACTTTTGAATTTGTGATATATGGAACATGTTAGGTATTGATGTCATCTATAGTGGAGGTGCTAACTGATGAGCCTTTTCTCGCACTGTAAAGACCCGTAAAATTCAAGGAAATTGTTTTCTTAATTTTCTTTGGGATTTTACAAAATTGTAGTTTCTGATGGCACTTTATTCCGAGGCCCGGTGTGCTCGGAATCAATTTATGAAGTTTAGCTCGGGTACGTTCAGTGAACGAATGAGCGGGTTTTCCTAACTTTTGAACCGATTCTCGGAATTAAAATCTGAGGGCACAGATGAAAGCACAGCACCGGTAATTGCTTAAGAAGACCCTTTCTGGAGTTGCGTTTTCTCGGAAGGAGTTGTTTAAAAAAAGTGAGGGATAAAAATATAATTGTTTTACAATTATATTTTCATTTCTTGTTCAGTGGATTAAGTGTTGTGTCACAACACTTTATCCCTCTCTTATGTAGTTATAACCTATGTAAGGGAGTTATGGGTGGGACCCACTTGTAGTTAACTAACTATGAGAAGATTAAAGTTGATGTGGGGCCCACACGAACCCCGCCCCTTCACATTCCTTAAACCTCCTCTAACTCCCCCATTAAGTGGGTGATCACTCATCTTACATAACTCACTCCAACCCACCCTTGTGACACATCCTCTCATTAATGATACCAACTCTACTTCATTTAATTTTGACAAGCTCAAAATTAATTAAGTTAAGTTAATTCAACATTTTGAAATGTTTTGAAAATGCATGAGATGGGTAATAAAATAAGAAGAGTCTTATTTTATTAGGGGTTGGATGGTTGTGTGGGGAAGGGGAGGAGATAAAATTTCATCTTCCACGTTGAATAACGTGAAGAACGGTTCTTCTCTAACTAAGAACATCGACCTGTAGACTTAGAAGACTCGGTGACCCGGATTCTTCCGTCTTCATCTTCCTCCATGACAAGGAAGAAGTCGCCGACCACGGTGATCATCACCAACGACAACATACATTCCTTCTTCATCATAGCAACAATTGAAGAGACGTTGTTTCCTCCTCAAACGCACCCCGAAGTCCACAGAATCTACGTCCAACCTCGCGACGCCGTTCTCCGCGACACCCGACGTGCGATGTCAAATATCCAAGTAGGGGTTTATTGCTTCTTGTTCATGAAACATCCTTTGTCGTTCCTCGTCTTATATTTTTGGACCGCTTGTTATCATCTTAACGGGAGGAGGTCGGACCGCACGAACACGGCCGACCCTCCTCCCCCTTTGTTGTTGTGTTGTTGCGGTTCGGAAGATGGCGGCATTGTGCGACGGCACCGCGCGGGAACCTGCAGGAATGCGGCAAGGATGTGCGGCACTAGCGCGCCGCGCCGTCGAGGCCGAATGAAAGTGTGGTCGTAATTGGGACCGCGAAGGAAAATGGAAGAATCCATGGTTTGTTCTTTTGACGTGTGGAATGACGGGAAATGACGAAACGCGCCGCAGAGATGATTTGATGTTCCCACAGTGAAGAACGGGACCCCAGATGAGCATCGGCGCAGATGTAATTGAAAACAGACCACCAGAGCAACTTCGGTGGCCTGCAGACACCACTGGCGGCGCATCGGAGGCCAGAAGCGGTGGCGCCCTGGCAGCCGGAGGCAGCGGCGCCCCGACGCGCCGCCTGGAGAAACTGTCGCGGCTGAAGCCGCGGCGGCGAGTGAGTGGATCCCGCGGCCGCGTGGGATCTAGGGGGACGCGGCGCGTGCCGCATCCATGGAGAGATAGCTCGCTGGCTGAGCCAGCGAGCCTCCCGGACGAGCCGGGCCGGCTTGGACGGACTGGGCCAGGCCGCGCCCAGCCAGGCCGCGGCCAGCCGGGCCGGGTCGCGCGCTGCCGGGTCGGCCCCGGACCGGGGTCAGATCGGGCCCAGACCCCCCATTTTCGGATCATTTTCTGTCTTTTGCCCATATCAGGGGCTACAGACCTCTGATCGACGCACTGTCAGTTGCGTAGCGATCCTTGGATGGAGACGGTCGTTCCATTATATTACACTCAAGGTTTCGGAGAACTTTGGGTTCGGTCGGGTCGGTTCGGATACGAAACCAACCGGGCCCTCAGAGCGGAAACACTTATATCTTCAGCTCCGGACGTCCGATTGACGTGTTGTTGACTTTGTTGGATTCCTCTTGATGAGATGGAACTTTTGGATTACTCCTCTCAAGGTTTGGATGTCGTCGTAGTGCGGTCGGGTAGGTTCGCTCACGAAACCAACCGGACCCCTGGAACGAAAAAGCCAATAACTCACAGACATGGCATCCGATTGACGCGTCGTCTGTCTCATTGATTTCCTCTTGATGAGATGAATCTTTTGTATTACCCCCCTTGAGGATTGTATGCCGTCAGAGTGCGGTCGGGTTGGTTCGCTCACGAAACCATCCGGGCCCCTGGAACGAAAAAGCCAATAACTCACAGACCGAGCATCCGATTCACGCGTCGTCTGTCTCGTTGATTTCCTCTTGATGAGATGGAACTTTTGACATAATTTTCTTGAGTTTTGTATGAATTTGGATAGTGGCTGGGTTGGATTGCATCCAAAATCCAACCGGGCCCCTAGAACAGAAAAGCTGATAACTTTCAGAATGGACGTCTGTTTGATGAACCGTCAGCGACGTTGGTGATCATGTGGAGAAACGGTCCCTATGAGTTTACCCTATGAGAGTTCGGGGTATAGTTGAGATACGGCTGGATTGGTTTGCACACGAAACTAGCCGGGCCACGGTGGTAAAAAGGCTAGTAACACACAGACAGGGCATCCGATTGACGCGCCGTCTATTGCGTTGAGACCCATGTGACGAGGCGGTCCATTGAGAAACTTCTTCGTGGAACTCTGTGATACTTGTAGTATCGACTAGTATCTCGTGGAGAGGACCCTCATGGAGAAGAGCGTGCGGAGTACGGAGACCGTGTAGCCTGCTGAGACCTGACGACTGCTTGAACAATCGACTCGGTGTGTTTCGGATAGCCCAGTGGGGAGCACTTGGTTGTAGCGGCAGACCCACGGTGGCGGAGCACTTGGTTGTAGCGGCAGACCAGCGGTACTCAACAGAAGGAGTACCTCTAGAGGCTATGAGGGGGAGTGCTTGGTTGTAGGAGCAGACCCACGGCGAAGGAGCGCTTGGTTGTAGCGGCAGACCCGCGGTACTCAACAGAAGGAGTACCTCTGGATGCTATGAGGGGGAGCACTTGGTTGTAGCGGTAGAACCATGGTGGGAAGCACTTGGTTGTTGCAGCAGGCCCACAATACTCGACAGGAGGAGTACCTCAACGGTCTTAGGTTAGTGAGCAGTACCTCGGAGTCGTGACAGGACTACTGTACACTCCAGAGACGGGGTTCTTCAGCAGTTACGGTTTCGATAATGAAAATCCTAGTTTGAGCTGAGTCTATGACCTTGGTGTTTACCTCATGATTGAGATGGGTCACTTGATAACTTAGGTATATGTATGGGCATATACTTGGGAAGTGGTTATCCATTGATTTCATAATATTTTTGTTTCCTCATGATTGAGATGGGTTACTTGATAAATTGGGTATATATATGGGCATATACCTAGGTATAGGTTATCTATTGAGATCTTATTTGTGGTTATCCTTGTTGTATTTAGTGATACCTTGAGGGTCTCCGGGTCCCTACTGAGTATCGTTATACTCACCCCTTCATGGGCTATGCCCGCACCTCGTTGTGTTGGTTGCAGATGACGGGCAGCGCAGACAGAGGCCGAGTGTTCGAGGACTGGACGGTACCCGGAGGTGGACCTCACGACAAGCCAGTATCTAGTGGTGGACTTCACGATGAGACGACACTCAGAGGAGGTTGGTGGGAGAGAGCATAGTGGAGGCTTTATGTACCTACCCTTTAGGTAGGATCCGTGGTGGACGATCCAGGAGCTGCGCTATATGTACCTACCCTTCAGGTAGGATCCTTGGTGGATGATCCAGGACCTGCTTGTCACCTTCCAGCTGTTTTATCTTTTTCCTTGTACTTTACAGTTGGGCTTGTATTTCCGGCCCCTTTACTTTCAACATAGCCTGTTTCAGTTTTACTTAGTGTTTTACTTCCGCTTGTACTCTGTTGTGTTTTGTTTACCTTTATAAAGGCAATTCCTTCCTAGTTATCGGGATTTACACCTTTTGGTGCTAGTCGCCAGCCCCTGGCCTATGGAAGGTGGGCTTGGGGTAGTCACAGCATGGGCCCCGAGGACGGGTCGTGACACGCACCTTCTCAACAACCTCAAAATTACCGACATAATGTGGATAAACATCTCTTACCATTGAATCCATTTATTACCCAACTAAAGTTAAACTTTTAATAATACCTAGTCACCAACTCAGATTTACTATAGTCTATGGCTTCAATCAACATAAGACATATACCTGCTATACACTATCAACTTTCTCTAATGAATCAAATGAATCATTATTATCTTTTCTTAAACCAATCTTGGTCCAATAAAGGAAAATTCAACTATATCCGACCAACGCAAAGGATTTCTTCAAGGAAAACTATAAAAGTCTTTAAAAAGAATCCATTCTAATCATGTACTAGTAACTATATTTAAATGAAAACACAACCAACACAAATTAATCGTTCCAAGAATCACCAAAGTTGAGAACACAAGTGTGGAGCATGTCCGAATGAATATTTATAGTTATTTCTATCTAACAACTCAAATATGTATAATATTACATATTCAAATGGACCTAAGTTATTAGTGCCTCTTGAAGGCCTCTCCAAAAAATATGTTAAATGAGAATCCCTATCATAAACAATAGTAGATAGAAATCCATGCATTTGAAAAAAAAATATTTCACATAGTTATTTCCCAAATCCTCTCCTATTTTCATATCAAAAATTGATAAAAAGTGAGTCGCATAGGATAAACTTTCGATCAAAACCCACATCACATTATTATTTATCTTGATATGTGAAAAACCAACCAAAATTTTAATAGAGATCACATCCCATGTCTCTGAAGGGACTTTATGTGGATGAATAAAATCCCAGGATTATGGTTTCTTCCCTAACCTGTTGGAACATGTAAAAATGTTAAAACAAAGAAATTTCTTGTCTCGTATATGGACACTAGAACTACTATTGAATGTTATAGAAAATCTTTTTGGATAATTGGTTCACATCATATTGGGAAATATAGAAATCCCTCATTATATAATTCCTTACAAAATACGATACTACAAAATAGTGTTGAAATATTATAATTACCTCTTTGGGGAATGACACATCATGAATGGTCTATCCCCCATTATGAGAGTCTCTAATACTACAGAACTCATCCTCAATCTCTCGTTCCTGATATTTAAATTTGGGAAGAGTGGATGTCAGAGGAACACTAGTGAAGGAAACTTTTACTATTGATTCCTAATATCCCCTATGAGATTATGAAAAGAGATCCACCACACTCCACTCATTCAATGATTCATTCATTTCATGGGTTAAAGGATTCCAACTCAAAGTATGTTCAAATAGATTCCATTTCCCTTGGGTATTGATTATATCAAAATCTAAAGACATTTCGCATTCCACCGAATTCCTTTGGAGGAGATTCAAATATTTTTCCGAGAAGATATAAGTCAATATCATGTGGTCAAAAAACAACATAAATCTTTCTCCATAATGATAATGTTACCAAATCATGTGAACACGCATTACATCTTCAATATCAAATTCAGGGGTCAAATAATTCTTCACACGTGTCCTCGGTTTAAGGGATCCATAAGAAACAAAAATATTACCAACACAATAATGCTACCCAAACGTAATTATGATTCATCATAGAACACAACATATCCCTTCTTGGCCTCTGGAAGTGTCAACACTAGGGTAGTTATCAAAAATACATTTCAACTCAAAAAAATAATTCTGACATATTTCATAAAAAATAAACATTATTCCCTTAAATGTTAGAAAAGTCATCAAAGAATTAAACTTGGGGAAGTCTATAATGAATATACTATAATAACAAACTATTCCTAAGAAGCTAGGAATCATGAAAACATTTATTCGGTTCTTTTCATATCATAACAGATTTTACCATCATTGGATCACATGATATCTCAGGATCTAACACAAACTATCCCATGAATTTCACATCCCAAATAAAGAAATCACATTTCTAGTGCTTTTGAAAAATTCAGTTATTTATAAAAAAAATTCAGAATTGTTCTTAGATGATTCACATGATCATCATCAAACATTAATTAAAAAAGGATGCCATTAAAAAATCCCATTAATAATTATTTATACTCATTGCAAATAATTTTCATTAAATCCATGAAATCTATAAGAGCATTGGATAGACCAAAGGGCCTGAAAACATACTCATTATGCCAATAAATATTCAGAAATGTAGTTTTTAGAACGTTAGATTCTATTATCCTCAACTAACGGTAACCAAATCAAAGGTAAATCTTCAAGAATAACATTTCCTCTTTCAACTAATCAAATAGATACTAAATAAATGTTGAAAAATATTTTTTATTTATTTTTACTCTATTGAGATTTTGATAATCAATGCATAGGTGAAGTGAACAATCACTGTTCTAAGAAAAGGGAACCTAGACCACCCAGGGTGACCCACATGGTATTATAAATTCATTATTTAAAATTTAATCAATGTGAGACATAATATTTTCCATTTCATATGGTTTCATGTAGTAAAATAGAAATGAAACTTGTTGAGTACCATAAACTAAATCAATATAAAACTATCCCAATATTACCAAAGGAAAACCAGAAAACTCAGAAGGAAAGATGTCAAAAAACTTGGGAAACTGGAGAGATATCACCACTCAAAGATTAACACTACAAATTAAAGTTATACTCTAATATTACATTTCCTTAATCTGAATAAGAAGGTAGGATCTACTCGACCTTGGGTTCCATTCTCCTTGGATGACACAACAAACTTCATTGAGTGTAGTGAAGGAGAAACATTGAATATTGAAATCAATTCATGATTTATTGTAAAAGAGGAAATCCGTCCTAAAAATTATGTTAATGGTTTTCATGTTGAATACAAGAAAACTCTAAGCAAGCATGACGTCTGGGATGGAGAAAAAAATGCAGGACTATGGAGACCCTACTCTCTTTATTCCAAGTGGTGTAGTATTATCCACTACATAAGTTAAAAGATTCATAGAAAGATTTAATTTATTAACAATCTGTGTTGAAATACATGAGTTAGATAAAAAAATATTAAATAGAGAATCCACTAATGATGAGGATATGGTAATGTTACCTATCATTGTTGCGGGAACTATATCTAATTCCTTTGGAGACTCTTTCATAATGTAAATATGATTTTTACATATACTTATCGATGGAAGCATTTTCATGTGAAGTATCCCACTGTGCTACAATTTTAGTACGTTTTCATGACCCTATGCCACTATATATACTAGAATAAACATGGAAGAATCTCTGTAAGTTACTTGAGAATCTGTTGGAGCCACAGTTCTTAGGTGCCTCATTGCAAACCCTATTTTAATTCCCTATCATTAAACACTGTTAAAAAATAATAAGACCTCCTCTAGGAATTGTAGGAGGTTTGGAATGAACGTGCTATCGAGAAACTCTATGAGAATCATCATGCTTCTTTTTTCTGTTAAAGGAACCCACACTTCTACTAGGGGAGAAAGAAACTATTGATAACATTAACATGCCATCAATTCCTATTAAAACCATTAGCACTCTATCCATCACATCAGTATAAGAAGGAATCTTTAATAAGAAATCTTGAAAAAAATTCATATCACGGTCCAAGCTCAAACTTTTGAGTCTTTATCTTCTCATTTGATACTATCTCATGTGGCAGCTTCAACAGCTCAAAAAATGATTTACATAATCTTTTTTGGTCCTGTTATCATGTTATTGTTTGAAAAAGTCTATATTCTTGACTAGAACCATCTAATATAGATAGAACCATTTAGATAAAATAGCTTTGAATTATTTCCACTCTAATCCCCCATGTTTCTTTGTCATCACCATCATGTCCCCCATATTCTACTCGGTCCTTCCAAAACATAGGTGGCACACATCACCTTAATTTTTCAAGAATGTGTGACCAAAACCCCAAATAAACACTCCATTATACTCAACCCATCCTTATAATATTGAGAATAATTTGATCCTTTTAAAGGTATTGGATTTTTAAGAAGGAAATCTTGATAAAAAATAGGGGAACATCCCTCGGAGGTTCTATAGCTGGTTCTTTTCCCAGATTTTGGATAGGGCACATAATCACCTCAATTAAACATGGTTCTATATGTGTTTTTTCTCTTTTTGGTTCAGTAGAATCCACCTCCTAGATCCAATTCACACATTCCTGGAAGAATGATGCAACAAAAAGTCAACAAACAAAAAATAACACATAATAATAATAGTCAAATAGAGAAGAATGTGAAAATCAATCCCAACCGATAGAAAAAAATTATTTTGATATCTCTTATCCAACTAAAAATCCAGAAAATTCGAGAAATAATTTTCAATCCTCATTTCCCTTACCACACCTTGTGAATTAAAGATCATTTTGATGAGAGCAATATAGGCACTCAATGACAACTACATCTTTTATCCCAACAAGAATACACAAATTCATATTGAATGTATGGAAATATGAAAAACATGTACCTCTGACCCCACATTCTCACAACCATCCGAGGTACCCTAGTAACCCATTAATTGATCCATTTTGAACATACAATGAAGGGTATTCTTGATAATCACTGGATTCTAACTAGAACATGACATCATACAAAAATAATGCAGGAATGAATTTACCACTTACAATATGGAGTAATGATAAAAATATGTATGCATACGAAAAAACTCTACTTGTAGATATCAACCATAACTCAAATGTGTATAAAAAACATAATGTAATACAAGAAAGTAATATAATAATTAAAGAGCATCACATGTACCAAAAGATGACACTCTCCATGTTCATACATTAATATCTAGAACCACCTCTAAGTGGCGCTTTACCCTTTCTTGAACCTGGAAGGATTTAATCTACAAACACTGGATGGAAAAGGTATTTTTTGAGATAAAATACCAATTGTTTATAACCAAGGATTCCATAATAGATTTAAACATTGAATTATTGAAATTAAGTGATTTAAAATTGAAAAAAACAGGATTTTAATTTCATAAGAATAATTAAAACAATTTCTTATTTACATTTCCAAATATAGATTTAATTTAATAAAAGATTTTCATTTTCAATTGATGGAACATTTCCAATACAGTGGAACCTTTCACTAGGGATTAAATAAATTATTTTATATAAAATAGTTTATAAAAATCAGAAGTCATGTAAAGTAGTTTAAAAAAATTGAATATATTTATTTTATGTACAAATAAATAAGAAAAAATGGTCATATTCCAAAGAAGGTATGATAGTTCCGATCTGTAGGGACACAAAACTCTAGAAGAAGCAACAATATGTACATAAACTCTTTGAACTGGGGCCAAAAAAGACTCATCGCGATCATCGAAGGGATGTGGCAAGCTCTATTTTTTTGGAACATTGTAAAGAGTAATGAGTTATACAAATAACTCATAAACTACCTATGTCTTGAATGTTCTCTAGTAAAAAAAATTGATGGGAAATTTAATTTAGGAATACATAAAATACAATTAATCTAATTATCAATTTCAATTATGTTAATTTATTTTTAAAAATACAAATGGATTTCTAATCCAAACATGGATTTTCACCAATATATAACCTTATGGTTTCTATAAAAACCAATTTTTAAATCAATTTTCACAAATAGTTATTTTAAGCAAATTTAAAATTCAATTTCAAAATCCACTTTAACAAATTAAATTGAAAATTTTAATTTTTAAAAAAATTCGATCTATTTCACAATAAACCCCCAATTAAATGGAATTCTGGATTTTAACTATTTTCAATCAAATACATTTCAAAAATAAAATTAAATAATTTATTTAAAACAATTTTTATAAACACACCCCAATTCAATGGAATTTGGTGTTTTCCAATTTCATTCCAAAACCCCATTTTTAAAACTCCAATTCAATGGAATTGCATTTTTACAAAAAAAAATGGAATGAAATATAACTGAAATCAAGATATTTCATTTAATTTAATCATTTAAAATTAAATAAATTGATTTAGGGTTAATAATATTTGGGCATCGTATTGCAACAATCTACCATTCAGAGAAACATAAGGCCCGCAATGGAAACCACCAACTTGAACAAAAGAATAGAAGATCAAGGAACTCAAACAAGAAACAAGATTAGACAACCTAAGGTTTACATACCTCAACCCCAAGATGATCTATCAAACTCTAATGAGAGAAATGATATGGATATTAAGAGAGAGGGAGAATTCTTACCCTATGATGCGCACCATAACCACAAAGATGTTCAATCATTGATCAAAAAAACCTGAATGGTGTTTTGGGAACCAAAATTATTTTTGGAAATAATATTGGGTCAATATTAATGAAATTTAACGAAGTTGAAATTAAAAATCAGTTATGATTTCTTTAAAAAACAATCATTGGGGCATTACATGATGTGTAATACAATTACATGTCATGTAAAGTAAAATTCCCAAAATCATCAAAAAAAACCCATCACCAAGGAATAAAGAATGGATTTTATTATAATATAGAATTCATATAGTGTGTAACCATATTTCAAGAATTGTAAATCCTTAGAAAACTGCAAAACATGGAGGTTTTTATGTTGAGAATCTAATAAATATGTCACTTCACTATTATAAGTATCTTCCCAATTCCTCCCCAGCCCTACTAGGAAAATGAAAAAGGAAAACCATGACAACGTTTAAAAAGAACATGTTATAAGAGTAACATGACGTTACCCTTGAACAATAGATCTTCATTTCTCTTATAAATATATATATTTTATTCGATAGGTCTTTCTCTTCTAAAAATAAAAACCAGGCGTTCCTTCATGAAGCGATGTGATTCATTTTTTTATTCATTACGTGGAATATATTAAGGGAAGATTTTAAAATTTTTTCCAAATAATAATTATTTCTCAATTTTAGAATATTAGTTTCCATTCATTCATTCCATTAATCAAAAAGTGAAATCAATGTTCATGTGTACCTATGACCAAGTGTCTCTATGATTGGTTTAATTCATTTTTCTATCTCTATATTTTATGGATTACCCTATATATGTATTAAATGAATATATATGATATTTATATAATGAATGAAATTATATATATGATGGAACCCTAATCAAAGTAATTGGACTGAAAATACCAAACCAAAACATATATGAAAAATGAAGTAGTCATTATCCGAAACAATGGTTTTAATAATGGATTGTTAATAAATGTTTGATAAAGATTATAAGTAAATGATACTGATTAATATAAAAATATTTATGCTTATTTTATATATTTAAATTGAATATATATTTATTATACTTCTGGTTTGATAATGTATGAAGGAAGTCGGACCTAGGGTAATGGATTATTTCACAATCTCATAATTATCTATGATTGTTTTAGTCTCTACTTGAGAAATTATTTAATATTTATATCTTAAATAAAATTTAATATTTTATCCTCTTGTTAGTTATTTAAATTATATTTTTCATCATAATATTCGTTTCTTTTAGTATTCCATATTAATAAATAATGTTTTAAAGGAAAACATGCCTTATTTTTCTACCCCATCATGAATTTTTCTCTACCATGTTGAATTTTCCCTTAAAATATATGAAATTATGTTTTAATACTCAAAAATAAATTATTAAATACATTTTTACCCATTTTTATCTTTTTAATGGATGGTTTAAACTTTATCTTCTTCTGTTTTTAGAATTAGGTGAATTTTGAAATTTCTTCAGAACTGTGTATGGAATGTTTTTTAACACAAATGCATCAACATAATATACTATTTTAATGAACACTATTTTCATTAAATGTTACATTATTTTTTTTAAAAGTTCTTTTAAAATATAATATATTCCTTAATATTTGGAAAATTTTACATTTTAAATATGTAAATTCAAAGGGAAAATTTTTATTTTACTCAAGAAAATTTCTAGCGATCTTTAGAAAGTATTTCAATAAATATAAAAATAATTTATTGAATATAATGATTTTATGAGGTTTTACTCTTATATTACCATCTATAATTTCTCTATGAATAGTTTATGATCAGTTTGATTAGTGAATGTATTGTTACTATATATTCAGGTTCTTTTAATATGGACAGTTAATGATATTTAAGGAATGTGTATTATGTTATGATATTTCATCAAATGATGAATGAATTTAAATTATTAAATGATGGGTACATAAATCAAATTAATATCCCCTTGATGAATTAGTATGTCTCATGATATAGAATATATTTTGAGGTTGTCAAGTGCCTTACCGATTTATGTATGGTGTCTTGGTATGAGGCCTCAATGGTTATTTTTAGATTCTTGGAATTATGAATTCAATTATTATAAAATTGGGTATTAATGTACCTGTAATTATTTAAGTAGTTATTATATACAGGGATATTATTTTTGGAAAATTTGATTATGTATATAGAATTATATGATCATTATTAGTTAATTCCATATTATTCATGCCTTTTAACCATCCAATGTAGGAATAACCTTTGTAAGCATCTAAGATCAAACAATTATTATATTTAATTTTTATAGGATTCTTGGAAGTGTACTGTGATTCTTATGCAGTATTCTTCTAAAGTCAAAAAATGGTTCTCTCCGAGAAAACAATCAGTTTTATTTTATGTTTTAAAAATATAATTAGAAATTTTCATTTGTATCTAATTTTCCAAGACTAATAAATGATTTGATCCTATGGGATGAGATCAATTGTACATAGTAACAAAATAATAAACTAATTTATTACCTATGGATAAATTTTTATTGATCCTTACACTTAACTATTTAATATTGAAATATATTTTTACCATGATTAAGAAAAAAATAGTTAATAAAGGGGTTAATAAAAATATAAAGTTTGAATTAACATAATAATATATCTAAATTTTCTTGGATAATATTTTTTGGACCTAATTTTGTATTATTTTAATTCATAGAATTTAAGAAGCATGTTTCGTGATAATGAAATTATTATATTTTAATATTTTATGAAATTACAAGTGTGTCATATTTCTCACTTATAAAAGGGAACCCCTCTATTCTATTTTCCAAATCACATTGAGCCTTATAGATCATCCAAACCCAACACAAGTATCATCATATGTTCCTTCACCACATTATATTATTATCGGTCTTCTCAAAATAATAAGACTATGGTCCTAATGAAGATATATTAAGGGTTCCTTTCATATTAAAGTTAATCCCCTTAACTAATAAATTTCAATTTAATTTTTTTAGCAGATTTAAATCTATTATAATTATCATAATATTATAAATTCAGAATACCTGATAACTTGAAATGGTATAATGATTATGGAATAAACATTAACTACCCTCATTCCAATCAAAAGGAAAGTGAATGTATCACACAAGTGTATGCGTGCATTACCATTTCCCCCTATAGATGCACTTAATTTTTCATCACCATAAATTATTGATGAGGACTATAATGGGTTAAATATTTCTATATAATATATATTAAATAATTATTCTTCTTTAATTATTATATCATATATACCATCCAACAATAAAAACCATCGTAAAAAAGTAATGCAGGTATCTATAATATATATTTTAAATAATTATTATTCTTTACTTATAATATCATATTTATTTCCCAAAAATCCAAACCATTATAAAACAATAACAACATCCATGTATATGTCTACACTACCACCTCTATCAAGTGATGTGATTCATTCATCATTTTGATTTTAGTATCATGGATATAATGGTAAATTAAATTAATTTAAATGATATATATAATATTATAATGATTTTATATATAGAAATTATTATATATCTTTGAATCATTACATTATTTAGAAAAATAGAATCACCATTTTGGATTACGTACTCCCAATCATCTCCTTGAATATTATGAATCATTTTTTTATATTTTAAACATAGAAATATATATATATATATATATATATATTTAATATATATAATATTTATATCAGGGATATTATTATATAGATGGAGGAAACATGATCATAGAATAAAGAATGGGACTTCTGAACTACAACATGCATGAAAGATGAAGTACTGACCCTCCAAAATAATAATTTTGATACAGATTTGTTTTGTGAAATGAGTTATAAGATTTCATAATTATATCATATTTTTAATTATTGACATAATTATTATTATTGAATACTTATATTAAAATATATATATTTATACCATATGTTTAAATGTGTATTGGAGAAATTAGAGAGTTGAGGTATGCGATTTATGTTGAAATCCAAATTTTAATCTAGATTGTTTATGCTTGAATGCATATTTTGAAAATTATATTATTATTATATAATAAATCCAATTAATTTTTCTTTTGATTTGGTTATTCTATTATGATTACTTTTTTCCTTTTATTTTAATCACTTTATGTACACAATGTATCGAAATAATGTTTTTAAATAAAACTTACATTGTTTCACTCTTTGGATAAAAATATTTTTTCTTCCATAAATTTTTTTAAAAAAACGTTTTCAAGAGTGTTTATAATATCAAAATATGATTTTTTTTAAATTCATTTTTACCAATTATTTAATTTTTTTAAGAAAAATTAAAAGAATTTTCATGTCATTTTCTATACAAGGAACATTTCGACATTTATAAATGTGTGAAAATAATTTTTTTTCTTTTAACTTATGAAAAGTGAACTAAATTTCCTACCATTATGACTACTAATTGTTTGGAAGATTCAATTACATATTTTAAAGTATACTTTCAAAGTAAATATTTTCCTTAATATTTTTCTAATTATTAGATTTTAAATAACTTATTTCAAAGTGGAATTGTTATTTACATCATGAAATATTCCAATGGGTATATAATGGAATTTTCATTCATCATAGTATCCTTTGATGTTAATAATATATTACTAGGTATATGATTCAATGATACCAACCTTATTCTTTCTCTAGATGGTTTATTATTATGATGACTAGAAGTTCATAAAACCCATTTATTTTCCATGGGATATGCTATAATGATAAGATGAATATTTTATATTCTTGTGGCATAGATATGTATAGTTTTCAATATATAAAAGGGGAAAATAAAATTATATAGACATCTAATATATTGTTTAAGGTTTTATATCTCATGAGATAACTATAGAGAACAATTTTATTATCCTAAAACTCTTTCTGAAATAAGTTGATAAACTTGATCCACTATGGGAAATAGGTGATGATTCCTTATCCTTAAAAATATGGAAAACATGTCTTCATGATTTTTCTATTATTATTACGTGGTATTATTAGATTAAAATGTCATATGGTGTGGTTTCTACACTTACTATGGTTTTAAAATTTTATAACATGAACTTATGGTTCATTATTAATCTGTGATGGTTTTCCACTCTTATAATTCATGATGTCTAAAATGATAATTTTTAATTGATTACTCTTGTTTATAATCCATGATGTATTTAGTAAGAAGTTTTTATGTTATCTTAATGATGTCATACCATTAAGATTATCTTTTGCTATATGTGATTATCGATTGATATATCCCATGTTTACACTTACTTAGTATCTAAGCTCTCTAATTAATTTGTTTTAATTTCCCAAGATATGGATAATGGTTTGTGTACTATATGTCTATTATGATTTATATGTTGAATGATTTTTGTATGTGATTTTTAAGATCCTTAATGGAATAAGATGATTAATATTTTAGTCTACAAAGGCTCTAAACCTTACTAGTTCCCATATATGTCATTGTGAACTGTACTGAATATTTATCAAAAATTAAAATTTCTATTTGGGAATATTGGGTCACTTAGTTGGTATTAGATAATTTGTTAACTCTATCATTCGAAAATAGGATTATAGAACTTTACAAAAAATTACTGGGGAAAAATTTATATATTGGATAAAATAGTGATGATATTTTTATGAAGTTATTATTTAGTTTTCCTAGAAATGCATGCTTATTTGGATACTACAAGTGCATATTGTTTTGAAACAGATTAATTTGGGGGAAATAACCTTAATAATAGTTGGTTGAGTATATATCATACATTTTTGTGTTATATAGTTAGTGTACCCTTACTGCTATGCTTGTTTAACAGACCCAATTAATACGATTAATAAAATTCAAAAAATTTATTATAAACCATTTTGAATAATTAGAATATATAAAGACCATGGATGGACTATGATAACCCTATGGTGACATAGGAAAAAATACAGTTTAATGATTTAAACATACTATAAATTGTCTTAATTATTATGTGGTTTCCCACTATAATTACTGTCTCTCAAGATATGAATTTTTTAGTCAGTGTATGGAACACATATAACTATGTTAATTATTAATTCGATAGATAACGATATGATTCTACTCTTATGTAAAAACATTTTATATTATATGGAATATATAATGATGTACTATTTCTCACTAAAATTTCTCATGGAATGAATCATGGTTGGCTTCTAAATGATCAAAGGATGGAAAATCTTATTGGTGAGACTTTCTTGAAGAAACATCCATTATATTTTGTTGGGTATTCCTCTAAATTATTGGATAAAAAATGGATCATACACTTTGACAAAATATTATTTTTTTCTCCACTACTACAAACATGAAAAATTGATCCATGTCATTTATCATATAAAATGAAAATTATATCCATGGTGGACACTTATCATAAAAATTA
Source organism: Viscum album (assembly GCA_963277665.1). NCBI lineage: Eukaryota > Viridiplantae > Streptophyta > Magnoliopsida > Santalales > Viscaceae > Viscum > Viscum album. The sequence goes on from OY728137.1 coordinate 388,160,602, forward strand.
GAAAATGGGAAGGAATTGACTCCATGAATGTAATAAGTTTAATTGTATATTTTTAGTAATTACACCCCTCATATTCCAAAAATAATGAAATAGAATGATTTTATTGATCATAAGGAAAATGATGATGAATTTTTTGGTACTTATGAGGATTATTTTACAATAATTGAAAGAAATTATTTTGGTCTGATCATTAACACAGAAAAATAAATTGATCGATTATATTGTGTCATAAAACCTTGTTTCAAAAAGGAAATATCAGTTAGATACTTTATAACCTGTGAAGAAATTGTTTGATGTGAACTCAAGGTATAAATGTAAAATAGATATTCCCACCATTCTTAATGTTTTGATATGAAAACATAGAATGAGAATCATTAAAAATAGAAAAAATTACATTGTTGAAAGAAATTATATCAATATATATGGTAAAAATGTGTGAATAAACATCAATGAAATATCTTTAATAGGTCTTGGAGGTGTTTTCAATATGTATTTTTGTCCATTAATACCATGAATGCAGAAAGGTGATGAATATACCAGTTAATGTAATTGAGGAAAAGAAGAAGTCTACAATTTCACTACCCATGATCCAATGCTTCAAATGAAACAAGAATGGGAATTATTTCCAACAGTGAGAAAATATAAATGTTCTTTTATAATTATCTACACTAAAAACCTATTATTCTAAAAGACATTAGAGAATATCATGCAATAATGATAATTCAGGCTAGTTACAATTATGAAAATGTGAAATGTACACTTATAATCCATTTCAGAATAGAAATAGTCTTATTTGATTGTGAATACTCCCATCCATTTATAAATAAATAATTTCAGAATGGTATCGAATTATCACCTCAATGAAAAGATTATGATTTGGTGGTGAGAAATCCTAATGGTATTATTATTTAATTTCATATCTATTATTCCACTCTGATTGAAGATTTTGCGAAATTGATTCATGTAAATATTGTGATTCTCTGTTCAGATGAATTTTGTGTGATCCAAGAATGTATTTTATTTAATTATGTAGATACCATATCAATTACAATATAAGGGATGTTAAATTTCATATTACAAATGGAACTATGATCATTTCTATATGGTTGGATGAATATGAAATTCCATGGAAATTACATCTATATTGTGGGAATTAATTCATATACAAGAAAGTTATTTGTATTGGATATTTTAACATATGATAAATATCAAAGATATTATGAATTTTTTGAGTTTTTTTATGTATTTCTAGATAAGTCTTCCTCAAAATCATGAAATAAAGCATTCAATATAAATCATACCTTGTGATACACATTTTCCAAATACTCTATTTATAATGGAAGATGTTGGGTTTCATGAGTTAATGAAACAACTCAATTAGATTATTGATAAGGGATATATTCATCCAAGGGAATCCCCTTGGGGAGAATTAGTTATTTTAACTAAGAATAATGACAGATCAATGTGACTCTACATTGATTATTAATAACACAACATGGTCGTTATCAAGAATAATGATTTTGGACCCCCTATCATGAGGAAATAATAAGGCATTAAATTCACAAATATTATTCAACAGAGAGAATGTGAAACATGAGATAATGTAGTAGTCTTCACAACCAAATCACATGATAAATCAAACCACATACCCAAGAATCCAAACAACCTAACTAGAATCCCCACAACAACTTTGGAACCATAAATAACTAAAACAAATTCTATGTGGGGTACAATAATATATATTTGGGTATCATAAAAATAAAATGGGTGAATCTATTACTTACACTAATATATGAGATCCACACTCTGTTTATTAAAAAAAATATTATATTCTCACATAATAGATGATAGCGTACCTGGCCCCATGAATTCTCTAATCCAGGATCCAATCCCCTTTATTTTCTTTAATGAGTTAAGAAGTCTAGTGAAAATGGATCAACTTTTTCTTAGAGCCACATTCAAAGTAAAATTTCATCATTGAGTTTCACAAGGATTAGATAAAATTTTCATCAAGATAATCTAGAACGTTTGGATTTTAAGTAAAATTCTATCAGTCATGTAGTGATGGGTCAATCTAATGGCGGTCTCTTGGTGTTACATTTTTCCTTGATATATCATGTCCTCTCTATTCCAAGGATATATGTTTTACCTCCCCTTATCTATGTTTTGGCCACTCATCCTTCACATACACAATAAGGAATAGAATCATTAAGCACCACATGATTATATGTATGGTTATATCCTTGTTAAGGTGACCTTTAAGCCTATGAAATAACTATTTCTCCACATTAACATTCACATTATGGCTTATTTAAGAAAATTTGTGGTCCTCCTATATGAGAAACCCCATAATGGATTCTTGTAAACATCATGGATTGGTGACCCATTCGATACAAATTTTCTAGAATCACTCCATTATTACACTACTTGTTGTAAACACACCACATCTACACCTCCCCGGTTCAACACCTATGTCCCTTCCTACTCCTAAATCACCTCTGAATCATGTTATTATATTTAACACTAACACTGTACCATGAAAACCCTACATTAATTTTTGGATGCCTCACACAAAATCTACCCACCAATATATGAGTGATGTTATAGACCTAATTAAAATGAAGGATAAATAATAGGATAAGTGATAATAATAGACTATATTCTTTAATCCTCCATAAAAAACATATCCACATTGAATAAATTTATGTATTAAACTATCAAACCTAACTGATTCACGACACTAGTATTATAGAAAATAAAAAGATGGATAAAAATTCAAAAAAACGTCTTTCCAAAAAAATAAAGATTGAAGGAATAGATCCCTCCATAAATCATGAAGAATAGATAATTAATTCAAAATAATGATACATACCTCATACAAGATCATTAATTAGTCATGATCATATCTATGGTTGGTGTAGTTTTTGTTTCTAATGAATAATGTCTTTTCATTGTTATATAGATCTCGAGATGTGCATTGATCTCCTCAGATCTCTCATTCTCTAAAGCTAGGGTTTATCATGAATGAACCTAGTGAGAGTTCCTTAATAGGATAAAATATTGGGTTTTTAGAATTTAATAAAATATTATATGAATGATGTAATGAAATAATTAATTCAAAATAAATTATAAAAGTAAGAACCATAAAAGAAACCTCTCTATGCATCAAATAGGGGAAGTTGTGGGTACACCATGACAATAAGCCATTGATCCATTCATGTTACAACTGAACCTCATCCACACCAATTCTATAATTATTCCTAGAAATAGAGAAACAAATACCTAAAATTTTAGGCATGACACTGTAATTTTATTTGAAACACTATGGAATCAATTTTGACTTTTTGATTACTCCTTTACATTCATTTATAATTTATAACAAAAAATATATATGAAACCAAATTCCTATGAAACTCCAATTAAAAAATGGATTTTTGAACCACCTCAAAATATTATTCAAAATATTCCAATGATTCAAATAGGAAAAAACATGACCTCTAAATTCTCCCAAATTTCAAATAACTTCAACTAATAATGCTCAACTAATTCAAAAAGATTGGGGTATTGAGCCCTCATTTTATTCTCATATCCCCATTTTCACTAATAATGGTTCTCATACATTAAAATATACACACGTGTGTAATGGATTTTCCATGAAGATTCCTCTCTTATTGGTCGTTATTCACCACCATATACTTTAATAAGGTTCAACCATTCAGGATGATTAGCACGCACTAGTTAATAATATTAGACACTTCATGCACATATTTCCTCACATAAAATACAAGGAAATTTGATAATCCTGGGCAAATTTTGGGTAAAAATCTCAGAATTAAGAAACCTCTCCCACCCTACAAGAAGATTTATAATGGAATAATGATATTTGGAGATACCTTTGATACATAACCAAATATTGTTTTTCTGAAACATTGTATGAAATTCCAAAAAACATTATCTATATCCTAATAATCATAATCTTTCTATGTAGGAATTATAACAACTATGAGTAACCCTCATCCATTCTTGGAAAAAATAAAAATTCTTACTTTTCGCCTAGAAAAAACAGTGGTCTCTTTAAGGATTACACTCATACATTCATCCATCAAAGAGGTGTCCTAAAAGTTTTCCCATATAGGTAGTTTAAAGGTTCCTTTCCAGTGGTGGATTGATAATTGTTTTTGTATTTACAATATACTAGATAAAAGTGACCCCCTTTTATGTCATTAAAATAAAATAAATAATACCAAATTCATCTTCATTAATCTGAAGTGTTTCCCTGTGTATCCATCTCTATGTGATTGAATTGTTTCTCTTATCTATAAATGAATCACTAATTCCTCCAAAATTATCCTCTACAACTGATATTTTAATTGAGTTGCTTGTTAAAAAATCATCAATGGTATCCCATGTAGATACAATATCTCTCCCATAAAAAATAATCTCATGAAATCCAACAAACTCATTTACCTAATAATGCATAATAGGTCTGACATGATCAGTTGTTAGATGATTACCAAGATTGAATCACATAATCTTAGTTACTATCAATGTATAATCAGTTTATCAATAAAACTTCAATACTAGATGAACTCTAGAACCATAAGCAGTTAGTTTGTGGCTTACAAGACCATGTTATTTTCCATCACTTACTTACAAGTGGTTTATCATTAGATAAACTCAAGGTAACTTTATTTTATACATTCTCAACATGATTGATACTGGATTTCATGGTATATCTTTATCATTCTAGGAAATATCGAAAATGGTGATGAAATAAGATCACAAATAAAATCTTTGTTTAATTTATTAGAACCAAAATCTATCTAAAAATGGGCTAACCAGATCTATTTATTTGTAATAACAATTTCATACATCACATGAGAATATTGACTCATGAAAATATAATAATTTATGTCTAACAATAGGGTCTTTATCATTAATAGTGAATGTGATGGGGTTATTACCATCAATCAATCATAAAAAATTGTCTATATTAAACTAAAGAAATGTACAATGAGGGTAAATATTTATATTCCTCTATAAATAATTGAGAAAGGGGCTTTATTCCATTATTATTAATTTCTTTATTCCCCTTACCACAATTTTGAAAAATATTGAAGTTATAGTTCTGCAGGAACTCTAACCATCAACTATGGATCATGAATTGATCTATATTAGTAGATATGTACATAATAAAATTATTGTTCTTATATAATATAACTAACAAACCAAGAAGGCTGTGATGATTTTTTCATGGAAAAAAATTCCACTTCATTTTAAAAGTAATGTTTCACTAAATTATTTTTTATTGATGTCTCAATTATTTAGATCTATAAGAAATCACTAAAAACTTCTTCATCATCATATATCCTAGAATAGATCTATAGCTTTTGAAGAACACCATGAAATACACTACATATATGATGTATAAAATAAAATTACTCACCAACCACTTCTTTTTATTCTCAAATTCTATATTGAAATGATCATACCAATGAATGGATACTCGCTATGACTTAGGGAATCCATAAAAGCTGCATTCCTTGTGAATTATTCCATAAATGGATGATAATATCCCCATCAACTGCTGGAGTATTAGGACATCAAACACCCTCTTTAGGGGTTACCAATTCATCACTATAATTAAAAATATTTTATCCATTACTACTCTACCATTTGACCTGACATTCCCTTAGAAGTGGGAATATCTTGTCAAAAACTAAATTTTAAAGATCTCGTCTTATAAGTTGTTCTCCGAAAATAAGTCCAAAATGTTCCTTATATACTAACTATGATAACCCTATGATATATAATAGTTGAGTATTTAATTAATGAATAAATAAATAACCACTCAATGAAGGGTTTAATGATTTAGTTCAGAAGGCCCATGAACCTAGATAGAGAAATCATCCCTTATAAGGGAACCCCCGAACCCACATATTAATCATAATGTCAACATAAGGAAATCCTTAAAATATCAACTTGATGAACCTGGGGGTATAGATATCTTGATGTAATATTGATCTTTCAGAGATAATTATACTCATACATCATAAAAAAGATATCAATATATTCAATAGTTGATATTTTTTTATAGTCACTTCATTTAGATAGTGATAGTTGATAGAGATACTCGTGAACTTATTTTCCATATTGTGGAATAATATTGATGAAATCCAATTGGACTTATTGGGTATAATGAAACCATTATCCATAGGGTCTCCCAAATTTTCATACCAATCCCAAATAATATTCAAGTCCACCAGATATATTATGAAGGACATCAGAGTATTCATAGTTTCAAAATCAATATAGAAATCATCCTTTGGATGAGAGGAAACCATGGAATAATAAAAAGAGATATGTTCATGTAATCATCCACCATTGTAGTAGGGTGATCATTTGAGGCATTAACCCCACGTAGAGTAAAACTCACCAATTAATGGATGATCATTTGAATATTGATCATCATCTCTATAGAAGGTCTCATTCACCCATGAATAAAAATCTAAATCCATCCACAAAAAAGAACATAACATCCCAATAGAAGTAGTCTTTCCCAAAATGAACTATGGGAAAAAAAATTATACCATGAATTGATTCATATTACTTAATAAAAATTAAAATAATATTCCATGAAATACTATCTCCTCTAAGAACAAGCTCACATCACCAATAAATGTGGGTGGACAAGTGATCTCTTTTATTAGGTTTATCGGGAAATATTATTCAAGAAAGGGGATTAATTATAATATTTTTATTCTAAAGTATGGATTATATATTAAATTAATATTTTATGAAAATTTCAATTAGTATGTGTGATAGTATAATATTAGAGGTATATCATACAAATGATTATATCAAGCACCACCTATTGAAAACCCTCTATATAATTAATTTAGCCTTAAGATGGACTACTCACCCACTGAGGATATCATGGATGGAATAGGTGTAGAAATGGTGGAAATATATCATATAATTCTACCCCTCTAGCACCTCATCTTGGTTCACCAATAGATCCTCTACTAATTTTCACTATGTAGACTACCTAGTGTTCCTTTGAGAGGTCCTAGATCATATTGATTCGTCTGACATAGAGTCCTATAAATTTATTTACTTATTTTTAGAACACAAAATTTTTGAATATCAAATTACATTTTATGTATTTTTTATAGGAATAAAAATGAATGTACCCTAGATAAATGGATCCTCTACATGAATCATGATGTATTAATGATCTGATATTAGATTTATAATGTTCTTACCTCTTTCAGTATAACCATGATGGAAAATCTCAACCAACCACAACTGATGAACCAACATTTGAATCCAAAAAACTAGCATTGACTAACTTAATTCACTCAATCGGGTAGCTCTACATCATGAATCCATGCTTTAGAATGTACTGAAAGAGAGGATATTTTGGATGAAAACTCATTCTCATGTGTAATTATAGATATCATTCTCAAACATCCATGATTAGAAGAACCCGTAACATATCACATTGAGGGAGTATCTTTTAATATTTGTTAATATTGGAACATTATAAAAAATATATACAATCCTTTAATAACTCTAAAATCTTAAGGATGTTCACAAAACATAGTGCCAATGAGAATCACTCCCCATAGAGAAGGTTTTTGAACTCTCTTCACTGAAGTGTTTCCTATTCATGGGGTTTGGATTATCATGGTCCCTAAAGGAGACACTAAACCCCGAAGAAAAGTGGTTTCTAGACCTATATTTTTATTCGTAGGAATCTAAATAATATTGAAAACTCAAGCCACCATAAAATGTGAGTCTTATATTTCTTGAGGATAAGTATTTCCTTAGAATATAAAAATTCTATATCATTGGAAGTCATATTGTGTACTAAGTCAGTGTTCATGCACACTCCATCACATAATAATAATTAGCTACCCAACTGGGTGATGTAATTCTTCTTACACTGAGAGTGGTGTTTCCCCTTGATATAAAATATGAAAATTCGGTTCTCCTTGGACACTTGGTGGAATAACATCCTTAATTTGGTCTCTATAATGATTCCTAAACACTTAGAAATTTAGTGACACATGGCTTTATCCTTAGAACATGCACATCTTGACCCTGTTATAGGATCATAAATAACTATTTTTTAGTGGGATAATATAATTTTACATGAAATACCATTATCATTAAAGAATATATGGTTATATGAATTAAGAATGAAATGTAAATCAATAACACAATTTTATATGATTAATATATTGTTTCTGGTTCCCTATAACCGATGCCTCTGTGTTTTCAATTTCAAATGAGGTTATTTTTGTCCCAACTAATTTCTTCATTAGACTCCCCACTAACACTAGGTATGTTATCAAGAAAAATATAGAAAATATTAATTAATAACTTTTCCATAAATTTTAAAACGAATCCAAACCATGAATCTTACTCTAACATTTTTCATAAAGACTGTATTACTTTTATACCATTATAACATTATCCCACCATCTAGGACCCATCATGTGTCATGGTAAGCTAATATTTTTACCCCAATCCCACATGTAATTGGTCCATAGATTGTGAGTATAAGACCGTATGCATTTCATACATAATGGGTGTCCTAATAATAATTTAGTTTTTTACAAAAAAACTTATAAAAAAATAACCTAAAAATAGAGAATAAAATAATGAAACTAACAATATTATATATTATTCATATGAAAAATACTAAAATCCAAAATAGTAAAATGGTATATAATTCATAATGTGAAAAGGTAATAGATACACACCAAATAATCAAACATAAAAACCATCCTATATAGATAAAAAGTATCCACCCCTATAATTAAGATGCTCTAGACATGAATTTAGTCATCCAACTAAAACTTCGAGTAACAATATGCTCCACTGACACCATTTCCACTGAGGTCACCATTGAACTATCTATTGTCACCATAAGAAATGAAGCATGTTGGGGGATATATTTAAACTAGGGTGAGTACATACATAATCAATAGAATGATAAAAACCCATAAATAAATAACAAGAAAAAACCGTACTGCTAAAATGAAAATACCATGTGAAGAAAATCAATCATTGATAATGTAGATATTTTTTAAAATATAAAACATGAAACATTAGATAGAAACCTTCACTTTATAACCTTACAACAATATAAATTGGAACATAATCCCAAAAATTAAAACTACCCAATAATAACTCTCATTTCCTCCCTAGAAACACAAAATTGATCAATTTTCACCTCATTATGTAAAACATAGCATATTATAGTGGAACATAATAAACAAAGGTAAACCTAAAATCACCAGTATCATAAGGGGACCATGATTTTTCTAGAAAAAAACATAATTCAAGAGTATAAAATATCAAAATATAGTGTTCTGACACCCACAAATTCTTAAATCATCATTACGAACCTCTATTATCATCCCTATAGATACACGGAGATAAAACCAAATGTATCACCTCATGCCTCTCATTGCATGTTAAGGGAAATTGTACCATTGAGTTCCACGTGGAAAATTCAATTCGATTAGAAATACTCACTATAATGATTCCAATGTGGTGTTTCCATTTTTGTTACACTATGATGGACTAGTCTGATGGAGGCCTCGTATCATGTTCATTTCCTTTACTACTTATAATAATATCTATTATAATACAATCATGAGATGGAACCCCATTTCTATGCTATGAGTACCAATCCATAACACCTCATATACAATGTTTTAACTACCACACATCCATGTGAATTATTAAGGATAAATCTTCAAAAATGTGACCCTTAGTAATGATACATAACTATTCTCCCACTTCAACCATGATTCTATTGTTATTTTGGGACATAATGTTATCCTACTGGATCAAAAAACCCATCATTTGGGGAATATTAATTTCATATCTTGGAGAACCATTTATAGAGAATTGTATGGAATCATGAAATATCTATAGTCATTGTTGTTTTCCTTCCACCACAACACCACCTTACTATCGCAATTGAGGGACCACTTTTATTGTTTATACTATTCCCACATATCACTCCATCATCACAGTTCATGAATTAACTCCATCCACCCTTGTGGGATACCTCACATAACAACCATTAGCCCTCATATGGGTGGGCTCTAGTATTTTTACAAACTAAAGAAGAATGAAAATCGGGGAATGATAATAATAAACCTTGGTCATCTATCATTCATTAAAAAATCAACAAGATGAAAATTGTGTTATTAAGAATTCTATCCTTGTGGTTTCATAAAATATTTATTGGGAAAACAAGAGCATATATTCAAATACTAAATATAGGGTTCTAAAAATAATGAATGGGTTTTGGTATAATAGATCATGTCATGAGTCATGATATTAATAATAGAAATTCAAATTAATGACCCCCACCTATTTTTATATTGATATTTAGAAATATTTCATCCACACTGTATAAGGAACCAACCTTAAAATGTTACATAATCATTCATTTTACACAACTCCATATGTTAATACACATTGATGGTATTTTTAGGTTTAGAGTTTTAAATAATTATGATATCTTACATACATGTAACACCACTTTCATAAAAAGGGATACTACAAAAACAATATCCATTTTTTTAAATATACAACATTAAAACATAAAAACATGATTTCATTAACAACACTCCATATCAAACATCACGAGTCCCTTATTTCACTTAACTATCCTTATATCCTGTGAAAAAACATTTCAAAAAATTGGGATGAGTATAAAACTCAGTGAAGAATATAAATAAAGAAAGCAGTCAAGTGACAACATAAACACCAATAAAACCCATAATCCTAAAAAATAATATGTATAGAATCATCATGTAGTTTCCTTGGGAAATATTAACCATATCACTCTTACATCCACCCTTACACATGTAATAACCTTTTGGTCAACTTCCATCTCCGGAATACCCAATGAATTAGAGAGTTATAATTGGTCCCATCCATCATAACTTGAGCTATAATGGGTTAGAAAACATATATTGAGATATAATGGGCTCAACCCAAAATAAATAATGTCCAAATAATATATCATGGTAAAAAAGTATCATGAAAATTAAAAGAAACCACTTATTCCATATACAAATATTGAAAATTCAATCCATTTGAAATTTTTTACAGTGAGTTTTAAAGAAAATTTAAAAAGAAAGTACCTTAAAATATAAATGGAGTGAACATTAATAGAATGCAATGAATATGTGTATACTCTATAAAAACACATATTAAAAAATAATATAAAAAATCATTACACCAATAATCATAATACACATAATTAAAAAATATGATGGTTAACCCATAGAATGGAAATTGGGTTAAGATTTCCCTTACCTTGGGTTATTCTTACTTTTATATTTTTAAAACCTCATTTATAATGGTTAAAAGAGTGATATTAATATATTAATGAAACATATTAATGTTTATAACACCTTTTATGATCATTTTACAACATCATTCGACACATTTATCTGTAATATTTTGTTATTTACATTGATTTGGGTGTGTTCATTACATGGATTCCATGATCGGTTCATGAAGGGTATTCCTATCGATTGGAACTGAAACGTTAGAATAGGAATAGAATGGTATTTACATATTTCCATAATAATAACTTACACCACTTATCATTCTGGTTTCTGAAATGAAGATAATTCATAAATTAAAACATTATTGATATTTGTTTAGGTCATTTTGGTGACTCTTCAATCGTAATAACTCATTTTGTATTATAATTTAATCATATGTGTAAGAAATGATTCAAGAACATTATATAAGATATAATAAATTAATTATAATCTGGTGAAACAATATAAATGGTTTCATGACCATCCATGAAATATTTAAAATAAATAGAAATCACATCGTATTGGATGTTGATAAATCTGCACCTCATGGAAGGTGTTTTAATTTGCTAAATAAGTGGGGGAGGAGAAGAAGTATAATGATGAATATTCCTTAAAAATGATGAAATGAAGAAAATTTATGATACTGGATAATTCATGCCTATTGGATAGGGTGATATTAGGAAATAATAAGAATATAAAGGAACTCAAAATAAAAGAATAGTTGAGAAATCTCTTATGAAAATTCAGCAGCCTAATGGCTATGTAACGTGGTTTTACAAAACATTAAAAGAGGGGGGATGGGGGTCACCCATACAAAAATGAATCATAATAAATTATAAATTATGGATAAAATAAAAATAAAAATATGGTACGGAAACTAGAAAGTTATACTACAAAAAAGAGAACTTGAATGGAAAAACAGTAAAGTTGAGAGTTCTCTTACCTTGTAGAGTATCTCCTTAGACATGATGTTTGGGACATTGAGGGCTTGAGGAAAATTTGGTGGGACTAAAAGGTAGATATTAATCCCATATATTCATTGATGATGAATTTATAATTGATGGAATGATGTAATGGGATGGGATTTATAGCAAAAGTTAGGGAATATTTTATAATTTTCTAAGGGACGCCTCATTAGTGGTTTTTCCAAAACCATGGGATTTCCCATTGTATTTTACCATTGTATTGGCCACTTGGGACACATAATATCTTATTTTACAGTAAATAAGTCTACAATAATTATTAAATCATTATTACATCATTAATTATATCATCAAACACACACAAACTCAAAACTCCATTTCTACAATTCACTGAAAATTGAACTATTTCTGAAATGTCCCAAAATTTAACCCTAATGATTTTTCAAGGTTTAAAATTCAAAAATGAACTCCATTTATTGAAAATAATTTCATAAATATTATTAATTTAATTTTCAAATAAAATCATACTTAATTTAAAAATTAGCAATTTTAAATCTATTATTTCTTTTATATCACATTGAAAAATTAACCAAGATGTCATAATCTTAAAGCCTTAAGAATGTAAAATAATAATTCAATTTAATATTAATCTTGGTCATATTAAAATTCATATAACTATTCAACATGTTATTTTACTATTCACCAGACAACAAGTTGGTTCCATCAGACTCCAAATAACAAACTGAACACAATTATAGATGATCATTTTTTAAAATTCAAATCATAGAAGCAACAAATTATGATTAAAGGATATTAATAAATATATATTTAAAAAAATATTTCATGCATTTATATTATTTTTTAAAACCTTAGAGTGTTTCATTATCCCCACCTTCTAGAAATTACATCCGTTCAATTTTATTTACTCATTAATCAAGTGTGGGTACCTTTTTCTCAGAGCATTTTCAGATTCCCATGTTTCTTCTTCAATCATGTGGTTTATCCAAAAAATGTTTACCTGGTGGATTACCTTATTCCTCAATAAATGTATTCTTTGATCAAGAATCTGAACTGGGTTCTCTTCATAAGAATGGTTCTCTTCCAGGTGAACTACTTTTGGGCTCAAGATATGAGATGAATCTGGCACATACATCCTAAACTTCGAAACATGAAAGAAATTATGTACCTAAGATAAACTTGTTGGCAATTGTACATGGTATGAAACTGGTTTAACATTCTATAAAATTTCAAATGGATTGATGGATCGCAGAATTATCATTCCTTTCATAACAAAATGTATAGCATTTCTCCAACGAGATATTTTAAGTAAAACATTGTCACATACCATGAAAGATAAGTCTTTCCTTCTGTTATCGGCATACCTTTTCTAACTTCTCTGATCTGTCCTCATGTACTGTTGCATCATCTTCACTTTTGCAGTCACTTCCTCTACTAATTCAACTCCCATAAACTTTATTTCCTAGACATCATCCCAAAAAGCTAGAGTTTGACACTGCTTCCCCTAGAAAGCCTCAAAATGTGCCATATATATAATGGAATTAAAATTATTATTATAACAAAACTCGACTTAATGAAGATATTTATCCCAACGTCCTAGGTAGTCTATTGAACATTATTTAAGCATATCCTCAAAATACTGAATTTTTCATTCTGACTACCCATCATATTGATGATGAAAAGCTGTACTAAAATTTAATTTCTTTCCTAGTGTCTTCTAAATCCCATTCAAAATGGTAGAGGTGAAACTGGGATCCCATTCAGATAAAATAGAAATATTAACTCCATGTGACCTAAAATTATCTTTTAGTTATAGACAAGAGAGTTGATCTAATGACATTTTATCTCGAATAGAAAGGAACTGTATAGTTTTTTTCAGCCAATCAACAATAAACCAAATCACAATGTTACCTCGATAATTATTAGGTTGTCCCAACATTAAGTCTATTGATATATTCTATTATTTCCACTTTGGCACTCGAAATGGTTGATTCATCTACTTCAATAACTACCACTCTACTTTAACATGTTGACTTTCAGAATATTTCCCTGTAAATTCTGCAATATCCTGATTCATTCCATCCCACCGGTAATACCCCCAAAGGTCTATGTACATATTAGTACTTCCAGGATTAACTGAAAATGGAGAACTATGATTTTCACACAAAAACATTCTTTAACTAGGATTAAAAATGCACACCCAACCTCTTTACCAATCATAAAATACAATATTAAGCAAGGTTAAATTCTGGAAACTTGCATATTTTATACAATTATACCTTTTTGTAGCTCACGATCTTCCTTCTACGGTTGCTTAATTATATTTTATATTGATGTGTCCACTAAAACCTAAAACAAAACAAATTTATTCCCTACACTAACAACTTATATGCCCAAATTTATCAAATCATTAATCAAATGATCATGTTCCAAATGTAACATGGTTAATGATGCATGATGTTTTAAACTCAAGGAATCTGCCACATTGCTTTCGTTTCCTGGGTAGGTATTGATCATGTAATAATAATCCTCTGTCAATTCAATTTTTCTTCTCGTCCTCATGTAGAATTCATTATAATTGAATTTATACTTTCGACATTAATAGTGAGTATATATTTGACATTTGGGTCTATATAAATGGTGCCTCCAAATTTTCATAGCAAAAAACCACAACAACCAATTCCAAATAAAGTGTGGGAAAATTTAACTCATGAGGATTTAGTATTATTAAAGCTTAGGAAATTACCTGATCATTCTATATTAGAACACAACCATGTCCCTTTATCTCATTTTCTCTCACCCATTGGTAAGTTTTGAATTATCCCCACTAACACTATGGATAGAGGATTATAAGGATTGAATAGTTTTTTTTTTCAGTTTTTAAGTTTATATAACATAAATTAATTAGTTAATTGATTATAAAACAAGAAATACATTACAAATAAATGATCCTCAGGTTCCATGTGGCGATAGTCATGGTCATTCCATGATAGCCACCCACTAATCCAATCATTCCATGACTAAACCCCTGTACATTTGGAATAGATTTACTCTATATAACATCATCATCATACCAATATATCATTACTAACTCCCCACACCTTTTTGTCATTATCTATGTCATAAAATCAATGTTACAACTGCCTTTTTCTCTACTTCTGATAGATAACACATACATATATACTTAAAGCTTAAAAACACCTAAAATGATGAAAAGGATATATGAACTATAAAATAATATTAGTGAAAATATTTTCCAAAAAAATAAATATTACAAACTAAGGTGAAAAAAAAAGATTTACCCAATTGCTGTATAATTTTTTTAATGGCTAAAATGATGAATGAAAAAGCATGATAGGTTTCATGATATTTGATTATTCAAAGTGAAATTTTATTGCATTAATAAATTATACTTAAATTTAAACCTATTACATAACTGAAATTAAAATGGAAGGATATCATATTAGATTTTATGTTTGTTCTATAAATCAATTCATCAAGTCACAATGCTATTTTCATGATTTTGGATCATCTTATGAATTTGACTTACTTTATACCCATTCAGGAGTTATATTTAGAATAATATCATGGTTTGTTAAATATAAAATATGAAATAAGAATTCATTGAATTATTTGTTATATCATAATATATTGAGATATATATTTTACATGGTTATTCTTAAGTGGTTGTAAAATGGATAATTTTCTCTATCAAACATCAGTATAACATAATATCCCTATATTGAAGGTAATAAAAATTGACCATAAAATGTTTAATGGATATTATTTGATCTTTTATGATAGTTTTTGGGAAATACATGTAATATCATAATTATATTATGGGATTTTTTATTTCTATATCTTTCCAAAATAGATTCAAATTAAAAAATTAATGAATTGAATATAAGACAATTTTAATTATTTAATTGTTTAGATGAATGGGGAGTGAACACTCTATTAATAAATAGTATTTTGAAAGAGATTAAATATAAGGATAAAATTATTTAGAAGTTAATATTGAAAACCTATTGTTAGTACAATTTATATTTTTTTTGTAAAATATGGCCTATCGAGTTTTTAATTGAATGTTAATCCCTTATTTATATGTAACCATTATAGAGAAATAGACAACTGAGAATGAAAATAATCTTGGAAATATGGTATATGAATATTTTTATATTATTTTTTATATTATAAAGGTTGTGTACTATTAAATATTCCGAAAAAGGGATTCCATAGTACATGGGGTTTTTCGTGTTTCTCAATTAATATTATAATTTATAATATGACCTAATATGATCAAAATATAACCATTATTGAATAGATGATTTAGACATTTTATTATTTGGAGAATATCATGTGGGGATGGATCTTTCCAATGGTGTATGTGTTATGTTATTATGGAATATATTAATAGGGATGATTATTGTGAGTGAACCATATATGATTTCTATTGACAATTATATTTATATACGATAGATCCTAGTTATTTTCTAGCAGATATTCCCTATGGTGGGGAAAATTTTAATAACCCCAAATATTTATATAACTTATCATTTGACTTTTGTGTTTTTTAATGTCAACATATGTTGTTATAAGTTCATTTAATATTGATCATAATTTATGGTAAAAATTATATATAAATCTATAGGTCGTATTGGATTTATAAATATTCCAATTGGATAAATATTTTTTTGAATAATTTTTAAACCATTTTAAATACAATGATAGGTTGGGAATTTGTTTAAGGAAAAGTTAATTTCATTTATAAATAACATATAGGGTTTTAATGGTGATTATATTATTATTTTCAAATATTGATACATTCATATTTTTAATGTCAAAATTAATGTGTGAAGATGGAGATAGTTTAGTGTGTTTCAAGAAAAAATCTCCAGAAAATTAGTTAGTATTAGAAATCCTCTTCTTGAGGATAAAACTATAAAAGATTGTAAATCTAAGGGTATATCATGATGTTGGAAGATGATTTATTACTAAAAGGGATAATAGTGAGTGAATGTCAAAGATAAAGGTATATCTTTTGATATTCTAAAACCATAGGTTCCAAAAGTTATCATTCTATAAGAAGAAACTTATCGGTTTATAATGAATTCATTAACTAAACCTATTTTAACATAATGGAATAAATTTCATAATATTTTTGAAAAAGTTTATGAGAATAAATGTCCAAATCATGTTTTTAAACTATTTTCAAGTACATGTTATTTCTGGATTTTTTGAGAACTCATCTTATGGTTTGTTAAGTATGAAAATTCAAATGGAGTTACACTTGGATGAAGTTAATGGGTGTACCCATATTTAAATACTAGAGTTTTTCTTGAAATTATATTTATAGAAGAACAAAATTACACATATGGTGAAGATTGTATATATGTTAGAAGACAATATTTTTGAATATATTCCATGAATGTGAAGTTGATGTGAATTTTGATTATGATGGATGAAGAAAAACACACAACTGAAGGATTGGTTGACACATTATTCAAAGATAATATTTTAACTATGTTCATATATAAGATAAAGTGTCTATAATTTCAGAATCTTCATTGAGACAAACCTTAAAGAAGACTGTTATATATTTATATATGTTTCAAGTGGTTAAGAATCTAGAAAAAGAAAATTAACCACTATTATATGTAAGAGTTATATACTCGAAGAACAAATTTACTCAAAGAGATATGGATTCGATAAATAATACACATTTCATTAAAACTAATGTTTTTTTTATGTCAAATGAGATCCCTAGATGGATATTATAAAATATAAGTTATTTAATTATATATAAATATTTAAATATAACAAAATCATGGAGGTTATATAATCATCTATGATTAATGTTGTTTAAAATTATTAAAATAAAAAATTACTCATGAAAACGTATTTTTTCAAATTATAATCTATTTAATCACATAGTGAGAAGGTAATTAGTGAGTTTGGAGATTTATAGAATTGGTAATGTTTATATATATTTATTATATATTTTAATATTTTATGTAATATGAAATTGGATTCATATTAGAATATTTTGGGATGTGATGAGTTTTTCTATAACTATGGATATCCAAGAGAAGTAGATTAGTGAATGATGAAAGCATACTCCCTAAGGTGGATTTTAAAGATTATACTAGGGATATTGAGGATTATCTTGAAAAATCATTTACTAGAAGGACGTATAAAAGTGGAATATGAAATTGAGATGTCTAATGAAACAATATAAAATAATAGGGAGTTAGTAATGATGATGACATCAACTGATATAAAAACAAAAGAGATAGAGTACTGAAAATATAATTAACCATCCCATATGAGGTGATAGATTATAAAATTAGGGGATATTTGTTTATAAAAATAATTGATAAAAAAAATTTGTAGTTAAAGTGTATGTTATTTGATTTGAATATTTAAGGTATTTAAATGTGTAAATTTTCCATTGTCCAAGAGATTATATGAATACTAAGAGAAAAATATAAATAATTTATAAATGAGTGGATCATATGTTGAGATGATTATAAGTAAAGTAGATTTAGAACATATTTAATTCAGTTGTGTTAATGTTATGTATATTGGAAGATGAATCAGATGGTGACATTTCACAATCTATATTCTGAAAAATGTGTAGAAGTAATAGAAGAAGAAATTTTGACCTTAGGAGACATGTCCGACTTATTTGAAAGATAATATTTATTTATATTACTGAGTAATGTAAAGGTAGAGTTTAAACTCAAAGAAGATGTGAGATGGAGTCCATATAAGAATGATCTTGATTATATGGATGTTTTAGTACCAGATTTTGCAATGAGGATTTCCTAATCATTTAACTAAACTCTATGTCAATTTTTTGATGATCATATAAACAATGGAATACAAATAAAATGAGTTTAAATCATGAATGATAATAAAACTTGGATATGATGAATGATTCTAAATAATTAAAATGACATTGATGAAGAACTATATTTCACTGATGATTCATAATTTTATGAATAAAATAAATTTAGTAGTGTCCACTATAATATAGAATATGATTTTAGAAAAAAAACCATGATAATTAGGGGAGTTAGTATAAATTTGTTTTTGATAATTACTTCAATTGGAAATTTTTATTATCAAAAAATTAATGTTAATAATTATTAGAGATGAGGATTTTTAATGTTAAGAAATCCAATGTTAGTGTTCTTGGAAAAATATTTAGTAATAACCTTAAAAAGATATGAATTTTTTATTATATGATGAAGATGAATTTCTAGAAACATTGGTTCAATGAGTTATAGAGTACAAATTGCTAACATTGTCCTAAATGACATTCATAATTTTAGGGACTTGATGTTATAGAAACAAATAAAATTTTAAGATATTTTTATAGGCTGTTAAAGAGTATTATTTATAAATAAGATCCTTATTTTCTCAAATAGGTACATATTATGATATTTGGGGATTTTTCTTATTAGGTAGTTTGGAAGGAACCATTGTAAACTGGTTGAAAGTAGTCTAAAGAACCATTCAGGAGACTATAAACTTCATGCAGTTTTTATAAATATCCTTTCATAATATATTAATACCTTTTAAGGGGATATATATTAGTATTCAAATGTATATTACAGTGGATATCTATTTCTAGGGATTAAACCATACATAGTAATAAGTAGATACCAAAATTACAGTAAAACCTAGAAAAAATATCTTGTAATAACCTAAATATAATTTATATCTTACATGTGGTGTGAATTTGTTGGTGATAAATTTATATCAATTCATCAAAAAGGTTGAACATTTTAAAATATAATGTAGGGAAAATATAATTGTAATGAATCAAGAAAATATGTAATTAACTATTTCTCCCCCGCTTAGAGTTATGTCATGATTCAATTATATCATAATGTTGTATTAGATATGATCAAGGTTTTACCTAACTAGATCTATATTTGTTATTCCATTGGAATTATTTTCATTAAATGAAATGAATATTTCTAGAATTCATTGAGATTCATTTGTTATAGGGAAAACATAAGTTATTTATGATAATATTATCATGTAATTATCAACCAAAATAAGGAAATATAGGGAGAAAATATTTATTAAGAAGTTAGGATTGATAACTTATCATAAACAATAGAAGGTGGATTCACCGTTACTAAAGGAAGACATTGTAATTACTAACCCCATGAAGTCTGGATCTAGGGCGTTACTTTTTTACATTAGCATTATTATAGGGAATCAAATCCTAAATTACGTATCCATTTAGCATTTTAGAACCATATTAAATACATGGTATACATGTTATATTAGGAAATAAAAAATAAAACATGATACAAAATATAATTAAATGAACAGAATATTTGGAAGATATTTCAAAAATATTTGTTATTAATATCATGAGGAAAAGCAACAAAATAAGTGTGATATAAAATTCTCAATATGGGTAATCATATTGGAAAAAAATAATGAATCAATGATAATAATAAACATGGAATTGTAAATAATTGAGAACACAATCCATATAAATATCTGGATAAGGAATAAAAAATTTGGCATCATAGATAACTGAAACACATTCTATTTAATCAATAAAATAATAATTAAATACATCCATATATAATGTTAAAGAAAAAATTTCATGCATAATAAAAATAACTTAATTCAAAATGATATAATTTCTTAATTATTGGACATCTTGATTCCGAGGAACATGCTAAATTTACCATCAAGATCTATCCTCTATATAGTTTCAAACATACAGTGTCTAAATACATCTGATTTTCCAAACCAATTTTATCTCATAATACTGTCGATGCATTAAGGGGCTTGCATTAACCAGTCCCTAACCCATGTAGAAATTTTATAAAGAATTCCTCATATATAAAATACTCAATTTAAATATTGAGAAACAATCCTTATCATAAAGTACCAATATTGGGTGAATGATATGGACTTATCAATATCTCCCCAATTAATCAAATGACTTTAAAATTGAACACTATATGTATAAAATGGTATACTGTTTAGGAAATAATAATATCTATTTAATGATAATATAGAAATTTAAGATAAATTAAATGTATAATAAATATTATCATAAAGAAGTGATTGTTTCCAGAGAAGTCTAACAATAACAAAAAAGTGATATTGTAATGATAACTTTTACAACGTGGTAATTTTCAAGTCAAATCCCATTGGGTGTGATAGATTAATTTTAAAAATAAAATAACATGAATTATGAGTGTATAGTTATATTAAATGAAAAAATGGGTAGTACATACACCACATTAGTGATAATTGGTGAATAATAATAAGTAATTCTCAATATAATGTAAATTGAGATTAATTCCCTTACGTTACATCATATTTTGGTTTAATTCCCATTAATCTCATGTATAATTGTTTTAATCGTATTATTAACTCATAAAATAAAAATATTAATTCTGATAAAATAATATATAACCTTTTTTAAACATCTCATTATCTTTTGGTTATTAACCATTCATTATTTTTTTCGTGTGTTAATTGGTGTGTATTTCGAATATGTTTTGACTTGTTAGTTTTCATTCATATTACATATATAATTATTTCACCATATATAGACTATTAAAAATGATTTAGATATTATATATATTCATTATATATTTATTTATATTGATCCATAAAATTTGGAGATATGAAATAAAATACCCCTTTTATGAAGACTATATGCCATATGTACTCATGAACATTGTTTTTATTTTCTTGTCATATATAAATAATATTAATTGAATGATATATTTTTAAATTATAATTATAGTATCATATTAATTTATTATTAAAAAAATATGTTTATTAAAACTATCCTTAATAAATACCATATAACATGTGAATGAATTGCAATGCTTTGAGGAGGAGCCAGTCCACAAGCCTACAAATTAAGCTATCATTTTTCATAAAATTGGAAAGGATAAAATTGTGTGCTATATATTTATTATAGAAGAATAAATACATTATAAATATCAAATATCTTATATATGATCAATAAATCCATCATTATTCCCAACTAAGAAATGTTTAAATTTAAAAAATAATGACATCGGTTCGTGAGGTCGTAATTCATCACAAAAAAAAATGATTGTATGTACCATTTGATGGAAGTGTATGAAGCTGTAGGTAAAAATATTATCATAAAAACATCTATGTATAATATAGAAAAAAAAATTTATATATTTATTATATAATAATAATTAAAAGAGTGGTGAAATAAATAAAACAAAAGTTCTTTTTGAAGAACACTACCTCTTTTCAGGTAACTCCTTTTGGTTTATGCAAACAAATATGCATGGTTTTTTTTCTGACCCAACGGATAAATATATAATGATGTAAGAGCTTTTAAATATTATTTTGGATGGTTTTATATGATCTAGAGTTGGTTGATATGTGTGAAAAAGTGAGGGGTGAGTGCCCTTTTATAACTTTGGGAGAGGACTCGTCGGGTAATATTGAAAATATTTTTATTCTCCCCAAGTCAATATAATTAAAGAGGATTAGATAACACTAATAATTATATCCTTGTGGTCTAAGATGTAAATATTTAATGAAAATTGATGTTTGAAAAGTGTAGGGTCATTTTAATACTTTATATTCTACGTATGGTTATTAAGTAAACTCATCTTTACATTAATCGCTATAATTAATTATAACTATGTTCACTAATTACATTAGTAAAATACTATGTTTCAATTATTAAAAATAATTTTTTTTATGATGATTCCACATATTTAATCCAATTTTATAAATTAAAATCGCATATGTGAACAAAATTAAATTGAAAATAATCCCACAAATGTGATGGGAAATAAGGTTTCAATATTGAATATAATCAGAAGTTCACTATGTATTTTATATATACATTCAAAATAAAAATGATTAAAATTAAATAAATTGTATTAATATATTTAAAATTTATCTAATAAATCTTTCAAACCAATTAAAAATATAATTGAACGATTTAAATTTTTTAGACGAAAAGCCAGTTTTCAATTAAAATTCATTATTTTTCATTAATCCTCATAAAAATTTAACACGACATGAAAATAAAAAGACATAAACATAATATAATTTTGAAATACCTCATTAATAAATGAATTTTATTTTTCATATAAAATTTATAAAATTCCCCAACTTTATTTTAAAAATTGGTTCTCAATTAAAAGGAAGAAAATATACCTTTTTAAAAATAAATCTTCCTATGTAGAAAATTATATTTATTCTTATCTTATTCCTAAAAAATATATTTGATGAATGTGAAAAATATTTTATTGAATATATAATATTTATATTTAATTAATATCATTCACTAATATTATGAAATTTAATTATTTAAGGAAAAGTTTCTTAGGGAGTATAAACATAGTTTTTTATACAAACCTATCTTTTATATTCTATTAGTATTTTATCAGAACTAATTAATTGGTTACTTTTGAATTCATCCATATATTTTTATAACTTAGTTAATAATTTTTATAAACACCATTTTAACAACTCTATTTTATCTAATTTTATTAAATAATAATAATTTTATAGTATATTTTTTTTTGGTATAACTCGGTCTAGGGTAAAATAAATGTTATTTAAAGAACTCAGTATTGAGTGTAACTCAAGACGAATTAGTGTTTGTGTGTGCAATGAGGTAATTTTAGTTTTTTATATAGCATAATATTACTTGTTTGTTGCATATAAAGATACCTAGGAATAAAATTATATTTATTCTAAAACAAAAAATATTTTAAAGTATTAGGGTGTCACATTCTCCCTTAAATAATTTATGTCTCTACAATTCAAACTTGATCTCAGTTATTGGGGTTTGGTACTTGAAAATAATATTATTTAAAATCCCACATTGTAAAAGGTTTAATTAAATATCCTATTAATAAGGTATATATAGAACTAATAATTTCACATAACTTGGATCGCATGTAAGAGAATATAGGGGGAAATGAAAACATGGACCTGGATGAAAAGTGTGAATAACTATAGAAATTTGTTAATACATAGTAAGTGATCAATGAAAATTTAAGGGCCCCGAAACCATAAATTTATGGTGATTTAAATAGCCATTTGATTAATAAAATATGAATACAATTTGATATATTTTTTTATTTCTAAATCATATTCCTAGAGTTTAATAATTCTTTCACCCTTTATGAATATATGAAAATATATTTTTCTATTTTATAAACACAATATTATCATTTTATGGTGCCTTGAACAATTTATACTTCATTTCATATCATTTGATGTATTATTTTATGATGTAATACATTAATATCTAAATGATTTTGCAAATATCAAATTAAACTCTTTCATATATGCTATAATTTTCTAAATGATTTTGTTCCGATACTTTAGAAAGTGTTTAACTGATTTTTAAAAATGAACTTATTAGACAACAAGACATGGCTCTTAATTATAACATACCAAACATGAAAATAACTT
The DNA here is from genome assembly GCA_963277665.1 of Viscum album. Classification (NCBI taxonomy): domain Eukaryota; kingdom Viridiplantae; phylum Streptophyta; class Magnoliopsida; order Santalales; family Viscaceae; genus Viscum; species Viscum album. The sequence goes on from OY728137.1 coordinate 388,185,386, forward strand.
CATTTTGTGTTCTCTTGAAATTTCATAATAACATGAATAATAATAAAAAATATTTTTAAACAAGAATTATTATTTATTTTTCAAGAAAACAAATGGTTATTGTATATATTATTTAAAATCAATAATGATGTACACTATATCAATGATACAATGAAGAAATTTTTCCTCAAACCATCAAACAGTTCCATTATTGATGGTATTATCCAATTCAATTGATCTAAATAAATTATCTATTTATTCTTACATCATTCTCTCAGTGTGATAATCTTATTAAGGGAAATATTTCCCTAAAAAAGTGTTTTCCAAATATTTTACCTTTCCACTAGATAACGTTTTTGTCACAATTAAACAAATTTTTGAGAATCATTAGTGAAATAATGAAGATGTATAATCCTTGAATATTTCATTATCCATATAACCACTAAATTGATGATAAAATACTCAACTAAAATAATTATTGAATCTAAATAGAATATTATTAATCATTCCTCTGCAATTGTGGTAATAGAACAAGATTAACCGTGATCCATTAGAGTCTATTGAGGTGTATTATCTGGATGCTTTATAAATTAATTTGTATAGTTCCCCATATCCTTTTAGTTTCAACACTGAATAGTTTCTTATTTTATTCTTCCTATTTCATTATTTAGAATGGTGACACTTATCTCCAAACTTATAATATACTCTTAATACCTTCATGCATTTACTAGGGTGACTCCATCCATAATTATCACTTGTGGGGAAATAAATTTTTCTCTTCTTTCATTTTCCCAAATTTTTCACAACTGTAGGCTTCTTCTTGTGATTACCTATGAATCCCTAATACTTATATAACTCTTTAAATATATTGTTAGAACATGATAATGTGTCCTCATATGATGAAAATGTTTTGGAGACTAGTTCTTTTCAAAATATTGGCTTAACCCATAAATGATTTGATCCTTATCACTCTTTCGAAAATGTTCGTTGGTGAGGTTTGAATTCCTTCTACAATTCTCCATTTTTAAATAAATACATACAACATATTAGATAATATAATTATGAAAAATATTATATAATCCAAAAACTACTTAAATACAAAACTTAAATTAAAAAACATTTGTGTATCTAACCACATAATAATAATAATGGATTCGGTGGGATGTTATTATATAATTATCATCCATGTCTATCAAAGGATTATATTCATTAATATTTTTTTTTGAAATCTAGTTTCCAAGGATTCTAATAAAGTTCTATGATACCAACAATAAGTCTCTGGCCCTATAAGATCAAAGTTTGTGCCCCTATTTATTACATATTTTTTATTATAATGAATAAAATCTTGGTTAAATTATCAATTTAACTGTATTGTAAAACCATATTATATACATGATACCCATATTTATTTTGTAAATATAATATAAATAATCACTATTAATAAATTTAAATGAATTTCATCTTTTAAATCTCAGACATATATTCCTTCTTCATATCATGAGGAAAGGAAACAAAATAAGGGTGCGCTCAAATGCTTAGTAAGGGTAAGTACAGATAATGAAATAATTAATAAATTTAAATAATAATGTTGTAATTGAAATTAACTAAGCACATGAGGAATATAAATATCTTGATAATTCATAATCAATATGTCATGGTGGATAACCAAAACACGTATCATTTTACAAATAATCTTCAAATAGAATTCATCCATAGATAATTTAACATAAAAAATGACATGGATAATAATAATAACTAAATTATTAATAAATTCAATACATAATTATTAGTCCCTATGATTCCCAAGAATAATACACCATTACCTTCAGGATCTATCCTTAAGATAGTTTAGAACATACTAGGTAAAAACACATCAGATTTGGCTAATTGATTTCTTCCCATGAGACTACTGATGAATTCATGGGCTTTCATTAACCGATCTCCAACCTATTTATTCCATTTTAAGATAATTCTCCATATATATAATAATAAATTTAATTAATTAAAAACAATACTTATCATAAAATATCTATATTGATTAACTGATATGGATTTATTAATATTTCCCCAATTAATCAAATAACTATCAAGGTTAACAACCTATGTAAAATGTTCTGTGGTTTAGGAAAAAATAATATTTATTGAAAGATAATATTATTATTTAATAAATAATAACAGTATAATGTAAATGACAATAAGGATCTTATTTTTTCAAGTGAATGTTAATAATTACAAAAGAAAGTGATATCAGAAATATAACTTTTACCACTTTCTAATTATCATGTTAAACCCCCTTGGATGAGATACATCATAGTGAAACAAAAAATACCATAATATATCATTTAATAATGATATAAAATGATAATATATAAGTATATACACCATATTAAACTGAATTGGTTCATAACAAAAAAATAAGTTTCAATTGAAGGTAAACTCTAACAAAATCATTTACCTTACACCCCCTATTGGTTGAACACATTTTAGTATAATATATAATGGTTTTAATCATGTTATTAAATCATAAAAACCCATATTAATGTTTATAATATCATTTATAGTCCTTTTATAACAAATCATTATTTGTTTGTTAATATTCATTCATTATTTTCATTGTTTCGGGTGTTAATTTTCATGTATTTTGTATATTTTGACATTTTATTTTTCATTCACATTACATATATCAGTATTTAATCATATCATGAATATAAAAAAAGTTTTATATATCATACATAATCATTATATATGTATTTTGAGTAATCTATAAAATTTTTAGATAAGAAGTGAAATAAACCATTCATGGGGATGGTAGGTCATGCGTTTGTATGAATGTTGTTTCATTTTCTTATCATACTAAAATAATTAAAATTAAATTATCTATTTATATATTATAATTCTACTAACATATATATGTAATATAAGTCACTTATTTCTATTAAAACCAACATTAATATACTCAATATGAGCTGTGAACAAATCACACCACTTTGAGGAGGTGGTAATCCACAAACGATGTTATATTTCTTCCAAAAATAGAAATCATGAATGTATGTGTTATATAGTAATTATATAATAATAAATAAAATATAAATATCAGATATATAATATGTTAAAAAGTCTATCATTATTCCCAACCTTGAATGGTGGAAAGGGGATAAAGAAATACATTAGTTCGCGTGGCTGTAGTCCTCCACAGAGACGAAAGATGATCATGTATCCCATTTTATCAAAGTGTGTGAAATTTTAGGTCAAATATTAGAATAAAAACATATAATTGTATTGGAGACACATATATTATTATATAATAATTACAAAAGAATAATTAAGTTACTATATAAAGAAACAAAACTAATTTTCTCATTGTAGAATGTTACCTATTTTTCTAGTAAATACTTTTGGTTTATACAAAAATACTTCTTTGGTTTTATTTCTACCAAAATTAAGGATTTTAAAATTTGGTGAGGGTTTTTGGGAAATTATTTGGACATATTTCTTAGAATATAAAAGGGCATAATATGTGGAAAGAAGTGAGGGGGTGGGGTGAGTTCCCTTTTATAAATGAGGGAGATAAGACATTAGGTATTCTAGAAAATATTTGTGTTCTTCACATGTTTATACCAACCTAGAGGCTTTCCTAACATAAAAAATTATATTAATGAAGGTTTAAGGAGTAAATATGGCCATCCAATGGGCTGGTTAAAAGTTTAGCGTTATAATTAAAACTTGTATTATAAGTTTACTCATTTTTTTACATTAAATATTTCTTTTAATTTTAACTACTTTCACAAATTAATTTTTTAAATAATTAAGTTCGAATTATTAAAAATATTAATTTTTCTGATTCCAAATATTTAATCCATTTTTTCTAATTGAAATACTATATGTGGTGGAAATTAATTTAAAATTATCCCCATAGACATGATGAGGATGCATTTTTTAGTGAAAATTTTTAAAAGGTTACTGTGTTTTTATACTTAAATTCAATATAAATATGATTATAATGACATAAATTTAATTAATATATTTAAATTTGACCTAATAATACATTAAAAACATTGATAATTATAATTTAACACTGTGTTATTTATTGTAAAATTTACTTTAAAAATAAAATTCATCAATTTTCATTATTCATAAAAAAATTAAACTTCACAGAAAAATACCAAAGTGTCACCCTAAGATAATTTTTACATCATGATTTAAAAAATGAATTTTATTTTTTCATTTCAAATTTTTAAAAGATAAAAATTTTATTTCTAAATTTGGTGCACCATTAAATGGTGGAAAATCTACCTTTAGAAACATATATAATTTTATTCATGAAATTGGATTTTTTAATCTTATGCATAATTAGTATATTTTATGAATGTAAAAATCATTTGAGAGAATATAAAAAATATTTTTCCTATTAAAAGGAGTAAATACTTCCTTCAGAAAAATTAAATCATTTAGAACTATTAATTAATATAATTTACTAAAAAAAGAACCTTTCTAAGCATAAAAATGGTAATTTATACAGTCATTTATTTTATATTATATTGGATTATATATAATTACTTATTAATTTTTTACCAATTAATTAATCAATATATTTTTATAAGTTATTGAATAATATTCATTATTTTCAATTAAATATAAAGGTTTGGTCTTATTATCTTAAAGGCTAATATTTTAATAATATTCTAATGTTGGGTAAATCTCGGTCTTCATTGGAATGCAAGATATTAAAGAAACTTTACATTATTTTTAAAACATCCCAACATAGTGTCATGAGTGTATTTATATAATCTCAATTTTTTCATTAGCATAAGAATAAATTGGTGTCGTATTTAAAGAAAACTAAAAATAGAATTATATTAATTATTAAATCAAAAATGTTGTAATTTGTTGTGGTGTTGTAATCAAAGTGGTAATTATTTCGATAAATCTTACGATAATGATCCTATAGAAGAATCATGTTTTATTTGTAAAGAGTGAGACCCTATAAAATAAATTTATAATTTCTATTATGAAAACAATTAATAATTTTTATGGATCTATTTATATTTTCCCTTAAATATTTTATCTAATAATTAAACTAAATGCTGATAAAACATATATGGATTCCGAAGATGATAAGATAGGTAATTCATTTGTTAATAATTTTTATAAGTGTAAAACTCTCATTAAACATTTTGAATTCAAGGAAAAATTCATATCACTTTACAATAAATGGTTTTCTCATGATGAAGAGTAATTTAATTGGAGTGTTTTGAGAAAGTGTATATTAATAAAATTTTCGAAAATAATTTAACCATGAGATTGATGAAACGCATAAAATTCATTTTATTTCATATGTTCATAGATTTAAATCAATAAAAAATTGGTAAAGGATCTATAAATATCCATACACTTGAAGTATATAATAAATGATGATCAATTTTAAAAGTTGAATAAATAAAGCTGAAAGATAATTTATTCTATTATAGCTAAGATAATACCGTAAATTTATTGTGGTTTGTACTTGAATTTGTATTTTGAAATATAGAAGGATGTTTTACTAAAACATCTCAATAGGTTGATATAAGAATTTATTTCATGAATAAATACATAAAAATTCATATTTTTGAGAATACTAAATTTGGTGACCCAAAGTGACTGAAATTATTGAATGATAAATTCTATGCATGATCATTGAAAAAGATAAAACATGGTTCTAGGTATTTTATGTTCACTAATACGATTTCTTTGAATAGTTCGTGTAAAAAATTGATATTATCAACACATATTTGCGAAGAAAATTTTGAGAAACCCCCCACTTTAGGAAAGATTTATGTGACCTTGTGTAAGAGGAGAAGTTACCCACAAGGGGTATAAAATGATAGAGGTTTTAGTTTTAAAAAAAACGTAAATTATATAATTTCGATAAACATTCAATGGAATAAAATACTAATTTCTATATAATATTGGTGTTGTTAATAATTTAGGAATAATTCCATTTAATGATGGAATAAAATTAATATTATTGAAATAATAATAATTTTTACATCATGGGAATTAAAAACATGATAAAAATTTATTTAAGATGAATGAATGAATAAAAAAGGTAAAACTATTTACTTTCAACAGATTTGAATATCATGAGAACTTCTAGGGGTGTTGAATTAAATTGTTGCTTATGATTATGGGTGGTGTTTCAGATATAACATGAATTATTAAGTTATAACTAAAAAAAAGTCTATAGAACATAAAGAAAAATTAAATTATCGAAGACAGTGTGTCTATATTTGGTGGGTAAGGAAATGGATGATTCTCAATGTAACACCGAAAATATGTAAAACATGTTGCTTTTCCAAGTAAGGGATGATTATATTATTGGGGAATTTCTTCATTAGGGATAGTTTTAGGAAGGAATTGAATATTAAATCTAAAGTAATAATGTTGGAACCAAAACATAAATTAATATAAGTCAAAATGGGTTATTTTGGTGAAATATATATTTAAACAAAAAGTTGAATTTAATGATAGGTTACCATATAAATTCAACATAATTTAATGTAATTGAATGTGTGAAACATGTAAATTGTTTGGTCACAATCCTTATAGTTTCATGAAATCACTACTATGATCATATATGATTGTAAATTAATAGAATTAATCTTGAAGGAATAAAATTTCTTGATAAGTTACTTTGTAAAAGAAGATATCACACCACGATAATTTATAGAATGATCCACAATTATTCAATGTTGTTCGTATTTATTATTTGGAATTAAAAAATAAGATGCAGGAATTACAAAACAATGCATGTCCCTTCCTTAAGGATGTGAACAATGTAGCTCCATAGAAGGTGAAATGTAAAGGAAACTATAATTTTAAACATCCCATATAAATTTCTTTTCATAAAAATAAAATAAAATATAGAATTATGTGTTCTTATAATGATAATGAAAAATTCAAAGTTGTTTTGGGTTAATAAATAACTTCTCACATTGACTCACTTATTTAGAAGAGAAGGGGTTAGAAACATAATCTTACACACAAACACACACTCACCAACACACACACACACACACATATATATAATTTGAAATTTGTAGTGAATTAAAAGTGATTTAATTTTTGAAGAACATTTAAAGGGAAATGAATGATATAAAAATTATTGAATATTATGGATGATATCCATAAGAGAGTACATCATTTCAATTGGAATCATGTTAACTTCTAAAAACATGTAAATTGGTATTAACCATGATGAAAAATATAGATATGGATTTATCCTATTAGGAAGTGGATCAAAACATCTACTGTATATAAATTTACAATGAATATCTACAATTTTTTTGTGCTGAAACTGGTGGTTCGCCTAATTATTTATTCTAGGTGAAGGACTTTCAAATATATACAACCACATAGTTGAAGCTCTTAGACATTATAGTTCCGAATATATGGAGTATAGTTATTGAACATTTAGATTTTGATGAAATTATGGAAATCAAAACCCTTAAAATTTATATTTTTCATTTATGAGTAACAATTATTATATTATTCAATAATTATGGAAAAGATCAATTATAATATTATTATGAAAATAGTGATTATTTAAAAAAAATAGTAACATGAATGTGGATAAACCTTCTTAGTTTTGAATTATTTTTATTTATATATTTAGTATAATAAAGAATAACGATTTAAAATATTTTAAATAGCCATTAATAGTGTAACATTTACTTGGTGTAACATGATCAATTCTTTATGGAAAACATTGTTTCCTAATTTTCACTATCTTTTATTTACATTAGCAATTTATCACATATACATATATTTGAATAAATTATTTATATTAATTTTCAAAAAACTGATTCCATTATTATCTTAATTAAAATAAGTTTTATATTCAATACACAGTAATATATGGGATAAAGATGGGATTTTTTTGAGTGTGACATGAGGATAAAATTACCTTTCTCAATAATATAATAATGTGTATAGAAAATAGGCTTTGAAATTATTTTCAATTATGGGGATAAAGAATACTTAGAAAGACATGTTAGATCATTCACATTATTTTTTTCCTGGATTGAAAAAAAAAGTGATGTGTGAGACTAAATAATTCAATGGTTTGTGATTTTGAGTATTGATTTTTTTATCAACATGTAGTAATTTTAATATTTAATTATAAACCTAGAGTGTGATTGTTGGGTTTCATAAAGGTGGTTTAGAAGTTATAAATCTAAAAAAGGTTATTTTCAATATATACTCACAGAAGATTACACAGTAGAAGATTGTAAGTATAAAACAATATGTTTAATAAATAATAGATTGAGTTTACTTGATTAATATTATTGAGTTATGAATGATGATTAATGTTGGACTTCCAATAATATATAATCCAATGATCAAGAGGTTTTAATTTCAGAATAATCAATGTTCTTATAACAACCCAGGACATCAATTTAGGATCCATTTTTGAAATCTGTAACCTTACATCTCAATATTTGATGGCGATAATAGTGACCCAATTATTTTCCATCAGGCCTTATATTATAAAAATGAAAACATTGTTCATTTAATTCAAGGGGATATTTTAGGTTTAGTGTATTATATGATTAGTTAAAACTTCAACGTAAAAAATTACAACAAATAGGACTCATAAACAACTATTTTATATTGTTGAACACTAGCTCTCATTATATAGACCTTTAATTATTTAACATTAGTTCATCAACATCATCTAGGTGAAATACTTTATATACATGAATTTTTCAACATCATTATTTAAAAACTAGGGAAAAGGGAAACATAAATTTTTTTAACTCATATGCTTTGTAGGGGGAAACACAAGCATTAAAAAATAATTTTTCTCAATGATAATAAGAAGAGATAACTGTGTGATGAAATAATCAAAATGAATGTGTAAAAAATATGAATATTTGTACACATAAATACCTAGATCATGAAATAGGAAATCATAGAAAAAGAAAGAACCATTAGAATAAATAATCATTAGCCATGGGATATTAATCTCGATCATTAGAAAACATTATATACAATTAGAAATAATAAGCAAAACATATTGGAATATTATAACACAGTCCCATTGAATCCTTATATAACTCTTATAAAACACTTATAAATGGAATAACCAATATGGTCAACTTCAATCTCTGAATCATCCAATTCATAAGAGCACTATCTAGTCGCACCCATCATATATGGTATGACAGTCACACCTGGTGCTATTTGAGAATACCCTTCATTTATAATGTCTAAGAACCAAATACATAGATAATTCAGGAAAACTCATTAAAACAAATTTTCTTATTTTTTAAAAATTACTAACCCATGAAAAAGAAATAGGTTTCATTAAAATTAATTTGATTAATGATTAACCCATTGAAATGAAATGGGTTTCAAAAAAACTATTTGAAACTTTATTAACCCATGTAAATGAAATGGGTTTCAAAAAAAAATCTTTGATTCAAGATTAACCCATGAAAAAAATGGGTTTCAAGACAATCTATTTGAAACACGATTAACCCATGGAAAAGAAATGGGATCTAAAATAGTCTCTTTAGAAAATTATTAACTGATGGAAAAGAAATGGGTTAGAAAATAATCTATTTTAAACATGATTAAACCATGGAAAAGAAGTGGTTTTCAAAACAATCTCTTCTTCCCATAGTCAACCCAGGAAAAATTAATGGGTTGAAAAAAGTCTCTTGGAAACAAACATAATACATCCAAACAATTAATGATGATAGTATCAATATAAAGTATACCTACTTGAGGATAAGTAAAAATATGGGTTTTTTACATTCATGTATGGAAATAACATTCAAATATCATTAAACATTTCTTGAGTCAAACAATCATTAATCATTCCAAAGCATCCCATAGAATATTGAATCATTTGAATCATTAACCCCATGTATTAAATAATGTTGAACTGAACAAATAATTTCATGAGAATATTAAGATTCATGATATATCATGTCAAAGGTTAATTATATACACTTCATAAAAGAATATAGGTTTATAATATAATAAACATCATAAATAAATAAAATTATTACAACAATCCATTAATGATTTCATATCATCAAAACAATAAACCAAATTAAATATAAATCAACAAAATGATATGAAAACCCCACATAATGTTAATGAAAACGATCATAAAATTCATTTATGTTAATTATATACACAACACAACAAAAATAAGTTGTAAATATGGAATATATCTTATAAAAATAAATGTGATACAAGAAAACCCATGACAAATATCATATCGTTGGAGTGAGATTAAATCAATGAAATAATTTTGTGTGACAGTTATAAATCCTCACAGTAAATGTGTAAATACATAACTAAATAATTAGATTCCATTTCACAGATATTTTTGTCACATAATAATCAATGGAACATACTTTTAACCCAATTAATTGAAATTGAGTTAATAAATCTTTTAATGCTTGAGTAACTTTTGAATCAAAAGATCAATTAATGAAAAACATTAATGAAAATAGTTAATATCGATAAATAAATAGAAATCATGATATATAAATTAATTGGTCATAAGATACACCATATAACATTAACAAGGTGGATAATAATAAATCCATCTTAATGGAATGTAAATTGATAGGAAACCCATAACCTTATGTCTGGTTTTCCATGTGTGTCCTATAAATTCCTTAATAATAAAATGATATTAATTTTTTTATTTATTCAGAACCATTTTCACGTTTATGAAAAATTTTATTCTACTTACTATAATGTTTTATATGCTACATAAATAATTTATTTTATGTCTGGTGCTTTGACCATATTAGATTTATGTGTCCAAAACACCTTTTGAAGGGTAACTATGATGGAAGGTTTAATTATTTAACCGTATCTTGAATAATAATCATGAATTAATTATAAAATTATAAAATCAATTATACTTTTAAAATACAACATTAAAATACTATTATAAAAAATTATCCAATGTTACAATCATGGAAATGGTAGGTCGTACACACAAATGAGTAACATTCTCAATTTTCAATTATCATTATTCAAAGAGGGTGAGTAATTCTTACCATTATATAATTAAAATTATATCATCAACCAAATATTTTTTAATTATATATACTTATAAATATCATTCTTGTGATTTTTTGAGGAAAAATGAATAATCACATCGTTTTGAGGAGGAGGTAGTCCACATGACCACAAACGACATTATGGATTTTTTAGTGTGTGAAATAGAAAGAAAAGAATTATTTGTTTCAATTATAGAAAGGTAATTATTTCAATAATATCATAAAAATATCATTTATATCTAATATATTTATTAAATACATCATTAATACATTATGTGTGAAGTGTGAATAAATCACATCACTTTCAGGAGGTGGTAGTCCAGACGTTCACAAATGGTGTAATCGTATCCCCAAAAAATGGAAAATTTAAGTTATGTGTCACATAAAAATTAAATAGATATTAAAAAATAATAAATATTATACATATCATATAAATTATTTATTTCCATCATTATTCCCAACCTTGAGTGGTGTAAATTTTAGAACGATCGATATCTGTTCGTGAGGCGGTAGTCTGACGTACACACTAACAATGATTATGTATTCTAATTGATGGAATTTTGTGAAGGAGTAGCTATAAAACATAACAAAAATCATATAAGTATATTTAGTATATTTTTTTTTATATTATCATTTAATAGGAATAATTTAAATGTTTAGGGAAATAAAAAAACAAAAGTAATAATTGATTAATGTTACTTATTTCTCAGTTAACCCCTTTCGTTATACACCAAAGAACATTCATGGATTAATTTTTGGAAATATTTAGACTCCTAGGATTATAGTATTTAATTTGTTTGCTAATTTTTTCGATTATTTATTAGAGAAAGGTATTTATAGGTGTGAAGATAGGTGGAGGGTGAGTTTCTTTTTTTATTGGAGAGGGAGCATCAATCCGGTAAATATAAAATGTTAATCAGTATTATGTGGTATCCCTGAAATCATATTTTTAAAATAATATATAAAATCTGATAGCATTAATGTTATGGCCTAATAATGGCCATAAAATATTTTTTTTAATTGTTTCTAGGACATTTGGCCCCTTAATTTTAATGATTAACCACTCAGTAAACAAATTTTTACCTTAATCCCTATAATAATTTTTTTACGTTCACTGTTATTTTTGTTAAAAAACTAAGTTGACCATTTTAAAAATTTTAATTATGATAATTACAAATATGGAATAAATTTTTCCAAATTTAAATTGTATAATTGGGATAAATTAATTTAGAATTTATCTCTGAGACAAGATTACAAAGAGTGGTTTTAATGTGGATATGTTCAGTGTTTTTCTAAGTGATTATATTTAAATTAAATTTGAAATTGATAACATTAAAATAAACTGGTTTAACATATATAAAAATGATCTAATTATATTTAAAAAAAATTAACAATATAAATTAATAGTATAAATTATTTATCTAAAAAGGTATATTTCAATTAAAATTAAGTGTCATTCTCTATTCATAAAAATGTGAATGTTCTCATAATAATACCAGAAGCTCACCCAAATGAAATTTTTATATTCATATTTCAAAAATGAATTTTATTTTTTTGAATATAAATTTTATAAGTGTCAAAATTTAGTTTTAAAATATGTATTCAATTAAATTGTCGTAAAACTACCTTTTAAAAATATAAAACTCTTTATCCTTAAAATTTTATTTATTCTTATCTTAAACCTATAAAAAATATTGTATTAATTTAAAAACATTTGATTAAATTTAAAAAATATAAATTTCAATAATATCTTGAACTAATTTTTATTAACATAATTTGTTATGATAAAACAAGATTGTTGTCACAAAAATAGTTTTTCATAAAAACGTATCTTTCATATTCAATTAGTCTTTATTTTATTTTCTTATAAATTGGTAACTAATGAATTAATTTTATATTACTGTGTAAAATATGATTTCATAATAAAATGAGTCAAATTCATTATTTTTATTCCAATATCTAGGTGGTAAAATATATGTTAAATAAATAATATTAATAGTATATTGTTGTTCGGTAACACTCTGGATTTTTATTACATAAGTCACCAAAGGGGCTCGAGGTTAGATGTTATAGATTATAAATATCATATTTCATGTAATTTAAGATAAAATATGTATTTTTTGTTAGTAAATATATTAAATAACTTAAATTAATTTTAAATAATATATTTCATAATAAAATTGGATGTTACATCTTACCCGCCCTAAAATGAATTTTTTCCTCCAAAATTAATCTTGGTTATCAAATGATTAAAATCTTTATATTTATATTATTTAAAATAATATCATATAAATAATTAATAAAACATCCTTTCTAAAAGATAAAGTGGGATAAAAAATTTCATCGTATGTCACATATAACTAGTATTCTACATAGGGATATCTTTAGTGGGAAATTAAAAGATTGATTTCACAAAACAGTAATGTCCATTGAATAATAGATAGTGGTAGATAATTTGGTCAAGGGGAAGTAAATGATGACAAAAGAAAAATCCAAATAGTTTTGGAAAGGGTTAAATGTATCATTATAAAATTTGTTAATTGGATAAAATTTTATTCCAAGATAATTTTCTTAATGTTTAAAAATTACATTACGATATATACATGTGAGAAAAAAATTAAGTATGCTTAATTGATGATTATAATTTCATTTTTTAATTAATTTCCATGAAAAAATCATTTTTCCTCTAAATGTATTCACGATTAATTATTAATTCATAAATAACTACAATCAACCTTTTAAAAACCACATAATCAAAAAATAGGTTATTTAAGATATTCCACCTATCTTTAGACATTAACCAAAAAAATTTAGCTAGAACATGGTATAATAACTCCCAAAAAAAATTATCTTTTATAGAATACATTAATTTTCAAAAAAAAAATACCCAATGTTAAAACAAATGTACTCTATAAATAATTATCCTTAAAATAATTCACATACCAAATGATTAGAAATATTTTACCACATCTTTATCTAAGATAAATAAATTGTTATTCTTAATTTAAAATCTCATATGTTCATATAATAAAAATAATAATTACATGTAATAAATACATGCTAACTAGGACCTCAAGTAGACTTGTGGTAGTGCAAGAAAACCTTATTGTACTTTAGTCATTGGTTCAATCCTCATCACATAACTGAATACAATGGGTCGTCACCCATCATATGGGTTTTACCCTTTTATTAATTAATATGATAAAATAAATCCACCATAAAAAATCATTCTGATGATCATATAGGTTTCAAACACCTCGTCCTAAAAAACTCTCCAAAAACCACATTGATAACCTCAAAATTTATACCACTTAAAAACCAAAATTGGTGTGTCATATGATGTTTAAATTGTGATAAACCTTAAAATTATAGTCCTATTGTTCCATTCATACCTCTTATGATAACGTCAAATGCAAAAATACTAATATAAAATATTATATTAAGAAATCTTTGATATCGACAATAACACCCTAGAACACTCACTCTAAGATCCTCTAATAAAATCCATAACATTCCATTTTAGGTTATGATGTTGATAATTATGACACAATTTTTTAAGTCAAAATAGAAAACATTAAAATGAAATCATGTATAACATACATTATTAGGGACCTTTTAGTTTTAATGGTTCAGAAAATTTTGAAAATCTACTCTATAAACAATTAAAAACATCTTAAACACCTAAATAATGTGCTGATAATGTTGAAAATCAACTCATGTTATGCCCATGTTTTTTGTCTCATATTATTCCATCAACATCATCCTTGTGAAATCCTTTATAGACATAAATTGTTCAATATCACTTTTTAAGACATCGGGATAATAAAATATAGGAATGGTGAGATTAGATTCTTAGTTAGGGAAAATATAAGAATTAACTAATAAATTTCATTAGTGATCATAATAAATGCATAAAGGTATGATTACATAATCAAAATTAATGAGAAAAAAATATTGATTTTCATAACCATCAATACTTGGATCATAAAACATAAAAATACAGGAAAGTATATAGTTATTAGAATCAATAATTTCAATCCATGTGATATAAATATTGGTTATTAGAAAAATTATAAAAACATTGAATGTATAAGTAATACATATTAGTATTTTGGAATATAATATCATTAAACCCTTACAAAACCATTATAGAACCCTTAATAATAGAATAACCAATATAGTAGACATCCATCTTTGATTTTCTGAAGGAATCAGAGTGATATCTTGGTGCACCCATCGTATAAGCTATAATGGGCTCACCCTATAAAATCTGGGCACACCCATCATTTATAATTTACATTAACAAAAAACCAAATGGAATTCATCAAAACACATTAAAACAACCTTTATTTTTTATAACATGATTAACCCAAGAAAGTGAAATATGTTCTATTATACTCTATTTGAAAAATTATTAATTCAATGAAAAGAAATGGGTTCCAAAACAATATCCTTAAAACATGATTAACCCATGGAACATAAATGGGTTCCCAAACAATCTCTTTGAAACATGATAGACCAATCATAAATAAATGGGTTCAAAAAAAATTCTTTAAAACATGATTAACCCATGAAAAAATGGGTTTCAAAAAAATTTGTTTAAAACAAGATTAATCCATGGAAAATAAATGGGTTAACAAATATTCATATAGATAAATGATTAAACCACTAAAAATAAGTGTGTTTCATAACAATCTCTTTAGAAAATAATCGGACAGTGGAAAATAAATGTGTTTCTTAAGAATCTTTTTGAAACAAACATAATTAATCCAATGACTGAATGAGGATGGTATTAATAAAAAATAACCAGAATAGAGGATAAGTAACAATATGTTTTTTTTAATTTATGAATTGAAATAAACATAAATTATCACTAAAATATTGTTGAGGAAAATAATATTCAAATAATCCAAAGAATACCACACCACTTTGAATCATTTGAATCATTAACCCCATGAATGGTATAATGTCAAATGAAACAGAGAATATTTTTATAATAAGTAAATTCATGATATAAAATGTTAAATTAGCATTTTAAACTCCCCATAAAATATTATAGGTATATAATTAATCAAATATCTCCAAAAATGAAAATTATGACAAAAATCCATTACCGATTTGGAAAAATTGAAACTGTGAAACCTATGAAATAGAGATCATGAAAAGTAAATATAAAGCCTCATAAATTTAAGGATAAAAATATTAAAATTCATTCATGATCAATATATTCACCGCAAAAAAATATGTTGTGAATGTAGAATAAATCTCATAGAAATAAAAGGAAGAAGAGAAAAATTGTTACAAAGTTTGTATCATTTGAGTAAGAATTAATTGATAAAATAATTATTTGTCACAATATTAAATCCACAAAATAAAAGTTAAAATATAGAATAAAACAATTATAGGTCATTTCATACATTTTTTTTCATTACATAATCAATGACATAGATGTTTAACCGAATAAATGGTAATTTAGTTATGAAATCTCATACTACATAAGTAACATTTGAATAATGATATTAGTGAAAGAATAATATCAATTGAAACATTAAATATCCTAAAATAATATAAATCATTATTTAACAATTAAAATGGTGTTATAAAAATTATATAAATTTAAATAAGTGCATAATTGCAATTATGTCTCAATGTAATGTAATTGAGGTGAAATCCTTAGCCTTGGGGTCGAGTAGTCAGGATGTCCTCTAAATTTAGAAATAATAAAATTATGTTAAATATTAAATTTATTCATAACCTCTTTTTCTTTTACCATTAATTTTATTACACTTATTACAATGTTTTATACAACTTGAAAAATTATATTTATGTCTGGTGTTTCGACCATATTCGGTTTATGTGTCAAAAACGATATTTGAAGGTCAACTATAGTCATAGTGTTCATAATCCAAACAAAACCAGAATAATAATAATTTAATAATTTTGAAATTTTTATATCAATTATACTTATAACACCAAACATGAAATATGGTTATGAAAAATTAACTAATGTTATAACCACAAAGATGGTAGGTTATACGTACACATGAGTAAAATTCTAATTTTCCAATTATCATCATGGAAAAAGGTTAAGTAATTTTTTTTCTTTCTAGAATGACCATTATATAATAAAAAAAATATTTTATAATTATTTATAAATATAAATTTAATTATTGTTATGTGGTGATGAAAAATGAAGTATCATATCCCTTCTATGAGGTGATAGATCATACATAACCGAATGACATTATCACTTTTTCTATGTGTGGAATGGAAAAAAGAAAATGATATGATATATTTTCAAAAATATAATTATATCATTAATATAATTAATATTTAATTTATATCCTAAATAATAATTAAATCAATCTTTAATACATTACATGTAATGCATTAATGAGTAATATTTATTAAAGGAAGAGGTATTCCCCACGTCAAAAAATGATGTTATTGTATTCCCACATATTGTATTTAATGAATTTATGTGTTATATAATATATAAATAAGTATTAATACATCATAAATTTCATATAAATCATATAAGAAATTTATTCCATCATTATTCTCAAAATTAATAAGTGGAAATGGAAGAACGAACGATGTCGGTTTGGGAGGTGGTAGTCTTCCGTACACACGAATGATTATTGTGTATCTCATTTGATGGAGGTGTGTAACGGTGTAGGCATAAACCATAACATAAAAACTCAATATATTTAGGATAATTATGTTTTTATAAAATCATGTAATAATAATAATTTATTTTTTGATAAAAAAATTAAACAAAAGTGATTGTTGAAGAATACTATCATTTTTTCATGTAACTCCTTTTGGATTACACCAAAGAACATCCTTGGATGGAATTCAGCCTAGGGCGGGGCTTCATGGATGAGAGTATGTAATATTTGATCGTATTTTGGTAGGTTTTTAATGTGATAAAATGGGCTTGATAAGTGTGACTATAGGGGAGGATGAGAGTCTTTTTAGAGTGGAGAGGGAGTTAAATTCTTGTAAATATAAAAAGGTAAACAATGTTTGGAGGTATCACATATATCATGATCCACAAATAATAAACCAAATTAAGTAGAAGTGTGTATACGGACTAATAATTTTCATAAAATGGGTTTTTTAAAAAAAATTCGGTCATTTTACCCCATAAGATTAATATTTTACTTCTATGTAAACTCATTTTTACCTTAATCAATGTAATTAATTTTCATTAATTTCACTAATAACTTTTTTCAAAAACTATATTGAAATAATTATAAATTATAGTTTTTTTAATTCCAAATATGGTATCTATTTTTCCATATAATAATCACATAATTGGAAAAATTTAATTTTAAATTAATCCCATAGATAAGATGACAAAGTAGGCTTCTAAAGTTAATATTTATGAAAGTTTCCTATGTTTTTGTATCAAAATTCATTGTGAAATTCATTATAGTACCATTTTTTAAAAATATATAAATATTATCTAATTATACTTTATAATCAATTAAAAATATAATTTAACTCTCAAAATTATTTATAAGAAAATATTTTCGAATTATAATTTGATATCATTCTTTATTTATAAAAATATGAATTTTCTCAAAAAAATAACATAAAATAACATAAAATGAATTTTCATATTAATATTTCAAAAATAAAATAAATTTTTTCACAAAAAAATTATAAAATTTTCCAAATTTATTTTTAAAATCATCCATTAAAATGTTGTAAATGTGCCTTTTAACAATATTCTACTTTTTATGTTTAAAATTGGATTTATTATTGTCTTAAGACTGTCAAACTTTTTGAATGAATTTAAAAACATTTCATTAAATATATAACATATAAATTTCATTAATATCTTTTAATCATAGGGAATAATTTGATTAATTAATATAAAACACCATTCTGGTCAAAAATATAGTTTTTCAAAATAACACTTCCTTTATATTCAATCCGTCATTATTTTCATTTCGAATTATTTGGTAACTAGTGAATTATTTTTTAAAACCAATGTAAACTATGATTTCATAATTTATTGAATCATAATGATACCCCCATTAAAAAATGATATATTATACCAATTGTGTTAAATAAATTATATTAATAGTATATTATTGTGTTGTAAGACTCGAGTTTATGTGTAGAATAATTCTCCAAAGGGACTCGATGTTGCAAGAAATAAAACATAAAAATATATATTGTGTGTAATGTATGAAAATTCTTTCCTTTCATATAACTCTATATAATAAATAATTTCAATTAATTTTATAGAATATATTTCCTAAAATCTCAGGATGTTACAATTTAGATTTTGGTTCAATTCACTACGTCTGCGTAATCCATAAGTAGTAAAGTTATATGATAATTTTTTAGTTGAAAGAAATGATTATAAATACAAATTTATAGGGTTTTTGAAAGAAAAATCAAATAATGTTCTTTTTTTTGTTTATGAAAACCCAAACTAATATTTTTTAAATATGATATTTAAAATGGAATTACTCTTGGAATATGTTGTAGGGAGAATCCATCCTTAGATACTGATGTTTTAGATGAAACAAAATTTCTAGAATATAAGCATTACTTTCAGGATAAATGTTTTCCCCAAGATACATTTTTATGTATCAAAATATAATAACTGGATTCTGATATTCGAACACCATGAATATTTATCTATAACCATACTCAATTGTTTAGATAACACGCACACCGAAATTTATGCACACTAGGATATACTATGAAAATATTATTACTTAAATGTAAAAAATAAAAAATTAGATGTCAATTTTTTGGTATTAATTATATTAAACACCGTATTGAAAATATTTACACAAATTTTATATGATAAAAATTTATTGATGAATGAAAATAAATAGTACTCAATGTTCAGTGAATTCATTTTATTCTTCAAAATACATTGTCCTAAAAAAATTATTTTATTTTTAATATTGTTATTATAATTTTTTTCATTATATTTTATTAATTATATTTTGAAAAAAAATTCATTTTTTTAATATTATCTTAGGGTGAATATATAGGGTTTTTTTAAAATGGATTGTTTGTTTTTTTGAACAGTAAAAAATAATGGTTTTTTTTGTAAAACTGTTATTTATTTTCATTATATTTTGTAATTTATACGTCAAATTATGTATTTAATTTTATAATAATATAATTATACTTTACTTATAAATAGTATAATTTATAAAATATTTATCAGTATTATACGTGATTTTATTGTAAGTTCTGTGTTAGTATAAAATTATTATTTTTTATTCTTAAAGTTTCTTTTCATTGATTTATAAACATTATCTTAATTTTATTTTCTATAATTGATAAAAATTTAACCTTTAGAATTTTATTCCATATTTGAAATCATGAGGTTTAGTTTTTTTAATAGACCCCTTTATTTTTTTTATTATGAATAGTAACCTTTGAAACAATTTGTCGCCGTAGTAATGGGTAAATTCTGTAACTATAGTTAAATTTAATATGATAAGGCATACAAATCTATTAAAATTTGTTATTTATTATTTTTTTATATGTGTATTTTAACCATCCACATCCACCATTTCAATATATAGTAATTTGTTTCAAATTTCTATTCATAATGAACTATATATCATTTTAAGTGATTGATATATTAAAAATGAAAATATATTTACTCTAATTTAATGATTGTATTATTAGAAGGATAAAATAAGTCATGATTGGTTGACAATTGTTATTTTATATATGAATATTTCTCAACATAGTAAGTTATTTTTAATTCTTTTGTTATAGTATTATTGTTGTCAATGCTTATGTAACATCGATATAGTGTCTACGCAAGCAGTAAAATAAATTTATTAAATTATTTTAAATACATTAAAATTAATATGTTTTGGATGAATTATTATTTTCATTAAATCTTATTTTTAATTAAAATGTATTATTGGTGCAAGAGGATTTTATATTTGAAATATATTATTATCTTGATGATATTAATGTAAAATTAAATGAATGGTCCGAAAAATGATCTTAAAGATATTATATATTAAAAAATATTTTATTAGATGACTTAAATGCCAAAAAAAATAAGAATTAGGGAATTAGAGTTGGTCTAAAACACAATCCATTAAATATTTTAGATCTGATTTTTATCATAGACGTATTTTTTACCCTTAAATGAAAAAATTGTTACCATAGTTAATGTTTAGTTAGGTTAACGAAGGGTTAAATCAAAAATATTATTTAAATAAGATGTTAAAAATTCCAAAATTTAATTATCATAGTTTTTTTGACATTATCATTTCTTAACATTGAAATTATGTCTATTTTATTCCACTTTACGTGATTATGATATAATTTATATTTAACTAATTTATGTAATTCCATTGGTATCACCACGCCCACATATAAAAGGGAACTTTTACTCATTTATTTAAAAATATTGAGCACTCTAGATAAGTGATTCTCAACCCTATTATATTCCAATCTTCCTTGCATAAATTATTATGATTTTTTTCTTCTCTTAAAAACATCATAATAAGTCTTAAGATCAAATCCAAATGAGGTGTCTCAATTTAGACATAACTTTCCTTACTCACTCATTCAATATCAATTTATTCATATGAATACTATAAATATGTTTTTTCTGTCGTGGCATAATGAATCCAATGTCATAAATATTTTTAGATTTTATTATGCATTTTGGACAACCATTCTGAACATCATTTCTATCATATGTAAAATGAAAACATCATTCATGCATATATTTGACCTAACGTCTCCATGTAGTGGTGTAATTTATTTTTCATAACCTCCCTAATTGATGACTAAAAATAAAGGAAAAATAAATACATATTATATTTATGAAAACATTATGATTCTGGAAAGATAATATTTCATTTAACTTATTACCCTTACACCTATTAAAAAAATGTAACATCACTTATGCTTATGTGTGGGATGTGACCACCATGAAGATATACGATTTGTATTTATTGATATGATGAAACAATGATCAAGATATAAGGAAGAAAAACTTCAAATAAAAATATAATAGAAAACAGTAATAATTAATATTCAAAATTATTATGATAATAAAATATTATTAATGAACGGGTGATAAGAGGTTTTAAGAATGATTTTATGGTATTATAATTATGAATATGACTCTATTAATTAATTAATATAATATTGATATTGTCATACAAGAGTTTAAAATCAGTTACAAATTAATTTGGACAAAAGGTAAGAGTATGTATTATAATATTATTCATATTACAGATTATTATTATTTAATTATTTTTTGGAAAAATATATGAAATTTTAATCATATACACAGTTTATTTTTTATTCTTCTCTGGTTATTTAGATAAATTTTAAGAAAACCCTTTCATTACTATATTTTTATATACAGAAAATTATGAATTGTAGTTTTTATATAAAACTGACATTGCTTTTTATTTCTGTCGATAATCTATTTATTTTATGTCTATATCAATGATAATTTTTATATATTTTTTAATATTATTCATGGAAGGAATAAAAAAATTACCAATTTTTTAATTTTTATAAAAATGGTAAAAAAGAATATTGTTTTCATTTTCACAATGTGTCATTTTTTAAATAAGGTTTAAATGAAATTATTTATTTAATCCTTACCACATGATTATATTTTTACACTATGGTGAATATTTTTTTCTTGAATCTTAATTTTTATGTTTCGATATTTATTTTTAGAAAAACATTATTCCTAGTATTTTATAAATTTTTTATACATTAAATAAATTATTTAAAAATAAAAATTGTATTTTCCGTAAGAAATGTTCTTATGATCATTTTAATGTATATTAAAAAATTCCAAAATCATTTGTTAAATATTATGATTTACTAGGGATATAATCTAATAATATGATCCACCATATAACTCAGAAAGTCTTATGATCATGTTGTTATATTTATTAACAAAGGTAAATATGAAAATGTTATTTACTAGTTTTTCAACAAAAAAATTTTCTGCTTGATAATGTATTGAATTTTTATTCATTCCATTTATATAAGGAATACATTGTTCATAGTGAATAATTTGAGGGGATTTTTAAAGACTGTAAATGAATTGGTTCATCTCATGATATAAACCTTAATTGGTATTTCATGTAATCTCTTTTTTTTATGATTTCTCAGTCAGAGACCTTGATGGAATGTTTATGATTTTTTCATTCAAGACCATGATATTATGATTATAATTTCTAATATGATTCATTTCATCATTATGAAATCACATATTATTATCACATGATTATTTAAGTCAATATTTCTTCAATGGATATATTCCCATTTTAAAATATTATTTATATGTAATACTTGATTATTTTTTCTCGAACATATTATTCTTGATTTAATAACTCCTTGATAGATTATGTTATTTGATTTTACTTAAAAATAATCTAATCTATCAATTTTTTTCTTTTCACATGAATATCAAAAAGGTATCTATAATTATTTATAGGATATACTAGAAGAATAAATTATGTTATTACTAAAAGTTTCTCATGTATTTTATGTGTTTGAAAAGTAATATGAGAATCATGTATTTATCGAGTCTCCCAGAAAGACTGTACTATTTGATCTTTAAAGATGTGATCTGTTATCAATTAGGAGAATATATTTAGATAACCACCAGTATTGGGTTAGTGGAGTCGGGGTGTAACAATTTTTATGAAAGTAAGATTAGTATTAATACTAATAGATTGATTTATGTAAAAATAGATTAGATAAGAAAGCCATATGATTATCTATGAGGATAGGTAAATGTATAGTATAATAACATAAATTATTGGTAATGTAGTGGTTTTATGGTTTACCTAGAAAATCTATCCCCATCTTGTAATTTGTATGTATATGTGGTAGTGTCATAGAAACACTAAGCGGTAATTAATCTGAAATTGGTGGATTTATTATAAACTCAACCACCATTGATGCATAATGGGTGAGGCAAATACCACCAACCTGGAAAGTCAATCCAGGGGGATACAGTTATTTTGTATCATGCACTCATGTTGAACAATTATAAATGATTTGGAAATATTTTTTACGTTTTGAGGACATTCTCAATGATACTAATCTTATAATTTTGTGATTATCTATTCATAGATTTATTATTTATAATATTTATTTCCACATATTTGGAATTATACACTTTAACTCATAATATTATGTGTTATCCTAGTTCAATCAATTCTTAACAAATGAACCCAATCAAAAGTAATATAAAATGTGTCAAAACGTGTTATCAATATAGGTATTTCCCAAATGGAAAATTCAATATGGCTAGTGTTTCACTTATGTTGAATATGACTATATTATAATAATTAATATAGATTATGAAAAATAAGATTACTCCTATGAAACAACATATTTACAACCAACTTGATTCATTGATATTGGACAACTTCATGTAACAAAAACCTCTATTATTTAATGGAACTACTAAACTACTAATTTGTGAAAAGTGAATCTTGTCTCAAGAAATTATATTTATGAATTTAATATGTAATGAAAGGGGGTGTTGTTCCTAATAGTGTATTATTTTCAAGAAAATACTACTCTGTGGTGGCCACTTATTAAAAATATATTGGAGTAGTAGGAGATATAGAGAGTGGAATGGAAACCTTTAAAATAATTAATCATCAAAAAATAACATCCTCACGAGCAATTAGATTATATGTAAATTAAATACCTCAAAATAAGACATAAATAAGAGGAATGTTTTGATGAGTACAACGGAAAACATATAATATTATCAATATATTCAATGGACTACAAATATAATCCAAAAATTAAAATTCATAGTTTCTTTCATGTGTTTTAAGAAAGCTACCAAAGTCAAATATTCTCTTAAAAAATTTCATCATATGATTATATGGTACCAAGTTACATTATAATAGGGAATTTATTATCCAATTAATATATTTTAAAACGAAATAATGAAAATAAGAGGATGACTAATAATTAAAGACATGGGTGCGAGATAAAATAAAATAACAGAAGGATGAAATGTCCAACGTTTCATAATTTTGGAAGGAACCACCTTGATTCCTTATTAATGGAAATGAGAGTTCAATTGTTGTTTGGATAAAAAGGAAATGAGGAATGTTAATAGAAAGGATATAAAGAATTATCCAATATCATTTTCTTCAATTGTAAGAACACATAAAAATACTCAAAATTTATTCCATCAGAATCATGATAATTTAACTAAAAATAATTAGGAATAAATTCCAAGAATATTCACTAACTACAGGCACAGTTGAAATCACTTAGGTTTTGATTGAATATACTTTGATCATATCCTCAAATTTTGAAAACATGTTATCTGATTCTGAATATTACTACTCTTTTATAACTTCTATTTTTTGAAAAAAACATTGATATTTCAATATAGCCTTATCAATAGTGTATTAAATCTAGAAACCATGTAAATTTTTTTATTATGATATATTAGTTCCTTCTTATTATGAAACATATACATACCCAATATGAAAATTAAAATATTTTACCTATGGTTTATTTGATATAATCCATTTTTTGGTTATATTTAATTTTGAGGATTTATGAATTATTATATCAAGTATAAAATAATAGAAAATAAACTAATTATATTTTAATTTAATGGTTAATGTATTATAGAATTCTAATTCTTATTATTTTTATTTTTTAGGAATCAATGTATTAATTGTTCACAAAAATGAGTGTTCATATTGAGTATTATATTACCTTTTTCTAATCATTTTTTAGATAGTTAAAATAAATTTCTATTATATCATAGATTTTATTATAATTAAATGTTTTATTTTAGTTCTATAAGTATTAAAAATCATACTAGTAATTATTTATTAAAATTATATATACAAACTAATTAAAATACTAAATATTTTTTTTTAAATTTTATTGAAATAAAGTAAGTATGTTTTCTCATGTTAATTATTTTGATAGAAAAAAATCCATCAACTCTAGGGATATGATCTATAAAAAAATAATTTCCATGAAAATAGATTTCAGATTAACTGAATTCTATATTTATCACTAACATATTTATTTTATATGGTTATTAAATTTATCATTAAAATTTTCTCTATCACAATATATTACTCCAAGGATATTATTTTCCACTTATATATGTATATTTTTAGTTCATTCAATTTTTATTCTTATCTGGGAACTTGATTATGTTTTATTTCAGGAAATATTTATGTTTTCTAGTTCCCCTACTAAAAGGATAATTTATTTTTCAATTGAACGATATAGGGTTTTAAAAATATTCTTTTAAAATTTTAAACCCTTGATTACAAATATATAAATTGGGATGATGCATGTTATTTAATTATGGAATGTGATTAATAGCTATATAATATTTTTTAGAAAATAATATACAACATAACATAATTGAAAAACAACAGTGAGCATTAAATTAAATTTGATATACTATAAAAACATTACTATATAAATTAAATAATTATAACTTATCCGTTAAATTGGTAGTATAAATGAGAATAAAAATTGTGTAAAATATTTATAAAGGTATAATATAATGAAACTGTTTTGATTAATGGTAATAAATACGTATTTCATTTATAGTAACGTCATTTTATACTTCGTGACACTTATTTTCAAAAAAATGTTTATATTTCATTTTTTTATGGATGTTATAATTAAATTTTCAAAATTTTCAAAATTTAATTTGAAATAAATAATATTATTTTTGAACTCAGCATATCACTATTATCTTAAGGTCAATTTCTATGGGTTTCCTAAAATGATTTATTTTTGAGTGAATGGTGAAAAATAATGATTAGTGTACAACTCTATTCATTTAAATAAATAATAATATTTAAATTAACAATTAGGTTTTTAATTTGATCTTAATGTCACATAAGACACATCATAATATCAAATAAAAAGATTTACATATGAATTAGTAGTATACTTGATTTTGATATAAGTTCATTTTGGGATTAGAAAACATTTTTTTCAAAATCCATTTTTATTTCCATTTTATGAAATTATATTTAAATTTATTTCATCAAAACTTGGATTTTAGTTTTGAAAAATTGATTCATTATTTTGAATCATATGGTTGAAATTATATAAATATGACTCCGTTTTTAGCACTATTAATTGTACGCATGTTAACGATTTTCACTAGGGAAAAGTGTAAGTAAGAGAATTATGATTTAAAATAATATGAAAAAGATTTAAAAATATATATAAATCTTAACTTTATTCAATTGTACTAGTGTATTCTGATCATCCAAATCAAATATTAAATGGTATAGAAACTCGATTCCATTTTTTATGATAATGGCCTATATATTATATTACGTGAATGATGAATGAAAAATGTAACCATAATTAATTTAAATTATCTATTATATTATAATTTGAATAAGAAAAAGGTAAAATATTTAAAAAAATATTTTTTTAAAGGATAATATATAACTTCTATTACATTAAATTTTTTTATCTTTTAAAGATGTTATAATTTTCATCAATTCTTATTCAACACTTTTGAAAGAAGTTGGAAAAATAAAGTAAACTATTTTATAAACATTAAAAGAAATATATTTTGGAAGAGTTTTGATCTTAGATAAATTAGTGAATAAAAATGTATATTGTCTGCTATATTGTTTAATATTTTAAATCTATTTTTATATTGATTACTTTAATGTCATATTAAATTAATTGTCCCAAAAAGACTTTAATGATATATTGCATAAAATAATATATTATTAAATCAATTAAAAGTCTTAAAAACATGAAAAAGTACATATGGAATGGTAAGTGTTTTAAAATTTCTTACATGAATAATTTTTTTTGCAACTTGTTTTCATGAAAGTAATTTTATTACCCATTAATTCCAAAAAATGTGATCACACAGTTTAATATTACAAGGATTAATGTGGGGGGTCAAAAAATGATATTATTTAAAATGAAACATAACAAAATCCTAATTTTATTAGAAGAATGTATTTCAAAATTTATATTTCAACCTTCAATACAATGTACATTTTTGTGATCCTTGACATAATTATGATATATTTTATTTATTAATCATTTACAGAGTACCTTCTCTATCCATTACCTTACTTATTAATGAGAACAACATTTTATCATTTATTCAGAAGTATTTAC
Source organism: Viscum album (assembly GCA_963277665.1). Taxonomy (NCBI): domain Eukaryota; kingdom Viridiplantae; phylum Streptophyta; class Magnoliopsida; order Santalales; family Viscaceae; genus Viscum; species Viscum album. Next base: position 388,213,597 of record OY728137.1, read on the forward strand.
CCTTCATGATTATCCAATAAATATCATAATATTAAATTATCCTACTTACCTTTATTATCATGCCTCTAATATTCCCATAAAACAATCCTTATAATTCTTATTGTGTAAGACAAAGGTGTCCTCTCATGGAATTAGTAAATATTTTTACCAACTCTTTCACTATTTATTCTTCTTATAAAATATAAAGGTATATTTTATCAATCCTAAAATAATTAATATAGTATCATCAATATACTAGGATGTCATTACGATTATGGGAGAACCATTTTCCTCTTAATTAATAACCTATTAGAAAGAAAATCATTGATCATGCGTACGTGGGGACTACCACCTCCAGGAAAAGATGTGATTCGTTATTCATGTTTCCTTTAATAGATTATTCTAAATTTTTATATAATTAATATATATTATATTTATTTAATGATTAAATTTTCTTATAATAAAGAATCGTCATCAAGATGTATGGAACCTAATTTTAGAGTAGAAACATACATAAAAAATGAATAATTTAACCACCAAAGTGATGATGATAATGAAAATTTATTTATGAATGGGTGATAAGATGTTATAACAGTACAACATATGATGTCATAAGTATGAATAATTTTTTAATAAGGAATTATAGAAAATTTAGATTTTTTGTACATGATATTAAATTCACTTATTAACAATGTTGGAAAAGAGGTAACTGTTTATTTTATAATCACATCATTATTCAAGATTTTTTATTAATAGGTATCCATTATAGGAAGTCTATGATATTTTATTAATAATAAAATTATTTTATTTTTTTATAGAAATTTTATATTTTCATTTCATTTTTCAACCTTGATGTACTCAAAAGTCAAAATTTGTTTTTAAGGAAAACTGAAAATGTTTTCTTATTTGGTTTGGAACATTTTTCTTCATGTCCATATATTTTTTTAAACAAAATAAAGAATAAATTTTTATTTTCCAATGATAGATTAATTTCATTTTTATAGATTTTTCTATTTCTATAAGAATGATTAATGGTATCTTTTGTACATTTTTAATATGTGGAATTTTTATCAATGCTCTAAATTGAATCAGTTTGTTCGACTCTTACCACTCGTTTAAAATTTCATTCTATCACAAAAATTATTTTGCAAAAATCTAACAATACATGTTTCCATGGTTAATTTTTTTGAAATATTTTAACTAATATTTTTTAATTTTTTAAGATTTTATATATGGAATTTCAAAATGAAAAGGAAAATTTTCAAAAGAAATGTTCTTGTGACTTTTTAAAAGTATTTTCATTTATTTCAACCTCAATTAAATAATATTAAACCTTTTCTGGTATATAATGTATGGATACGATAAACTGTATTACTGTTGATTTCTTTTGTTCATTTTTCTCTAGACTTGGAAAAACATTAATATTTCATATGATAGTTTAATAATATGAATATTTATTTTAACTATGTATTGAATTTATATTCATTTAAATCATATTAAGAACAAATTATAATGATTAACTGATGATATGGGACAATTATATATCATTTATGAATCAATAGGTTTCAAAAAACAATCTAGAATATGAATCTTGTGTATTCCTACCCAATTATTTATAATGTCTTTTCCCTAGCCCTTTAAAATATGTTTTTGATTTCTTGGAACGAGGCATTAAATAAATGATTATAAGTTCCTAAATTTGAATTACATGATTAAAAAGAGTTATTATTATCTAAGTGGTTATTTATGTTGTTTTTTCCTCCATGTATATATTTTCCTTTTATGAAATTAGATATATGATATATTTGATTATTATTAATCTCTTCTTTATAATTCATGATTATGTAATTCTATGACATCCTTTGTTACATGATTTTAATTAATAATCATATAATATCACCATTTATTATTTTTTTCATTTCCCTAGGATACCATGAATGGATCTATGAAATATTTCATGTATATACTTTAAGAAATAATAATTTTCTCATCAAAAGTTTTGGTTGTATTTCATGATTTGAACTTCAATATGAGAATCATGTATTTATTGAGTCTCCCAAGATTTATAAACTAGTCAATCCATTAAGATGTGATATCTCATTACTTCTGAAAATTTATTAATATAACCACAAGCTCCAGGCTACATGAGTTAGGGTATTAAAATATGATAATCATATTATCAGTATAAACCATGGGAAAATTATTTAGGAAGACTTAGATAGGATAATGTTAGCCTAAGATAGATTATGGGGATAATTTTAAGTATAGGATAATATCATAATGTTCTTAATTTTGATATTGTTTTGTTTTATTTTAATTAATAACAATATGGATTTTAGTAGGAAGATATGATTTTGGAAAAAATGAAATTATGTGTAACAGTTCTAAAAGGGGTGGATTGGGTATCAACTCGATCACTACAAGTGCATGATGAGTGGACCAAAGTTTTAACAATATACTAGATTCACCTAGGGTATATGATTTTTTTATTCACATGGTCTTAATAAACCATTACGTATGATTTTAAAATATTCTTTTTTTGATTCTAGATATTCAGAAAAGATACCAGGAATTCTATTTTATGTATAGTTATTTTTGAATTTTTTATTTGTGTCACATATTGAAAAATATTTGTAATTATACAATAGGGTACATAGTTTTATGAGATAATATGGTGTATGAAAATATTTTGAAATGGTTTATATTATAAGGAATGGAAAAATGTCAACACCCATAATAAATGTTGGGATTCCCTTCATGAGAAAGCCAACATGATTAGTGTTTGAGTTGTGTAGATTATGGATGTATTATGATAGTGGAATAAGATTATGAAATAAAACAATACCATATGGAATTAACTATTCCTTAACATTATGACTAATTCAAGTTAATCTGTATCGCCTTTTGGAAAACAATATTATTCAATAGAATAACTAATCCACTGAAAGTTGAATATTGAATAAAGTCCCATGAAATGATATTTCTGGGATTTAGAGTATATAAAAGGGAAAAAATTATTTTAGTATTATATGTTTTAAATGAATATGATGATGAATTCTATCCGTTGATTAAAATTTAAAAGGGGGTAGGGCAGATAAAGATAATGTAATAGAATATTTTTAAGGATATACTATTCAAAAAATTCACAATTTATTAAAAAACACAATAATATGGAAAAGAAATGTCATGACCTGACTCACCAGGGCCCATCCCACCAGTAATAAGCTATGTATAACTACCCCAAGACTATATCCAATTGTCTAGGTGGTGAAAAAAACTGACGTGTAGGAATAAAAATCACATGAGATTCGTTATCATATGTTACCTGTACACACACACATCTCCAATACCATAAAAGGATGAAATGTAAAATATAATTGAAACAAAATTCATTCATAAATATCAAACCCATTATCGGTGTACCATAAAATTCTTGGAATAAATAAGTTCCTAATATGATCCCACTAAATACTGTAATGATTTCCAACATGATAAAAGAAGAGGGTTATAGCATAATGTGAAACCTAGAGGGAACCATGTTAGGTCTAGACAAAATATATGCTATTTATTCACCTGGTACATCAAGAACCACACCAAGTGGATGTTTTTTTTGTATAATACATGACACGTACATGAAGATCCCATGAAGGATTGAGTATAATAATAACATGTAGGAAACCCATAATTCACTAATCATAAATCATAAAATGTATAAAACTCATAACAAGATATTTAAATCAGAATATGAGATACAAAAAAACATCCTAATATACTAATAGTATACACTCAGTCTTATGGTGAAGGCACAACCACTACTCTAGCATATGATTACACTTTGTATTCTGTAACTACACTCGCCCGATAGAACTCACTCTACAAGTATGATATCACTAATGGAATCTATCTAAGGTTTCTTGATCATCATGTATTTCTATAATGGTCTATATAATATTACTATAATGATATAGATACATATATGAGGATCACACCTAGGTCCATGGACTATACCAGAAGCCAATATATATTTACTTTCAATGTAGGGGATCAACGCATGTGTAAAGTCAGTCACACAAATTCCAGGAACCCTAATAAGGGTATAATATAATAGAGGGTCCCATCCTAGAATTTGGGAGGGATTCATAAAAGTATTTTTCATTCTAATATCTTCTATATGACAAAAATGCTATTCTCAAAAATTTATTCCATGTTGTACCCTCATAGGGATTGATTGAGGGAACACAACCTTAAGGAAACCAGTCCACCCTGATGCGAAAAAGCTCTACATGTCATCTTTGATGTAGTAAAACCTTTAAACATTCATTACGCTATACAAACCTTAGGAACTGAGTCTTCCATCTATCAGGAACCTTGACTGTTTCCATGCATGTGTACACCTATCAGTGTCATTTTACCAAGCCGTATCAATGTTCGAAGTCACTGTTGAGTGTATAACTCGACTCGTGTACTATGGATGTGTTCTGTATTAAACCATGACATTGCATGTGTAACCTATTATATACACACCTTTCCACGAGGCATGGGATACATGGTGTGTGGCACATGGAATAAAGTCTTTAATATTTACTTTCACAGGGAGCTTGAGCACGGCATCCAGGGCTTCACACAAGGCTTGTGTTCTTCTATTACACGTTGTGTAGTGCATAAATTTATAGAATCCACAGATCATCATTTGAACTCCCTAGATTCCATTTTTTAAGGATTACCGATGGGAATTTTACTTTGAGCCATGTATATAAGTCAACTAAGATCGATCTCTATTGGTGATCCTATTTTGAGCCATCCAAATAGATTGGGAAACATTTCTTATCGAGTCGTTTCATCGTTGGATGATAAAACCACAAAAAGTAGTGAAAAATCTTAACATGGTCTTATTTCATCACAACAAATCATAAACCATCATCAATAAAGATCCTAGATCTATGATATCAGTCCATTTACCAAAAAAACATGTTTTCAATGATCGATTATCGAGTATTTTTTAAAACTAAGGGTCAAACAAAACACTAGGGATGAACACTTGATGAATAAGGAAATAAATACCCAAAATAAACAAAAAAATGAAGAGAAATTATCAAATGTTCATGTTTTACTTTATTATTTTCCATTAGAATAATTTATTAATAGATATAATTAATTATCAGTAAAAAACCTAAATCCCAAATAATAATCAAGTACCAACAAAACAATCGACATTCAAAACAATTGGTTAGTTAATTTTATTTTCATTAATCATGGGATAATAATACAAGGATAAATCCATATAAAACAATCATTTTAAAATTATTTGGATCCATCATTTGTGTATAATAGTTCTTTTACATTTTTATTGGTAAGATCTATAGGTTCCATTGGGACACCGATAATCAAATCTTGATCTATTGATCTTCATCCATGGATAGGCCTCCACCAGATTCAATATAAAATTAAAATGTTGTTAATCCGACCCATTAATCTAGTTATAAATATAAATATTTGTATTTATTAGATTTTTATGCCATCCCCAATAAAATATAATTTATTTACATGTTTTTATACACATTATGGGTTTTTTTTAAACTCCCAATGATAAATAAAATAACGTATCAATTATAGTAATAACCACATTCTGAACACATCAAAGGTCTTAGATTTTAGAATAAATAATTCTTCGGTATTTATAATACTATTTCCATGAAACTTATTTCTCATGATACTAATTTTTTAATTACTTTTCAAATATTAATTTTGGGCTCACTGGGCCTCAAAATCCCATCTCATCTCAGCACCAAGATCCATAAATATTACAACATATATTTTAATTATTTACATAGAAAAACCCAATACATTGAATTTGTGATACATTTGGTATTTTCATCCCTAAAAAAATGATTACTTAAAATGATGTGGTAATTGAGGATGCAACTGGGTCTCCCGATTTCGGGTGGTCTCTTGAAGATTTTTGAACAACCACTAGACATGAACCATGGGAATCACATTCCATTAGAGGTCCCATTCCTACCAATAATTGGTATCTAAGGGGTACTCAGCAAAGGTAGCATCATCCTTCATGTCTAGCTCACCACAGTTGATAACATGCAATTATTTGTGCACATATCTCCTCAACTGTGACACCAGGAAGACTTCACATACCCAAACTCGATGTGGTGATTGAGCTAAGTGTTATACCTCCTAAAAACACTAAATAGTATATGGAAAGGTCCAATGAATCTTCAATACAACATTCATCTACATAAAAATATTCATAATCCAAGTTGACATGAGACCTTTAGGAACACATGAATTCCCTCATCAAACTCTAATGTTCTCTGTCATTTGTCTGTATAGGTCATATGATAGCTCAGTCGATTCATTATAATCTTGTGGATGATTTTCAACTTCTATGTCATATGAAACATTAACTATGGTCCCATGAGTGTTTTCTCTCCTGGATAATTCCAACATTGTGGTTACTTGTATGGTTACCCTTATAAATACTCAAATGGTTTCATACCGATAGTGGAATAGTAGTTGTCATTTTATGAAAACTTCAACAAGGGTATATGATTATCAATAACACTGAATTACCCAAAATTAAATCACAAGAGATGTCCTATGTGACATGAATGGTCTACTATGTTGGGTCATCATTCTGGGGATGAATCACTATGCTCAAACGCAAATGCGTCCTAGAAGGCCTCTAGTAATCCTTTCCAAAACTAAGATGTGAAGTTAATACCATAGAATAGAATGATCATTGATGTAATCCATTCATTCTAGGTTGTCTCCTATATGTAATGGAATCTCATTATCTCATTTTATCTTTACTCTCATATAAAAATCAATTGTTCTAGCTTGGTGTGTCTGCTACGATCAGACATATAGAATTGTGTCCTATGGAAGTACATGGTAACCTTGTTAGTAATTCCATGAATATTTGATCCCACTTCCACTAAAGAAACTTATGGTGTGGAGATAAACATTCCTGAACTTGTTTCTTAGACTTCACCTAATGAAAAGTGTTGCATTAAGAGAAATTTTTTGACACATCCTACTTGATTCCTAGTGAGAAAAACTGATGTTAGAGTTCTTGGTATGTATTTTCAACATCTAGATGTACTAAAAAATGGGAATTTATGAATCTGCCTCGTAGCCACCTATATTAATTTCACTATTATGATATTCATTCCTCTAAAAAACATATTGTTCTCCCCACCGTTATTAAAACCATCAGGTTCACATCCAATGGATATATGATGACTTAAGGCCTCATAATCAGTATCAACATCCAATGTTTCCCTAAAAACAATAAAAGTTTTGGGGTAAAAAATATCCACTAGATATATGAATCACCATCATTGTTTAATAAGGTGAACTATAATAAGACTAACTATTGTGACACCTTGTCCAACAGTTGAGAATAAGATAACAAACTAAGTGAATATTTCACCACATTCCCCTTCCAAGGAGAATAGATTATAGTCCTAAAAGAACTATATCTATTTCCTCCATATCATGATATGATACAACTAGGATAAGATATTCTTGAGACTCATGTGGTCATAGTAGATGATTAATTAATCACCTATAAGGTTTTGGTTCCACATCTTCATAGTGAATTCTACAACTTCCATTCAGATATATTATGTCATGTTGTTTTTTATTTTGGTCTCAAGCACCAAGATCCATAGAAAAATAATATCCTACTTATGTATAAGAAAAGGAAAATTATGTTCACTGAGGCATGGTAGAACACTACATACTGAAAACAATCCTCTAGAAATATCAAGTCAGGGGTGCTCATCACCCTGTTCCACAACTCATAAAAAGTATACTGGAACCTTTTTATCCAAACGAGAGGCTACCCCTTCCAGGTCAATGTAGTTAAAGGTACATATATCATGGAGAAATTATGATAAAATATAATATAATATTCAATGAGACTAATGATTTTATATAACTCCATCATTATCTTAGTTGTCTCTAAATATAACATTGGCTGGAAATTTTTCAGGTTCACTTCTACACTATTGGCAGATATAACATTTCCCTGAAAGTGGACCTCCTGAATCAAGAACATACACATCGAGAAATGCCTGAAAATATGGGGCTATCAAAGTATATCTTAAACTAACCTCAATTGTCACTCATTATTCTCCATGGAATCTTATTACAATAGGATTTCATCAGTGAAGATCATTGCAAACTGATATAATAGGTAATGAATGATATGTTTCAAGAGTCACATGAAAACTGTTGGGGAACTCATTATTTCGAAGGGAATCACAAAGTAAGAATAGTAACCAGAGTTATATCTAAATTATATATTTGACTATCCTCTTCACATACACATAGATGGAGGCATCCTGATCTGAGATAAATCTATAAGAATCCTCGCACATAGTTAACTTATCGAAGAGGTCATCGATCTTCGGTAGTGTATACATATTAATCACAAACTCTTGGTTTGATAATCGATTATAAAATTTATACCTCAATTATCCATCATGTTTCTTGGAGGAATAACACTGGGGATTCAGATTGAAAATACACGGTCTCACAATACCCTTCTTATGTAATTCCTCTAACTACACACTCAACTGAAAAATCTCTACGGTATATATCCAATATGATGGAACAAATATAGTGATTTTATATGGATCTAATTAAATTAAGCTATCAATATCTCGAATGTGATATACATATGGAACATCCTCATGAAATACATTCTCAAGAATAACCTTCATAATATGAAACTGATTGCCCATAAAATCCAATTCTTAGAGTCATTCTAGCCAACTTGTGATTAATCAGCTAAACCCTCTTACATATGATTATATCTTTCTCCACCTGGGTCTCCATTAAACCAATAATAGAAAAAATCATCCCATAAATGTAGTCACACCACATCCTTTTCCGAATGTATTCAATCTATTCATTAATAGTATAAAGCTGGTCAATTCCAAAGTTGATGTCATAATACATCACTGTATCCATTCGAATATAATATGAGAAACTATCTCCTCAAAGATTAATATCACACTATAAAAAAAGTGTGTGATCATTGATTCATCTTTCGTAGAAGAATCCAAGCATAATGGTTGGTCTAAGGGCTCAACCAAAACCTCTTGGTCTCAAACTAGAAATATAGAATGAAAAGAGTAGATCACGCATATGTCCATCATAAGAGAAGATATGGTAGAAAATAAATATATCATAACTCTATTCATCTTTTGGGCCTCTGGATCACATGCCTATGTGAACTAAATCTATCTTCTACCCCTTCTACTAGCTCGCCAAACCTCATAGAGACCACCAAGATGTGGTGGTGGAATCATTTACTACTACCCACAACTTCCTGAAATTGTCCATACTCTTATGAAACATTATCCATCATCCAAAACAACCTACTACTACCCTTCCACTACCTTGGAGGCATATCCACTATCTCTATTGGTCATGTGGAGGTTTTTACCATCCCTCCAAAATGTCCCTGGCAATGAAAAGAGTGTAACTTCCTCTCCCTAGGTTAATTAGAACCATACCAAGTGCTCTGAACTATAGATATTCAGTCATGATATCTCCTCTTGAAATGGATCACACATTTGGATCCCTACTTCTACCATCAGCTACTTTCCTCTAAATTCTTTGACCATGTGTTCCCACTTCTTTCACCCACTGCGAGTATCTAATCAATCTAAAACCATTCTATCACCAACGAACACTCTATCACCCCATCATCTATATGAATGGATAGAGGGATAACACTAGTACAGATGTCTCTAAGTAGACCTTAAATCAAGGGCCAATTCATGAAATAAGGGACTGAAACCATATCCATTGAGTATCATCAGATGGTTTCTAACGTCAATAAATACTCTTCCATGGTCATGATGCCTTACTATAGTCATGAAAGCTCTTTGATGCTAACCTATCGCATCATAGATGTATAGTACTCCTCCCTAATGAGATGATGAAATTATTCTCATAAAAGTGTAGAATCGTCATATGATAGAACCACCGTGCCCCTACCAATGTCATGTGGACCCATGGAGAAGTCCCACATCTTGGACCAATATATGGTCTTCATGAGTCCTAATGTGGAGAATGGATCGAATTAGACCATATATACAATATTTGGATACGTATTGCTCTCGATCAACCCTTTTCCTAAGAGGTCACTTAAAGTGAAACTCATGTAGTGACCTCATTCAATGCACATCATCCACTAGTACTAAGAGTACCATCTACAGCTCAATAAGTGGAGGAATAAATAGTAAACCACCCAATGGTAATATATCCCAAACATGAACCTATATTGAATCCTTGTCACTAATAGGATCTTCCTTGTGATCCTACTACAGAATCCTTGCTTGGAACCATCATGGTGGCATCTGGAAATTGACATGATATACCACAGTAAATGCATATATATAGGGATATGACTCATCTAGGACATGTAAACACAACATATTCTAATATAATTCATATACTAATGTTTTTTCATTAAACCAATGTCTACATGTACCATAATGAATGGAAGTTGATCAGAGTCCTTGTGTATGGATACGTCATCCACTGCACCAACAATAGAGTTACTCACCTAAATTCCAAACATTATAGTCTTAAAATTGATTCCATAAAACCCAAACCAAACTGATTGCTAGAAAAATATATAGACTATGGTACTAACATATAAATATCTTATGATACCACTCATTAATGAAACGACACACTAGGGGATTCTTGTCCAGAAATAAGTCTTGTGTGACCACCACACGACTACCTCTAGTAGGACAAGGGATGGAGAATAACTCCATGTACACATAACACTCACCTAAGAAGCCATAGCCTACAGTAATTACAAACGCACACATATAAACACATATATCCAATCCCATACAATTCTGAAATGTGAGAAAGAATTTATACCATGTTCATGAATACACTTAAATCCTATAATTAGTGTATAAAAAGATATTGGGAATCAATATGGGGCACATAGATGCTCACCAAAAACTATAAAGATGTTTATCAAGATTGTAAGTGGTGACTATATTCAAATGTCACTCCATGAGTGAATTAAGATATTTCTAGATCAAATCAAAACATGGCATACTCCAAATCCACTAACTACTATGTTGAATGGGATTTCATTATCATAATACAAGACTCGTGTTGGAAGAGGCTGTGTTTGGGTGAGTAATCCAACACCTAGTATGATAACATAAAATCACTAATCATAAAGCATCTGGATTAGTCATCTCATCACAATATATTTCAAACATAATATGATACATATAACAAAAAAAATCCAAATATAATCATATTTGACCCTCGATATCAAGGTATGGTCAGAATCACATAACTATCATAAGATTATTCTCGATAGTCCATAACTACTCTCACATGAGGGATGTCACTCCACGATTCTAATAGAACTGATGGAATCCATATTATATTTCATGCTCATATTTTCTCACTATAATAAAGTATATCTTAGAAGTATTAAGATATTGATACATAGATGAGGATCACACCCAGGTCAATAGGGTATACTAAAACCCAATCTAGACTAACATTCCATGTATGGGATTAATGATCATGCATATTTGGTTATGTAGATTCCAAGAACACCACCTAGGTAAAAATATTATATAGGATCCAATCTTGGACTCTGAGAGATATTTCGATAAATCTATCAAAAAACCATTAGATGGGATCATAGTCCTATTCTCAGAATGTAATTCCAAATTATACCCTAACCATGGTGGATTAAAAGAAGATAACATGAAGGATATTATTCCATGTTGAGTGGCAGAAGGTATTCAAGTCATCTTAAAATAAATATATTGTGTGTAATATCAATAAATTATGTTATCATTTGGAATCAGGTCAACAAATGTTTCATGGACCATTATTGTGTCTATATTTATGTAAACATATATATTCCCATGTACCTATCAATTTACATGCACCATGATTTGACCTATTATATGGATAAGCCAGTTTACTCTAGACATTTCATGTACGTAGATGTCTTTAGTCCTTTGTATCCTATAAGATTAACATGAAGCTACAAGGTAAGAGTTACAATATGTGTGAAACATGTCACGCTCTATTTTATTTATTCGTTATGAAACCATATCAGCACAGTCATATCCACACACATGACATGTGTTCTTCCATTACACACGACATAGTACGGAAATTCACATAATTTTTCGATCTTCATGCATACTCTTCACCAACCAATACCTCACAAATTTTCTATATGAATTATGATACAAACCATGGATATGAGTTATCAATTTTCGATCACTATTTCATATCTGATTTTATTCTATCTAAATTGACTGGGGAATCTATACCACCGATACATTCCATCGATGCATGCTGAAACCACAACTGGATGTCCTAAAATCCAAAACCAATCTATTGTTGTCTCTACACATCACAATACATCATCAATACCAAACCAAATATATGATATCCATCCATTTCACCAATGAATAGGTGTTCCCTGGTTGATTACTCTTTATTTTGTCGAACCATTGGTCAAAATATACACTAGTGATTAACGCACGATCAATTTGGATTGAAATGGACATGAAAAAAATGAGGAATGGAACTAAGACAATGTTCTTATTGGCCATGATTAATTTATATTAGAATGATTAACTATGAAATAAAATTAATCCAAAATAAAAATCCCCAATTTCCAATGAATACTTCCGTACCTATAAAATGAACAACCCGTAAATCAAATTATTTAATGATTGGATTTGGGTTAATAATGGCATAATCATATAGAAATAAATATAGATAAAATAAATATACTACCTTTTTTAAATCAATCATTAGTGAAGAATATGTTTAGAACATTATTATTGTAGAGATACAAATGATACATTGTCACATAAAATGTTTAATAATGATCCATCGATATTAATCAACAGAAGCTCTAATGACATACCTATAATGCTTCAACCCGGATCTCCTCTATGATGGTGGCCGGACCGGTGCATCACATAACCTCAATCGCATCTCCCCAAATGGTAGAGGCTGCTGACTAGAAGGGAGAGCCCTTTTTGAATCTATGGGGGAGACTATACCCTCGTATGTAGGAGAAATATCAAAGCATATGTAAACAACAACAAATAATAAGTAGTGAAAGCATGTTAATAAATAAAATACAGCAGAAGTAATGTCAAAAATCCAACTGAATAATAAAAACAGGTGTAGAAACTCCCAAAAGAGTGTTATCCCAGGATAAGAGTCTAAACTGAAAGTACAGAAAACAGAACTCAAACACAATGTCAACTAAAAGAAAAGTCACAAGCAACAAGTACATCACGAGCAAGGCTTCGTCTTCTGCCCCAGTCTCTATCCTAAGTAGTAATGAATTTTCAAGAATAGGGCGCAGCACACTTCCCCTTTTCAATACCTACGAGCATGTAATCTACTTGGGTGTCGACAACGCCCGAGCAGGGTGTGTGATAAAATTCCAATAGGCTGGCACCCACGGTGTCTAAACCTTTCCATTTCATGGAAAAATAAAAATGAAGTGTTCCATTACATAACCATTTCGAATAAATTAACTGTAGTGCAATGAAATTAATAAGTCAGCTTGGGTCCCAAACGACACCAGTTCCTGGTCACCTACTTCAGCCTAATCAGGTAGTTTGAAAGGGTACCTGTCAGCAGAAATGCATGAACACGCATATATATATATATATATACACATATAACCCAGAAAGCAAGGTAGAACTATGAAAAAGTATACCCCAAGCTTGTGCTTTAACTTGGGGTTCAAGTATAGTGTCTATCAGGCACACTTCCACATATCAGGGGAAATATCTCAATTCCCAGTAGACACAATTAGAAATAACATAAACCTTAAGTGAATCATTATTTAAGGTTCAAGTTGAGAGTTGGATTCCAAGCCCATCTCTAAGGTATCTCTACGAAAATTCTATCAATTTATCCAATACCACTGAGCCTATCCAAGTAAATCTTTCAAAAGACCAATTATTGCATGAGGCATGGATTTACCATGAGTCTATCCTGATCTCTCAAAAAAAGGTCGAGTATCATTCAAGGCTGGATTGGCTACATTTCCAATGGATTCGTCTGAATGGGACCTTTTGGATGCTGTATCACTCAAAAGTATTCGAAAGTCTGGGGAAGTTTTGGTCCGGCACAGCCAGCGACACACCACGTGGAACATAGAGGTAAACCGTCGGGAATGGAGGATCTAAGAGTGGCCCTTAATACGGGACCCATCCCCTTTCACTGTCGTGAATTTAATAAATGTTTTCACAGTAGCAGATATGACATAATCATCATATAAGGTCTCAGCTTGAAAACTAACCAGATACACCCACATCACAAGGCATAAATCTAATAGTACAATATAACTACATGCAAGGAAATATACATATCATATCAACCTCAGTGGACAATGCACATTTAAATAATAAACAGTTAAAAATAATAACTTGAAAATCAATATACATATCACGTCAATCTCAGTGGATAATGCACATTTAAATAATAAACAGTTCAGTATAACAACTTGAAAGGAAATATATGTATCATATTAATCACAGCAGATAGTGCACATTTAAATAAGAAGCAGTTCAACATAACATGTTCCAATGATGCAACAATTCAGGTTCATGTTCTATGAAACTATTTATTAAATTCAATTACAATAAAAAGGGTTACGGAACACATGCAATTAATTAAACAATAAACCTAGCTAATGGAAGATTACACTGACCATGTCGACACACCCAAAAGGGTGTCTGACTTTTTTTCAACAATTCAATCAATTATTTATTCAATTTTAAAACAATAAAAAGGGGTTGCGCTATACATGTAGTTAATTAAATTAATAACCTGACTAACAGAAAAATACATGGACAACATCGACACACCAAAAGGGGTGTCCGATCTTATTGGAACAATTAAAAAAAATTAATCCAAGGTGAATATGGCTGTAGTAATTAGGAAAAAACAATTATGGTAAATAAATTGGGTAAAATTTCACAAAGTCGGTAGGCACCGACTAACAATACAACGGTGCATTTTTATAAACTGTAATAAAACAGGGGGAAAGCGATTAGATACAATACCTTGTAGTTGTAGATTACTCTAAGATCTGCGGTAGACTTTTATTTGACCTAAAATGGATGAAAAAGAAGGTTTTAAAAAAAACCAAAATAGGGTAAGAATATTCTATGATGAACTGCACGCAGAATACTCAACAGAATCGAATGATTCTAATTTATAAATGTTAGCATTTCCCTAAGTTTTATTGTTCACTAGGTGGAAAGGGAATCGGACACCGGACGGAGGAGGAGCAGCCTTCCAAAGGGGCTTCTGGTTGGTGTGACGCGATTGAGGGGTGCGACGTGATGAGTGGGAGAGAGAGAGAGGAGAGGAAAAAAGAAAAGATAAAAACGAAATAAAAATAAAGGAAAACAATAATAAAATAAAAATAAAATATAAGGAAAAAATGAAATAAATGAAAAAGATAAAATAAAACAAAAGAATGGAAAGGAAAATAATAAAAATAATTCAAAATGGGAATCCCCCATTTTAATTATTTTCATTTTTCCCGTAACCCCCTCTTTATTTTATTTCACAATTTCTTTTTAACCATTCTTTCTTTCTTTTAAATCTCTTATTACTCTTTTCCAATGCTTAATTAATTATTTAAAACCCGAAGAGCACACCAAAGTGCGACGTGACATTTTTCATGAAACGTCTACAATTATTTAAATTAAACAAAAAGTTTCCCGGGACCCGCAGTGATGTAAGCAGGCGTACGCCCCAGGTCACATAATTAATTAGACTACAATAAAGTAAAAATGTTTTGCAGCAGATTAAGGTGGGGGCATTACAACCTCCCCACCTTAAGATAACTCGTCTCTGAGTTTCCCTTTCGAGGGTAGTGGAACATTGCCAGAGGAGAGTTTTGTCCACTATGCATTAACATCCGTCTCTCGCTCCTAAGTCTCGTCCTGAATGCATCTGTGTTCCCACAACACCCGGACTAGTGGGACTGACTTTAATCAAAGGAAATTAATGCTATGTTTGAAGATACGAATTAGATGCTTCACAAAGAATGCATCAACGTCAATATTGATGTTGTCAGGGTCGAAAAAAAGTGATGGGTCTGGATGATATTGTCAAAGCTGAGATACATGGAAAACATCGCGCATGGAACAGTAACTCTAAGGTAGCAGTAACTAATAGGCTACTGACCCATCTCTCTCCACTCTCTCGAATGACCTGACATATCTCCGTGATTACTTCCCCTACCTCCAGATACCCCTGTGACCCAACCTCATAGAAACACGCAGAAAGACTCGATGTACCACCTCAAACACCAGAGGTCTGCGTTGATGATCGATATAAGACTTTTTCCTGGACTACGCCATAGTCATATGCTTCTGAATTAGTTAAACTTGCTCAACAGTCACCTGAACTAGATGAGGACCCAACAGAGCTGCCTCACCTGCTTCGAGCCAGCATAAAGGCGAACTGCATGGTCTACCATAGAGATCGTTGTATGGAGACATTTGGATTGTTGCCTAGAAGATGTTATTTTAGGTAAACTCAACAAGAGGTAAATTCATCTCTCAAGAACCTACAAAAATGTGGATATTATCATGTAACATATCCTATAACACTCGTATAGTTCTTTAGTATTTTCCATCAGTCTTGGGGTGATATGCAGTACTCAGATGTACCTGTGACCCCAGTGCCTTTTGGATCCCTTTCCAGAACCATGAAGTAAAATTGGCATCCCTACCCAAGATAATATAATGAGGTACACCACGAAGTCACACAATTTCCCGGATATACAGCCTTCCCAAATCATCAATCGTAAACATCTCTCGGATAGGAAAGAAGTGTGTAACCTTTGTTAACCTATCAAAAACCACCCAGACTGCATTGCTGCTTTGAGGAGATCTTGGAATCCTATAACAAAATCCACGGTGATGTCATTCCATTTCCATTCAAGAATGGATGGAGACTGTAGGAGTCCATCAAGTCCCTGGTGCTCTGTCTTCACCTGTTGGTAGGTGGAGCACCGAGTGATGAAACATGCTATCTTATTTTTCCTACCAGGCCACCAATATTGTCGACACAAGTCTCTATACATCTTGGTCAGCACAGGATGAACTTCCCAATTAGATTTATGATATTCCTTCATCATCTCTTCCCGTAAACCTGAAGGTACCTGTACATGGCTACGGTAAAGGTGAGTTTTACTGCCATCAACAACCCAACCAAGAGGTGGGTTCCCTCCTATAACACTTTCCCTTAAAACAAGCCCCTAAATATTATTCAACTATTACATTCGGTCTTGATTTAGAAGAGAGGATGTCACTTTAAGAGTTTCTAGAATCGGTTTCCCACACAGCTCTTGAACCTCCAGATGCATCTCTGAAAACAAGGCCATCATTTGCCACTCACTGTTGGCTACCAGCATGGAATGTGTCTGTGTCTTTCAGTTTAAAGCATCTTCCATATAATTACCCTTACTAGGGGTATAAGAATGCTCAAAGTCGAACGACTGCAAGTATTTGACCCAACTGCATTGCCTTAACATAATGTCTTGTTGAGTGGAGATATACTACAGGCTTTTATGATCCATGTAAACAATGAATCTATCACCCAATAAATAGTGTCTCCAACAGCGTAGAGAATGAACCACAGGTTCCAACTCAAGGTCGTGTGTAGGATAATTCTGCTCATGAGGTCTCAACCAGTGGGATTCATAAGCCATGAATCGATCACCCTGCGTCATAACTACACCCAATCCAATCCCTAAAGCATTATAATAAACCGTATAGATCTTACCAGGTTCAGGAAGAATCATGGTAGGGGATGATGTTAGTCTTCCATTTATTCCTGAAAATACATTTCACAAGCTTCTGACCAGATAAACTGTACACCTTTCTTTGTCAGGGCTGTAAGAGGCAGTTCTATGCTAATGAAATCCTGGATGAATCACCTGTAATAGCTAGCAAGTCCCAAGAAACTAAGAATGTTTAAGACACTCTTGGGATTCTCCCATGAAACCACAACACTCCCCTTTTCTAGGTCAACAAATACCCATGCTTCAGATATAATATGACCCCTGAAGTGCACTTTATCAATGAAAAAGTGGAATTTACTCAGCTTAGTGTATAGCTGGTTCAATCTTAGGGTACTCAGCATGATCTCAAGATGGGCAGCATGGTCATGTCTGAAACGTGAATACACAATGTTTTCGTCCACACAGACTACCAAAAAAGAATCAAGATAAAAATGAAAACCCTAGTTCATTAGGACTATAAAGACTGCTGGCGCATTCATGAGGCTGAATGGCATAACCAGATACTCATACAAGCCACACCGGCTTTGGAATGTCATAAGTGGTATGTCAGATGGTCTCACACGCACCTGGTGATATCCTAACCTCAGATAAATCTTGGAGAAAGCATTTGCTCCCTGGAGCTAGTCAAATAGATCATCTATACAAGGGAATGGATATCGATTCTTTACCATGAGCTGGTTGAGTCGACGATATTCCACGTATAACCTTAGGGTGCTGTCTTCCTTCTTGGAAAAAAGGAAAGGTTAACCCCATGTCGATGTGATAGGTTTGATGAAACCCTTATCCTCACGGTCATCAAGATTCTTTTTGAGTTCTTGTAGCTCTCTGGGTTCCATCCTTTAAGGAGGAATAGAAACTGGTGTTGCACCTAGCATGAGCTCGATAGTGAACTCCACGTCTCTCATAGGAGGTAATCAAGAGAAACCATCAGGGAAGACATCCCTGAAAAGATTCCCCACTGGATGGAATTCAACTAGTTGTGTTCCCTGGATACTCATGAAGAGACTTGACAACTGAGCTGTCACTCTTCCCAACCCTGCATATTTAGGCTTAGCATGGATTGCCTATATATCCCATTCTTCTTTGTGAAGATAAGTTTCACCTTTAGGGGATGTAAAGGACGCCCGATGAAGATAGAAATCCACTTGGGCATGTTAAGGAGAAATCCAATTCATACCAATAATGACTTCAACACCAGAAAGATAGAGGATATAGAAATTACAAATAGAGTGTTACCCACCTATCTCAAGGGGGCACTCGTGGCACGGGTGTGTGCCCTCTATCCTGGCCCCAAGAGGGGTGTCGAGAGACATGACATCACAATGGTACTAAATTTGAAAACAAAGACATTTAACAACAACCGCGGATATAAGGGAGTAAAGAAGGTGAGAAAAACATGTAAGGTGCAAAAGAGGTTAGGTACATAGCCTGCCTCTAATCACTAAACAACAGACAACCCACCTCAAAGGTTGGGTTTCAAGATGGAAGATACCACTAAAAAGGATGAATAAACAAGTTCTAAAGTACACTCTTCGGTTAAGTTAGGCTAACATCTTACAATCTATCGCAACTTTATATTCAGCAAAATAGAATTTCAAAATTTCACCACTAGGTACAACAACACTCAAATGCTAATAGGAAAATGAACGCTGAAATTAGATATGGAATGTAAATATGTATGGAATTTAAATGCTATAGTTCCTATCATGATACATGGGATGTTTTTCCATCATATCATCAGGCTGCAGTGGTAAAACCATTATTTCAATAATACCAGCACAATAACAACGCAATAGAAGTAAATCACTCAAGGTGAAATCAAATCAATAGTAACTGGCATAATAAATAACTGCAATCTCATCCCAGAAATTTGAGTTTTCCCTAGTACATGGGTTAGCTACATAAAAGTACAGAATACATCTCAAATCCTTATATCCTAATCTCCTGTCTAACCCAAATAGTAAGGAAAATGGAAAAACCACCCTCTGATACCACTTTGTAATGCCCCAACCCGGCTCACCTCTAAGACGGTGGCTGGACCGGTGCATCACATAACCTCAAGTGCATGTCCTCGAATGCCATAGGCTGCCAACTAGCTACGTGGGCCCTTTTTGAGTTTGTGGGGAAAACTATGCCCTTATAGGTAACAGATAATATCACATCGGATGTAAACAACAACAAACAATAAGTAAAAGAAGCATGTGAATAAATAAATTAAAGAAGAAGTAATATACAAAACCCAACTTAATAAAAAAACCAAGTGTAGAAACTCACAAAATAGTGTCATTCCATGATATGAGTCTAAACTGAATATATGGAAATCTGAACTCAAACACACTGTCAATTAAAAGAAAAGACACAAGAAGCAATTACATCACGAGCAAGGCCAAATCCTCTACCCCGATCTCCATCCTAAGTAGTAATGAATAGTCAAGAATAAGAAGCATAGTGCTTCCCCTTGTCATTACCTATGGTCATGTAATCTACTCGGGTGTCGCTAATGCTTGAGCAAGTTGTGAGATAAAATCCCAGTAGGTCGGCATCGGCGGTGTCTAAACCATTCCATTTCATCCATAAAAAAATGCAGTGTTCCATTACATAACCATTTCAAATAAACTAATTATAGTGAAATGAAATAAATAAGTTGGCTCGGGTCCCAAACGATACTCATGCCTGGTCACCTGCTTCAACCTAATCTGGTAGTCTAAAAGTGTACCTATCAACAGAAATGCAGGAACACAAACATATATATAAATAACCCATAAAGCAAGGTAAACCTAGGAAAAGGTATACCCCAAACATGTGCTTTAACTTGGGGTTCAAGTTCAGTGTCAACCAGGCACACTTCTACATAGTAAGGGAAATATATCAATTCTCAATAGACTCAATTAGCAATAACATAACCCTTAAGGGCATCATTATTTATGGTTCATGTTGAGAGTTTGAGTCTGATCCCGTCCTGGAGGTATCGTTATGGAACATTTATCAATTTATCCAATGCCACTGATCCTATCCAGGGAAATATTTCAAAATACCAAGTATAGCCCAAGCCATGGCTTTACCCTCAGTACAACCTGATCTCACAAAAAGAGGCTGAGGGTTATCTGAGGCTGGCTTAGCCACATTTCCAACAGAACCATCCCGATAAGCCCTTTTGGAAATAGTATCACTCAAAAGTATTAGAATGTTCGGGGAAGTCTCCATCCGGAAAAGCCAACGACACCGCCCCCTGGAACATAGAGGTAACCCGTTAGGAACAGAGGATCTAAGAGTGGCCCTTAATATGGGACTCACCCCCTTTCCCGTTCCTAAATTTAATTATTGTTTTCAAAGTAGCAGATATGACATCATCAACATATATATTTGTAGCTTGAAAACTAACCAGATACACACACATCGGAAGTCATATCTCTAACAGTACAACATAACAACTTGAAAGGAAATATACATATCATATCAACCTCAGTGGATAATTCACATTTAAATAATATGCAGTTTAGCATAACAACTTGCAAGAAATATACATATCGCATCAACCTTAGTGGATAATGCACATTTAAATAATAAGTAGTTCAACATAACAACTTGCAAGGAAATATACATATCATATAAATCTCAGTGGATAATGAACATTTAAATAATAAGTTGTTCGACATAATAAGTTCCAATGATCCAACAATTCATGTTCATGTTCAAATAAACTATTTATTAAATTTAATTATAATTAAAAGGGATTCACAACACATGCAATTAATTCAACAATAATCCCATATAATGGAAGATTACACCAACCATGTCAGTACACCCAATGGGGAGTCCGACTATGTTGCAACAATTCAAAAAACTATTTATTTAATTTTAAAACAATATAAAGGGGTTGCGCTATACCTGTAGTTAATTAAATTAATAACCCAGCTAATGGAAAAATACATCGACTACATTGACACGCTCAAATGAGTGTCTGATCTTTCTGTAACAATTCCAAAAAATAATCTATGGTTATTAAGGCTGCAACAATTAGGAAAAACAATTAAGGTAAATAAATTGGGTAAAATTGAACAAAGGAGGTAGGCAGCGACTTTGGAAAAAATGGTGAGTTTTTATAAACCACAATGAAACGGAGGGAAAGTAGGTAGGAACCCTAACTTATAGTCGTAGATTAATCTATGATCCATAGTTGACTTTGATACTACCTAAACTGGATGAAAACAAAGGATTTTAGAAAACCCCCAAAATAGGGTAAGAATCTTCCGTGATAAACTATGTGCAGAATACTCAACATAATCGAACGATTTCACTTGCGCAACATTTTCATTTTTCTAAGTTTTACTAAGCACCTCACGACAGAGGAATTAAACGCTAGATAGAGGATCAGTGGCTTTCCGAAAGGGATGCCTGTTGGTGTGATGGGATTGAGGGGTGCGATGTGATGAGTGGGAGAGGGAGAGAGGATAATAAAAAAGAAAAGAATGAAAATAATGAAAAAGAAAAGAAAAGAAAAATAAAAGAAAAATAAAAAATAAGGAAAAAATGTAATAAATGAAAAAATATATAATAAAACAAAATAATGGAAGGAAAAATAAGAAAAATAATTAATAACGGGAATCCCCAATTTTAGTTATTTACATTTTTTCCAGAACCCCCTCTTTAATTTATTTAAGAATTTATTTTTATCCTTTCTTTCATTCTTTTAAATAATTTTTAAATATCTTATTACTATTTTATAATCCTTAATTAATTATTTCAAACCCTAACACCACGGCAAAGCGCGACATGACATTTTTTATGAAACATCAGTAATTATTTAAATTAATTAAAAAGCTTCTCGGGACACGCTGCAAGGTGCGCAGGTGTACGCCCTAAGTCGCTTAATTTATTAGACTGCAATAAAGTAAAAATGGTTTGTACCTCATTATGGTCAGGATGTTATAATACCCTCTCTTAAATTCCAATATAATGAGTTCAACACTAAAATTTGGATATATGCATGATTATATAGAGCTTTATTGGGTCATTACATCATCATAAACAAAAAATTAATTTATTAAATAATTTTTTTATTATTTATACATTTTTTGACCTTTACACAAAAACCCGAAAACAATTTTTTTGTCTTTCACAAAGGAAGTAAAACGTAATTAATTCAATGGTGGTATTATGTTTTTAATCCAAGACTCCATTTGGGAGTTATTTCACTTTTTCAGGAAAAAAATGATCAAAAATTATAATAAGATACTTAGTATTTCTCTAATACCAATTTCTGGATCTCTGGGTATCATAATATCAAGTTGACTCAATTATTAGATTAAAAAATTGAAAGATATATTTCAAATATTTAAATTAAAAAACATAATACATTATAAGGAATTCCTCAATCAGAGAAGGAAGAGAAATGTGTTTCTATGTACGAGGAAAACAATATAGGAGTATAATGGAATGATATGCACAATGTACAAAATATGAAAATTAAGATTTACCACTACATTTATTTTAATAATACAATTCTATAAAGGGATCTATGCTTCCAAAAAAGTCCATCATTTGATGATATCGTATAAATTTCCCTCAGTAGAGAGACTAAATTTTGCATGTCATATTTTTTAAACTATTTCAAGTTATGAATAAGGAAAATAACCACTAAAGAATAATTAATGATATGAAAGAGATGAAGGGAATCAATAATATTCCAATACATAAAATTGTGGAAAAATATACCATGTTTCTATCTTAAATTGAATTTGGGTTTTCATTAATTGTGGAGAGAATGACCTTTTGGGAAAGGAATTTAGGGGAAAGAAAGAAGAATCCAGTGTCTTTTGTATCAAATATAAGTAGATAGGAAACTAAAAGAATACATTCCGTTATCATTAAGAGAAATTTATTCAAAATAGATTAATGGAGAAAAGAAAATCTTGTTCAATTACTATAGTTATATCTAAAATCCAAAATTTGGGGATAGTTGTTACTCTGATCGTAGCCTCAAAAGTATCTAATTATTTATTTGATTTTGGATATTCACACTCTAAAATATCTTCCATGTTTTCCAAAAAAACATATATTTTTCCCTATAACATTGTAAATGGAGTTTTCATTCAAGACTCGTAGTGGAAACTTTATTGAAATAAGGATATGTCTGTTACTTCACATTATAAAATCAAGATGAACCTTATTTTAAAAAATTATCATTATACCTATGTATGTATTTCATATAATAATTATTTATTTTGATTAATAACTTCTCAGGATTCAAAATTTAGAAGACGATTCATAAAATATATAATTTATAAGTAATAGTATAATTATTTTATCGGTAATGTTTTTTAGGATATATATGGGTGTTGTTTTTATGTTTCATGAATAAATTTATTACATCTTCAAAAAAATATTTATTCATTTTGAGAATTATATTAACATGTTATTATAATTTTTTAAATAGTTTTAATAAAAAAATTATTTTATGAATATTAGGATCCATTAAAGGTTAACTTGTTTTTCATAAATTATAAACAAATTCTTTTAGTCACGCATCTTTCAAATCTTATATTGAGACTGATTAAAATTCTCAGTTTATTTTTTATGAAGTCTGAAAAATTTAATATGTATATTTATTGTGTTATAAATTATTATTGATAAAGAGAAACACAATTTAATGGAAACTATCTAAAAATAAAAAATTTATCCAAGCACCTTTATTTTTTTGTGAATTTATCGCCTTCTTCATCTGTTATATATATATGGTTTTGTGACCATTAACATTCTCAAGATCATGTTCTCTATCAATATAAATTATTATGATGATGTTATTTTCCTTATTTATATCTATATTTTTACTTCCCTTTAATTTTATTCATATCCAGAAAACATATAATTTGTTATTTTAAGTAACATTTATGTTCCCCACTACCCCTTTTAAAATGGAGTTTTACCATTCCTTCATATGATATGGGATTTCAACAAGAGTATTTTAAAATATAGAGAATTTTATTACCAAGACATAAATAGGTAAGTAATTTCATATTTGAGTAGAATAATAGAACATACCAAAAATTTTCATTTTAAAAATAATAAACATGATATCATTCTTAATATGCAGCACTAAGTTTGAATAAACTACAATATTCTAGAAAACTATTATTATTTAAATTTTTTCATTGTAACCAAGCCATTCAAATTGATGTATAAATATAATAATAGGATTATACATAATATGTATAATGGCTTTATATAATGAAAATATATTTACTTATGATAATAAAAAAGTACTCAATTTTCTATAAATTCATTCTATGTTTCAAAAACATTCAAAAAAATTCAACGAATTTTGTCTGTGCATATTATAATTTATTTTTTCCAAATTTGGGAATTTAATTTGTAGAAAATGATAGTATTTTTTATATAAAATTATCCTATTATATTTGTGTCTATTTATAGGGTTTATATGAGTTTTTATTCTGAGTGAATAGAGAAAAATTCCAATTTTAGTAAAACTATCATTTCTTTTACTTATATCTAGCAAACTAAATATATAAATATGATTTAAATTTAATCATAATATAACATAAATATAATTAATTATATATAATATAGTTAATTACATACAAATCAATTTTATACATGATTTTGGTATATGATCACTATAGGGTTTAAAACCAAATTTTTTTATAAGATGTTTTCTTTTTGTTTCACACATTAATATTGAAATATTTTTTTGGAAAATATTATAATTTTGTCTCAAAAAATAGATTCTATATTTGGAATCATGATTTTCAATTTTTAAAAAATATCCCTTTAACTTTTCTTCATTATTAATAATAATCATTGTAATGAGTTTTCACTATGGTAATTGGTAAATTGAGTTGTTGTGGTTAAAAAAATGTGATAAGGGATTGAATATATATCTAACACTTTAAATTATTCTATATTATGATTTTATTTTTACCATACTAAATTAGTTCTATATGATATGGAAATATAGTTCCATTTTTTCTTATAATGTCCATCATATTATTTCATGTAATGAATAAATACATAATTTCACGAACATTGTTTTAATTTTAAATCATATTATTATAATGATAAAAATAATTCAATATCAGTAATAAATTTTTCTAATGAATATGAATAAATTATATTGATGATATTTATTTATTTTTAATTTTTATAGATAGTATAATTGGATTCAATTCTTAAGAAATACTGACACAACACCATTTCAATTTGTAAGAAAAATCTAATAAATGATTTGAAAAAATAAATGATGTTTTTTTATTTATTTTCCCATAAATTTTTAGGTTAATAATAATAATTTATATATTTAAAAACTTTTTATATTATAAATATATTGTTAAATTATGGGATTGAATTTCAAATTATATGAATATTCCCAAGTATAACATTATTGATAATTTATATTAAATAATATGTTATAAAATGAGTTAAAAAAATATTCCAAGAGGACATGTGTAATTAGAAATTATATATAATTTCATCCATGGAAACTTTTTGAGCTACATATCATCATATATGTATTCTGATGGTCCATAAATGGGAAAACATTACAATGAAAAAAGTTTTAATGGGTTAATGAGGGCGAAAACAAAAATATAATGTGTAAGTTACAAATTAAACATATCTAAATTTTATTTCTTGAATTTATTTCAACCTTATCATGTGCTAAAATCTAAATTATGTAAATTTAGTGCCACTTGACATGATTGTGATATTTATTATATTTGAATATTTTTAGTAATTATATGTGTGTCATTTCTCTCACTTATAAAAGGGAAGCTCATATTCTTCTTTATTCACAAGGACATAGGAATCTATATTGACCATGACCGACCATTACACTTTTTTATATTCCTTAATATCATTCATGAGCTTCTATTATTCTTATAATTCCATCCTGATAAGTTTTTAGGGGTAATATAAAGGTGGTATTTTGAAGAAGAGGTAGTTGCCTATACCGAATATTTCAATGTCTATTTTCCCTCTAATTCTTCTAAATATCTTGTATCCATTGTAGAAAAAAGGAATAAAGTATAATTAATATATTTATATGATATTATGATTATATTTAGACATTTTCCACCTCCCTTTCATCTTATATAAAATGAAAACATCGCTTGTGCGCACGTATAACAAACCCTCTCCATGCAGTGATGTAACTTATTTTTCATCACTAGTTTACATGGATTGTAATAAATATGTTAATAATGATTATATGATATATTAATGAAATAATTATTATTTTATAAACAAAATATATCATTTTCATGGATATAATATAATTATACTATCAACCGCATCACTCTACAATTATTATGATATTTTTATTCTATTTATTGACTAAGGAAAATATTAACATTTCATAAGGTATTTTTACAATAAGAATGAGTATTATTGTTATATAGTGAAATAATAAAAAATTATTCAACATGGTGAATGGGTTGATCTTAGTATATTATGGGAGGGGTCTATTATATCCCCTTAAATCATTGGTTAATCTCATGAGACAAACTACTATGGGTGTTATGTGTATTCTAAACTAATTATTTATGTTGTCTGGTAATTATGCATTGATATTAATTTTATGATGTCTTCAAACATGTAATTTACAATTTGATTCCAATTTCATGTATTATTCATTATATCACTATGAAATAAGTTACTTTTTTCCAAGTGATTATATATATCATTATATTATACATGGAGATATTCTTATTTTATGATATTTAAAATATGGAATAATTGATTATTATATATTTGTAACATATTATTCATGATAATTTAGTCATATTAAATATTATGTTGTATAATTTACTTTATTAAGTATAAATACTCTCCCTTTAATATTTTTTCCTTTCCACATGATACCAAGAATGGATTTCTGAATAATGTTTTAGACAAACGAAAATAAATTATAATGTTTTCACATGAAATTTATTTTGTATTTCATGTTTTGGAATGTAATGAGATATTCATATATGTATCTAGTATCCCAAGAATATAAAAATATTTAGTCCTTACGTATTTTATCCCTTATATCTTGTGGAAATGTTGTAAGATAATTGTTTACTATAGGTTACTATAGTGAAGATGTATTAAAGATTATGTTCATCTATAATATGAAAGATATAAGAAAATAGACCATTTGAAGATATGCTAATGCAACACCAAAAGATTAGTTTTTGAGAAATAATTTTTGAATCTAGATGAATAATCCATATGAATGTTTGAAAACACATTGATCCAAAAATTTAAGTGGTGTGGAATATTTGAAATGTAGTTTGAGGACCTAAAGAAATTGGTAAAGGTACAAAAAATCAAGGTAATACTTAGAATAAATCATCTAATTATGCAAAGGTAATCAATGGGGTAATTATCTAAAAAATTTAGACCTTAAATTAATAATTTAGAGTAACATATTAGTAGTAAATCTATATTATTAGATGGAGATTATGGATGGTATGTCATATAATGATATACTAATTTTTCCATGTAGCAAACATTAATAGGGTTGGAGAATCAACGGAAATTGCCACTGTGTTGAATTTACGATGTGTAAAACTGTATGGCCCTATGTTTTTTTAAAATCACTTAATTTTCAAGAGGTATTTGATTTATCTAGATAGTGTCATTTTTTAAGAAACTATGATTTGGTTTTGGATAATTACTATTTGTACCCCTCTAAAGTTTGTATTTGGGCATGGAACGGGGGTTCAAGGTAGTCAAGGAAGAATCAATAGGGATCATGAGAATTAAGGGGTTTGAAGTACGAAATTCTAGTACCCTAACTATAACATACATATATAAAAAGTATCTACTCATACTTCTAGTAGCCCTATTATGGTTTCTAGATAGAACGAATATCTGGTGGGGTCTATCTAGAAGTTGGTGGCCCCTATATGATTTTTCTGGTGGGGGTTGCTCGATACATTTCTGGGGCCACCACCATAATATTACTTATATTTTTATTCCTCCATTATGGCTTGTATAAACTCTTTCATGCCTTCTTCTCCCCAATGAATGTCTTGATATATCTATATTGACCCACATTGGTTTCTAATACCATCACATGCTATTGATAGCCTATGGTATAGACACCACTCAGTTTACCCCTACCCCTCTACCCTAAATTTGATATCAATTACATTTTTCTATTTCAAATAAAATTATACTATAGGATGGTATAATTATCTTGAGATGATGGAACCTCCTTTACATATAGTGAGAGTGTTTCTAGAGACTACACCTATACACCATTGATAATAGTTTCGATAGAGTTATGTGGTTGAGTGAGTTTTTAGGGGATTTTAGGATAAATTAAACATCATATCTCAATTTTATGTTCTATTAATTAATTATTTTAAGGCTTTATTTTAAAATTTTAATGGTATTTAGTCTTCAGCTTAGTGTATCAAAATCATCTAGTGTGTGATTGATCATTTATGGCAATGTTGTTTTCCTAGAATATTTTTTGAAAACTACTAATAATTTATTATTTAAATTTAATTATTTGGTATTAGTTTTTTAGATTTTAGTTAGGAATGTGGATGGTTTTTGAGATGGAAAGTATATTTGGAAATGATAGAGTGGTGGGTTTTGGGGATTGTGTTCAAGAGAAAATAATTTTTTTATTTAGGTAGGTGGTATAAGTGATTTCTGTTTATGTTTTACAATTTTATAACACATTTCAGTAGTGCGTCGATCCGACCTCTATCACTATGCATGAATTAAATCTCTAGAAGTTAAATTTCATAATTTATGTCCATTAGGATATTTGGACACCCATAATCACACTAATAGTTTTGTGGACCACCAATGTACTGACAGTGGTCCAAGGGGGAATAATGGATTAACTATAACTATAGTGATAAATAGTATTACTCTATGCCTTTAATTAAATTTTTTTCACTTCGAGTGGTAAGTTAATTAATTTATCTCATTCCATGAGCCATGTAACGTTATAATGAATTCAATTCTTATTAAATGGGTCTCCCTTTTTTTTCCCATCCATAATTAATTGAACCTACTGTATGAGTGAAATGAAAGGAAATATATAAACATGGTCTAATATGTTTGTATATTTATCCTAGATTTAATAGTATATTAACATTATCATTGTAAAAGTGTCCTTTTGCCCCTTTGGAATTGGGTTTTGACTGGATCATAGGTAATAAAACTATAAATTTTGTATCCTATGTTGAGTATAAAAACTGAAAAGGGGATGAAAATTCCTTTTTTATTTAAGGGAAAAAAATAATATTACAATTATAGAAGATTGGGTTTCCCGTAATTAAATAAGATAATTAGATAAATATAAATACATTATATGATGGTATAATTATCAATAGAAGTATTATGTTTTAATTCACAATAATTCCCAAAATCCAAGATATATGTTTTACTTAATTAAATTACCTTCCACTTAAAAGGGAATTTATATCTTATAAGAACTGCTTATATACAAAATTGTACTAGTTATAGATTAAAAGTAATTCATTCCATCCATTCATAATAGATTATAAATTTTAAGGGAAATAATGAAATAAATAGATAAAATACTAGTTATTGATGTAAATACATTGGTTATCTTTTTTTATTACAATAAAGGGGATTATGCATTAAAAGTTAGCAATACCATGTGAAAACATATTTTCTAGATTTATAAATCAAGAATGAACTGAATGGATGTTGAATGATTCAATGATGTGAAATCCATAAGTGACCTTCTTCAGATTCAGTCATTGCAATACTTTCATGAGTGTGTCTAAAAATTTATGATACACCTTTGGTGGTTTCCTAACAAGATTTAGTCACACCCTATTTGGGATATAGCATGGTAGTCGATATTATCTCATTAATATAGTTGATGAGATTGGTGGGTTCCTATTTATAATTACTTATCATGTACTCGTACATGGAATATGAGATGTAGAGAAAGAATGTACAAAAAAATCCTAAAAATTTTGGGACTTCTGTATTTAGATTTTCACAAAAAACTATTATATGTGTTTCACCTACTCTATATATTTTCTACATTGTACTTGTATTATCATAATTTCTTGTGTGGTTTATTTTTTATAGGAATTTGTTGGCTCTCAATTAATATTTTCAAACTACTTTTAATTTCATTTATTAACCAATCTTATCTTGTACTATGTTTGAGGAAATAATCACCTTATCATACTATTATTAGACAATTGCAGTTATTATATAGCTGATTATATATGTTGAAACATTCTTTAGGTTATATGACCTGTTAGTTTGTTTATTTTATAGTGAACTGGGATGGCGATGTCATAAAATAGTACCATAGCTACCTTTTCCTTTTTCTTATTGTTTCTAGATATTAGAAAGGAGACTAGGAATGTGTCTAATCATGGTGAATAACTCGGGTATGGTAATATGAAACCCACACAATGGTTGAAAGACCTTGTTTTTTAGGATTATATTATTATCAATATTATTTGTTATTACATTTTTTTTTACTTTGACTTATGAAATTGATTGTGAGTGTTCTAATTTTTTTGATTTTATATCATGGGCATATATGGATAAGGGGAGTGTGATCATAAATCATTTCATGCATGTAAGATAGAAATTCCATTATCATTGTTTATTTGATCCCATATGTTCCTTTCGTATGTGAATGATTTCCTTGCTAATATATATGTTTAATGGTTTTTTAAATGATGTGTTTGTACATACATTGATATTGTTTTCCAAAACATTTCATGGTGGAGTTCAATCAAACATGATTATAATTAATTGAAAGAGTGAAATATTATAGAACAAGATAAAAATAATAATTGAAATGGGAACCTGTTAAATGAGAAAGGAATTTTAATAATCTATTTTCAATAAATAATAATTATTTAATGATTTATCTTATTAAAATGGTCATGTAATTACAACTTATAAGGATCACACCTTTGTAACTTGGGAAGGAAGACCAATATAACTAAATTATTGTATTCTTTACATGAACCTTGATGGAGGATCTGAATATTTATAACAAATGGTTAGTGTCATGGATATGTGGGTCTAATATGATGAAACCAGGATCATTTAGTATAGTTATAGTTCATTGCAATTGGGTTTCACCAGAGCATGAAACCATTGGGTTTCGACAGTATAAGGGAGGAATGTTCATTTCGAAGTTTCTCAATGTCATTCCACTCATAAAGTGGTGGTATTGGTGCATATTACCATGATTCATGACATTTAAGAATCCATATGTTTGGTCTAGGAAATGATGTGTGTGTAATGAGAGGCTTACATGTGTGGAGACCTATGGATCTTAGAGAGAATTGTGATTTTTTTATAGTGTGAACAGGGACATGGAGTGATTATGTAGTATGTAACATCTGATTTGGTTGAACCTCAAGTAAATTTTAAGATAATTATGTACTTCATGTGTAACAATGACTTATAAAGAGCGATACATGTATTATTTTATTGAGTCCAATTAGATTAAATTCTTTATGATGTAGTAATGGATGCCCCAAATGGTTTAGGATACCCCATTTATCCTTTCATGAGGTGAATCTCATTGTCTATGGAATTATCAATGAATGAATAGGTGTTGTTTTTTGGTCCATGAATAAAATAATGTTTCTCTTACATAAACACTCATGGGTGAGTGATCTTAAACCCATGATTTAATAATGTTTGGTGAAGGAAATTCATAGTCCATACTGGTTAGGAAAGGTTTATGGATGTAATAATATGAATTATCCTATGGTGGGGAATATAATTTCTATCTTGGGATTAAACACTAATTTTAGGAAGATTATGTGAATGTGAGATTGATCGTGGTATGATTATTATAAACTAATTATATCAGTGAAATATAAGAGCCATATATATCTATATTCCTTTTTGAAATCTAGGTAGAAACTCAGATGTGGAAATAATTGGTCTCCATGAATGGGTATAAATATGTGAACAGATGAAAGTGAACCTATTAATATAATGTCAGTGTTCTATTTGGGTTGTGATAGACCATGGTGATTTTTTTTATTAGTGGTAGTTTTAGTTGGGAAATGTCAACAGAAGTATAAAATAGGCTATTATGGGTGTGTTTTTATGATAATTGATCTCTATCAGGGTTTACAACAACATGATTGGTGTGGATAATATTAAATAAAGCATAAATCCAAGTGTTTTTTGTAATTTCAACCATAGAAGGATTGAATTCCACCCTATGTGGAGTTGTATAGATTTGATTGAAAACTACAACATTTGTTTTATTAGAATGGTGGATAAGGTTCATATGTTGACCTAATGCTTCCTGATAAATTAAATATGATCCCTAAAGTAGTTTTTGTACTATATATATTCATATTTTAGTTTTATAACATTTTTAATAGATAGGGATACAAGAATAATATTATTTCTTTAATAGATGTTAGGTGGGGTGGTTTTGTAACCATGATATAGGGGATCATTAGAAAACCAGATTCTTGTTCTATCATAATATTTTTATATTAGATGTTTCATGTATCTATTTTATCCACTTATATAATAATATTTTTATGGGAAGGACTATGAGCCAGTTGAGTGGCTTGATGAAAATGTTTTCAGTCTCTTGGGATAGAAGGGTACTTGTGAGCATTGTCTTGTCATTTTGATGATGAACTCAACCAGTTTCTTCTGTTTAATGGTTTAGACACTGTGAATATAAATACATTCTCTAAAACAACATTCGGATTTTTTTGAATAATACCTATATTGAAATTGGTGTAAATTTCTGGATAAATAATCTATTTAGGTGACCTTTGAGACATCTCAAGGGCAAGCAATCAAAACTTACACTAGTAGAAAAATACCCTATACCAACGGTTTGAAGGTATTGGTATAGGCCTCCAAACCTTTGGTATATCCTGCACCAACGGTTTCGAGAACCGTGGCCTAGTAAGCTGTGGGGATAGGTCTATACCAACGGTTTTCTGAAAACTATTATTATAGACCTATACCAATGGTTTTGAAAACCATTGGTATAAGTAATATGAAAAATTTATACAAACGGTTCCATAAAACCGTTTGTATATGTATTTAAAAAAAGAAGCATTTGGTTGGTTTTGATCCCAGTACTTGTAGTTTATGATTGAACGACCTAACCGCTAACCTAACATGACTTTTGTGAACATAATTTCATAAACATATATATGTTTTATCATTTATATTTTAAATTTTTATTTATTTAATGTTATCTATATGAATATTCCTTAAAAATACATGTAACTATACCAAGGGTTCTCAAAACCATTGGTATAGACATATGCCAATGGTTTTGAGAACCGTTGGTATAGATTCTTTGATTTTGGGACCTTTACCAATGGTTTTGGACAAACAATTGGTATAGGTCCCCCTATACAAATGGTTTGTCCAATACCGTTGGAATATGTCAAAATTAGCGACCTATACCAATGATTTTGTCCAAAAGGTTGGTATAGGTCCATATAAGTGAACTATACCAACGGTTTGCCCAAAACTGTTGGTATAGATCTTATTTCCAGTAGTGGTAGGGTGTTTATAAAAACCTTTTTATGAAAGTGTTTATGGTTGAATTGTAATTATAAGGTGATGTTTGATTTATCGAACTAGTGGATTATTAGTTTTAAAAACCTATTTTTAGATGAGGCCACTAAAAGATTGGACCCCTTAAAAGGCTATACTAGAAAATATAATGAGGGTTTAGGGTAGCTGTAGAAGAAGTCAGAATGCTTAAAAAAAGATAGGTCATTCCAAAAGCTACAATAGTGACACCAAATAGATGATACAAAGTCACTAAAATGATAATTCTATTTAGAGTAGCCATTTCAGGGATATTGGGCCCATTTATTTTCTAGTGGGTGGAAAACAGCAATCTGGTGGCTCTTAAATGATTTCTAAAATAGGGGCACCATAGTAATTTTAATGGGTCCATCCACTTAGAGACCCATAAGCTTTTATTCCTCGCCCATTATTAGTAACACATTCTCCATTTCTTTTCAATCCCAATTGACTTCTTTAAGGATCACTATTGATCCATTGTGGATGGATTACCATTACATTCAATCAAGAGCCTACGGCAAGGATAACACTCTATTTTTCCTTCCCAAAGATTCCATTATTTGTTTATTTTCCTAGTAAGGGATTTTAGAGACAATTACTATGAAGGATGGTGGAATACTATTTATATAATGGACCCTCCTTGAAACTTATTGAGTATCTTTCCTAAGACTACACCTATACTTCATCGCCAACCATGCCGATGGAGGTTTATGACCATGTGATTTTTTCTTATATTTTATATTAAATTAAAAATCACTACTTATTTTTTTCACTTATGATTATTAGTAATATGTCTCTAGGGAGTTCCATGGCCACAATAAAAACCATTAGTAGGTATTTAGACTAAATTCTAGTGTGAAAAGAGCATTTAGTTAGAGGTTTTTTATTTATAGTGATGTTTCTTTCCATAGTTATTTTTGGTAAATTAATAAATAATTAATCTTTAAATTCGTTTATTTAGTATCATTTTTTATGTTAGTTAGGGTAATTGATAGTTGGAGAGAAATCTATAATCCTTGGATGAGTCCATGGTGGTGTTTCTGGACTAGAGTTAAATGGAAATGCTTTGTAAGATTGAGGAAGGTGGTTTATGTGCATTACCATTATGTCATGATGTTTTATAAGACATATTAGTAGTGTATTGATCTTTCTTCTGAAGGTGGATATACATTGAATTTTATAAAGTTATATTATTTAATTCTCATTATATAGGTTATTTTAGCAGAACTACCCATACCAATAGGTTAGTGAACCACCCATGGACTTAGAATAGTCCATGGGGGAATAATGGATTAGCCATAACTCTCAAAACCAATTGAATTATATTATGGACCCCAATAAAATTTAATTTGTTGAAGTGGTTAGGTAATCAGTTTATATAATTCCATGGACCATATAATTTTATGAAGGAATCTCAACATATTAAATTATTCTCTCTTGAGGTTCCCTTCCTTGATTAATAAAACCTAGTGAAGGAATGAAATTCACCCAAATAGATGACCATGACATACCTATTTTTGTATATTATACCTATCATTAAATGGAGTATCTTAACCTAGAAATCAAAATGGTAATATTATATCCCTTATGGACTTGGTTGTGAGAGGGCACTATATTGTAAAATAGTAACAACTGAATACCTTGAAGATAATTAAAAGTAACAAATGAATGAAAAGGAATTTAGATTCCTTGATTTGTACAAAATTAAGTAACAAATAAGGATGGTTGTGTGACCTATGATTAAATTAGATAATTGATGAAATATAAATATGTAATAAAACGGGATAATGATTACTGGATTCTTAAGGTCATAATCACATGAATTCCCTTGAGTCATGATACTTAATTGACTTAATTAAAATACCTTCTTAACTAAAGGTAATATATTCCTTACAACAATTATTTATATATTAAAAACAAAAAGATATGGATTACAAGTGTTTATTTGCATGGGTAGGACATGGATTCCATATTTTAATTAAAAACATGACCCCAATGGATTCTGTATATGTTATTAATAGAAATGTAGTAGATATGGTTTTTTAATATATTGAAACTAGTTTTGCATTGAATGTGAGGCATGCTACGTGTAAGCCTTGGATTCAAGATTCAAATTATATGAATGAAACTAATTAACGTTGAATGATTCATTGAAAATAATTCCATAGGTGATGAATCTATGGATTTGGACAATGTATTATATTTGTGAGTGTCTCATCTTTGAATCAATGATTCACCTAGTAACATTGTTACATTACAATTAATGGGATATGTTTCTAAATTGGTGTTAATATAAAATGGAATAGAACTTCATAGATTAACTCATTGTATCTAAAACCATAAATTCCTAAATTTACAAATTAGTTTCTCCTTGTGTTCGGAAAGAGCCTTCTTATAAAGAAGAATTCTAACGGTTCATCCATCATATCATACTATAGATCTAAATAGATGGATTTATCAACACATGATAGAAGGCCACATCACACACCTCTAATACCTTATAGATTTCCTTGTATCTGCATGGTTATGTTATTATGTGATTCCTATACTCACTTAATGGATTCAACTATCATTCATATACTTATATTCATTTGATGATTTCCTTGGGTCCTTCATTTATGACTATGGTTCCTTGTATATAGATAGTGAATTTATGATGAAGAATATTTGGTTTACAAGGTTACATTTTCTGGGACCATGTTGGATGCCACTTCACTAATTTTAATACATTATTATTTTCATGTCCTAAAAAACATAGGATTTATTCTCAAAGCATGGAAATTTATTAAAAACCATAAATGTAGTCATACTGAGTTCTACTCACACTCTGTTTGGGATGCCACTTGGTACCTGAGAATATTGTAGTGTTGTAGGTTAGGACATGGGAATGTGCCTCTATGTAGTTTCTTCCAATGGTCAAGGACATAGCCTAACATATTTTGAGAGAGTATATACTCTGACTAACTATATTAGATGGGTATTTTTTTATTTATTTTCACCTATATCTACTATAAATTTGTCAATTATTTTATGTATTTTCATGTCGGTAATTCTAGCATCATCACTTAATTTTTTTTAATGGAACATACTCGATTTTCCGTATCTATTATATAAAAATATTTTAGTTTATAAATTTCCCTTTTCTATTTTTTACTGATCTAGAGGGTATAGTCTCCCCATAATGCCACCCATATACCCTCACTATTATTTAGTATCCTCTATAATATGGGGATTAAGACATTGGGCCATGTGGCCCTCTCGTCCAATTAAATATGAGTAAAATGGGTCAGCAATGTCAGATAAAGGAATTACTATTATTTAAAAGATATATAATGTTCAAATTTCTAATATTCATAATCAATTGAAGTGAATTCCTTTGTATAGATTGATGAAGATTGAAAATTTATTGTGTTTCAATTATAGTTCAACTACTTTGATTTTATATTTAATATTAAATACATTTTATATTATAATATTCTACGAAACACTGAGTTTAGATATAACTAAGAATGCTTGAGAAATATATTAAAG
Organism: Viscum album; assembly: GCA_963277665.1. NCBI lineage: Eukaryota > Viridiplantae > Streptophyta > Magnoliopsida > Santalales > Viscaceae > Viscum > Viscum album. The sequence goes on from OY728137.1 coordinate 388,251,566, forward strand.
ACAATGAGAATAGAAGAGTGTAGAATATGAAGTTGTAAGTTGATGTAATGAATGATGATGATGCTCTTAATGAATTATATAATGGATGGAATTTCAAAACGTATAAATAGAATAGAAAAAAAGAAGATGTGAATAGGTAAATGAATATGTGGTTAATGATTCAATTTACATCAGTTAGTAGAAATCCTAAATTATTCAATTATTTTATGTATAAATGAAATATCCAGATGACGGGAAAGAAAAATAGATATATAGAATTTGTTTCATATCAGTGGAAGCTCATGTGGAAAATAAATAATATATTGATTATATATGAAATATAAATGGAAGGTTTTCAAAATTATAATTTTCAAAATTCAAGATGACCATGAGAGGGTGAGATTATAAGTTGAGTTAATTAGAACGTTAAGGTAATAGATGTTGGGATGATCAAAGTCATTGAAGATTGAAAACAAATGAAATTTAAATGTTCATAAGTTTAGAGGATCGGAATCAGAACCTAATAATGAGATATCATCGGTGAGAGATAAAACAAAGTACTGAAGAAATGGAATGAGAACATTATAAAATCAAGAGATATGTCATATTTGGATTCAAAATAAAATTTCAATGGATGATTAAGTAAGGAAGAGACAAAGATAAAACTGAATTTTGAAATAAGATGTAGTCCATATGAAATTGGCCTTGAGTTAGTAAAGGTTGATAAATATATTTATTTTAAGTTGTTTTGGATTAAATCAATGTTAATTAAAATTCAATGTGGAATTGCAGATCTATACATCATGATACAAAAATAGGGAGTGCAAATCCATGATTCTATAAAAAAATAATACTATAAAAGTTTGACCATAGACATTAATGTGATGAATCATTGTTCAAGTTGAATATATCAGAATGAATACTATGATTTTGAGGAATCTATTTATTTCATAGAATATTTAATTTTTCAAAATGACTTTAAATAATTAGATCCTATTTAGAGAGATATAATTACTATAAAAATCACAAAAAAAGTATGGTAGTAGTTGGACACATTGTTTCCAATATCATTTGGGTTGAACAGTTATAGGATCAAAACCATGATGTTTTTTACTATCAATGATATGGTTTCTCCAATTTTTCAATCCATTTATATGTGATAATATTTATGTTCAATGGTAACCTACAAAATATTTAAATTTTTTAGTGATTTGAGAATTATAAGTTCTAAAAAAAGATCCAAAGTTATTGAGTAGGGCCAGTTATCCTACTCCAGAATAAGGTTAAGATCATGGTGGATTAAAGATATATGAAATAATTAAACTAGAGATATATATCTATTAGTTATTTAAATGTTTATTATAGAGATATATAATGTGTGATATAATTATCTTTGATGGAGTTGGATGATTTTGATGACTTGGGAGTTTAGAATGAATCATTTTTTACCAATCTGTGACAATATGAAAAACCATTTTGGAGATGGTAAACATGTTGGTGTTAGTATAATAAGACAAATATTAGTCATTAATGGATTTTTTAGAGAAATACTATTATATTTCCTTTTTTAATATAGTTCATTTCTATGTCTCAGTAATAAAAACGTAATAAAGAGTATATATCCACATTTGAATTACACCTTGTAAAAATACCATGTGGCGTTTTCTATTTAATTTATATTTTACATGGGTCAGTGATGAAACATTATCTATTCATTCTAATAGGTATATATATTTCAATATATTGTGTTTTAAAATCTAATGTGCAAACAATTCAATTAAAATGGTCTACAATGATTCACATTGACTATCAATGTGATAACTCAATCCATTGGGAATATCAATTTTATATTATTTATAGTCTATTATAATATTTTCATATCTTATACTAATATTTTTTATCCTATTTTAATTTTCTCAGATTCATTGGTGTCATTGATTAATAAATTTTTTATTTATATATTTTTTTGGACTTTTATAAATTTTGAAATATTAGCTGATGTGAAAATTTGAGATAAGTAAGAATGTGTTTTCTTATAGTTTTTTTTCAAAAAAATTTCATATAATAATTATTTGATAGTCAATTTATTCTTTTATTCCTATTTTAACTAAATATATTATTCTAATTATTTTTTATCTATAATTTTATTTTTTTGCAGTAGAATGTTGATTTTATAATAAAATGGTTAAAATTAAAATTTACTTCTTAATGGAGTGTTAGATTATGAAATGAACATTTCATTGAGTTAGGAATAAAAAATTTATTTCAACATGGTATTTTTAATTTTTCTAGTAAATTAAGTGTTTTTCATGTTTTGGGAGTGTTTTTAAATAAATAATATATTTATAAATATATTTATTTTAACCTAATACTTTTGATATGTGTACATACATTAAAAAAATTTACCCCAGAAACAATATAACTTGATAATTATTTAGATGGAATCAACCCTCGAGATGATCAAGAGACACTTGAGATTGTGGAATCATTAGTGACAGACATGGTTATTTAATTTGAGCTCCATTAGTGATTTTGTTTTTTTTGAAATCAAAATTATTCTTCTTTTCATCATTATATTGATTCAGGCCACCAAATTTACATAATATCATGATAAAATAATGATTAATGTAATGTAATTATTATGAAATTACTATAATATATAGGTTTTGGTAATTTATTGAGATTAATTAGATAGTCATTATATTTTGGCTTAGATTTTACGGATCAAAATTAAAATTCATGATGAGCAAGATATATACTATTAATCCTTTTACAAAAATTATTATTATAATTTATTGACTATTAAATTCCTAATGAAAATTTTAGTAATATTTTTAGAGATGTTTTTATGTCATTTGTAAGAAAACAATGAATAAATTCAAATTAAGAAAATTTAAAGTTTTTTTTATTCCATTATTTTTATCCTAATGAAATGAATATAATAAAAATAAAAAATTGAAGATGTAATTTATTGATCTAATGATATTAAAGATTTAGTTTTCCATGAATAATAATTTTTATATACATTTCTCTAGATTTCCAATTAAACACATATACCAAAAATTATATTTTTTAATCCATAATAATTGATAATGCTACTATGAAAATTTAGATATTTTTGGAATACCTCTCTCACTCTATAGGGTTCTATCATTGGTGAAAGTTAACTATGAACATCTAAGGTGGTAAAGTGTAGTATAATGTAGTAGTATATAAATTTGTATGATAATATATGATTATGATTGGTGGATCTTGGCTAATTTTACCTATCTATTATTTATGATGTTAATGTAACCCATGAAGAACCCTATAATCAACTCAATATGATTATAGTCTACATGTCCATGTGTCAATAGATGGTGATGGTAACTCCCTTTATCGGGATCATCTAATCATCTTCATTAAAATATATCCCTCATAGACAAATCACCATGTATGGAATTGGATGTATATAGTATATTAAGACATGGATGGAGAATCCGATAAAATATCATATAACTATGACTTTCTAGTGTGATGGTGTTTCAAAATTAGACTAGGTGTTCACATAAGTGGAATGTGGGTGTTCTACATGATACCACACAATTATTTTCAATCTATTAATGAAAATGGGGGAGTCTGTGGGTGTGGTTTTGATGATGAAAATTTCCATGTAAATGTTTCTAACTCATGAACATAATGAAAAATTATTTGGATGATTCTATTGATATTTCAAATATCAATATAGATAATTTTCATGAATGAAGACTTGGGATCTTTTGTAACTTATTATACATATAATCATAATAGAAATTAAACTATCAGTGAAATATTTCATATATGATGTCATAATAAACATCTTAATGTGGTTATGTAGACAATTTGTGATGGTTTAATTAGTTATTTTTAGAAAAATAGAGAATTTATAAATACAAAATTAACGATTTTAGTTATTTATAACTTGATCAATTCATAAGATGAAACATTTTTGAATTATTATAAAATTTAATGATCTTCTTGTGATGATGTGAATTACAAAGGTAGTACATGATTCACTTCTGATGATAGTTGTAAATATTAAAGATATCATGTGGAATACCTTTTTTTATTAAATAGAAAAGTTAAGAAATGTGATGCATAGTTCACTTGAATTTCATTAATTAATTAATTATTAAGAAATAGAAAAAATGTTTTGAAATGATATGTGTTATATGAATATCACATCTGAGATAATACATACTCTCTAAGAATAATGGGAATGAGATATACTTCTAAAACATGGATAGGATTATCCTATGATGATGGGAGCTACTGGGAATTCAAATGAATTATATAGATGTATGTTAATAATCATATGTATTGATCATGTATATATTAAATGAATATTATGATTATATATTTTATAGAAATATGATATATAATACTTATAGATTGTAACACCCAAAGCTTCTACGGTACGCTTCGCTTTGAATTATGCCATAGCGTGTGTTGTACACAACATCGAGTTCTAACACACCACAACCAATAAAACTAGCCGTTATGAATAGTAATACCTAATTTTTGAAATTTTATAAATTCTATCTCTCAAAATGGACTTTATTTTTTGGATTCGGAATATCAAAATTAGCCTAGGGTGAAATTTTGTTACTTTTGGGATAACTTTAATATTTTGATGTATAGTGAAAATTACTAAATTTTAATTAAAAACAACTTTTTTAATCAAAATAATTAATAGTGATAAATTATGAATTTGAGTGGTATTAAAGTATAATTATAATATATTTTTACCATTTTATCCAATGGTGTTAATTAGAATTAATTTCACTTTGAAATTGGACCTAAACAATTGTCAATCTTTTGATATATATTGTTCCTTAAAAACACACTATTTGTTGTGACAATGGGAATTAATAATAAAATTAATTAATGCAACTTATATTTTTGTAATTTTTTAAAATAGAAATCATTTTAGAATTTGGAATATCAATTATATCTTAGGGTGAAATTTTGGCATTGTTCTGAAAAACTTCAATTTTTAATGAATAGTGAAACTACTAAGTGGTAGTTTAAAAAACTGAATTTTTCATAAAACATAATTTTACCGCTTCTGTGAATGGAATTTAGAAAACTTGAGTGACACGGTTAATATCAAGAAGTAAAATTTGGTTCAATGAGATAAAAATAATTTTTGGTGAATAGTAACTTTCTTCTTTTATTTACCATGGTTAAAAGTAAAAAGGGTAATTAAGGGTAAAAATGATATTAATATTACCCTAAAACATGTCCTAATTCTATTTTACAAGTTTATCTCGACCAAAAACAGCCTTAGGAATACAATATTATCATTTAGGTCCACATGGATTAGATTAGGACATTTATTATTATTTAATTCAAAGAAGAGTTAAAATAGTTAAAATCAATGTTTATTTACTAAACCCTTTTTAATATAGGGTTAACATAAGATAAATTAGATTTTAAATATTAATTAGAAATATAGTAAGATTTCCCACGGAATGATATTTTATTTATAATTTTTAGACATTAAATAATTTAATTTATTTATGACACAATGATGATTCAGTAATTACCATAATAGTGAAAATTTAAAATAATTTATATTATAAATACCCAAATAAATATAATTTTAGACTTTAAATGAATTAAACTAATTTTCTAGAATAATATTACATATTAGGATTGATTTAATTTACTTTTTTCGAAGTAATCATTATATTATGAGTTTCACAAAAATCTACTATTGAATAGTGTCAAAATTGACATAAATGAGTTTTTAAAACAAATATTATATTATTAATTGATATTAAATTCCTAAAAATCTAAGGTTTGGAAAATTGACTTATATAATGATAATTGTATCATTAATGGACCACTTGGGGGACTATTGGATGTATATAGTATGTTTGTTAACAATATAATATAAAAATACAAAGTGACATGGTAAATGTCAAACTAATTAACTAAGAGTTAAAACTAAAAGATAAGGTTAATATAGTAACCCAAACCTGTCTAAATTCCATTCGTTGAATGGTTTTATACCTATCACCACCTTAACCTTTGAATAATAAACTTTGGATCCATTACAAACCGAATATTAATTTATTATAAATTAATATTTCTAGCTTTTCCAAAGGTGCCCCTCACCCCTCTTATAAAAGGGCACTCTCCCTTCTCATTTCTTCACACCATAAAAGCCTTTTGGATCAGTCAACCTCTGACCAAATACTCTCTCAACTTCTCTCAAATCATCCTAGAGTCCTTCCTTTAGTCATAGAGCCAACTTAAGAAGCCCTTTTATCAAATCAAAAAGAAGAACCCAAAGAAGAGGAAATGATTTCACCACCCTTTTTCAAGTTCCTTTCTTCTTCCACTTCTTCTTTATTTATTATTACCATTATAAAATAATAACTCCATTATCTTATATATACTATGATGTTATTATAAATATGGTATAATAATATTCAGTATTCTATCCATCCTTTGAATAACATGTCACCATACGTGCGTACGTACGGATTACCGTCTCCACATCGTGGTGTAATTGTCATTCAATATATTATTATTTGGATGGGTATAATAATGATTTGGAATTCATGTAAATAATAAATATAAAATTATAATTATTCTTTATATATGATATAACATCCAATTATATATTATTTTAATATCAAAAGAATGATATTGTCGCTCGTGCGTACGTACGGACTACCGTCTCCACGAACGCGATGAGATTCATTCTCCATCATATCCATTCAAGTTTAATTATCATTTGATGATTAATAATAGTATTTAAGGACTTGATATAATTCTGGATATGAATAAGATACAACCTATCCATAACAAACACGGCTTATGTAGCAAAACATATAAAAGTAAACGAGTAAGTTAACACCCGAAACAACGATAATTCTAAGATATTGTTAACAAAGCAATGTTAAACATCATATATGATATCATATTAATGTATATGATTCTTGAATAATTTAATAACAATTATTCCACCATTATTCAGGAGGTTAACCTACCCTCAACCAAGTAAAATTACAAGTTAAGGGTTTATTTCACAATCTCTTCATTATCCGGGGTTGTTTATATGCAATTATATACTAGGATCTCTTTATCATCCACATCCTTGTTCCTTAAAAATGTATTTAAAAACTTTTTTACTATTTACTAGACAATGGGTTAAAGTCATTTATAACATTATGTGTTTTTAATGGAATCTTTCTGTCATTTTCCAAACAAGGCACTTTTAACCTTTTCGACAAATTTAAGGTAAGAATATATTTTTTTAACTTATACAGCGAGTGCGGATATTTACCGCCATTATAAAATCGTCAAAGCTTCCCTTAGAAGCTTATAAAAATATTTTCAAATTAAATGTTTTATTTTATAATTATGTGACTTTTAAATGATTTCAAAATGAATATTTTAAGAATTTTTGAAAGGTACTCTTTATCAAGATCATAATTTTAAGTGTTTTAAGGATTTATCTTTATAAATATTTTTAATTAATGTCCATGTTTTCAAAATGATTTTAAGGATTTATTTATATGGACATGAATGTTTGGAAATGATATTTCTTTTCAAAAGCTTCAATGTGGTATGGGACACTTTGATTCAAAAACCTCTTTTAAATTACTTCCTATATAAATGTGTGACTTTTCAATGATTTCGAGAAAATAGATATTTCTCTCAAATAGTTTTTATTTTCATCTATGTCAACATCCTTTGATGTATTTTAAGCCTATTTGAAGTTGATTTATTATGATACATACTTTTGTATTGTATTGATGGTTTTGTGATATGTTTTTCTGTGGATGTGTTATTTTTATACCATTCATGGTCTATGGAGAAAGTATTGACATTTAGTATGCTAGTTTTAATACGAATGTTTATGTTACGTTTAAACATTTTCATATGTGAATGCATTGGACTTAGTAAGTGACGGGTGGAGCCCTCTATAGCTCCTCGATGCATCGGTAGGTCTCATGAGACAAATTAATGTCTTGGCAGAAGGCCTTTGCAAAATCTTATTTGTAGTCTTGGCACGAGGCCTTGGCTATGTGGGTATGATAGTCTGGCATTATGCATTCCATCATTATGAAAGTGGTTATTGATATTGAATGTGATTATTCGATTATTAAAATATCCATGTGAAAAAGTAAATGGCAATATTTCATTTTACTTTTGACATACTATGTTGAAGTTCAAGTTTAAAATGATTTTGTTTGAGTTATACATTGACTTAAATTTTTATTCTTATTTTTGAAAGTTTACGCTTTATTGTTATCCTTACTGGGCATTTGAGCTCACCCCTTTTCTATGTTTTATTTTTTTCCCAGGGTATGAAGAATTAAATTATGAATGACCCACAGGGATAGTATGAGGGGATAAGAGTGTGGTCTATGAAGAAAATATGTTGTTGTAGTTTTCGTTTTTATGTTGTAATGTAAGACTTATGAATATATCTAGTGTTTCCAAGGCTACTAAACCAATTGGTCTTTCAAGATTTGATCTTTCTTGTGATCATGCCAATGTTACGAAGTAATGAACAGACTCTGGGTAACTGGGGTCGGGGCGTTACATAGATAACTTAAATAATGTATGCTCAGGATGTATGATGATAATTAATTTTTTGGTTATAAATCCCATGGACTTTCTATTGATGTTTTTTACAATTTTTAATGATAATAAGATATCAAAAAAATTAATTTATCTAAGATATGGATTTTTTTATTTGAAAATAAAAATACATTATAGTGATGATACATTGTTCTTCTGAAAATGTTATGAATAAAAGGTTGATGGAATATAATTCTTAGTTTGATAATGTGGAATTTTAAAAACAGCATTATCATTATAATAAATTAATGAATCATGGTGTTGATGTAGATAAAATTTGATAATAATCTAAGAATTTCATGATAATGTTTCAAATGGAACATAATAACGAGGATTTTCCTTTATTATTTTGAAATTAATATTATTTTTTTGGTAACATGGTGAATAAAAATTATCCTTTAAATGAACTTGAATTATCATTGGATTTCATTATTCTAATGAACATGGGAAACATATAAGATGATATAAAAAATCAGAGTTATTATGGGGTAAATATATTTTAAAGGATATATTGATGATGATGTGTGTAGTATGATTACTTTTCATACACACCTCACATTATATGTGTGATTCTGTCCACTGGTTAGTGTATTTCAAATGGAATTATTAAATTAGTGTGAATAGAGTAATACTCACCCACTACTTTAGGGTATGCACTAATGACAGAATATATATTTGTTTATTTTCACTCTCTCCCACAGTTTTAGGTTTGAGTCAATTGATAATACATTTTAGTATTTTTTATTATTCTCTTCTATTGACTTTGGTTTGAGAGAGATATTTATTTCCATAAGTGTATAAATGGTTTCAATCCAAAAGATTCTAGAACCAGATGTATAAATATAAACTTAATACCTACACTATTCCCACAGACTATTCCATGTTTGAGGCAGACTGGCCTTAAATGTTCCTCTCTTGCATGATAATATAAATAGGGGCACAGTGTTGACCTAATATAGTGAGTCATACAGTGTTGTTTATGAAATATATAATATATGATTTGTTATGAAATATGCATTCATTATTTTCGGATGTAATTTTTATGTTACAAAGACCCACTTGTAAGGTAGATGAGTTGTAACATATATTGATGGTGGTGTATGAAGATCCTTTGTATAGATATAGTTATATGATTATTACCCCTATAAGGTTAATAATGGTCCGAATATTGGATGTGGATGTGTTATTGGGTTTCTAGTGGGAACTAGCATGATGTGTTGTTGAGTCCCTTTTATTATGATATTATAAATTATGGTCTTTCCCTGAGATAAATATATTATTATATATTAACCAACAAATTTGTTAACATTAGTGGAACCATGGTATGTAATGAAATATTGAAAGTAATTTGGTATTTTTGATTATATATAATGATTTTTTCAATAGTATCCAAATATTATGTATTGGTGATGCATGAAGATACTATTGGTTTATGAGAATCCAATTTCTTCATAAGATTTCAATACAGAATATAACCACTCACCCTTATATAAACACTTCTATTTATTATTATATTACATTAATTTATATTTATAACTATAATTAGTTACTAATTCTGGACACTAGGATCCAATAGGGGAGATGGTAGAAGATGATTTGGGGTCATACTAGGATGAGAACATAGGATTTATTATTATTCTATTTTTTATTCAAAACATTCATTCATGATGTTTTATTTAAATTAAATGATTTATTTTTTGGTCATATAATATATAATAGATATGATTATCATATGTCATTCTTTATTTCCTTATTACACATAACGCTTCCCAGATCTGTAGTTCATACATGACGTTAGGCCTACTTACCCATATTTCAAAGACCACCAACTATTACTTAGGGTCAATGTTGTTTCCATGGAGAGACTATATCAACATATCGTAGTACAAAAAATTGAAAAAAAACTAAAAATCATCCATACAAATTAATTAGAGTATAAAAAAGAAATAAAATATTATCTATTATATCAAATGTAATGTGGAATCATACAATCTTATAGAAAAATGTTTATACCTATATAGTAAAACTGATTTTTGACAAGAACGATCAATAATAAAATAAATAATAAATAATAAAAAAAATGGGGGACTATACTACCATTAATGATCTTCATCACTTATCAGTACCTAATTCAAATCCATTTTATCCTACTTGATCCAAAAACAATGGTCATGTACACTACGATAACCTATAAGTAGTAATGGATTCTCATGTACCAAAGATGTATGCCCACTAGAGTAGTGTGTGAGTACAACTCATTATGTAACAACATTTGGGGTACCACATAGTGCCACTAAAGTAGTCTATAAACATGTGATATTATTAAAATAATAATTAAATACAATTTTTAAGTAGAAATAAATAACATTTTTCGATCCTCATGTTCTAGGGTGACACATGGGATTGATTATACTTGCTCAAGCCTATGAAATAGTGTCTCATAGAACATGACATAATCAATAGATGTATTACATGGATCAATGGAAATATTATCGAATTTTCAAGAACCAATTACTATGAGGTAATACTATGCAACAAACTAGTATTAAGAATACAACAATTCCAAGGAGGTAATCCTACGAAATATACTATAATCATTCCCAAATAAGATTCCCTTGAGTTATTCCTTGGTAATCCTATATTATCATTCCTAATCAAATTCCTATAAGGAAATCTTAAGAACTACAATAACATTTAGAACAATGATGATTCTTAGTAGTTAATCTTAGGAAATCCAGATGTATCAATCTCATTGACCATATCCTAGGGAAAGTTAAATGAATCACACTGATGAATACATGATGGAATTGAATCCCTCGCAAGAAATATCATGCATTTATTATAAACATTGGTATGATAATTCAAAAACCAATCACATAATTCTAATTATATTATCCAAGGAACATAACCTACCATTATCAACATGTCCACACTGATTCACACTATTAACCATAAGGATGAAATATTACACTTGAGGCTGATAATAACGTCTCCTTTTTCAAACCCCCTCTATGGTCATAATAACATGGGTAACCCAATATTTCCCAAGATTCATCATCATAGAATGGAAAGAATACATAGGTTACTTTATCAAATTGTCATCACTAAAAAAAATATTATCATTTATAAGTTGTACCATCCCTTGGTCACATCATAATCATATCACCACCATGTTTTACCTATATTAAATATTATTCTAGAGATATTACATATTATCCATGTCAATTAAGTTGGTCCTCATAGGTAGTTACACTCAAGAATCCCATTATTAATAAACTCGTGGTTTATTCACATAGCTGTATACATGGTGGAGGGAGAGTATCACTCACTAAAGACTTTAATAAACTATCTTAATTCCTCTAAATAATCTCTATGTTCTATCATGAACTAAATGTTCCAATAAATCCTATTACCTAAGATATAGCTATATAAAGAGTATAAGGAACCTATCACAAGATCTACAATGGTCATTGATTTTTTTCATTTCAGTCATCTAGGGTCCATGCTTTTTTAGGATTACATCTATAATCATGGCCTTACAAATCAGTGACCAAGGATAGATGTTAGTTCTCAATGGTCCATTATAGATCAGAACCCTTGTATATATGTACACTAATTCAATTTTTGTTGTATTTTTTAAATTAAATAAGATTTACTTAGTCTTATTGGAAAGACCCAATATCACATTCCAATAATGAATTCATAAACTATAGGGTAATTCATAGGGACAAAAAACCAAATTACAATCCATTTTATTTTATGGATATCCCTACTTCTCCCACCATGTCTCATCTTGGTCCACCCATTTATCATCCATCATAAAATGCAATATATCATGCTAAAAATTTTGAATAATTCAATTATAATAGTATGTAATAAATTATTCACTTATATTTAAATAGAATTCATGCATAAAAACTCACCAATCATCAATACCTTGTTGAAACCTTGAGAAACATGGTGTATATTAATACTAAAATACAACCCTACCTAAACCAAAAATGGCATAACATTCAAAATCAATTCAACCATAATTTTATTCCAATTTATTCATTTTATGTTTAAACCCCAAAAATAATGAATATAGAGAAAAACATTAATAACATGTAGAAAAATGATTTGTAATCAACCTCATTGGATGTACTCTAACTTCATTGAAAAATTATCCATATTATAAGGATGATTCCACTATGATATTTAGGTTTCCCCACAGAAAATAGTCACACAACAAGAAGAAACTAGTTATGGGGAAATAGGGAATAAATCATTGAATAATTGAGTCATAGAATTAAATTTTCCTCGATATTTCCCATTGATCACAAAATACTTAATTTCTTAAAGTTCCTCAAAAACTCCCATGAAATTAAATATGGTTGAGCCTCCACTATGGAGATGTTTTAATTATATAAACAAAAAAATCAACTTAATATTTTTATTTATTAGTTTTTTTTAAATTTTTACTTTGATAAAAAAAATATGTGAACTCAAATTCCACATATAGTGAACAGAATTCTTCCCTCTCTGAAACTCGTCTCTATATATCCTATAAAAATTCATTCAACATACATCTAATGTCTAGATTTTTTTAACACATTTACCTTGATTACTAAGTTCTTTTAAACTCATTCTCAAGCCTTATACATAATTTCCAAACACATTTATACATCCTATAATTTAACATTATAAAGTCTTTGGTTTATTTCTCTCTTCATGAGGATGTATTCTAAATCCTTCTTCTTTCATATCACATTTCATGAGGATCATTTTTACCTTATAAGGTTCATATTTAAATTTCACATTATTTATTAATTTATAATAAATGGAAATTTAAACTCCTATAAGACAATTATTTTTACTTCCAAATGATACACTTGAAATTGTATCACTATAAAATTGAACATACGATATTCCATGTCTCACTCATAAAGAGTACCCTTTATAGAAGATTCAATTTACAATCAATAAACATATACTGAACTTCCTAGTATAACTTCCATCTTTCAAAAATATTTATATGTCAAGGTTATTAGTGGAAACAGGTATGTTTAATTCAAAAAAGGTAGAATCAATTAAATTTATTGAAGATCCCCCTCATAATTAGTTATACATTTCAAAATATGGTTAATTTGAATTTCATTAAATTTGAGATCATATTTCAAGTTATCAACTAGAGAACACACAAATAGGACTCCCTTAAAATCACAATTTTCATCTTATAAAAAAATAATATCCTCTGAAGAACTCACTAGAGTCATACTCTTGTGAATAAATGATTTTTTACTTTCTAGAATTTATTTTAATTACTTCTTATGGGTCAAAAAAACCTTTTATTCATATTCCCTTTCTTCTATTGGATCCACTTTTGGTAGACTTCATTTGGTAAACCTACTTGCATACATATCTCATACCTATTTTATGAAGTAATCATAATACTACCATAATTTCCATCATCAAGAAGTATGTTTCCAATAAACATATAAAATTAATATATTTTTCGCATGGAATTTTGATCTCAATGATTCCTAAAATCTATGTCGAAGCCTCTAAAATAGGTTATACCACCACTTTAAATAAATATAACGCTAAAACACTATTTCTTAGCTCTTGACCTAACACTAGATCCCAAAACCATATCTAAAAACAATATATGAGGATGTTTCAACTCTCAATTTTCTTATATGAATCAAATTATCAAAATGAGTTCTTCCCTAGAATCAAAATTTATAATTACTATGAAATTTATAACCCATTATAGATGTCAGTAGAACCTTCCACCATTTCACATCCCATCCATTAGAATTATAATTGTTCTATCAATCCTAAAACCAATCCTCTATAACATTTAATCCATTAGCAATTAATTGTGTTCTGTCCTAGAATGAAAAATGAAATTCCACCACATAGCCCCAAAATGAGCACCAATATTCATTTAAGACTGGGTTATCACTAGCCACCACTAATGAATTATATAGTTAAAATATACTTGAGACTCTCTATCATGAGACATGATGTTTACATTCAACGTTTGATTCCGAGTTCATAGTGACCCAAATAATACTTCTTTTCTCATAACTATTGATTAGTAGTCTTATTCCTCTTATTATTTGAACTATCTACTAAAAAAATTATTAATGAAAAAATGATCCATATTGTGTGGTTTCTATATCACCAAAACCAATTCCATAATGAAACATTTTTTAGTCTTCATTTGGTTATACATTCCCCAAAACACTAGATCAAATACATAAAATATTTAATTTTCATCTAATAATGATTTCTAAATCCTTGAGGCAGTGTTGAGATCTACCATACTCCCATATTAAATTCCAAATCAAAATTTTGGTGAATTTTCATAGTTATATGGTTGACAAAAAATATAACATCATACTCTACCAGGAGTAAACATTCTTAACTAATATTACACATGTTCAGATCACATCGACATTTATTTCAATCCTTGGGCCAATATATAGATTCTATTCAATATCAAATTAGAAGATGAAAATTATGAATATATTTAATTTTAATGAAATAAATTTAATTTAAATAAAAAAATATTTTCTTTTATTTTCCTAGAAACCAATATTATATTTTTATGAAAATAAAATGTAATTAAAATACAATATAAAAAATAGTTTATTTTATTGGAAAATAATACTTATGTTTATAATTTTTTTAAAAATAGAATTTATAAATTCATAATAGTTTTTTACAAATTAATTTTTTTTACTTCTTATATATGTATTTGATCAATTAAAAGGTTTTATAAGATACAAGTTCTTGTTTTGATAATTATAAAGACTTATAAATTATAATTTTGTAAAAAAAATATTTTTATCTATCAAGAAAAAAACAATAATTCATAATAAAAATGAGGATAGTGATCACAAAAAAAGATAATTTTCCAAATTTAGATTATGATAAATCCATCTTCAAGGTATTATGTCAACCAATCTCATAATGTCATCCTAACTGGTAGAGAAAGTTCAAGGATTTGGTGTGGTAATCATCTAAAAAAGGACGGTTGGAAATGGAAAGAATAAATATAAATCATGCAGAGGATGTGTGAAAAAAATATCCTTATGAGGAGAAAAGGGTATCATTCATAGAATCTATCTATGGGTTATATCTATCCAAAAATGATCCACCTAAACCCATTAATATCAAAATTTCATAAGATGGTTCCCTATCTATAGTGGATGATCTGAATGGTCACTAACAAAGTTTTGATTTATATATGTACTCTATTCTTAATCAGATATCTTATTTTAATGGTGATAAATGTGGGTATAATGTGGAAATAAAATACTTAATTTCACATTACTAGGGTATTTAAAATGGATATTTATTCAAATCAGGGAGAGATAATTAAATATCATCCAAGAGAGTAAGGATTACCTCAATTAAACATAGAATATTGGACATATATATATATATATATTAAAATATGATTCTTAAGGATATATATTTTGGAATTCAATTCTGTCCCCTTAAATAAATAGAATTATACTACCCATGTCTGGGATAAACTTCATTTCCTTTCCTAGGATTTTTGGAATCCAAATACACTCAATGAACTCACATCATGTATTAGTGGGACTTCAAAAGTATTTCATTACACTTTTAATGGATACATGGGTCTCTATGATAGAGTCAAAGTCAATTCTATCCTATAAAAACGTATGGATATTATTAAACTAATTTACATTGATCACAAAATATATGTTAATGTGGTGTATATCATACCACCCTTCTGTGATTTGTGTAATATGGTGGTACTCTATATTAATAAATACAGGTTTATTCAAAAGAATCTCAATCATAATAATGATGCTATATCATAGAATAATAGAGCTAAAAATAAGAAAAATTAATCCCCCAATGTTATAAAAGGGTGAGAATTCAAAACAGATTGCCGATGATGGACTCACTTTAATGGATGAAAATGATATCATCCTATAGATTGAAAAAGAAATTAATGATATGGTATCCTAACTTCCCAATGAGGTGGGTAAGGCTAAATTCAACCTAAATCCGTTTGATTCTACCAACCAGTTTGATTTGAAATAGGGGATAAGTGTCTTGGAGAAAAATACAAACCCACCATCACTCATGGTAACTCTCACAAAATGGAAGATGATACATCTTCCACTCCATTGAACTGTGAATATAATACGATAAAACTTTATAACATCCTCCTTGATAATAAAAAATAGGATTAGAACACCCTAAAGTTTGTTGAAAATATAAATAAAATTCCTCCATAATAAAAACCCAATGATTAGAATACCATGAAAGATTATGCTATGAAATATATAGGACCTACAATGAAAAATAAGAAAATGAAATCAAGTGAAGAGAATAAGGGGGATGTAACCACTTAAAAATAAAAATGAAGACCCTATTAAAGAAAAATCAGGGTTTTACAATGTTTATATAATCAGTTCTACAAGTATTTTAGTTCAATATTATGAACCTGGTATAATTTTAATTTTAAAACCAAAAATGGATTTCCCATTTATAATTTCTCTTTTAAAACAGTGAAAACCACTTACTTTGGAGAACCATTATCCATCAAAATTCATTTAGATATGGTTACTTTCACAATCAAGTTTAGAGAGGCCAGCCATTTTCATCCATGTAGATAATATTATCACCTACTTCTTCAAATGGCCATGAAGAACACAATTCTATGCTTTTTTTATTCCTTTAATAGATAGTAATACTAACGGTATCTATTTCCTGAAATAATCTCCCTATATTATATAATTAATGACCCATAGACCATATTTGGGACCTTCAATTAAATTATCTATCTTAATGAGAAGTAAGTCTATATGAATTAATATATCCAATCCAAGGACTTAATAATATAAATTTAGGGAAGTAATATTTTTTATTTCAACTTGGTGGTAACTATGTACACTTGGTATATAGTCCATTTTAATAAAAAAATAGATATAAATATTGATAGAGACATTATAAATTAGGCTTATTGGACACTTGGGTATCTATTACTTTTCCTACTCTATAAATAATTAATTATGATCATTATCCAATCTTGATGAGAATCCTTCATGATGGGTTAATCCCACACCTCCATTTCCATTCAATAATGCATTGTCTCATCATACATAATGATTGTGAATGCCTCCTTACCTTAGTTAATTATTAGTAAAATTATTTCTCTAGTATTTATGAGCATAAATTACTCAAAAGAAATCTAAAATATTTGAGTATAACTTGTTTTAGGATTTTGGGAAATTAGATTTTCTTTCATGAAAATTATTTGGACCTAATTCAAAAATTCAACCCTATAAAAGACTTATCTAGAAATCGAGATCTATAATTATAGGATTCAACTAATCCCAGTAATCATATAAAATTGAAATAGAACATTCATAGAGAATCCATTAGACATAAATGGCTTAATAATGGTGAAAAAAGGAAAAAAATAACTCTCTTGAAAACGATAGAAATGATATTTGGACTTTTTCTGATCTATAGTATGGTGAGAAACTTGTGGATGATTAACATAAATTTATTGATAATGATTTTTCATTCTATATGAACTTTTTCATTGGTCACACTAATGACTCAAGTTTATAAAATGACATAATTCCCATGATGGTGAACGATGGGGAAAATATCATGTTAACCTCAATTCCTATTGAAATTGAGATCAATGAGGATGTACTTTTTCATAATGATGATATATATATGAGTCTTGATGGACTCACTAATTATTTATTACAAATAATATGGGGTAATATACCACATGATGCTTGTAATAATGTAATTCATTTCTTCAAGGGTGGTTCTCTCACACATTGATCCAATTCTGAGTTTCAGATCCTTATCCCAAAGGTTTAAAATGAAACTAACCTACCTCTTTTTAGAATTATTGATTTGGTAAATACTATCGAAAAAATTGAGGAAAATATTTTTTCTAATAAGTTTTCCATAATATCAAATAATATTATATCACTGAATAAATTTTTATTCATAAATGAGAGTATCATCCAAGATATCCTAATCACTAAATTTTAATGTGTTAATATTCATCAGAAATCTATTAGATGGGGTAGAATTGGATTGAATCATGATTATAAGAAATCATTGGACACCATGGAATTGGGAGTATTTTAAAAAGTAGTATTCATATTTGGATTTTATGAGAGTTTTTTCATTGGGTTTGAATTTTTATTAGCTCATTTCATATTTTAGTTCTTATTAATTTATCTGTTGATGGTTACATTAAATTCTCAAGATGGATAAGGCAGGGTGATATGTTCTCTTCCATTGTTTTTTCCACTGTAGAATACTTCCTTAGAAAGATCCTTCTTATTATGATATAAAAATGAAATCTAAAAGTCATTTGAGCTACAATATAATTCACTATTCTCCATCAAGTCTAGATTTTTTGGGATACTAAAATATGTAAATAAGAATTATGTGAGATCCTCTATCTAGCCTACCTTTAAAACCATATTCTCCAACATTTATATGAAATATAATTAACTATTTAATAATAAATCATTTCTTTTTTACATTTGGATGATTTGATATCAATTCCGATAGTGTACCTTTTGGACATTTCTTCTCAAATTATTGATACGGACATGTCCATAAATGATTAAAGAAACAACATGGACACCCTAACTTTTGTGGTTATTTTTGATGAAAATAAATAATTTTTTTAAATATTGATGAATTATTGATCTAGGAATTATATATGTATGGAATATTTAACGTATATGCTTATTATAGACAAAAACCTCATGTAACATGTATAGTTGGTTTGGAACCATGAAAAATTATGGATTCATCCTTCCATAATAACATTGATTTTGTTGCTGGATATTTTAAAGATCCCTATTAATTATTCATGTTAGTTAGTGGGAATATCTCTTTTCTCAAGTTAAATATAATGACATCAACCCATTAAATAATTGAATATTATATTGTTAATCTATTTGAAAACATAATATTTGTAGCTTGTTGTATTTGACATTTTTGAAGTCTATTCACCCAAAAATGTTTCCATCCAGGATCATATCAATAAATTATATAGTATCTCCCTATCATGGAATTTACATGGCCTTTGTTAGTAGAAAAATATAAATTAATACATTTCATTTTTCATTGAATGAATAATAAGATCCATTAAAAATTCCATTTTAACTTACAACTACACATTTAGAAAATCTTGGTTTGGCGCAAATTGTTATCTTCAAAATACATGATAACTATACTAATTCATTTCATGACTCTTTAGTTTTTAATGTCAATGATATTAAAGGAAAAGAAATTCTTATAACCATAAATTTTAATGTTATTTGGGTTCACTATTTATTTTTTGTATAAAATACAACTTTGATGAAGAATCCTATGGTAATTCAGGTCTGGTGGGTTTCAGAGCTGTTTTTAGTGATCATAATGGTGACGTTATAGGATTCCACAATGTGTCGTGTAGATTCACCTCTTCATTGGAAGATGAAATTATTTTCTAAATAAATGTGGTTTTTATAAAAAAACAAAAAAATTGGAACTATTTTTGGATTAAATGTGGAATTACATTGGTGGTGAAAGATTTCAGGACTTATAATATTCACCTCTATTCGATAATGATTTGTCGATGGATCAAATTATTTGATATAATATAATCCATGAGATATTTTTTATACATGATTATCATGAATCTAAATCCATTAATGACTTACTTTTAAAAAAATGTGTGAGCTATGATGATCTTATTTTCTCTAATTCTCTTCATAGGGAATCGATGCCCCTCTTGCTGTGAGAGAGTTATAAATATATTTCCTTCAAACTATTCTGGCATTGTTATTTATAATAAAGTATAATTGTATTTTGTAAATTTTATCATATTCCATAATAAATTCATAACTATTCCAAAAATTCATAATATTCTACTTTTTTATTCTATGTACAATAATGTATTAATTTGGGTCAATTTAAAATTCCAAAATTTCAGTTTGAAAACCTAACTATTTAATGAAATTAGATTTCATAGAAAAATTAAAATTCTTAATAAATTAACTATTTTTATTATTATTTACTATCAATTACCAATCAAATTTAATAAAAATATATTCATTATATCAAAAATAAATTTTATACATAATATATTTTGTGTCGTGAATTGAAACACAGAAAATATTTTCTTTAGAAATGTTACATTTTAAATAATAAATAGTTTTATTAGTTATTTAACAACACAAAATAA
Source organism: Viscum album (assembly GCA_963277665.1). Classification (NCBI taxonomy): domain Eukaryota; kingdom Viridiplantae; phylum Streptophyta; class Magnoliopsida; order Santalales; family Viscaceae; genus Viscum; species Viscum album. The sequence continues at coordinate 388,272,414 of OY728137.1, forward strand.
ATTTTAGTCTAAGGATTACTATTGGTATGTATTTTTATTTGATCATATATTTCATAATTCGGATACGTCTATTTTTACCTAGAAATTCTATCGTTATATTTTGACAAATATATAATGATTTGTGGTGTGTTTTATTTTGGATTTTATTGTAATGAATGATATTGAACACAAATGTATTTAAAAGATAAAATATAATTTAAATTTAGGGGTGTCACATTAGTAAATAAGTACCAAGGAAACCCAATATGGGTGTTAGGTCAACTAAGTAAGGAATCATGAAAGTGTCCCCATAATTTCTAGAAAATTATTTTATACACAAGATATATGCATAGATGAATAAATTAATACAATGAAAATACATAAATAAATATGAACTGTTGATCCTTTAGTTCTATGGTGACACTCTAGATTAACTATATGATCATTGGATAGTACCATAGTTTCTCTAATGATGATTTATAGGAGAAAAACCTTTAGAATATAGAAGTTTAAAAAATAATGGCTAGATCCATGATTGTTTCCTAAACATATAATTATAAATAACTCAAGGGAAGTTCATCCGTCACTTTCCCTATCAGACATCGATAATAGATGAAATTTGGCCAACACCTGAACAAAATAGGTAACTCTGAGGAAAAATCAAAGGGGCACAACCTACCATCTTAAAAATAGCCACATCAACTCACACAATCATCCGTTATGTTTACAATTTAACCCAATTCTGAAAATACCTACTAATCCACCCTAAACCCCTCTTAGATAAACATAACATAAGGTACCCACTCAGGTAAAGTAGGTTTTGTCATAATAAGTACACCCTATATAGGTGAATCAATCTTAATATCATTAATTGGTCAAAATATTTCATTAAGATGGAAGAGATCCCCTTAGAATCATTATATTGATTCATGACCCCATTATACCCATAATAAATTTCAAACTAGATATATTATATAATTCCACTCTCAATTCAAAAGGTCACCCAAATTTCTTCCACTCACTGAACCGATTATGAATTTACATAGGGTACTCATATGTTAGTGGAGGATAAAAACTTCATCCACTAACTAATAATCTATCCCAATGGGTTTAAATCATCATACAATTCATTCATGGCCTACTTTTTTCAATTCTTCCATGTCCATATAGATCCTGACTCATGGAGTATGTGGCACCTATCACAATGCCAACTACCATCACTTAATTATTTAATTGATCTTTTATAGGGTCCTAATAACTCAAGGATCTCATTAACAATCAAGGTATCAACCCTCAGTGAGAAAGGAATTAATCTAATCGATAGGGGAATATCTAGTCCCCTGGAACATACATCTATCTGAAGTAATTTTATTATAAGAAAAAAATAAACATAAAACGGGCCATTCACCTATGTAGAGAGACCACATATCACATTCCATAATAAAATTAATAAACCAAATTTTTTTATTAGGGACAACCTTATTTATTATAGTACATTTCCTTTATGAAAATCTAATATACTCTCTCCCATTTTCTTCCAGGTCCAACTGGCCAACACAAAGCAAATGAATCCAAATATCAAGGAATAACATTTTTTTAAATTATTTATAATAATATAAAATTAATTAATCAATTTTTTTTAAATAGAATTATTTCTTAAGAACACACAAAGAAACATTCAATCATAGAATCCTCGAACAATTTGGTTGGTCTACTGAAAATATGAATCTAAAGCTGAAGAACATAAAATATCTATCATACAACATCAACTAATCCTTGAATTTTATCAGATGTCCTCAATTTAAATCAAAAACGCATATATATTATTTGGGATACTTACCTTCAATGAACATGTTATAAATAAAATTTCCTCGCCTTGATATGAAATCCTCTAAGTAAAATAATAAAAATACCTATAATATCTAGATAATTAAATTATGGTTTAATAGAATCACCAAAAAAAACCCTCACCCAAAATGAAAAAATAAACAGTGATGAAAATGTGGAAAAAATGTTCGTCCAATCAATATATATCATAGGATATACATCTAAACACATCCTATATTAAATAAAAATCATCTATAGTAAGAATCATGGAAGAAACTATCTTTGAATTAATGATGGTAGAGATTCTTCCTAGCAATTTTTGTTGTATATAAATGCAAAATAACTATTTTTATTTAATTTTTATATTTAAACTATGGAATTCATGATGAAATAAGAGTAAGCTCACATTTACCTTTCATTTAACGTAATTCCTACATCTAGTAAACTAGTATTTTAGCATCCAATGAAAATTCTATTGACTCACATATAAATTATCAACTTTCAAAAAATACCCTTGGATAAATTACAACAACTCAACACCTTCATAAGACTTCCTCAATATTTTTTAACAATGTAATACCTCATGGAATTCATCTTCTATAAGATATAAAATATCTCCTTCCATTTGTTAAACAAACTCTCAACTCTTTCCCCATATTGTGTAAATTCATATGTTTTATATTTAATCTATTCAAGATCTATATTTCAAATTTACAAGGTTAACTAACTTATCCAAATCCACAATGGGACACTTTTTCAATGTAATAAGAATATCCAAGTAAATATAATTGAATATAAACCAATAAAACATCGATAAAAAAGAATGTAGGTTAAACATATGGTGTTCCTCTAATAGAAGATTGAACTTCTGATCAACCAACCTATAGTGAACTTTCTAAGGATCTTTCTTTTTGGTAAAATATTTGTTTAAGGGTTATCATGTTGATTTGTTTAATGGTAATTAATATTAATTTGAATCATTTACTAGTATTTTAGAGTCCCTCCCAACATTTGGAATTTTAAAAGAAATTGTCAATGCTTGTCTTGTAAAATTGAATATCCTCCATCAGACCATCTACTAGAGAACACACATAGGTGCCTCATTCTTTAAATCACCAGTGGAATGTTCTAGATATGAAAATTACTCCTCTAAAGATCATATAAGAGTAAGATTCAAGTTAACACAACATCAATAATTTTAAATTATTTTGGAGAATCCTTTCACTTGGTTCACCCAACCCCTTATTTTGATAAACATTCTTCCAATATATATCCATTTGGTTAAAATCATTTAAGAAAAACCACATCCATAGAAATAAATCATATTTCATTAACTCATTATTATACTACTAAAAATTATAATGTCAAGTAGTAACTTCTAGAAAACTCTAAAAATGTTATAATATTTACAATAACTACATCATTTAATTATGAGATTACTGAATATCTAGAAATCATTCTTATCCCATTCAATACATTCCAAAATATTATAAATGGATTACAGAAATTATTGATACTCTTTACAAACTTTCAACCTAATTACCCATGTCATTTTGATTAAAAATTCCATCAAAATTATCATATAGTTTCAAAAATAGTGATTCCACCAATTTAAATTTGTGAAACCTCAAAATAGTACCCTTGAGAACCCTGACCATCTGTCAAGACTCAAACCATTTCTAAGAAAATCATCCAAGGATGGTATAGATCTCCAATTCCTAATCATAATCATTTCACAAAAAAATGTTGAAGTGGATCCTTATATCTCATTTATTTAATTATATTTTGATAGTTATTAAATATCTTATCATAATTAATAACAATATTCATAAATTTAAAAAGTATTTCCTCAAGTTTATTAATCATAGAATTATTTTAAAATATTAATAATTTATCATATTTACTGATTATAGTGTTCATAAACACTATTATATAATAATATTTATAAGATTCAAATATCTATAGTTTTAATGTTTTGAATGTTTAAAACATTTTCTATAAGTTTTATATTTAGTTACAAGGATAAATGATTCATTAAAAACCTGTAAATACATGTTTAAAAAAAAAATCTATAGTTCCAAAGCAACTAATTAACATATTCTATTCTTTTACATAACCAATTCACGTAGCGAGTTCCCCGATGTATCCAAACAGCATAACAGATTTTCTCTATTCAACTAACATATGTATGTCAACAATAACTTTGGATAAATTACTCCAAATTAAGTTATTAATGTTGATTTCAGAAAATAAAAATATAATAAACATTTAATATAATTCAATTTGGTTTAAAAATTATTATATATTTTAGAATGACTTATTTAGGATAGATATTTAGAAACTCTTGTTGTTTATATAATTCAAGAATCAATAATGTGAATGAACTTACGTGAATCACAATTGTGATTTTCCTATATGATTCACCTCTATGTATTCACTAATTTAAATTCACCTACATGGATTTTTCTTTTTTTCAATTAGCTACATGATCAATAAACCAACATGATATTTAGAAACATAGATAAATTGTTCTAACATGGTATAATTTTGTTATATGAAATATATTATCTCTCAAAATGATATTTCAATTATTATAAATCAATGATATCATGGACATAAATTATTTTGATTTTTCTTATTTGATTTTTTTTGTTAAAAACCATTTTAATATCTATTGGAAAAACACATGTTATTTTTCAGGAATATATAGACAAAAAGTTTATATATACTCTCCTTTAGGCAATGTTTAAAATTTCAATGTGTTGAAGGATTTTCTAGAATATTTTTAATTTTTAATTTTTATTAATTTAGTCATTAATTATTTATAAGACATGTGAATATGTAAAGGATTGTTTTAAAAATAATTAAATGATATTCAAATGGGATTAATCATGTATGTATATTCATATAGAAAACAAGAAACTATAATTATCCAAATTCAAACTCGCTAGAATATGAAGAATTTTATTTTTATAATGTTATGGAGTTTTTGAAGGATATTAATATTTATTCCTAACTACTCTATTAATTGTTAAATTTTTTTATATCTATAAAATAGGTTTATTGGAATATTAAGGGAGAACTAAAAATATTAAAATATTAAATTAGAATTATTTGGTTATATCATGTGTTTTTTTCAAATGAATTATTAGAGTATTATAAAAAATTTATCATTAACATTATGGATATATTTACTATTATATTATTATTTTTGATTATTATTCTAAGGAAATTTTGTGTGCGACATGGTTTTTTAATAGTATATTGATGTTAACTGATAGCTTCCTCACTGTGAGGTTTGTATCATATAAATTTATGATGCAGATTCATTGTATTTAATTAATAGAAAGTATCCAATCGTATTTTTGATTAATAAATATACTAATAGATGTAGTTAATATTTTTGTACGTGACTGTACTTTTATGTTAAGTAATGCATAGTTTTTGAATGAGTCTTAGAGATTCATTGTGAAACTACTTACATAAGTAATCAGTGTGTTCTTAGTGTTAAATTATTTCATTACCTTGAAATTCTTGATGACTACCAAATCAACATTATAGAATACCCATAAATGATCATTTCTATCATTAAGTTGTTTGATTCGTTGTATTTTCTATAATTATTAAATTTTAATTTTCTTAGTTAGTGTATCTTTCATGGGGTTATACAGCCCAAACAAAAGGTGCATCTGTGATTAGTCTATCCCCTTAGGAGATGGGGTTTACTATAAGTAAATAGAGTATTGGGTTCCACTAAAATTATAAAACATAAGTGGAATTGACCACTCATGTAATTGTTCAGGTTTAGTCATTCCCATTAAAAGACCATGATCCTCTTGGCTCATACATATAAGTGGTTTAGGTGGATCTTTTGAAAGTCTAGGTTGGTTTTTGACATATAAACTAATGGATTAGGCTTCACCCATAAAAGGAAGGGTTCCTTATAAACATTAAAAAGTAAAGTATATAGGATTGATATTGTAAAATACTAGGTTGTGGCTTCACCTTTAAAAGGATATTTCTTAACTAAATGGGAAAAAAATATTGAATTATCTTTATCCTAAAGGTGTAAAAAATAGGATGAAGTTATATCTCACACAACCTCAAAAGTGATAATCGCATAGTGGGTAAAATATCTCTCAGTTCATGAGATGGATGAAGAATAGACTAATATCTTTTAGACTCGAACTACTATAATGTTATTATGTTCATATTTTACATTATTTTATTTTATTTTATCTCCATTTTTTATATTAATTTATATTCATTGGTTAATATTTTAATTGATAATCTTCCACACATAATCTTTAAAATCTAATTTTTTTAAAGAAACACAATTCTCCCCCTTTTATTTATTTTCATCACCCCTCTATGAATAAACAATTGGTATTAGAGGAGGAATCCTGAGAATAAATAATTTTTTCAATTTGTTTGATACCTCACATTTGGTAACTAAGTTCGGTAATATTAACGATATTTTTCAGTTCATATGATTTTTAATATTAACTATGTTAACTATTTATCTGAGTCCTTTAGAAACTAGGGAATAAAAAAATACAATGATGCAAAACATAAGAAATACAAATTATTTACAGGAAAATTTTTCTCCACAATTAAGGGGAAATATGTATACTAAAGGGAAGATGTATAAGGAATATTATCTAAATAGTATTCATATTATATTTTTGGAGATTGTGATCACATCTTTTTTCCTAATTCAAATATAGTTGATTAGAAAGGAGAAAAAGGTGTTAAATAGAATATTAATTATTAATTCATGAATATTAATTGTTATTATTTTATATAAATGTTTTAAAATAATTATATTCAGAAAAAAACAATATATATGGATGAAAGTTGGTACAATTACCTTTAAAGAAGAAGATTCCATGAAAACTGAAAAAACCCAATTTACCAAAAGGTGAGATCACTCAAGCTAATTTATATTTGAATATAGATTGTTCTAATATTATTTTTTATGTTTAAATGAATAAATTAAATATTAAACCCAATTGTATGAAGCCCAAAAATATTATTATTTACAATAATAAATAAATAAATCTCTTAATTAATGGATTATTTTTGAAAAAACATGCGACAAGTCTTCAATTAGAAAGGAAATTGAAAATGTTGGATTTCTAAAAATATATTCTCATGTTAAACATTTACCACAATATTCTTATTCACGTGAAAATAGTTTATATTATATATATAAATAAAACATATTTTTGAAAATTATAACTAAATATAGTTATTTTAATTCTCATTTTCAATATTCTACTAATTCTGGATATGATGAGCCAATATTGAATATTTGAAGGAATTGTCTGATTTTTATGAAGATAAAATAAATGAAAAGAATTATATAAATGTGTAACTCAAGGATAAATTTATAAGAGACTATGAAATGAAAAATATGTTATTATATAAATTAAATAATATTTTTATTTTGAAGTTTTAAATATTAAGTAAAAAATCATATTTTGAAGGAACGTCGTAGAAACATAGATTCTTCCTCACATGAAATTTTTTTTTATGATATCTAATTTTATTATAAATAAAATAAACTTTTAACAAGTAAATTTAATAAATATAGGAATGGATATCTTTTGTGAAAATTTCAATTTAAAATAAATGTGCTTTAAATGTTAATATTATCAAGACTAGTTATTTCAATAAATGTGATGAAAAATGATATCGGATTAGGTGAGATTCTTTTGTTCTTAGTTTTTTATAAAATCATTAGTGAAAGGAAATTATACTATAATTTCATCATGTAATTATTTTAAACATGGATAATTTGGTCATTATTCTTGTGATTTTCCTTTAATTTTTGCTCAATATTTTGTGTAAAATATGATATTTTTTTATAAAAATAAATTCAAGGATAATATATCTAAACCATATATTTCTTGTGTGTGAAATCCTATTAATTATTATTTACATGAATTAATTAATTATATTTCCCTGGTAATATACAGTTTTGGATTCTTATGTTAAGAATGTAGAATATTATAGTTTTATTCATTTAATTTTATCTAAAAAATTATAAGATATATTATAATATTTTACTAATCTTAAATACCTTGGGTAAATTTTGGATAATACAATATACACCAGTATTTATACTTTTTTGGTTAGTGGTGTTGAGTAATTTTAATCTTGTGTAAAGATTATTTCAAAAAAACATAAAACTACATTACAATTCATATCTTGTAACATGTTTTTTTTATCATTTTAATATTAATTTATATTATTAAATGAGTTTATTTTCTAAAATTTAAACTCTACACATATTATTTTGATAATTTATTTTGGAAAGGGGTGCATCAATTTATGGGGGGTTTGTCTTGTTCTTAATTCAACACCAATCTTGGAAATTTCATTATTATAAACTAATTATACATACTTCTATATATACAATTTTATAAAAATTAAATCTTTATTGAATAAAAAATATGTATAATTTTTATGCATAAAATGGTTTCATTTTTCTAAATAGAACGAAACACAAATTTTGGGGGAGTAAATATGGGTTTCTTATTTTAAAATGTATTCCCTACTTCAAAACTATTTTAGTGGTCATTTTACATATTTTTCATTCAATTTTTATATATATTTTTTTAATTTAATATGATCTTTAATTCAAATAGTTTTATTTAAACATTTATATATATATTGGTATAAATGTTTTTAGATATGAAATATTATTATCATGTTAAATATATGTAATTAGAATGGTTTTAACTTTTTTATCTATAATGAAATTCAATTATTGTATAATGGTTTTTTAGAATATAAACTATAATTGAGGTGGAGATTTTTATTTTAAATTTATATTGTTTTAGTTGATACATTAATCATCAATTAAATGGATATTTACTATATAAATTGATATTTTGATATTTCATTAATTTATCGGGAGATAAAATTACCTCATTTATAAGAAAATTATTATACGAGTGTTTTTTGTTGATGTTTATTATTATAATGTTGTAATTTGAATATATATACCCACATTAGTTCATATATTTGAAAATTATGGAGATATTTATGTTTTTAATTTTCTAAATAATAATTTTTTCATAATTAATAATTGTACTTTTAAATTTAAAAAATATTTTATTAAATAATTTAATCAAGAAAAATAATGGTTCAAATTTATAGGATGTTTGAATGTGTTTAAATTTTATTAATTACATGAATTATTTTGTAGTATAGTGTATAGGTGTGACAATATTTTCATATTTATAATGTATATTTATAATTATGAATTGGTTTTTTAGTTTAATAATATTAATTCCAATGCACATTTGTTTATTGTATTATTGTGTTATGCTTTTTCAAACATACTAGCTAATTACTACTTTCTATTTAAACATTGAGTTTTCATAATGGTCATTTTCTGAATGGTTTCCCATTTTTTATCACAAATACATTTTAAAATTATTTATGTTGTATATAAATCATGTTGTATTGCTGGAATTTTTTATAGTGTCTTAGTGAAATGTGTTTTGAAATATAAATATTTTTTAAATTTTTACGCAAGATTTACATTTATTTTTTTAAGAATTAGTTGTTTGGCCTATTTAAATTTAAATGGGTTGGATTTTGGACAATAAAATTGAAAAATTAAAGCATTATGATTTGAATATTATAATCCTTCATTATCGATTTATCTTTTTGATAATTTAAAAATGATTTGTCTTTTTGAAATTATAACATGTTTTTTAATTATCATATAGGGGTAGAATGTTGAAGTGGATCCTTGGAGTACATTATTTAAATATTTTTTGATAATTATAAAATATTATATCTTGATTAATTATAATAATCATAAAATTACTAATTATTTTATTTATTTTGTTATTCATTATATTATTTAAATGTACAAATAGTTTATTGTATTAATTGATTTGTGTATGTTTAAACCTGATTTTGAAGGAATATTTATTTACATAAAATATATTTACACTTCCTTTTTTGAATGGTTTAATAAGTTTTACAAGTTTCATGTAGATTTACTTTAATAAATGAATCATTTATGATCTTAAAATATAATTTTATCATTTTTTACTCTTCCCATATAGAAAATCATTATAACGAATTGTCCCCTGTAGCCAATTCACTTAGCCAAACTACTAAATGGGTTTTCTAGATTCAATTTCCTTCTATATATTAACCATTACTTGGGAAGAATAATTCAAATTTGGGAGATTTTTCTTTTATTTCAAATATAATAAATATATACATTTAATTAAAAAAATTTATAAATCATTCTATACTGTTCCCTAAATAAGGATACATGTTACTTCATGTTTTTAGTATAAATTTATCAGATCAATTTGAATTGTTTCTCTATTTTATTTTGAAAAAACATGATCTATTAAAGTTTGATTTTATTGATTCGTGATTTTTTATATGGATACTAAAATTTAATTAGTATTAGTCAAGTAGAGGATTTTTTATTCTACCGTTTAGAAGGATTATTTAGGTATAAAATTTGATGATTCATGTTGTTTACAGAATTTGGTAATTAAGTGTATAAATTATATTCTGTGAATTACCTATGTGATTCTCCTATGTGAATTCAACTTCATGAATATTTCTTATGTGAACCAGCAACATGATCAATTCTCCATCCTGAAAATTAGATACATTGAAAAGTTTTCTTACATGGTATAATTTAGTATCATGAAATATATAATCTCTCAAAAATGATATTACAATCATTATAAATAATTTTTTTTATTAATATAATGTTTTTTTATATTTTTTATATAAACTGATTTTGAAGTAAAATCTAAATTAAATATGTTAAAAATCATATGTGGGATTTGAGATATATGTATCCATAAAACAGTAAATATACTATGTTTTACGTAATGTTTGACATTTAAATTTATTTTAATATTATCTTAAATATATTTAATGTTTTATTTCTTATAAAATGAATAAATAATTATTTACAAGACATGTGAACATGTTTTAGAATATTTTATGAAGAAATAAATTATTTTCATATGGGATTAAGAATGTATAGAAATTCATGAAATCTTTTTGAACATGATATGTCAATATTCTAATTGGATACAATATGAAGAGTTTGTTTCTAATATTGTGGGTGAGTTTATCAAGGATATTAATATTCAATATTAACAACGTTATTAATTGTTCTTTGTTTTATTCCCTTTATAGAAAATGTTCTTTACATAATATATTGGGAGTGGCTAAATGGATAAAACACTAAATAAGAACTGTTTTGGAATATCAAGATCTAGTTTTTCATGAATTATTAGAGTATTCTATGTAATTTATTATTAAAATTTATGGATGTATTTAAAATTGTATTATTTGTTTATATATTCTTCTATTTATTTTTTACTCCATTTTTTCAGGTTATAGTATATCGGTGGAAATTAAATATTTCCCCACATGATGTTTTTAGCATTTGAATATATACATGGGATTCATGGAATTTAATGTGGTGAAAATAATATTTTATATTTCAGGTGCATAAATTTATTAAGGCATGCAGTGAAGAATAGTATATGTGATTATGTAATTATATTAAGTGATTCATTGTTCAAAACTGTGTCATGATGCTTCATAATTCATTGTCTTTTTAAAGTTGACTACTAGTTTCTCAAGCATCAAAATTTCAAAATCTTGAAGGGAATAATCCCTACCTCATGTAAACATTATCATCTTCATTAATGATTAGTCACTGGGATAAATTTTATTATTAATTATTATGCTATAATAATATAGGATGTGTTGTACCACTTAGTGCATCATGAATGGGGTTACACTACCCAATAAAGTGTTCTGCATGGGTTTATTTAGTACCTCATGAAGTGCATCTTTAGTCTATCACCATTGGTGGAATCGTTCTCCTAAACCTGTAAAATAGTTAAGAAATTGACCACCTCTGTATTATTATAGGTTTAGTCTTTGCCCATATAAGACTTTTTTCACCATGAACCATAAAATCGAAGACTTTATGACTGAGTCTGTGAATGTTTAGTTGTTTTTACACCTAAAAAATACTAGGTTAGTTTCTCCCCTAAAAATTAATTGGTTCCATCCAAACCTAAAGAAGAAATAGGTAAGGATTGGTCCTATTAAATTCTTGGATGGTTTTTTCTTCTATAAAATACTGGGTTATTGTTCAATACCACAAAATATAATGGAATTGGGTTAATCCTATAGTTGTGAATGTGGAATATGTAAAGTATTTTCAATTTCATTAAAATGTGATATAGCATAGTGGGTTCCATCTCATTCATTTTGTTAGACGGGTGAAGAGTATTCTATAATCATTTAGATCCAAACAACTATAAAATTATTATGTTCATCTTTTACTTTCATGAATTTTACTTTCCCCCACTTTTCTTAAATCGATGTGGTTGAATTGTTTAATATTTGAACCATTCATTTTCCACTATAAACATTTAAAATTAGATTAATTTTTTAAATATTGACCAGTCACCCCACTCGTGTCCATTTATACAACCTTTTGAAGATGAAACAAAAATCACCCCTTAGCAGAATCAAAATTTAAATTTCCCCTAATATTCATAAATCATAATGACGTGGGTCTTTATATTATATATATATATGTTTTTTGTTGAATTACTAGATTTTATTTCTATAATGGTGGATGATGTGTCATATTTTCATGATATAATATCTATTTTAACTTAATTTATTTTATTATTTTTTATTGACAACTAATTTCTTGTTATTTGAACCGGAATTATTGGATGTCTGCATGGGGTGTTAGCTAATTTGTAAGATAGGGAATTTAATTTCTAAATTATATAATTATATTAAAAATTTTAGTTTTTAATATATGGGGTTTTTTATAAAATGTATCATACTTTTTATTAAATAAATATAATTCATTTATAATAAAATAAGACATTAAAAATTATGTTTGTGATTAACTAAATATTGAGTAAAAATCTCATTAATGACTCATTATTTGGAGACCTAAATATAAAAAAATGATAGGATGAAATTTCAATTATATTCCTCATGTAAATTTATGACTATATTTAATGAATTTACTACATCCATTTGGGTTTTGTGATAATTTTTATGGTTCGAAATTACTATGATTATATCATTTTACATGTCATATGATATAATATTTAGACTATTGTTTTTAAATAACTATTTACTGATAAAGGGATATGGATGTTTTACTGATGATAATATCATATGTTAACTGAGATTTTGGAGTTATATTATACTTCTATTGTTGAAACAAAAAGAGTTATGTCTGGGGTAACATATCTAATATTATAAAATAGCTATTATGAAATTTAAAGAATTTATATTTTTTAAATCCCTAGTAGATAAATTTATTCTTAGTAATGTATTTGTACTAATATATTGTAGAAAAATTGAGAAATTATTCTATATATTCTAGTAGTTTCTATATTATTTTCGTAAAATTGATTTAAATATTTATGCTCTTAATAATACTATAATTTTTTTACATTTCAAGGACTTAAATGCGTATTCTATATTTACTACCATGGTTTTGATCAATTTAGAGCGTATTTTTTATTTGATCATGATATAATGAGTATTTTTTGGAATTTAGTGTGAGTAAAAATCACATTTTAAAATTAAAAAACTTAATATTCACATGGATAATGAGAGAAGACACAATTAAGGGATTATATAAGTGTTTCTATGTTTGACTCTACTTACATGATTGATATTGTTTGACGATATGTGGATGAAATCAATTGGATGGTGTTTAACCAATTACTTTTATAATAATGTATATATATATATATATATTAGAATATATTGATCATGATATTACTCTTGGTATGAATTTGGGAGAAATTTAATAAAGGTACAGTTAACTGGGGAAAAATTGACATTTTCTTATATAAGGGGACCAAACATGGGGAATAAGATAGTGATTCTATTCTATTACTAGTTTATTTACTGATATTTGACTATGTAATTTTTTATAAATCCCTAAGTAGAAAAAATAAAATCTTTATTAGAGGTTTTGTTATGAGCCTTTTTATTAATAAACTTTCTAGATAATAGTTTAAAAATAGGGAATGAGTTATTGATTTCAATTACTAATTTTTATTTAATATTTTATAATTTGATATGTAAATAAGATTATATCATGATGAATGTATTATTCATATAATTGTTTTTGTGTTTTGGTGAAAAAATATAAAATTTCAGGCATCACTATTAAACTAGAATTCAATATAGGAGTACAAGATTTTAGATCCTATAATGATCTCATAAAAAGGTGTATTATATCATATTTGTAATATTTTATTTCATTATTGGGTTCATTGAGATTTATAGGTGGATAATGTAATTTGGTTAGGATATGTGATCATTTTAGCCATTTTTTAGTCACAATGAATTTGTTTGGTGTTTTAATATGGTAAAGATTGAATATATCATTTTAACTATTATATATTTAGTTTCATATTATTTATATATTGTGATATAGTACCCAAATAAACAATCAAAAATTACTGAAAACTATTTAAGGATGACTTTTTTTCTTTCTTGGTTCAGGACGTCGTTGTTGTATCTGTAAAAATAAATTTACAATGGTTTGAATCAGATATATCCTTGTTCATGATGAAATCATTACTGAAAATAATAGTACTAATTAATTTTGGAGAGATTTAAAATTGGGAAATTGAATTTGAGATCATAGGTATTTGATGTTGCTGTAATAATTCTACAAAATAATAATAATGTTAGTGTTTTTAATTAGAGTGGATGTTGGAGATATTTTTATGATTTCCTTAACTTTTAAATTTTAATGACCAGAATGAGTCATAAGTATAGCATCATCAAAAGGGTAATGTGACTAATTAGATGATTTATGGATATTTTTCAATGATTTTAAAATGTAAAATATTTATTGGCTTCTTCAAATGAATTTTTGTATGGATTAGTGGTATCCAAAGAGTATTGGAATTAAAAATTAGTTTTAGTGATGATGTAATGGTTTTGGGTGAATAATGTGAATATATTTTGAAGTAAACTAATTTATAAACTTATACAACATTTTTTATTTTAATTAAGTAAATATTTTTTTATGAAATTGTTAATAAGGATGCATAATATTTTCTATTTATTATCATCAAATTTTGTTGAGAAATTATTAAAATTATCATTATATATTAGTAAAAGTGAATACACTACCAATAATATTATGGATCACTGTTATTCAGAATTTTTTAATGGTGTGAGACATATCATGACACTTTAAGATAATATACATTTAATTAATAACCAGAAAATAGTATTAAGGTTTTATAGGTTTTGATATGATCAAAAAACAAAATATTTACCCATAGTTGAAACATCATGGAATTAAAATTAGTTTTAATTTTTTAAATTGACTGGAAAACTAAAATTTAATATGTTTTCTTAAGAAATAATGATAAAGAGTACTAATAAAAAAGATAGTTTTGTTGTACCAATTGAGGTGACATCGAGTTCTATTGATTTGTTTATGTGTGGTGATAAATTTAGATGTCTTGGATTGTGGAGTTCTATATAATTAGATATTCTTTTTTGAGATACTGTGAGGTATTTTAATAAAGTTTTAGAGCTTAATTATCTTGGGACATCCCTGACCTTTTCAAATAAGTGGAATGAGAGAAATGTTTTGTTTCCCTTAATTTTGATTTAAGTTGTGTTTTTATATTCATAAGAGTTTTGATAAGGATATCCAATTGATTTATTTGGAGAGTTAAAAGGTTAATGTTGGATATGGTGTCAGGAATAGAGAAGTATGATGGATTATATTCATTATAAGTGGTAATCAACCAGACCTCAGTGTGGAAATTTAGATTTTAATGGACTATTGATGGTATTCTAATTAATTTTTTTAGATATTAAATACTCATATTTTAGGTTTAATTTTCAATTCTACTTTTGTCTCTCATTATAGATATTATCCAAGAGGTATGGGATCATTTTCCTTTATACCTTATTTTTTTATTCATTCATATTTAATATTTTATGATCATGATGATTACAGTTTAGTGGTTATAGATATGTGATTTTATATCTCTCAATTCCACTTACCTCATTCATCTTTCTTGGTTTTAGTGGTCCACAAAAGTTATTTTGATTGAAATTCAACAATATAATGGTGTTATTGCATCAAAATCGTATGGATTTTTCATGTGGTATCTAGAAGACACTAAGAGAGGGTGGACACACATCCTCACACACTTCCTTTATTGATGTATCCTACCATATAATCTTATTTGGGGTTTTTAGTGTAGTGAGTTAAATTGATGATCATTTTAGGTTTAATAGTTCGGTATTTGAGGCCTAGTAGACTCCAAAACATGGTGTCAGTGGTATATATTTTATTTTTTTGTGGTCTCTATATTGTGTCACATTTATGATTAATTCACTACTTATGTTGATTATGTAATTTCATTTTATTTATTATGATTATAAATAAATAAGTTTATATTTATAGGATCAATGCATATTTTGATGGTGGTGGTTGATAGGTACATATTTTTTTATTATATATAAAACCAAGTTAAGAGGACATTAAGAACCAATAATTTGATTTTTCTTAATTATAGGTATTCCATGTAATTATATTACACCAGTGTGCTATTATTATAATATTGAGTGTGGTTCTATGAAATTGTACTACTCAATAAGTGAGGTTCAACTGAATAAGTCTAATAGTCAAAAAGGATCTCAAATAATACTAAATTATTCATTGATAGAGTCTTGGTCGAATGATAATTTGTGATCCATGTTACAGATCTCATGGTTTTTTAAGTTAGTTTTTATTTAAAAAATAAAATATAAAACAATTTGGAATTTAAAATTTAATATAAAGTAAATAATGTTTTTATGGAGTTATAAACTAAATAGGTGGTCTGGGTTATCCATTTTGGGGATTATATTTTAAAAGATAAAATTTTATATAATCCACAATATTTCTTATATGTTTTTTTATAGGCACAAAGTATGGTAACGTAAGAAAGAAATGCCTTTTAATTGATTTTTCAAAAAGGATTTCGGATCAATTCTTTTAAGGGGTTAAAGGAGTGATTTTTAAGTGTGGGTGTAAAGAATAATAATTTTTGTTGGGATTTATTCCTATGATGAGTGGTTTACCACATTTGTTCTTCTAGGAGATCCCCCATGCTTGATCATAATATATTACATGGGATATAATCCCATTGTTTTTTGATTGATGTCTAAGATTTAATTTATGGGATATAATCCCCTTATTGTAAAAATAATTATAATTGACTATATTTAATGAAAGATGGGATAGTTGATTGTATCCTAGATATCATGACTAATTGGATATTGGATTTTCTTTTGGTGTGTTTTTAAATGGGGGGATTTTTTGTTACTTCCTTTCATTTATTAACTACATGGAAAGTGGGTAAAACCCATTTCATAAAATTACTAGGGAGAATAATGAGTTCAATATATATTGACACTGGAAAGGAGGAAATTGGGACCCTTAATTAGGAATGTTTGATCTCGGTCAGTCAGATATTGAGTAATGGTTACACCATTCATTAAGAAGTGCGAATCATGTGATAGACCTCTTTCTCATGATATAATCCTGACAGAGAGAAATAGTTAATGATAACCTTAAGGATCTGGATTGAGCATTGGTAGCGTGTTTATATTTTTCCAGTGAGGTCCCATAATATATCTAATTATATAGTTGATATTTAAAATTCTGTTACTTTTTTTTCACCATGGGTCTCTAGGAATATTATGATGATAGATGAGGCATTAGAGAAGATTTGGGAGGTTCATGAGAGGAGTTGTTTGTTATAAGTGATAGAAAATAAAAAAATCCTCTAATGCTCCACCTATGATATGTCTGTGACCATGGAACCACCTCTATTATTCCATAAGATAAAATATGGCACCAAACATATAAATCATAATAATATGAGGCATTAACCCGTAAGAAACTGATTTGATGAATATAGAGTCTCGTAAATAATCCAAATAATGAAGAAAGTGGAATCCGTGTTTAAATAATATCGTAATTCTTTCTCAGTGGAATTTTTTATATAATATAACAAAATTTATAAATAAATATGACTATTTAAAAAATGATTAAAACCAAAAAAACAAAAGTATACCCAAACCATTGGTATACCTCTTTTGAAATTGAAACACTATAAAAACTAAGACCCTTACATCCACCTTTTTAAAAATGATAATTATACCTGAAAAACCCATCGATATGATAAGATAAAACTGAATATTAATTTCATGGTAACTTTATTAAAAATATTCTATATACATCACCTAAAAATGAATCACTCTATCAAAATCATGTATGAATAATAAACAATATTGAAAATATATATACATAATCATATCCATATCAAACACGAAAAGCTAGGATCCATATTTGTCTACAATATCAATCAAATATCATATTCTCATGTCTCATTAGAAAACAATGAATGAATATATTTTATTCTAGTAGTCTATGTGTTACAATTCATAAATTTAACTCATTTATATATTTCTTCTCCAATATGACTGTAAGATCCCCTCCAAAATGTACTGTATTTGTTATGTAACATGTACCAATAAAATATAGAAGGGCCCTATCAAATTCACTACCTCACTCTAGAATCAAAATATTTAGATTATAAATTCCTATAACCCTCCTAATATTATTAAAACCCAATATTCAAATCTATTCTAGATATGAACAACAATATAAGAAATACTCAACTAGTCAGCCGTATTGTTTTGGGTGATATAGGGAATAATATTTTTTCATCTAATTGGTCCATCCACCAATTTTAATATAGGGATAGCCTAAATAAAATCACACCCATGTTTTATTTATGTAGTAAATGTCAATCCCATCACTATATTAATGTATGGAATATAATATTAGAAAATTCACATAACCCCATGTCCAAAAAATAATCTACTACTATAAGCCATCCTCATAACATCCATCAAATAATTATACAGACCATGCCATCAATATCATTATCACACTACCCATATCATTATCATTTTTAAAAATATAACTGTTAAATGGTAAAACTAATTGATTTAGTTATCATGACACTGCATTTAACCTAATGTGACACAGATATGGAGAACCGTCAACATGGGATCCAAAAAATCATGTTTGAGATGAAAACTCTACATGTTAATACTATATAGAAAAACTATAGTTTAATGACACATAAAGATATTTTAAATCACAACTAGTTATCACATCATGTTTATTTATTGATATAATATACAATCCACACCAATTAAGTAACTAAACATTGTGTACACTATGCTCTTATATTATAAAATTAGATGGAGAAAAAATATTATAACATGTGATCTCAAATAATAATATATTATTAAAATTGATTCATCGACAATAATGTATTATCCAAATATAAATTTTTATTAATTACATATATAATTATTCTTTTGTGAGGTTGTATTCATATTCGTGAAGAGTACACATTTTCAATACAAAGAGAACAAAATAATAACATTATAGATTTTAGACCCAAAACACCGATCAAAGGTTCATCACTTCTCTACATATAGAATAAAATTTTCAAATATATGTTCCATGAAAAATACCATATTTTTTGTGAATATTTATAATTATACACAAGATCAATGGGAAAACTTGATTATCTTTAATAATTGTGATCATTTGACAAGTTATTATAAAAAATACACACACACACGCATGCCCTATCATTTTTTTAATAAAATTTAACTACATATGATGTTAAAAAACCCTATGGAGGGATGTGTTGTTATTTACTTTCACAATACAGTGATAAAAATACATTATGTTTTTTTCTGTTCAACATTATCGAAAATAACCCCTAAATTAAAATGTAAAAAACATATCTCAAATCTACTTAGTTTACTACGAAATTATCACCATCAAGATCTATATGGAAAAGCATGAAATATTAACTATTCATTTTTCTATTTTATAATTTGTTATTAAATTACATAATATCTACTATTAATATATACATATAATAATAATAACCATAATAATTTAAATAATATTGGAATTCTAATTATTATTACTATATTTTAATCAAATATTATTCTCATTTTATAATTAATACACCTATTATTAACATATATACATACATTCATATATAAATATATATTTTTATATGTATATCTTTGTTTTGATATATATACAAATATTTATATATATGCGTAATACATATTTATATAAAATTTATCAAAATGATATATGTTTATTAATACTTCCCCACTGACCCACTCTGTCTCTCAAAATGTTGACTCTTATTTTTTTATTATATTATTTTTACTTATTAATATATTGAAAGATCATCCACATGGAACTAAACAAACATTATATTGGGACACAAATTTTCCATCTTCCTTATATAGTAACTAGCTGAGCCCTCATTGTATATGTCAACACTAATAATGTTACATCCTTGTATACAACTACTCAATCGAGATCCCTAAATTGATATATCAATATTATTCAACCATTAATTTTTTTCACCAATGTAGTTTATGACATAATGATTGACTGACCAACATGTGAAGTGATAATATAAAAAAATTAAATTGAAAAAATATCAAAAATATAAACCCAGAATGTGTCATGGAAATCCCTATAAATAAAAAGGTTAAAACCCCATAGGATAAAATGATTACTGAAGGAAAAAGTGGTCATTAACACTCTCTCATTATTACCTAGATAAAACCCTCAAAATATTATGTCATAAATAATAGAGAAACAACCAGATAATATATAACTCAAATTATACATAAATTGTAGGGAATACTACTAGAGGTGGTGATCAAAACTATTGGTGGAGATAACCTTTTATATTTACTCTATACCCCCTTTCTAATCTTCTTCCCATAATGCTTTCTGTGGGATATTTCAATGCATATATCTTCATTTTTTAATAAAAAATGAAAAATTTAGGGGGACAATTATCCCCCATAAAGAAAAAAGGGTTGAAAAACCTTCAGGGATGCAAACATTTATCGAAGTATCTCACACATAGAGAATTGGTTGGGAACCAATCCTAACTCCAAACAAGCTTTCTATATTTATAAAAAAAATTCATCTATATATAAGTTTTTTTTGGATCTCCATCATCTAAACATATAATATTTAGTCACCTTGAAGTGGAAATTTCCTATATTTTATTTAGTTTCGATTTTCAACTTGTCCATATATCTTTCCTTCAGAACATATCTAAAAAAGTGATAATGTACCCAAATGTATTTCACCATTAAATTAAAAATTGGATTTCCAACAATGTGTAAAGTTCTATGACTATCAGAAAATAACAGAATCTATAAATTTTTATAACCAATATCCTCCATCATCATTCTCATCTAAAATTAATATTTGTAAACATCGATGGCTATGATGCACTCTCCTTCAACCATTTATAAATCCCCAAATGAATGTAACTTTAGAATACAACTTAAATATCCCATGACAAGAGTAATCACAAACCTATTTTATGACTTCCCTCTATCAAAATCATTGGGAAATTTTGAATCAAAATTAACTCTTTTTTGGAAATATGATCATCCCAAGTATAGTGAATTATATGAGGTCTCCGGGATGAATTCAAGGACACTATTAAACATATTATAATAATCACATTTATTATTTTCCATGTACTGACAGACTAGTTATATTTTATGATAAATGTTTAGTTCAGTACAAACCGTAAAGGATATAACACTCCTCTATTCTAAAGAATATAATTCTTGAGAAATCTCTATCATCATTAATTAACTTTTAGGAATCCTCGTGGAGGATAACATGAAATGAAATGAAAGATGGGTAGATATTGGCATAATTTATTACATATTGAATCATGTGATGATATTCATCATGTAATTATTATATAATATAAAAATAAACCCATTATTTATATAATAGAAATTAATTATCTCTGGAATAATTTTTACTAATTCATTTTCCTTCTTACCAAACTCTTTAGAAAATTGTGGTTTTTCTTCAAAGAATCAATTTTTTTTTGTTCCTGTAAAAACAAATTCAACCATGTATAATATAGTAATGATAATTTCATTAAAATATATACCACTATAATATGAAAATAAAATTTGAATAATTTATGATTTTTCATGTTTCATGGTTTTGGAATTAAATGTCCCATATAAAGAAATTTTCTCCTTCTTATGACCACATATTTATTTTTTTGAACATGTAATATATGTTCTCTTTAACTTCTTTTTCAAGACATTTATTTTGGATCATATATATTTCTTTAGAAATATCACTTTATAGAGATTTATTATTCATAACTACCTTCTCAATATGTTAAATTTATCGTTCCCACAATACTCAAACCACCAGAATATTTTGTGTTCTAATAATTGAATAAAATATTTAATTCAAATTAACTCCTTATTTCTATGAATATCCTTTGACCATTGGCCTCTCATGATATCCATCAATCTAGCCTACTCTATCCCACTTGATAATAAAGACCCATTTTTGTTGATGGCCTTCCTTCAATGAGCTAGTCAAAGAAGATATCATGTATTGTTCTTGTTCAAGGCCTCATGATTCTCTAGAATATCTTCCATACATATTTATTTTATTGAACTTTAGGATACATCCATATAACAATATCTCACCATATTATACTAAAAATTTATATGATATATTTTTCTCCATGAAAAAATATATGTTCTATATTGGTTCCCATTTCACCCATGTTTCCAGCCATGTTTAAGTCTCAACTTGTTCTTAATCATCCTGCTCTAGTAATTCATCATGGAAAATAACTTATTTATTTAGTTTATTCTCTAATATATCTATAATACTTTATATATCACATCTCTCTCTCTATTGCTCAATCAATTTTCATCAACATCTTCTCTTATAAAAAACTTCTTTACTTACAAATGATATGTTTTAAGATGTGGGTTCTCGTATTTAATAACCCTACATTCCATAAGTGTGTCCTAATATGATATATTTCTTGGATATATAATCTAACTTTTATATATCTTGTTCATTATAAATTTTATATACGAGACTTATAAAAATATAAAACTGATAATTATCAGTGAATCTATTAGAAAACATCTACATTGATTATTTCAAATCAATTACCACTGATGTAGATCAATTGATCACGTAACTGATGGTCTTCACTACATATTCTCAAATTGTCTTAGAATCTCTTATCATCCTCAACATATTCATTATTATTTCTATAATTTCATTTTCATCTTCTCACTTATTCTAGTCTATAAAGGATTTCATTCTAGCATAATATATATCTTAATTCTATCTTATTGAAAAAAAAATTATCTTATTCCTTTGTTAAATATTCATTATAATTTTATAATTCAAATACATGACCTTATTTCATAATTCATTCATTTTCTACCCATTTAATAATTAATATAAATAAAAAATTTACTTTATCTTTCTATTTATAACAATCATCTACCTAAATAATCATTAATAAATCCCCCAATATACCATGATCCTCCCATGGATATATAAAGTGCATACCATTGATCAAAATGTATCAACTCAAAAATATAATTTCAATTCACTGTCAATGTTTCGAACATAAATATAGGTTCCTTAATCAAAACAATAGTAATAAAAAAAATTAGAGATACCTTTTTATTCCATGAAAATAACTTATGATTAGTAATAAACTTTCGGACTCATTCAGACATATGTCTAAGCTTCTGATGTCATTATATCTTCTATAATTTTATTGAGGAAATTGATTCAAAAAACATTCCATATTCTATTAAATTTCACCAATAAGAATTTATGTTTTCATTGATATTATTTCCACCATCATCACATTAAGGATTCCCTTATTAATTTTATCATTAATTTTTTAGTGTAATTATTTCACTACATTTTTTCAAAATTTCCATCATAAAATATTTTTTTATCATATGATTACATGTAATTCTTCTTGTGTATCTTGAACTATCTGATTTCACAAATTCTATTTTATTTTCGAAAAATCAGTGATCATTTTGGTTTAATAATTCCACATGTACATAATTCTTTCCACGATAGGCTCATATAGATTTAAAACATCCATTAAAGTAATCAAATTTCATTTTGTCCTTTTTCTAATATGAATGCATCATTGAGATATTGTCTTCTTCCAGTAACTCTCACTAAATCAAAAACTAGTATGTATCCGTTTTTCAAAGTATGCACTATATTTTATTTATATATTCGTTACTATTCATATTTCTCCAAAATTCCTTCTTGAAATTCCCTTTCTTACCATAATTTAAAATTTTTAAATAATTCTTATTGATCATTTATTTTTAATTTCTATCATTTTGATAGTACTAAAACAAAAATAATCTTACTTCACTATATTGAAAGATCCTCTTACAAGCATGATATTATCAATAGGTCCTTCTTATTCTTATACTTTATTTTTTATTCAATGGCCTCATGTGAATCATCATTGAATATAAACATGTATAAGAATATATTTTTTATGATTTTCATAACAATCAGATCATATGAATTTGGAAAACATTGGAGAATAATCACATAATTTTTTTTATCCCAAATTTTTCATGCCAACATCAAGAGTACAGTGAAAAGTGTATAGAAGTATTTGATGTTGTCATTCATCAATTATAACTCTCTTATTCAATAATTGTATAATTTTCTCATCAATAAAATATTTCTTTTCAGTTAATTTTTTATATATATATTTATCGTATAGAAAAAAATTACCTTCACAATATTTTTCTCTATAGTTCTTTACTAGACAGAAACAATAAAATACAAGTGTATTTGAAAAATAGAATTTAAATTTATTTTATTTAATTTATAATTTATCAAACCATTGATATATATCAAACCACATGTAAGAATTTATCCATTTTAATAACCTCTTATAACATCACCATCCATGAAAAAAAATATTAGTGTTTAATTTTTTTTCACGTTTTTTATGTTGACATGTAATTAATCTAAAAAATCCTCAATGATAAATTATTTTATTTTAATATATTAATTACAAAGGATAAATTTCACGAACAAAGCCTGATTGGGGATCATTACAAACCTCACACTCGCGTCTTCATAATCCAGTGGCTTCCAACAAGTATATAGGGTTTAAAAAGGCTACACGGAGGCTATTACCTCAAAATTAAATCCCTAAGAAAATTGAAAAATCTTTTGTAAAATTTTCTTGACAATTGCCTATTATAAACTTATAAATAACAAAAAAAACCTAAAATTGGAATCCATAGGGGGGGCACTGTCTATAATATTTTCTAGTCAACAATCAACATGATTCATCAACAATAACATATTATCATAAATAGTAATAACTATCCAATAACACGGATTATTAAAATAAACAAAACATATGATAGTAAATGAAGAATAATAACTAAAAGTAAACTACATTGGCCTCTGACTAAACTCACACATCCCAACCTACCAATTCATTGACCACCACAATATCTCTGACCAATACCACACGTTTAGCTCCGAACAATACAATTTCCTTTAGAGTAATCATGAAGTTTTACCCACAAAAATAATAACACCTTTATATCTCTAATTTTCATATGTTATTTAATGGTTTTTTTATGTGTTTTATTTAATATTAATTTATTTAATATGATATTTGTTCCACTTTTCCATGTTTTCAATTTTTAATAGTAAAATCAAAATTTTTCCAAATCAGGATTAATTTATAGATAAATATAGAAGTATAGAGACATGAAGACACTTCATAGTATAGTGTAATGAAGTGAGATGAAACATTGAAAAAAATAATTGATTTATAAATAATAAAATAACAAAATAATAAAATACGATCATGAATTTGTGCTTAAAATATAATTCATATCATAAGACGTTAATGGAATGTGTAATGACCTGATCCCAGAAAACCTAGATCTAGTGAATTACATTGTTACATTGGCATGGGTACATGTTTAAAATCCCAAGAGACTGAAAATTTTAACATTTTTGGATAATTATATTACATACATGATACCAAATTATCTATAGAAATGAAATAAATCATAATAATAATTAAATCTTAGTATCCTTATAACTCATTCAAATTATTCCTCTTCATGACCTGTGGAAAGGAATCGTAATATGGGTGAGTTAAAATGCTTGGTAAGGGAATGTAAATAGGAATAAATAAGGAATTTAATATTTTAAATCAATATTTAATGTTAAATAATTGATAACACATTCCATTAAAATAACTAGACAAGGCATAATCAATATGGCAAGGTGAGAAACTGAAATACATGAAATTTAATGAATAATATAAGACTGAAATATATCCACATATATTTTGATGGAATAATCTCATGGATACCAAAAATAAATTAATTAATAATAAAATAAAATCATATTTACTGGATATCATTTTTCACAAGAACATGATACCTTTACCGTCAGAATAAGACAATTGAATTTATTCTGATTTGGCCATCTCCTTTGTCTCATGATATTGTTGATGCTTTCAGGGGCTTGCATTAACCATTCCCAAAACTGTAGTTATTTCATTAAATGGTCTCCGGACCATTTATTTCAAGTCCTAATCATTCCTAACAATCATAATAATCAATTTATTTCAAAAACAATGTTCCTTTTCAAAATGTATCAGTATTGAATAAAAGATACTGATCTATCTGTAATTCCAATGTCAGTAAAATAATTTTAAAGGTAAAAATTGTATTTAAATATTTGTAAATACCTGGAAATTCTATATAATTTTTTTAAATTATATGGGAATTTTATGAGTCCGTGAAAATTGATGGTGCGTGATTCCGAGGCCCGGTGAACCCGAAATGAATTTATGAACTTTTTTTGTGTACATTCAGAAAATGTTCGAGCAATTTTTTGTTACTTTTAAAAAGGTGCTGAGAATTGAAAACTGAGGATACCATTGAACTTGTAGCACCGGTATTCATTTAAAGAGACCTTCACCTCGACCATAGTAGGTCGAGGGTGGAAGTTAATTTTTCACTTTTTGTGGAGGAATAGAAAAATAAAAATATTTAACTTTTTTATTTTTCCTGTAACCATATTTGGGGTTATGGAGGTGGGGACCACCCAAAGTAAAAACCCATGATTTGAATTAAATGGTGGGGACCACATGACTCTTGAACTCCCTCTTTAATGAGGGTGGTGACCTTAGGTTTCCTCTAAATTGATTATACCAACCACATCAAAATTAATTAAGCTAACATTAATTATGCCAACAAATTAAATAGATAAACATATTTAATTTAGTTGGATATTCTTTTTGTTGGGGGATTTGGGAAGTGTTGGAAAGGGTAAATTGAGAGAGAATATTGGAGGAATTCTTTTTCACTGGTGAAGAACGCTTCTCTAATGAAGAACGCTGATGTTCTCCAATGACATCAGCTCTTTCCTCGTGAAATCCTCCAATGTGGGATGTCTTCTACAATGACAAATGGGTGTCCATCTTTCCCTGCTCATGACTTCAACAAACATTCTAGGTAGGGATTGTTGTTTTGAGTTTCCCCCTTTCCCGTTCTTGATAATTCTTTGTAATTCAAGAAATTTTTTATCCACTTGTTACTGCTCTAATGCAGAGGGTATGGGCCAAAAGATCATGGCCCGACCCCTCCCCAAAATCTGTGTGGTTCATGGAATGTTCTTCCCAATGGTGGAGGATGGTATTTGACACCGTTGGGGCTGGGGAATCGCGGTCGACACCACGGTCAGCCGAGAAGACGGAGGCGGCGCAACCACGCCACTAAAGAAGGGTCACGGCCCGTTGGCTGCGGCGGAACAAGGGTGGAGTCCAGCTAAGATCGGCCACATGACGGGGTGGTGGCGTGCATCAGTGCCGCATGGCAGGCAAGGGATATGGCTTGTAACGCAGCGGCGAAGGGAAGGTGGCTGGAATTCTACAGGCGGTGGAGGGGCGGCTCACAATGCAGCACCATGAAGAAAAAGGCTGGCTATTTCGGCCAGCCGAGCCTGACCGAGCGGGACCCGTGGCTGGTCTCACATGCTGCTGGTGACTGAGCAGCTTTAGCCATTCGGTGAGTTGAAGCGGGGGGCAAGAGACTCCCCCTGCTTGCCGCCAGGCCAGGCCACCAAGCCAGGCCGCCAAGCGTGGGTCGGGCCGCCCAGCATAGGCCGGACAGCGCAGCACAGGTCGGGCCACCCAGCGCGGGCCGAGCTGCCAAGCCAGGCCGCCCAACATGGGCCGGGCTGGACCCATCAGGCCGGGTCGGATCGGACTCGGACCAATTTCGACCCTACACATTCTTTTTCCCATAACTTAAGCTATGTGCGTCTGTTTGGAAAATTTTCTGTGGTTCCAAAAACCTTGGAGAGAAATGGTCTTTTTGGTATACCCCACTTGAGATTTGGATAATTTTGGGGTATATTCGGGATGGATTGAGCACTAATCCAACCGGTCCTTTAAAACTAAAAGGCTAATAACTTACAGATTGGGCGTCCAATTGACGCACCATCTGTTGCGTTGAGACCCCTTTTACATATCGGTCCATTGGGATACATCCTTGTGGGACTTCATGGTAGTTAGAGTATTTACTTACGGCTTGAGGAGATGACCATCCCCGAATCAAGCGAGCTTCGTGCTGGGACCCTATAGCTGGCTGTAACATGAGAATGGAATCCTTCGTTGGTCTGTGTTTTAAGATCCCACATGGATCCACTCTAGGAATCCATGTGTGACTACTTTGGGATCATGGGTGGGTGTGATGCTCTACTATGATCATATCTGTGTCAGATGATGTACTAGGATCATGTGTCAGTCTAATTATGTACTAAGATCCTGTGTGGGTCTAATGATGTACTAGGATCCTGTGTGGGTCTGATGATTTACTTGGATCATGTATGGGTCTGATGTCATACCAGGATCTTGTGTGGGTATGACGATGTACTACGATCCTATGTGGGTCTGATGATGATTTAGGATCCCACGTGGGTCTGCCTCTTAACGTAGTTATATGATTCATTAGTTACATCTAGTCATCTTTACTACTGTACCTGAGTTATACCTGGTATGAGCTGAGTCTTTACCATCGTGGTGATACATTTGTGGTATTCTTCTATTTGGTGTACATGTGTGGTACTTTTCTTCATAGAAATATCTTGGGGGTATTCTTCTATGTGGCGTACCTATGTGGTACTTACCTTTTTGGAATTCCTTCTTTTGTGGAACAGTTGATCTTTGGGCTTTTTAGAAGGACCATGTGATTCCTGATGATTGATATGGGTATACTTGATAACATAGGTATATGTAAGGGCATATACCTAAGTAGGTTTGTCAGTTTATTACATGATGTGTGGTTTATCGTTGGGGGATTCTGTGAGACCTTGAGGGTCTCGGGATCCCTTCTGAGTATCGTTATACTCACCCCTTCATTGGATATGCCTGCACCTTGTTGTCTTTGGTGCAGATGACGGACAACATTTACTGACGACGAGAGTACTACGACTGGAGGTATCTAGAAGGTGGACATTAGACGAGGCATACCATAGAGATGACCATTCGAGAGTTATACCTACCATACATGTAGGATCCTTGGTGGATGTTCATAAGAGCTCTTCAAGTTTACGTGTACTTTTCAGTTTCTTGTACTTTCCAGTTGGGCTTGTATTTTAGCCCCTTTACTTACTGTACTCACTCTATTTACTATTCATCTTACCTTGTGTTCATATCCAGCTATGTTCTTGGTTGTGTGTGTTTACAGGTTATAAAGGCAATGCCTTCTCAGTTATAGGGAAATATGCATTCAGTGCTAGTCGCCAGCCTCTGGCCTATAGAAGTCGGTCTTTCGGTAGTCACAGCACAGAACCTGGGGGACGGGTCGTGGAAAATTAGTATCAGAGGAGTCGGATCTACTAAATAAAATATGACTCTGATCTTTCTAACTTCAATAGTGTTATGTGTATTGAGTGTGGTTATCATTTTAGAGAATCCAACGTTGGTGTGGCGGTCGATGTATCCATGCACCAGGACCTTGATTTCTGATTTCTTACTCAGTGCACGGAAACACTGATTGAATGTGTGTTTTGGAGTGTTTCATTTGTGATCTCTTTGAGTCATCTCACCATGTATAACTTATAGACTGTGTCAAACCTGTTTTCTTTTCAGGATTCTTCCACGCATATATCTAGCTAGGGTCCCATGTATAGTATGTGATGATAGCCCACCGAGTGACGAGGCCTCAATGTAGGGAGCTCTTACAATATAGGTTCTAGCGGAGGCACCAGTGGTACCATTACTCGTTGGGCCACTGATGCCACCATCCCCAACAGTAGAGGGTTCATTCCACATTAGTGCATTTCATGAGTTCCAGCCCTAGAGGCCACCCAGGTTCTGGGGAGAGATGGACCCACAAGCGGCTGAGGATTGGAAGGAGGCTGTGGTGAGAGTCTTCCGACTAGCAGGGACACAAGCTGATCTCATGGTGATCCTTGCCACCAGTCTTCTATAGGAAGTAGCAGGAAGGTGGTGGAGATTAATGCTCCAGGTTCACGATGAGGTGATGCTTCTCTAGGTAGACATCAAGATCCGGTTTTGGGCAGTGTATGTCCCAGTGATCCTTCGCGCAGTGCACATTCAAGAGATTCTTCATATGCATTAGGGCAGCATGAATGTGGCTCAGTACTCAACGAATTTCAACGACCTCTCACACTACTCAACTGATATGGTGCGGGACCCATTCTCTAGGGACCAGACCTTCGAGTGGAGACTTTGGAAGGATATTAGGGATTCGATGAATTCTCTTAGCATCATAACACAGGAGGGGTGTTAGAGCGAGGCCTCTTAGTGGAGAGTTTTCTTGCTGAATAGTCACCAGCAGCGAGACCCACCACCGGGCATCACATAGAAGAATCTTCTATAGCTAGCAGTATACAGATGTCTCCGAGGTCCAAGAGGACCAAACCCATGGGGGGACAACCGCAGGACTCAGGGTCAGTTGTGTGGGGCATAAGAGATAGATCCAAACATAGGAGGAGTCGGTACTATTTCACGTGTGGTGGGCAGGGGCACAAGGCTTGTGATTGTCTGAACCACCATACGGATGATCAGCATAAGGTCGAAGGACCGCCTAGGTAGAGACAAAGGTTCAAATGAGGAGGTCCGTAGGGAGAAGGCAGACATGGAAGTGGAGCTGGTCATGTAGCTGGTGGTGGGTGATGCTTCAAGATGTTACCGCCACCACCACCAGGAGGTCCACCCCAACCGTAGGGAACATGTGGACAGGGGTAAGATCAGCTCCAAGAAACTGAGGCCTACAATCATGGCACTCCAGAGATGATACAAGATATGATCTGTGTCTACTCCACCTTAGCTGTAGTACAAATAGACACATGTTTCAATCATTCTTTTATTTCCACTGCCATCGTTCAAAGCTCAGAGATTCCGATGGAGTTTTCGGCTTGATCCATACAGCTAGAGACTCTTATGGGAGAGGATTCGATGATTACACACTACTGCTGGTAGTGTGAGATTACTCTAGGAGATGGGAGCTTCGACTGGGATCTCCTAGTAGCGGCGTCGAGGCCTTACGACGTCATCTTGGGTATGGAATGGTTATCTACAGTCCATGCTCAGATAGACTTTATCAGGCGTAAAGTGCGGTTTGCCCGCACAGATGGGACCAGTTTTACCTTCCCCATCGAGAAGGGAGCCTTTTACAGCACATTATGGACTTACCCAGAGGAGAGTGTAGCTGATCACTCATTAGTTAGATAGCCTTACCCTCAGAGAGGTTTATGTGGAGAGTCCAAGTTATCTTGTAGTGGTGGACTAGTACGTGGATGTCTTCCTTGATGATTTTCATGGTATACCTCCAAATAGAGAGGTTGGATTTTACATTGAATTGTACTCGGAACAACACTGATATCTACACTAGCGTATCGGATGGCTCCTGCGGAGCTTCGTGAGCTGCAGGTCTAGCTGGAGGACTTACTGGGGAAGGGGTTCATCTAGCCCAATGTTTCACCTTGGGCAGCCCCGATTTTGTTCTCCAAGAAGGCGGATGGGATCTTGAGACATTGTGTTGACTATCGACACCTTAACCAGGTGACTGTGAAGAACAAGTACACACTACGGAGGATTTATGACCTCTCTGATTAGCTTAAGGGAGCACGGTGGTTCTCGAAGATAGAAATCAGATCAAGCTATCACCAACTCAGAGTACGAGACGAGGATGTGAAGAAGATGACTTTCAGACATTGGTACGACCATTATGCGTTTTTGTTCAAGTATTTCAGTGTGAACAACACTCCAGCAGTGTTCATGGGACTCATGAACAAGATCTTCCAGCAATACCTTTATCATTTTATAGTATACTTCATTGATGACATTCTGATCTACTCGGCTACCGAGGAGGAACATTCATATCATTTTCATATAGTTCTAGACACAGTATGAGATCACCATCTTTATGGTAAGATCTCAAAGTGTTAGTTCTAGATCCGATAGGTTCACTTTCTTGGACATGTCATCTTGGATACTGTAGTTTCGGTGGATCAATCGAAGATTGAGGCGGTACTTTCTTGGGATCCACCCAAGACTATGTCATAGGTATGGAGTTTTCTGTGTTGGGATGGATACTATCAGAAGTTTGTTCCAGATTTATCCAAAGTTGCATCACCATTATCAGTGTTGACAAAGAAGGGGCAACCCTTTGTTTGGTCGGAGATATTCCAGTGGTGTTTTCAAAAACTGAGGCAGAGGATGACTAGTGCCCCGATCTTGAGGCTACTAGAGGAGGGCGTAGGGTATGTAGTCTACTACGATGCATCAGAGACCAGGATTGTATGTGTCCTGATGCAGGAGCGAACTGTGATTGCTTATGGTTCTCGACAGCTGAGACAACATGAGAAGAACTACTCTACCCATGACCTTGAGTTAGCAGCAGTGGTCTTCACCTTGAAGATGTGGCGACATTACTTGATGGGCGAGCATTTTACAGTCTACTCGAATCATAAGAGTCTCAGGTATATCTTCAATGAGAATCACCTAAACCTGAGACAGCGACGTTGGCATGAGTTCCTTCAAGACAATGACATAGAGATAGTTTATACTACTGGGAATGGGAATGTTTTAGCAGATTCACATAGCAGAAGATCCGGTATACAGCTGCTAGGTGAGGTGACAGAGCAGTTGGCTGCTTTCCAGATATCCTTTATGGATTGAGATGGAGCAGCATTTCTTTAGTCTATTACATTCACTCCCCCACTTCTTCAGTGAGTCAGGGAGGCGTAGTGTGGGGACATTGACTTCAAGGCTCAACGTTCTTAGATATCCACAAGACATGCACGTGGTGGATTTTATGAAGGTAGGGATCACTTCATCCTCTTCAGAGAACGTATCATGGTACAAGTGTCTCTTTAGGAGGAAGTGTTGAGGGAGTTCCACGCATCCCCTCTAGCAGTACATCCAGGAGTGGCGAAGATGTACTAGGACCTCCGACGACAACACGGGTGGCCAAGAATGAAGAGAGTAGTAGCAAAGTTTTCCTCTCAGTGCCTCAATTGTCAGCAGGTGAAGGCAGAGCAATAGGTACCAGCAGGATTAGTTCATCCATTAGAGGTCCCAGAGTGGAAGTTGGATGGGATATCCATGGACTTCATGATGGGACTTCCACATACATTCAAGGGTCATGATTATATCTGCGTGATCGTCGACTGACTCACCATGTCAGCCCACTTCCTACCGATTAGAGAGCAGGGGTCAGTAGAGAACTTGGGACACCTCTATTTTTAAGAGATTGTGAAACTACTTGGTGTAAACATGAAGATTGTATTCGATCGTGATACACAATTCACTTTCTGGCTATGGAAGGGGTTACAGGAGGCTTTTGGGATAAATCTTTGTTGGAGCGCGGCCTTCCACCCTCAGACGGATGGCCAGACTGAGTGGAGCATTCAGAACCTTAAGGACATGTTCCATTCTTGTGTCCTCGTCTTCGGTTGCAGATGGGAGGATCACTTTCCATTGGTGGAGTTTTCATACAATAAAAACTACCACTCTGCCATTGGAATGGCACCTTTCAAGGCTTTATACTGGTGACTTTGCAGATCGCCTTTATGTTGGCCTAACCCCGGGGAGTCAGCACAAGTGGGACCAGAGATAGTACGGGATACCAAAGAAAAGGTGTATATCATCTAGGATTGAATGAAGACTACACAGAGTAGACATAAGTCTTTTTCCGATATGAGATGGAGACCTCTGGAGTTTGAGGATGGTGACCTCATCTTTATAAGGGACTCACCCCGATGATGTTTGAAGAGATTTCATCAGGGCGGAAAGTTATCACTAAGGTTTATTAGACCCTTACTGGTCCTCAGCAGAGTTGGCGAGGAGGCTTACCACATATCTCTTCCCCAAAGTTTCATCGGGTACACGATGTCTTTCACGTATCACAGCTGAGGAGATACGTGCACGACCCATCTGACGTCATCGACCATGGTGAGCTGGACAACGATGATGGGGTGATGTTTAAGGAGGTTCCAACATAGATAGAGGATCGATAGGATCGAGTCCTTCGTGGGTGGTCGATACCTCTGGTGTGCGTTTTCTGGTAGCGCAGGAACCTCTATGAGAGCACATGGGAGTGGGAGGCTCAGATTCATGCTCAGTACCCAAACTTGTTTTCCTATGTTATGTGATGTGATTTTGAGGACACAAATCCATGAGGTGGGTAGAATGTAAAGTCCTGGAAATTTCATGTAACTTTTTTACTTAAATGGAAATTTTATGAGTCTGCGAAAATTGACGGTGCCTAATTTTGAGGCCTGGTGAGCCCAGAATGAATTTCTGAGATTTTTTTTGGTATGTTCAGTAAATGTGCAAGTGGTTTTATGTAACAATTAAACATGTGATGGAAATTGAAAACTAAGGACATTTTTGAACTTGTAGTGCCGGTATTCTATTAAGGAGATCTTCACCTCGACCGTTGTAGCTCGAGGGTAGAAGTTAGTTTTTCACTTTTTTGTGGAGGAATAGAAAAATAAAAATACTTAACTTTTTTATTTTTCTTGCAACTATCATTGGGATTATGGAGGTGGGGACCACCTGAACTAAAAACCCCCGATTTGAATTAAAATTTGGGGACCACCCAACTCTTGAACTCCCTCTTTAATGAAGGAGGTGACCTTAGGTTTCCTCTAAATTGATTATGCCAACCACATCACAATTAATTATTCCAACTTTAATTGTGGAAACAAATTAAATAGATAAACATATTTTATTTGGGTGGTTATTATTTTTATTGGGGGATTTGGGAAGTGTTGGAAAAGGGGGATTTGGAATGAAGAACACCGACATTCTCCAACGACTTTGACTCCTTCCACGTGACATCCTTCAACATGGGACATCTTCAACAATGGAAAACGGATGTCTATCCTTCCCTCCTCATTACTTAAACAAACCATTGAGAAAGTGATTTTTGTTTTGATTTTCCCCCTCTCCTGTTCTTGATAATTCTTCGTGATTAAAAAAAATGGAACTACTTGCTACCGCTCTACCACGGAGGGTACGGGGAAAATGAACATGGCCTGACCACTCTACAAAATCGTTTTGGTTCATGGTATGTTCTTTGTGATGGAGGAGGATTTTATCATACACCAGTGGGGCTCAGGAAGGGCGGAAAACACCACGGTAGTCCATGAATACAGCGACAGCGCAACTGCGCCGGGGGAGAAGGGCCACGGCTCGTCATCCAGGACGAACCTAGGGTGATGTCTAGCAAAGGCCTTCCTCACGAAGGGACGGCGGCACACGTCCGCGCCGCCTGGTGATCAAGGGCTGCAGGTTGTGTCGCGGCAGTGAAGGGAAGGCTACTAGCGTTTGGCCGGTCGTGGAGGGGTGGCGCACGACGCACCGCCAGGAGGCAAGGTGTCGGTCGTTTCGGCTGGGCGATCTGGATCGAGCGGTACCTATGAAGGGTCCTGTGTGCTACTGGACACCGAACAACTTCATCCATTCATTGAGTGGAAGTGGGGGTCACGTGACTCCCCCTCTCATGCCACCAAGTTGGGCCGCCCGACGTGGGTCAGGCCACCCAGCGTGTTTCGGCCCGCCCAGCGTGGGCTGGGCCGTCTAGCACGGGTCGAGCCGGACCCAGCGTGGCAGGGTGTACCTAGTAGTCTTGGTTGACCTGAAATGATTTGGGACAGCCTAGGCCGGGTTGGGTTGGGTCGGTCTGGTTCGGGACGGGTCGGACTAGACCCAGACCCATTTCGACCCCACACATTCTTTCGCCCATAACTTACGCTACGAGAATATGTTTGATGAACTGTATAAGGCACTGGAAACATTAGAGTAAGACAGTTTTTTTGGAATACCCCGCTTGAGATTTGGATAAGGTTGGGGTATGGTCGGGTTGGATCCAGCATGAATCCCACTAGGCCCTCAAGACTAAATGGCTAATAACTTATAGACCAGGTGTCCAATTGACGCACCGTCTGTTTCTTTGAGACCCCTTTTACAGGGCTGTTCTTTGGGATATTCTTCATGGTACATCATGGCAGTTGTTGTATCGACCTACGGCTTGAAGAGAATAACCTCTTGGAATCAAGAGTACATAGTGCGGGAACCCTGTAGCTGGTTGTAACATGATAAAGGGATCCTTCGTGGGTCTGTATTTTAGTATCCCACATGGATCCGCTATAGGAATCTATATGGGGATACTTTTGGATCCTGTGTGGGTCTGATGCTATGCTATGATCCTTTGTGGTTCTGATGATGTACAAGGATCCTGTGTGGGTCAGATGATGTACTCGGATCCTATGTGGGTCTGATGAAGTACTAGGATCCTACGTGGGTCAGATGCCATTCTAGGACCCTATGTGGTTCTGACGATGTAATATAATTCTATGTGGGTTTGATGATGATTTTGGACCCTATGTGGGTTCTCCTCTTAATGGTGTATGTTGATTCAGTAGTTACGTCTAGTCATCTTTACTACCGTACCTAAGTTGTACCTGGTGTGAGCTTAATCATTACCTTCATGGTGATACCTTTTTGGTATTCTTCTGTGTGGTGTACCTGTGTGGTACATTCCTTCGTGGTAATATCTTGCTGGTATTCATCTATGTGGCATACCTGTGTGGTACTTACCTTCATGGTATTCCTTATTTTATGGAATAGTTGAGCTTTTGGCTTTTGATTTGGACCCTGTGTTTCCACATGATTGAGATGGGTATACTTGATAACTTAGGGATATGTATGGCCATATACCTAAGTAGGGTTTTTAGTTGATTACATGTTGTATGGGTTATCCTTGATCAATTTTGGGAGACCTTGAGGGTCTCAGGGTCCCTACTGAGTATCGTTGTACTCACCCCTACACGGGCAATGCCCTCACCTTGTTGTGTTTGGTGCAGACGACAGACATCACTGACTGAGGATGAGAGTACCAGGACTGGAGGTAGATAGAAGGAAGAAATTATACTATGTGTACCATAGAGATGGTCGTTCGAGATTTTTACCTACCATACAGGTAAGATCCTTGGCAGGTGTTCACAGGAGCTATTCCAGTTTACTTGTACTCTTCAGATTCTTGTACTTTCCAATTGGGCTTGTATTCTGGCCCCTTTACTTACTGTACTCACTCTATTTACTATTCAGATTACCTTGTGTTTATATCCAACTGTGTGCTTGTTTGTGTGTCTTAATAGGATATAAATGCAATGTATTTCTAGCTTTAGGGAAATACACCTTCTGTGTTGGTCGCCAGCCCCTGACCTATAGAAAGCGGGTTTGGGGTAGTCACGGCATGGGCCCCATGGGATGGGTCATGACAATATGGCATGTGGGTTAGGAAATAATAATATCCATATACCCAAAAATTTGGATATTTATGGAAATACCCCATGAGAAAATATTAAATCGAAGTTATAGTCTTAGGAAAAAGATAACAATCACAAAATAATGTAATATTGTAAAGGTAACTTTTACCACTTGAAAATTTCAAGTTAGACACCTTGAGTGAGATAATTCCAAGTAAAACAAAACAAATACCCTAATTTATGAGTGAATCCTAATATTAAATGAACAAAGGTTTGTATATACACCATAATATACTAAATTGGTTTATAATAACAAATAAGTCTCAATATAATGTAAATAGAGATGAAAACTATTACCTTGGGTTCTGTTTATATGAATTTCCTTTAAGATCATGTATAATAGTTTTAATATTGTTAATAAATTATTCCAAGGTCATATTATTATTAATAATATCATATATTGTCTTCTTCGAATATATTATTATGCATTTTTTAGTAATCATTCATTGTTTTAACTATTTCATTTGTTAATTTCCTAGTTTCTCATGTAAGTTTTGACGTGTAATTTATTGTTCCTATAATTGTTTATTTATCTATAGAATTTAAAACATGAATTTATTATAATATATTTTCAGTAAATATTTATTTTGTATGATCCATAGTATATGAATATTATAAATTAAATTCATTTTTCATGGATATTGTAGGTTGTGCGTATGTATGAATGCTACTATAATTTTTTAATATTAAAAGAATGAAAATTAAATGATATAGAAGTCTATTATATATAAAATATCATTTTTATTTCATATATGTGACATATTTTTTTATAATTTTTTTTTACCCATTCCATGTATATTTTGAATGAATCCCATCACTTGGAGTTGGTGGTAGTCCACACGTCCCTAAATGATGTTATCATATTTACAAATAATGGAATGAATAAAGTCATGCATTATATAATAATTAAAGAAGCATAAATAAATTATTAATATTATATATATATCATTTATAAGGGTATTTTTTCATTATTCCCCACCATGAAATGTGGTAATGGAAAAACAAACAATCATTGTTTCCTGAGGTGGTAGTTCTTTGTACACATAAATTGTATGTTCATTACCCGATATATGGGAGTGTGTGTAAGTGTAGGTATAACACATAATATAAAAAATCTCTGTGTATTTATTATAATTATTGTATTATATGATCATGGAATATAAATACTTTATGGGTTGGATAATGAAAATTAAACAAAATCTCTTGAGGATTGAGGTTGCCTCTTCTTTTGGTAACTCCATTTGTTATACACCAAAGGGTTTTCTTGGATCGATTTATAGAAAAAGTGATGGTTCTAGGATGAGGAGATTTTTTTAGCATATCTTATCAAATTTTCTTCAATCTAAAGGGAATTGTGTGTGAATAAATGGATAGGGTGAGTGTTTTTTTAGTGGAGGAGGTGTTCCATTCTTATAAATTTTTGAAACGGGAATTCCATCCACGTTTTGGTTATGTAATGTTTCTCCAATACTGGACATAATTAAATATAAGGGAGGATAGGGTCAAAATATGAACATCCAATATATTATGTACAAGTGTATAGGCCATTTTGGTCTGTAAGATTAATGTATAGTTCCTTATTAAGAGAAATTTCCTTTTAATCGCTATAATTAATTTTAATTATATTTACTAATATTTTTTAAAAAAATATGTTGACCTTATTTGATAGCCTAGATTATGATTCTTTAAAATATGGAACCCATTTTTCATAAATATACTAACATATGTGGCTGGAATATTTTTTAAATTAATCCCACATACAGGATGATAATGCATGGTTTTAAAGTAAAAACATTCAAAAGTTTTCTATGTTTTTATATCCAATTTCATTGTAAATTTGATTAAAATGAACTAACATTATAAATAGTTGAAAAAATTGATCTAATTTCCTTTTAAAACAACAAAATATTGTAATTTAACCACGTAAATAAATTAGATGAAAAAGTAGTTTTGATTTAAAATTCAGTATTTTTAAATATTCATCAAAAAATGAATCTTCATTGAAAATTACCAAGAAATCACCAAAAACTAATTCAGATTATTTGATTTCAAAAATGAATTTTATTTTTTATATAAAATTTTAAAAAAAATGTCAAAAATTTTATTTATAATAGGTTTTCCATTAAAAGGTAGTAATATTTCATTTATGAAAATATAGGATTTTATATGTATTATTGGGTTTTTTTTATCTTATGCTTGTCAAATATATTGGATAAATGTAAAAAAATATTGTATTGAATATATAATATATATATTTCATTAATATCACTCACTAATTGAAATCAATTTAATTTATTAAGGAAAAAGACTTTGTGATCATTAAAATAGTTTTTTATAAAAAAAA
This sequence comes from Viscum album, assembly GCA_963277665.1. NCBI lineage: Eukaryota > Viridiplantae > Streptophyta > Magnoliopsida > Santalales > Viscaceae > Viscum > Viscum album. The sequence goes on from OY728137.1 coordinate 388,312,487, forward strand.
TCTTGTTATATTAAATTGGTTCTTATATATATTTATAATTAATTTGTAACCAAATAATTAAACCATATATCTTCATCAGTTAGTTCATAATATTTATAACTATATGTTTAATGGATATTTATTATCTTATTATATTAAATAATAATATATTATTATTTGGTAAAACAAGGTCTTGCATGTTATGCAAACCGTCAAGGAAATTCATTCTTTCGTGTAACACAAGATATCCTCTATTTTTTATGTATATAAAACTAAAAAAAATTGTTACATAAGATTAAAATATTGTTTGGTATATATCAATACTAACAAAATTAAATTAATTATAAATGTAAAACATTGTAATATCTTGGGATGTTACGTTCTCCCCACCTTAAATAAATTATCTCCTATCAATTTAAACGCAATCTTAGAAATCTAGGGATTTTTATTTTAAAATAAAATATAGTTAAAACCCCAAATAATGAATAGTTTTAATAAAAAAATTCTTTTTAAAAATAGATAATGAAATCTAAAATGGTAACGTAACTAGTTTTCATTGTAGGATAACGTATGTGGAAAATGAAAACATGGATAGAGTTGAAAAATATAACAATAAATTTTTGATGTATAGAGTGAAATTTTATGACTATAAATCATTAAACCACTATTACAAGAAGGAAATTAATATCATAAAAAATTATGATTATATGAAAAAAAAATCAGGACCATTTTTCCTTTAATTGATGAATTATTTCACTCTTTAAGAATATAATTAAATATATATTTCTCTTTCATAATCACAATCTTATCCTTTATTTGTTCTTTAATATATTTCTAATTTATTTCTTAGAATAGGTTTCATTATATTGTGATGTAATACATTGAAATCTAAAACCTCATCCAAAGATAAACTAAAACCATTTCATAAATTTATATCTTCTAAAATGATTACAATCGAAAAATTTATATGGAAGGTCACTAAATATCAATAAATGAACTAATCAAATAACATGAATTGTATTTTAATCATCACATACTAAACATCTGAATATGGTAACAAAATTAATTACCTTAAAATAATATTGAAAACAAGTATTCTTCTTATTACTTAAATAAAATATAGATTATTGGATATATTGGATAAATTAAAAAATGATGTAAACTCCATCAAAGATATGTTGAGAGAAATTCTCAATAAATCATTACTTATTTCCACGAAAGTCACCACTTATCTAATTTACATTATCCAAACTGATTATGTCATCATCCAAATATCTTTTTCTAAAATTAGGAACATGGTAAGGGTTATCTTTCCCTTAGCCATGTGTTTTTTAAAATGTTTAACATGATACTAAATCACGTTTATTTATATTATTCAATATGTCATATCTACTCTATAATGAAAACGTATAGTAGTATAATAATCATATATTCCATAATTGTTATAACCAGTAGATCATTGATAAAATACTAAAATGACATCATTCTTGAATCCATGGAAAACACTAATCATTCATGTTCATCTATGGCAGTATCATAATCTCAACCATGATCTATTAGGCTCTTTTGGGGTATATTCCTTTGATGAATGAATCATTAATTTTCATAGTGTATTTTCCCCGTATAGTGTTAGCATTGTATATTTTAATTATCTTTCATTCTCTTGAAATCACAAACTTTGGGGAATTTTTCTTCACACATATAAAAACCTACCATTCCCTTCAAGTATGTACCAGGGGTTTTCAGTCCACAATTATCATATGTGGGAAAATAATTATTTCCATTCATCTATTTATATATATTTTTACCAATTTTCCTCATATTTTCTGGCCTTCCTTTAATTCCATGAGATATAGAGAATTCTTTAACCATATTTTTATCACATGACACTATTCCTTTATATGATACGAATTTTTGGGTGATTATTTCCCATAGAAATATTGTCGTAAGGCCATAATAGATATGTTCCTTACTAACCTTTGGATAATATATATTAGTGAAGTTCATGTTCCTTAGTCTATGATCCATTTATAAATTATTACATCTACCAAATTAGCTCATCTATTTATAAACATAATATATAGTCCCAAACTAGTAAAATAAATAGCATAAATAGAAAAATATATTTATATCTAAATGACTAATCATAAACATGGTTTAATTGGGTACATTTTTACTTTTAAATCATTATTAATGGTTTGTAATAAAAATGTGAATTATCCTAAGAAAATCCCCCAAGAGTGTAAAACATGGTGTGCATTAAGACCCATTGTTGTGTACCAGGTTACACTGTGCTAGACCCAACACAAATTATCAAAGTTGATACCCCTAGGTATTTCTAATCGAAAAACATGTCCATTTTTTGTATCCAGATAGGGATATATTTCTAGAAACACTCAGATAAACTCTTACTTACTAAAATTATTGTATGTTCATATGAAGTTTTCCAAAAATATGATCTTATGATTATGTTCCATAATCTATTTTTTTAAATCTAGTTTACAAGGATGTTGTTAAACCTCCTCTAATACCAACTGTAATGACTGAACCCCCAAAATCATAGAGTCGGTGCAGTACTTTATTTCATTATCCTAGATAAAAGCTTCAAATCCCATGGGACCTAATAGATTATCAATTTTGGAAAACTAGATTGCATAAATTATACCCATACAACATTGGGAATGTATATAAATATTAACAAAAATAAAATTTTGTAATCCCTGAAACTCATTTAAAGGATTCCTCAACACAACCTGAGAAGAGGAAACATAACAAGGGTGATATCAAATGCTCTGTAATAGATAGTAAAGTGTAAAAAATAAACAATTTTTGAAACTAAATAATCTTTTAAAGGTATATTAATGAAAAAAATATCATTCAAATAACTAAATAATCCATAATCAATATGGAAAGGTGAGAAACTGAAACACATTATATTTGATCAATAAGCTAAGAATGATATGTATCAACAGAAATATCAATGAGATAATATCACTAATAAAAACAATAAATGAATTATTAAAAAAGGAAATTTTTTATTAATTTAAATAATGTTTCCTAGGAATATGATACCCTTACCATCAGTATAATACAGTTTAAACTATTTTGATTTACCCAACTAATTTCTCTCATGAGGCTACTGATGCAATGGGGGGCTTGCATTAACCAATATCCAACCAATAGGTCTTTAATTAAATGGTCCCAGACCCTTGTATTATATTTTAAAATCATTAATAAAATATCTAATAATCTATTTAATTAAAAAACAATGTTCTTTATCAAAATTATCTGTATTTAATAGAAGATGCATATTTATCAATAATTCCCCAATTAATAAAATAACTATCAAGGGGTCAACATATTTAAATATGTTATATCATTTAGGAAATAATAATATCCATCACCAAATAATTTGTATATATATGTAAATATCTAATGAAAATTATTAAAATAAATTGATTATCTCATGAGAATGTTAATACTCACAAAAGAATGTAAGATTGAAAAGGTAAATTTTACCATGTCGAAATTTTTATAATAAACCAATTGGGTAAGATAATTAAAATTAAAATATAAGATACCATGAATTATGAGAGAATCATTATATTAAATTAAAAATTGTAATTATATAAACAACAATAATGTTAATTGGTGTATAGTAACAAATAATTCTTAATAAAATGTAAATTCAGACGAAAACTCTTACCTTGAATTTCCTTTTATATGAATATAATTTGACCTCATTTATAATGGTTTTATTGAAGTTAATAAATAAATAAAAAATAATTTTAATATTTATTATATCATATATTATCCTCTTATAATATCTTATTACCTATTTGTTAGAAATCATTCATTGTTTTCGTTATTTCGAGTGTTAATTACCCATTTTCTCAAGAATGTTTTGAATTGTTAATTTTGGTTCCTATCATGGTTTAATAATATCCTAAATTTAAAAAACAATTTAAATATATAATATATTCATTTTATATGTATTTATAATATTCCATTATATTTGGAGATTAGAAATGAAATGCACAGTTCATGAAGAAGGTAGGTCGTACATACGTATGAATGCTACTTTCATTTCATTTTCATTTTAAAAGAATGAAAATATAAAAAAAATAAATATATATTATAATTATAGTATCATATTTATAGAATATATATAATATATTTTGATTAAAACAGTCATTTATACAGTCCATGGATGGTGTTCATGAATCACATCGCTTTGTGGAGGCGGTAGTCCATATGTCCAAAAACTATGTTATCATATTCACTGAAAATGGATAACATAAGGTCATGAGTTATATAATAATTACTTAACAATAAATAAATTATGATTATGAAATATATCAAATAAAAACCTACTTTTACTCAAATTCTAAACCATTAAATGTGGTAATGCAAAAAAAGAAACAATCATTGTTTCGTGAGGTGGTAGTTCGTTGTACACATAAACAATAAGTTTATTACCCATTAGATATAAGTGTGTTTAAGTGTAGGTAGAACCGTTTATATAACAACATGTTAGTATATTTATCATACATAGGTTATTATATGATTGTTTATTCAGAAAATTTTATGGGTGGAGAATTTAAATAAAACAAAACAACTTGAGGTAGGATGTTACCTCTTCTTTGGGTAACTCATTTGGATTGAACAAAAGGGATTAAATATATGGATTTATTAAAAAAGGGATTATTCTATGATATGGATAGATATGTTTAAAGGTTATTGGATGAGATTTTGTGTTACCCAAATTGATTTTAGGTGTAAATAAATGGGATGGGTGAGGTCTATTTTATAGTGGAGGAGTGTCATTCTTGCCAATTTTTGAAAAGGGAATTCCACCAACATTTTTTATATGTCATGTAGATCAACTAATGTAAATATATATATATATATATAATGTCGTATGGGGTATAAATATGAACATAGAATTGATTTAACACAAGTTTCTAGGTCATTTTGGTCCATATTTTAACGGTTTGTCCCCTATCAAGCTAAATTTTCTCTTAATTACTATAATTAATTTTAATTAGTAAATACTATTTTTACTCAAAAACGATGTTGAACTTATTATAAATTATAAATTATTCAGAATAAAAATATTATATCCATTTTTCCAGTTTCAAATACCATATGTTGAAGAAATTAATTTAAAATTAATCCCACAAATGGGATGACAATGCAGGGTTTTAAAGTAAAAACATTCAACAATTTACTATGTTTTATATCCAATTTCAATGTTAAATTCTTTATAATGAACTAAATTTGATAAATATATGTACATTTTATCTAATTAATATTTAAAACCAATCAGAAATATAATTTAACCTAAAAATTAAATTAGACGACAATTCAATTTGAAATTAAAATTCAGCATTTTTCACTATTTAACCAAAATTAAAACTTCACAGAAAAATTATCAGAAATTAACTCTAAGATAATTTTGATGTTACGATTTTAAAATAGTTAAATTTTTTCATATTAAATTTATAAAATTTTGAAAAATAAGATTTAAAATATATTCTACATTAAAAGGTGGTAAAAATGTCTTCATAAAAATACTAGTTTTTATATATAATATTACATTTGTTCTTATCTTCTCATTATCAAATCTATTGGATTAATTTAAAAAATATTGAATATAATATATATATATATATATATATATATATATATTAAATTAATATCACTCACTAATTGTATTTAATTTAATTTATTTGGATAAAACGACTTATTGGGCACAAAAATAGTTTTTTTAATATATCTTATTATGTTCAATTGGTTATTATATTAATTTCTAATTAATTAGTAACCAATGATTTCGACCATAAATAATAATAAATTGTTATTCAGTAAAGCTCAGTATTTCATGTTACACAAGCCATCGAGGAAAGTTAGTATGGCATGTACGGAAAGCTAACTACATCGTTCCATGTCGAGAAATATTAAATTCATGTTTCATGTATTATAATATTAACTTTTTCATTCATATAATTAAATCTAGCATAAAAAAATTAATTTATTCTAAAAGTAAAATATTGTATTGCCTTGGGGTGTTAGAGAATGATTTTATGACTCATAATTGATGATTCATGAAGAAATGAAACCAAATACACAAGAAAATCACTATTTAAATCAGGAATAACCTATTAATGATGTCAAATTGATGGGGAATTAATGACGTTAGACAAACCATGATACAAATGTGCACAATAATAGGTCATGAAATTTCCTCGCATGAAAGTTATTATTTTTTTGTGAAACATTATGATGGGAATATGAACATCCAATATTTTGACATATATGATAAATTCCCTATTATAATGGTTATAAATTCCCAAACTTTACTTTGGTATATTTATTGTATGATGTTATATAATTTAAGACACTCGAGGGTAAATTCATGCATATAAAAAGAGGATTTATCCTTATAAAAATTTAGACACTTAGAGAAGGATTTCACTACCAAGAGTCAACCATTAGAGCATGATTCTTGGGACAATTATCCATAGTTAGTGTTTTATTAATGTTTTTCATACTTTTTATTTTCATTGTAATTATAAAATTTTTTATATTTTGTAATTTTTCTCCTTCGATATATCATTTATATTCTCTATAATATGGTTATTAATTTATTTTTTAATGGAGATCATGAGACAATAAATGGAAAATCCAAAGTGAAAAGAAGATCTCGGTTAAAGAGTTTTGTTCCATGTGATTTTGATTTTTTCATCAGTGATTTTATAGACTAATTATTTTTATATTTCATAGTTATTAGAGTTATAATATTATTTATCATTAAATTGTTGAATATATATTTTTAATAATGACTGAATTCTTGGAAAACAATGTGTAATGATCTATGAACAACGGATTAGATTATTCTATTACACTATAATTTATTTTCGTTATTCTTCCTTCATAGGTCAAGTGTGTCATAATAAAAGGGTAGTTTTAATTATAATTGATCATATTATCATATAATAAAAAGGAATTATTTCATTATTATACAATCTTATTATTTTTTGAATTGAGTGTAGTTAATATTTTGGGTCAACTTTCCAAGGAAAACTATTCCTCTCTCTTCCAGTTTTCTATCAACATTTGTTTATTTTAATATTATTAATTAGATTAATATTTTTATTCAATAAAATGGGACAACCTAACATCTGGTCAAATTTTCCAATTGTTCTCTCCATCTCTCTAAGGGAATCACCTTTTAATTCTTTTATTTTATACCTTAACAGTTATTTCGGTTAGAATAAAATAGATATTTCAAAAATAATAAAAACCATAGGTTATAATAATGCCTTATATGCATTATGGTCATCCCATATATAATGGGTAGGGTTTTACTCCAACAACATAGTTGGAATCCATAATTTATTATAAATACTATGTGATTCTACAATCAAGTGGTTGTGCATGAAATTCATAAATGTAGTATAAGTCCCACACATGAAACACACCCACCCTAAAATTGATCAAAAATACACATTCAAGAATAAAAATTATTTCATCATATTCTAACCATGACACCATACCATACCTTAATGGATTCTATACCTGACGGAATAAATTCAACTTATACAATATCATGTCCTATAATAAATTATATAGGGTGGGGTTTCCATCCAAGTCATCAAAACACACTCAAAGATAAAAGTTAGATCATATCACCTTGTCCAAACCTCTAACCAAAGGTGTAGGGTAGTGTATTATATCTAAGTCCGGGTCTCACCTTAAATCTCAATGTGTTTTTTCTAACACCTTCTCACTGTACATGGGGTAGTCCATATCACAACTAATAAAATATCTCTCAGGGTTGATCCAACCATTAATTTTTTATATAACCTCACATTTTTACTATTCCCTCTAATGTAGGGTAGGTCTATCATCTCATTTATCATTATCTAACTCAGTATTGGGTCACCACTTTACCACTTAAATCTCATATGATGGGTCTCACAAGTACATTTGGGCTAATACACCCTCACTCTAGGACATACTCACTAATATCCCATAATTTAAGGAAAATTTATACATCACGAATCCTACCCTCTCTTATAGGCTTCTTTCTCTTAAAAACTAGTGTATAGGTACCCTCTCATGCATGGTGGTTACTAACAATAGTCTCTCAATCAATTAATGACAATACATATATTATTATAAACATAAATCAATAAGAATCGTGAAAATAGTAAGAAAACTCAAAATAACACCATCATGTAACACAAAACGCCTCAAAATATCATGATCTCATTTCTAGGGTCATGGTCTTTTGGGAACTATCTCTAAAAAACTGACATTACTCTATACTTATAGGATATCTATGAAAAAATATGCAGTAACACACACATCATTATAAACGTGACATACTTTTTCATCCCTCAGATGAGGAAATATACTAGGTTCCTCCATATTCCACACTACCATCAAAGGATACAATATAACATCAATCTCCAACAAAATCATTACCAACACAATATGAACATCAAATAAAACACACATATTCATACATTATAATGAGAAAAAATAATGTTATAACTCGTGATAACAATAAGTAAAACCATTATTAAATATTGTTAAACCCCCAATATTTCAAATTATACAAATCAATGTCAACCATTACACTTTATGATTTACATTTAAAACAAATTCAAAATATATTTTTCCTTAGTTTAATAAATTCAACAGATTCTACCTTATTCTCGGTAGTTACATGACCAAAATACCATAAAAAATCCTCAGAAAATTCCATATTCCTATTAAAAATAATTTTCAAAATCAATTTCTGAAAGTAAAAACTTATAATTTAAAATTCCATTTGAGTCAACACAATTATAGAACATAGTTTCAAAATGAATTTTCTAGCTCTTTGATAACTAAATCACACCAATAAGAAAACCATAAAGAGGTCCACCAATATCTATTTGACGAAAGACTCGACATCAAAACGTTTTTAAGGTTATGTGGCCTGTGTTGTATTTTTTGACAAGCTCGAGCCCATCTTAGTCTATGGGCGAGTTTATAAAATTTGTTCAATGTGTGAAAAATAATAAATATCATGGAAATAAATATAAAAAAACTAGTTTACAAAATGAATCAATAAATAAATTTTCACATAATATAACTTTTTATCCTTAAATCCATTCCATGCCTGTGTCAAGCTCATTCTAGTTTACAAGAACCTATGTTATCAATCGGATTTGTAAAATTAAAAAACCAATAAACTAATAATAAAATAAAAACCTATAATTACTTATAAAAAACTCATAACCTATCCTTATAATTATAATTAAATGTGTAATGAAGCATATTCTACTCCAAAAACATACCCAGTTCTATGACACAAAAAATGTGAACAAACATTACTTGAATTAATTATCAATTTAACAAAAAAATCACTAAAAACGTTAATTTTTGTAAGGAGACATACTTCAAATAAAAAATTAATTTATCCATCAATATTTCCTCTAAATACATCCACTAAAATATTTAAATGAATTTCTCATCATGTATGATGATTTCACAATGATTCAAAGAAATCATATCCATAAAACGATTACCATTTGAACCGATGAATATGTGGAACAATGAAGAAGAATGGGAGGGATAGAACCTCAAATTATAATTTAAATACAATCTAAACCACAAAAAATGATGTTACATAAATTGTGGGAAAGGGAATGGGATTTTAAACACCCCTATATGATTGTGAGGCCCTCATAAAGAAGTATTCATGGGGTTTCAAATTTAATGACCCCCTATGACACCATTCTACACCATTACAAAATTATAATATCTTGGACAAATCATGATAGTGAATGTTAAAACAAGAACTCCATCTAAATAGAGAACCAACCATTGGACCATAACTCATTGTGACATGACCACTCAATGTCAAAGCATAATGTACTCAAAATAGAACCACTTATCAATGATTAAACCCTCAGAATAATAGAATCAAATTTTTCATGACATGGGTATAAACCTTACACTCAATCATTATTATTTCCCTTCACTATAAATCTATTGAAGTGTGACCTATGGTACATGGTGTCACTTGTGCCCGAAACAGAGTTACCAGAAATTGGTTGGGGAACACCAATCCCACTCCAATGCTAATTTTTCCTCCCAAAACAAAATTTTTCCAAATAACTATATCCAAGAAATCTATTATAAATTTCTAAGATGTCAAAATTCCAATCTATGTATCTATTCATGAAAAATCCAATTCTATGGGAAAAAAATTATAATTACATAGAGAAAATTGTATATAATTAATTTAGGTCATTATTGACTCCCCCACCATATGGACTACCACCCTAGATAATCATTCTATTAAACCAAATAATTATTTATAACCTACAAATTTCATTAATTCACTACTAATATGAATACATCATATTGGAATTCCCAACATATATTCACATACCAACTCATTACACCATGAATGATTACACTAGAGTAACTCTAAAAATCATATTTTTATCCTTGAATCATGCAAATATTATTCCAAACTTTTATTCTAATATGGTTTCCATCTCACCACATCTAATTTTACATAGAAACCAATTAGTCCACCTGTGACTAACCTTTTCCATAAATTCATGAATGCTCCACTATATATCTCGATAATATTGCCTTAACATATAAAAGAGTAATTTAATGAAAAGAATGAGAAACCTATAGACTGGACATGAAACTCATTGTAATCCGATGGTTGGACCCCACAACTAACCATATCAACTCTATTATACTTCACCCTTGTGTGACAACACATATATCATCTGAATCACTCTCCAACTTCACTAATTATATAAGCATAACCATCATGAGGGTCATACATCCCTAAATAATTTATGCACCCCACTATAGTAGTATCCTTATAATATCCTCATGGAACTAAAATATATTACATTCATTTCTCACATCTTGTCCATCATAATGTGTAATAATATGTAGTGACTACCCCTTATTTCCCTTTATCCAACACAAAACAATGATCTAAAAACACTAAGATGGTTCTCCACTACACTCATTAATCATAGAACACTAAATTGTCCAAAACTACACATCTTAATGATTATGGTGATTTACACAATATGAATCCACTACCAAGGATTGATTCTAGCTAATGGTTAATATCACCATAGGAATCACCTAATAAAACCAAAATCAACACATCAATACCTTATAACCATCCAAACTGACATTCATATACTCATTCCCAATAATAAATATCCTCCCATGAGTACAAAAAATGTTATTTTATCTCAAATAAATTTTGGATCACCTTCCAAATGCACAATCCAAACCCCTAGCCCTTCCAAGTCAACCACTTACATCTATGCAAACCCATACTACAAAGCTACGTATTTTTTTTCAAAACACTAGATAAAACTAGATCTTTATATTCCAATAGCACCACACTCATTTCAAAAAAACTCAAAAAATGAGATGAGAACACAATTCAAGAATACCAATTTCCCTTTACCAAAATAGAAATATCTATTAAATCCATTTTTTGGAACTGATTACTATTTTAAAATCATATCAAAAAAATTAAACTCATAAAAAAATATATGGTTTATTAAAACACCAATTGATAACAATAGTTTTTTTTTCAAAATATACATTTAGAAAAATACCATTTGTAATCAATCACTTTATAGAAAACCAATAATGTTTTAAATCTAATACAAAACAAAATATAAATTAAAATTTTAAATTTAATACTTAAAGACTTATTTCGGAAGATTTTTGAAATTCGAAAAATCCAAGCCATTTAAAAATAATTTGATCAATGATCCATTTGAATGAAAAACAAATTATACAAATTAATTCACACACACCAAAAATCCACTACACATGTTTTATTTTTGAAATCCAGTTTTTCATAATAACTAAACATCCTAAAAAATCATTTCCCTATGAAGGTTAAATAATATAAATCACAATCAATCAAAAAAATACACAAACCCATGTTAATGTAGTCACCCATATAATGTAATCAGAAATATATCAATTACATTATAAGTTACTCTAATTAATAATAGATTTCGATAAGGGAGAATGTAAAACAACACCACCCATAGATGCATGAATCTTGCCATAAAAATTTCAATATCTTGATGAAAAAACTCACTTGATCTAAATCAAGAATTAGGACTCAGACTATGTCTAATTTATCACGTAGTAGGAATCTCAGTGAAATCATACACCTCACTTATCCTATAATATATACAACCCTCATTTGTTTTCTTTTATAATCGTGAGTTTCAACTAAGTACACATTGTCCGAGAATGATCCAATCTACCCTAGAAGTCCCTTAGACCAAGAACATACTATAACTAACACTATCCCATCCCTAACCATTATTTAATACCATTTTTAATATCCCTGAACCAAATTTCTCAAATAAAACATTTTCAGGGGTCATAATTTAACCTTAGGTGTACCTCTTTGTTTTATATAGGTATTTAACCATTGGATAGGGAATAAAAAATTCATAGGGAAATTATTTCATCAAAAATAAATCTTTCTATTCCTAACTAAGTCCATGTACAAATTTTCAATCCGCAATCAATATAAAAGAACTCTCAAAATCCATAAAATAGGGATATAAGGGGCCCCTGCATTAAAAAATATATAATGGAAAACTATTTACTTATGAATCTAAAATAAATGTGAACCAAAAAAGATAAGATATCATACGGTTCATAGAAAAAATGGCACATTGGACGGTACATACGGATAAATAACTATAACTAAACTACACTAGAATATACTCTAACTAAAATAGTCCATCCAATAAAATACTTCACCTCTAAATCTGATTAGACCTCTACCATATGTCTATCTCCATGTTGTAGATGTATCCCAAGATAAAAAATAATTATGTACCCATATATTACAGAACCCATATATTATATATGAGTTGGATTGATTTAAACAAACCAGTAAGAATACCCAATTCCTTAGCACTACTGAGTGCTGCTATAATCAATTTGATGTACATGAAATACATATAATGTGAAACAGTCATCCCCAAGAAAAAACACAAACCAAGAATCAAAAAACACAAATGTAATATAATTATACAATTTATTTTTCAATGTTATATATAGAATAAAATTACACCTAAGCATACCTTCTTATACACCATGTATAAATACTGTGAGTAACTTAATATCTCATAATTAACAATACCCAAGTATTTATGGTTTTATGTCAAAACATTTTATAAACCCATAACCAAATATATTGGATATGGAGTCTAAAAATTTTCAGATTTCTAACCAATGGTTCATGGTAGTTCCTATATCCAATTGTTGGACACACCTTCTTGGTCATGGTGATTTGGAAAATACCTTCTTACTCAATAATTGGAAGTCTATATACCAACTAGTATAATATCCCATAAGGTGGTTGGATCATCCATTCAAGCCATAGACCACCTCAAATATTGGCTAGAACCTATCACTTATGGGTAGTCACATGTAACAGCAAAAAAATATTTTAAAAGAATCAAATGCTCAGTGTCTTACCTAACATGTAATAACATTCTTTAAGAGAACTATGACATACTAAAAAAATATAATTCAAATATTTTAGTTATAAACAATCAATCAAATTGTTGTTATGAATAGGAATAAACGCATTATGAAAAATATTTATAATGGTTTAAAATAAATAATATTTTTTGAGTTATTCATAATAAATATGGGATCACTTTTTAGATAATCCATTTTCTTCTCAAAAAAATTCTCTAGAAATTATTTTATTTCATTTTTTGTGTGTGTGTTATTATAAGATTATTAGAAAATTAATTACTCTTTTCAAAAAATGGATATCATTTTTGAAATAATGAAGTCAAAAAATTCTTAGGATGAATTTTTTGATTTTTATAAAAAATAAATTTTAAATGAATGGTGAAAATTTCAATTTTAGAGAAAACTATCATTTAATTTCATCTATACAAAATATATAATTTTAATTTTGATATTTTTTAAAAATTTCACTAGTTACATTTGATTTAAAAAATTTAATTTTTTCCCTTTGCATATACCTTAAATTTATTATTATTTAAAATCATTTTTATATCCAGATATGTATTTTTATAGAAAACAATTACTCACACTATTCTTTGGGTTTATTTTAATTGTAATTAATGGAACAATTTGAAAATAATTTTTGTAAAATGGTCTTCATATTTGGAGTCATAATTTCTAATTTTTCCAAAAATTTAACTTCATTTTACTTTATGATATTTTTTAAAGCTAAATTATTTGAATTGTTCTGAAAATGAAATTAATGGTATTTTATGTTAAATAATATTTAATTAAATTATTTAAATTTCATAAAAGTTTCATATTTGGAAAAGTTAATATACAATGGTAACCAATATAATCCATTATTGACTTAAATGTCACTTCTCATTTTATAGAATCATTCTTAACCCACAATGTATAAAAATCATTTTATCACAGTAATAGTAAAATATGGTTAACATGTATTTAAACTAATATATTAGTGAAAAAATATGCTAAAGATATAAACATTATAATTTTTGAGACTATTTATAATTATATCTTTCATATATAAAAAAATAATCAATTCGATTTCAATTAAATATGAAAATTATTTTATAAAAACATAATACTTTAAGAAATTTCAATGGTACACAACCGCTCACATATAAAGGGGAACCACTTATCCCCACTTACTTACATATAATGAGTATTTAAGATGAAATAATATCTAAAAAATACCTTCCCTATGACCCTTCCCATAACCAATAGGCTCTAATCTCATCAAAATATCATTCTATATGTCTTAAAGTGTAACCCAAATGGGGTATTCAGAGAATTGGTATAACTCTTAACTGAGAATTTTATTTTTATTTATTTTTATGGATTCATAAAATATTATATAACTATAGTTTTCTGAAAAAAAATATTTATCCCCATGTAGTAAGATTTGATTAGGATTATGTTATATCCTTTTTTCATCTACTTTCATATCCTATGTTGAATGAAATCAGTGTCCATGCTTACCTGTGGACTAACACCTCCATAAAGAGATGAGTTTTTTTCATCAATACTACACAAGTTGGGTTAATATGTTCTATTTAATGAATATATATAATATATTTATAACATAATTATGATTTTGTAATGAAAACATATACTTGTTACCCTTATACATGTTGAAAATGATAATGTCTCTCATGTGTATATGTGAAATAAGACCTCCATGAGGAATTGTGATTCATTTTTCCTGAATGAAATTGATTTATTATTATAAAAACATTTAAATTTTAAACAAGAAAATTATTCCATGATTATTATTCTACATATTTTGTAACCATGACTCCTTTGAACATGATCATTCTAGCAATGTAGCTTAGTGATTATGAACCGAATGTCCCTAAAACATCTAACATAAACATATTTGATTAAATATATGTACCATAGTTGTTGATAAATGAAATATTTTGGATAATAACCACGTAATAATCCTTAAAATGTTTCTCAAGAATGTAATAAATTAATATAATTTTCTTATAATTGATAAAATGTATGTATATGGTGATTATCACTCAAGGTAAAGTTTTTATTAACCATATTTCCTATTTTGGGGTTATATATATTTTATATGGACTATGTTGGTCAAGATTATGTATGGAATTTCCTATTATTATTTATGGTTTTATATAAACTAGTTTTATATGGATTTATATTTTATAAACATAATTTGGGAATTAATTAAGTCTCACTACAATGTTATGATCTTTGGAAATGTTTTAAAACTCAGTTTTGTTATTGTGAGACATATGTCATATTCACCAATATTTTATTTTCGGTGGTGTTTATAATACCAATTTGATATTTTATATAATTAGTCTAGATAAATTCAGGGTATTAAATGTTTCATTTTATAACGCCCTGACCCTATTACCCATAATCGGTGCATTATTACATAACATTGGCATGATCACTAAAGATCAAGTCTCAAAAGACTGATTAGTTTAGTAGCCTTGGAAAAAAAAGACACATTCATAAGTTTTACGTTACATTATAAAATAAGAATATAAAACAACATAGTTTCCATAGGCCACACTCATATCCCGTGGACTATCCCTACAGGTCAGTCATAATATACTTCTTCACATCCTGGGGAAAATAAAACATAGAAAGGGGTGAGCTCAAATGCTCAGTAAGGATAACAATATTGCAGAAACATTCATAAATAAGCAAAACAAATTAAAGGCAATGTAAGACTAAAAGAAAATACTTTTTATCATGAACTTACGCATAATATGGAAAAGATAAAATCAAATAATTCCATTATTTATTCACATTTATATTCTACTAGTCGAATAATCACATGCAATATCAATAGCCACTTTCATAATGATGGAATACATAATTCCAGACTTCATAACCACATAGTCAAGGCCTCGTGCCAAGACTACAAAAAAGATTTTGTCAAGGCCTTGTGCCAGGACACTAGTTTGTCTCATGACACCTACCGATGCATCGAGTATCTATAACGAGCTCCACCCATCACTTACTAATTCCAATGCATTTCTCATGTGAAAAGGTTTAAACATAACATAAACATTCCTATTAAAAATATCATACAAAATGTCAATGCTTTATCCATAAACCATGAATGGTGTAAACATTACACATCCACATTCAATCATATCACAAAACCTTCAATAAAATATAGAGGTTTTGTATCATAATAAATCTACATCAAATAAGCTTAAAATCCATAAAAGGATGTTGACATAGATGAATTCAAAAAAAATTAGAGAAATATCACATTCTATTTTGAAATAATTTTAAATACATATAATTATAAAAGAAAACATTTATTTTGAAAATATTCTAATAAGCTTGTAATGGAAGCTTTGAAGATGTTACAACAGTGAAAAATATCCGCACCCACCGTATTAGTTGCAAAAACTTTCATACATTAATTTTGTCGAAAAGCTCATAAGGTACCTTGTTTAGAAAATGGTGGAAAGATTAATTTAAAACCATTTTATAAAAATTAAAATAGGTGAATAAATGACATTAACTAATAGTCTAGTAAATATTAAAAAAAATTGGAGTACATTTTTTTGAAACATGTATGTGGATGATAAAGAGGTCCCAGTAGATACTTACGTAAAAACAACCTCAGAAAATAAAAAGATTTTGAAATTAACCCTTACTGTGTACATTTCCATGGTCGAGGGTACGTTAACCTCCAATATAATAGTTAAATAATTGTTATTAAATTATACAAGAACTATATATATAAATATTATATCATATATGATCTTCTAATATAGCTTTGTTAATGATATTTCAATTGTATCATCATTTTGGGTGTTAACTGGTTCATTTTCCTTTATATTATTTGTTACATAAGTAATTTTTTTATGGATAGGATGTATCTTATTCATATTCATAATCATATTATTTAATTAAACATTATTTTTAATCACCAAATGAAAATTATTCTTGAATGGATAAGATGTGGAATCATCTCATCGCGTTCATGGAGACGGTAATTTGTACGTATGCACGAGCGACAATATCATTCTTTTGATATTAAAATAATATATAATTGGATGGTATAACATATATAAAGAATCATTATTATGCTATATTTATTATTTAGATCTTTTATACTCACTATTATACCCATCCAAATGATGAAGTATTTTAATAACAAACTACACCACGACGTCGAGATGGTAATCTGTACGTATGCTCGTATGGTGAATTTTTCATTTATAGGATGGATAGAATAATGAATATGGTTATAAAATTTTTTTAATAACGTCATAGTATATATAAGATTCTTTATTTATTAATTTTTTAATGGAAACAATAAAGAAAGAGGAAGTGGAAGAAGAAAATAACTTGAAAGAAGTGATGAAATATTTACATCTTCTTCGGGTTCTTCCTTTTGATTTGATCAAAATGGATTTTTAGGTTTTCTTTATGACTAAAGGAACGAATCTAGGATGAAGGGAAGACAATTGGTAGCATATTTTCATAGGGTTTTTCTGATCCAAATGGCTTTGAAGGTGTGAATTAGAGAGAAGGGGAAGTTCCCTTTTATAAGAGGGGTGAGGGGCACATTAGGAAAAGATTGAAATATTATTTTATAATAAACTCATTTTCTGTTTTTAGTGGTTCGAAAATGATTTATATCAAGGATAAGGTGGGTATGGGTAAAACACCACTCAACCAATAAGTTTTAGATAGGTTTGGGTCACTATATTAACCTTATCTTTTAGATTTAACTCTTAGCTAAATAGTTTGACATTTACCACAACTCTTTGTATTTTTATATTATATAGTTAATAAACGTACTAAAAACATCCAAGAGAACCAGAAGTGGTTTATTAATAACATTTATAATATTATTTAAGTCCTTTTTCCTAACATTGTATTTTTAAGAATATAATATCAATTAATAATATAATAATTATTTTAAAACTCTTTTATGTAAATTTTAACTCTATTTGGTATTTTGTTTTCGTTAAATTCATAACAGCATTATTACTTCAACAAAAGTCATTTAATAAACCCTAACATTTCATAATAACCTATAAAATTAGTTTAATTCATTAAAAGTATAAAATTAAATTTATTTGGATATTTATAATATCAATTGTTTTAATCCTTCATTAATATGGTAATTACTACATCATCATTATGTCATAAATAAATTTAATTATTTAATGTCTAAAAATTATAAATAAAATACCATAATGTAGGAAATATTATTATCTTCATAATGAATATTTATAGTCGAATTTATATTATGTATAACCCTATATTAAAAATGGTTTAGTTATTAAACATTGATTTTAACTCTATTAACTCTTCTTTAAATAAAATAATAATAAGTGTCCTGATCTAATCCATGTGGACCTAAAGAATCAACTTTTATTCCTATGGTCATTTTTGGTCGAATTACACTTATCAAATACAATTAGGACATGTGTTAGGGTATTAATAATATCATTTTTACCCTTAATTACCCTATTTACTTTTAACCGTGGTAAATAAAAATAAAAAGTCACTATTCATCAAAAAATATTTTCCTCTTATTGAACCACATTTTACATACTGATATCAACTGTGTCTCTTTGATTTTTGAAATTCAACTCACAGAAGCGGTAAAATTATGTTTTATACAAATTTTCAAATGCTCCAAGGAGGTGGGTAAAAGACAGTAAAAAGTTCTATAAAAGTTTTATATATCTAAACTCATTATAAAATGACTCCAATGAATTACATTGAACTTATATAGGTATTATGTATCTATTTTTACCTAAAATAAATTTAAATAAAACAAATAATTATTTAAATAAAAAGTCGGCTTTAAACAACAACTCGGTGTTTTTCACTATTCATCAAAACATGAATGTTTTCAGAAAAATACCAAAAATTCACCCTAAGCTAATTTCAGTATTAAAAATCCAAAAATGAAGTCCATTTTGAAAGATAAAATTTATAAAATATCAAAAAGTGGGTATTACTATTCATAATAAGTAGTTTGATTGGTCGTGGTGAGTTAGAATCTCGAAGTTGCATACAATGCAAGATATTGCATTATTCAAAGGGAAATGTATTGTAGAAGCTTAGGGTGTTACATTCTTCCCTCCTTCAAATAATTTCGTCCTCAAAATTTCTAGAATATTTCTACATAAAAATATTTTTGTAGTTCTTCATAATTAGTTCCTCGGGTTCCCACGTTGCCTCTTCCATCTTATGCTTTCTCCATAGAACTTTTACCAGACGAGTCGTCCGCTTTCTAAGCACTTGTTCTCTATTATCAAGAATTTTGACAGGCTCTTCACAATAAGAAAGATCGGGTTCTATTTCAATTTCCTCATAGGTGAGTACATGCATTGGGTTAGACATGTATTCTCTCTACAGTGATACGTGCAACACATCATGAACTTTGGATATACTTGGTGGCATTTCCAAACGATAAGCTATGTCCCCAATTCGTTCTAGAATTTCAAAAGGTCCGATGAACCTGGGACTCAATTTACCCTTCTTATCGAATCGTATAACTCCCTTCCATAGAGATAACTTCAAGTACACATGATCTCTTACCTGAAATTCCAAATCCTTCCTTCGGTTATCGGTATAGCATGTCTTCCTACTTTATGCTACATTGATGTGGGTTTGGATAACCTTCACATTTTCCACCATTTCTTCAACAAGTTCTGGGCCTACAATTTTTCTTTCACCAACATCATCCCAACAAGTTGGTGTGCGACATCTCTTTCCATATAATGCTTCATATGGTGCCATATGAATACTTGAATGGAAGCTATTATTATAGAGAAATTCTATAAGAGGTAAATATTGATCCACCATCCCTTGAGAATCAAGTGATCCGGATCTCAACATGTCTTCTAAGGTTTGAATAGTCTGTTATTATTATCCATCTGTTTGAGGGTGGTAGGCAGTTCTCAAATGATGTTCAGTATCCAAGGGTTTTTGAAGACTTTTCCAGAATCGTGATGTAGAACTGGGATCACGGTCAAGAACAATCAATAAGGGTACTCTATGAAATCTTACAACTTCATTAATATATATTCTTTCTACACGTTCAAGTGGTAAATCTTCTCTTATATCAAGAAAATATGCCAACTTGGTAAGACGATCAATAATGACCCATATGGAATCATTCCTTCTAAGAGTCTTTGGTAGCCCCGGGACAAAGTTCATCATAATATTATCTCATTTCCACTCAGGTATGGGAAGTGGTTGCATGACTCCTCCAGGTTGTTTCCTTCCAGCATTCACTTGTTTACAAACCATACATCTTGACACAAAATCATCAATCTCCCTCTTCATGTTGTACCACCAAAAATTTTCCTTTAAATCTCTATTCTTCTTAGTTATACCAGGGTTTATAGAGAAACTGAAGGTATCAGTGTCATCCAGCAAATCCCTTTCTAGATTTGGTATGTTAGGAACACAAAGTCTCTTCCCAATTTTCAAAATTCCATCTTCATATATGAAGTCACTCAATCTCCCATCATTCACAGATTTAATTTTATTTTGAAATTCCACATCATCAGTATGAGAAATATTTATCCTTTCTAGTAAAGATGGTTTGGACACCATTTAAAAAAGTATTGATGTTTCACCTCCCTTGGTTATTCCCATATCCTTCTTTACTAGATCCATGAAAATATAATCCATTTAAATTGTCTTCTTATTCAAAAATCCATGATCCTTTCTCCTCAAAGCATCTCCCACCTTATTTTCCATCATCGTGTGGTGGTTCATTGTGTAATCATAATCCTTGAGTAGTTCAGGCTATCTATTTTTCCTCATGTTGAGTTCTTTCTATGTGAAAATATACTTTAAACTCTTGTGATCGGTATATATCTCACATTTTTCACCATAGAGATAATGTCTCCATATCTTCATAGTAAATATTACAGATACTAACTCAAGATCATGAGTACTCTAGTTTTTCTCATTAATTTTTAGTTGTTGTGATGCATAGGCAGTAACTCTATCATTCTGCATAAGGACACAACCAAGTCCTTTCTTTGAAGAATCACTATAAATAAAAAATCCATCATTCCCCGATGGTAGAGTCAAGATAGGATTACTGACTAATCTTCTCTTCAGTTCTTCAAAACATTATTCACACACTTTTGTCCAAAAAAAATTTACCCCTTTGCGTGTGATCTTGGTTAATGGGTTAGCCAACCGGGAAAAATTCTGGAAGAAACGTTGATAAAAACCTGCTAAACCAACAAAACTGCATACCTCAGTTATATTTGTCAGTGCTGGTCATTCTTGGCTTTCCTTGGTATTTTAGGGATCAACATTGATTCCTTCCTTAGAGACAATATGGACAAGAAAAGAAATCTCTTGAATCCAGAATCCACACCTGCTAAATTTCCCATATAATTCATTTATTCTAAGAGTCTTTCGAATAATGTGCAAGTGATTTTCATGATCTTCGTAGCTTTTAGAGTATTAAAAGATATCATCGATAAATACCACTAAATATTCATCAAGATATTCCATAAAAACTCTATTCATTAGATCAATGAAGACAGAGGGTGCATTAGTCAATCCAAAAGGCATTACTGTAAACTCTTAATGCCAGTACCTAGTTCAAAATGATGTTTTCGAAATGTCTTCCTTTTTCACACAAAACTGATGATATCCAGATCGAAATTCATTCTTCGAAAAATATTGAGCTCTATGAATTTGGTAGAATAAATCATCAATGTGAGGTAGGGGATACTTATTCTTTATTGTTATAGCATAGATCTCCCTGTAGTCATTTTACAACCTCATAGATTCATCTTTCTTTTTAACAAAAAGAATAGGGGCTCCCCATGGAGAAACAATAGTGTGAATAAATCCCATATTACTCAATTCTTATAGTTGTTTATTTAGTTCCACTAATTCCACACTGTCCATTCTATAAGGGGTCTCCGATATGGGCCTTGAACCAGGAATTAAGTCAATGGGAAACTCAATTTCTCTTTGTGGAGGATGTTCAGGTAAATCCTCTGGAAAGACATCAACATATTATTGCATAATAGGTGCATCCCCTATTCGAAAATTATTTTCCTCTCCCATAATTATTTCATTCTCAACCTCCCCAATAATTAAATTTGGAAGCGCTACGGGGGGTGGATCTAGATAAGAATCAGGTTGTGATATTTATGCTCTAATGATAAGGTACTCATTATCATCATCTTTAATTGTAACCACCTTATTATTATAATAAATTTTCACATCATGGTCCGAAATCCTATCCATACCAAGGATTATATCAAATTAAATCATGGGTATAATGATGAGATCAGTAGATAAAGAACATTTATATGTCCTAATGGGAACTGATTCACAAAACATTGCTGTAATGATACTTCCCATAGGTGTTTTGACTGAAAACGCCCTTGTTAAGTCAAATTGAAAATATCTAATTTTTTTGGCAATATAGGAAGATAGTAAATAGTGCGATGATCCATAATCAAATAAAACATTGTCTAAACTTGAAGAAACCATTAAATTTGATGCCACCCCCTCTTTCAGAGCTTCAAACTCAGTAGTAGTGATCACAGAAGCTTGGTCTTTCTCCCTTGTCCTTTTCTGAGTTATGTTCCCTTGGCGCTTAAGAAATTCATTTTCATAATGCCCCTTTTCACAATAATTGTAGCATTAAATATTGACATCCTCTTTCTTTCCCTTGCAATCATGAGCTTGGTGGCCTTTTTCACCACACTTATAACAGACTCTCATTCCCTTCAGTCATCTACTAAGATGCTTCTTCCTACATTTACTGTAGGATGGATATTCAACTTTTCCATTCTTCCCCTTATTTCCATTTCGAGATTGTCGAGCGGATCACTTCTTCTCTTGCTTTTCCTTAAAGTTGTGAGACATAGAAAATTCTTTTTCTGTCTTGATAGCACATGAGACAATATCTTCGTATAATG
Organism: Viscum album; assembly: GCA_963277665.1. Classification (NCBI taxonomy): domain Eukaryota; kingdom Viridiplantae; phylum Streptophyta; class Magnoliopsida; order Santalales; family Viscaceae; genus Viscum; species Viscum album. The sequence goes on from OY728137.1 coordinate 388,335,997, forward strand.
AGAAGGATTTTGAGAATAATGCTCAATGAATAAATGGTTTTAACACATCAAAAACTGATCAATCTTACTCCTTAGGTTACGTTTATAATCTTCTGGATGCCTTGATAACCATGTAAATATAGCATCATATTTTGCGACATTCTCATCCTCTTTTTGACTCAGACTTGAAATTTCCTTTTCATATCCGCTCTATGGTCACAAGGAATATATTTTTATAAGAAAAGGTCTTTAAACTCCCTAAATTCCATATTTGATACTTCATCATCTTCCTTTGTGTTTTGAATAAATGACCACCATTGATCTGTATCTCCCATGAGGTGATAAACTTCAGTGAAAACTTTTTCCCTTTCGTTACTCCCAAAAGTGGAAAATATTTTCTCTAAGGAATTTATCCATTTCTCAACTACTATTGGATTTGTACACCAATTAAATGTTGGTGGTTATTTCCCCATGAAGAGGTCTAATATAGATCCTCCATGTTGTGGATCAGGGTTCTCCGGATGGGTAAGGTTATTATTCATAACCTGAGTGAGTTTTCCTAGTATGGTGATAAGCTAATCAGCACCAATTTCTTCACCATATCCACTATAATTACCTTGAGAAGGATGTAAATACCTACATGGATTATGTGCATTGATACGGTTTCTATTACTTCCACTAGGTTCCATTTCTAAACAACGGAATACATCAGATTAGTTTATGAATCACAATAAAAAACTCAAAACATGTAAAATAGTTGACATAAATTAAAAAATTTATGGATATAATCCCTAATCCTAAAAATGTTTTCTTTGAAGATGTATATACTCTTAAACCCTTCATAATGGTTTTTGAAGAAAATGAGAATTATCCTAAGCATATCCCCCAGGAGTGTCGTAACCAAGAGTGCAGCAAGGGACGTTGTCGTGCACCAGTTCCCATTAGAGTCTAGCTCAAAACGGTGTTTTCAGGTTTTACCCCTATGTACATTTGTGCCAGAGCTGCCTATACCAGTTTGTATCAAGATAGGGATGTATTTCTTAGAAAACTCACAAATCATAAACAATACCAAAATTATAGGACGTTCCACTATACAAATCCTCAAAGTCTATATTTGGTTAATGTTCTCTATTCAGAGTATTTCTAAATCTATCTTCCAAGGTTGGTTCTAAACTTCATCTTATACCAAATGTAATTCCCCAAACCAAGTACACAGAGTTGGTGAAATATTACATAACATGGACATGATCAGAAAAGATCATGTCTCGATAGATCGATTAGTTTAGTAGCATTGGAAATACTAGATACATTCATAAGTTTTACAGTACATTATAAAATGAAAAACTACAACAACATTGTTTCCATAGGCCACACTCATATACCTTAGAATATCCTTATAGTTCTGTAATAATACACTTCTTGGCATCCTGGGAAAAATAAAACATAGAAAGGGGTGAGCTCAGATGCTCAGTAAGGATAACAATATAGCAGAAACATTCATAAATAAGCATAAACATTTAAGGCAATGTAAGACTAAAAAAATACTATTAAACTTGAACTTCAGAATAATATGGAAAAGATAAAATAAAATAAGGCCATTTACTTATTCACATGAATATTATACTTGTTTAATGATCACATGAAATATCAATAGCCACTTTTATAATGATGGAATGCATAATTCCACACTTCATAACCACAAAGTCAAGGCCTTGTGCCAAGATAACAAATAATATTTTGTCAAGGCCTTGTTCCAAGACACTAGTTTGTCTCATGACACCAACTGATGAATCTAGGATCTATAGCAGGCTCTACCTGTCACTTACTAAGTCTAATGAATTCCTTATAAGAAAGGTTTATTCCTAACATAAACATTCGTATTAAAACTAGCATACGATTTGACAATACATTATCTATAAACAATGAATGGTGAAAAAATGACACATCCACAGTCAAACATATCAAAAAACCTTCAATACAAGATGAAGGTCTTTTATCATAATAAATCAACCTCAAACTAGCTAAAAATCCATCAAATGATGTTGAAAGAGATGAAATCAAAACTTTTTTTAGAGAAATATATCTTTATATTTTTAAATCATTTAAAAGTCATATAATTGTAATAGAAAACATTTATTTTGTAAATATTCTTATAATCTTGTAAGGGATGCTTCGACAATATTAAAAATAGCAGAAAATAGTCTTACCCACTATATAAGTTAAAAAAACATTCTTACCTTAATTTTGTCGAAAAGGTCATAACGTACATTGTTTGGAAAATGAAGGAAAGATTAATTTCAATGCATTTATAAAAACTAAAACAAGGGTATAAATTAATTTAACTCATATTCTAGTAAATAGTAAAAAAAATTGGAATACATTTTTAAGAAACATGGATGTGGATGATTAAGAGGTCCCAGTAGATACTTACATAAAAACAACTTCGGATAATAAAGAGATTGTGAAATTAACCCTTACCTTGTACTTTTACTTGGTCAAGGGTACATTAACCTCCAATATAATAGTTAAATAATTGTTATTATATTATACATGAACAATATACATAAATATGATATCATATATGATCTTCTAATATTGCTTTGTTAATGATATTTCAGTAGTATCATCGTTTCGGGTGTAAACTGATTCATTTTCCTTTATATGCTTTATTACATAAGTAATGTTTGTTATGGATAAGATGTATCTTATTCGTATTCATAATGATATTAATTCTTTAAAAATTATTTTTAATAATCAAATTAAAATTATTCTTCAATGGATATGATGGGGAATGAATCTCATCGTGTTAGTGGAGACGGTAATCCGTACGTAGGCATGAGTGAAAATATCATTCAACTGATATTAAAATCATATATAATTCGATGTTATATCATATATACAGAATCATTACCATGTTAGATTTATTATTTACATCATTTATACTCATTATTATACCCATCCAAATGATGAAGTATTTGAATAACAAACTACACCACGACGTGGAGACGGTAATCCGTACGTACACACATATGGTGACATTGTCATTTATAGGATGAATAGAATAATGAATATGGTTGTAAAATTTTTATAATAACATCACATAATATATAATATACTAGAGTTATTATTTTAGAATGGAAACAATGAAGAAAGAGGAAGTGGGAGAAGAAAAGAACTTGAAAGAGGTGATGAATTATTTACCTCTTCTTCGGGTTCTTCCTTTTGATTTGATCAAAAGGGCTCTTTAAGTTGGCTTTCTGACTAATGTAAGGCCTCTAGTATTAAGGGAGTACAATTAAGAGGGTAATTGTGCAGGTTTTGGATGATCGAAATGGATTTGAAGGTGTGAATTTGAGAGAAGGGGAAGTTCCCTTTTCTTAGAGGGTAAGGAGCACCTTAGAAAAAAATTGAAATATTATTTTATAATAAATTAATTTTCAGTTTCTGATGGCTCAAAAATGATTGCGTTTAAGGATAAGGTGGGTAGGGGTCGAAAATAACTCAACCAATAGGTTTTAGATAGGTTTGGGTCACTATATTAACCTTATCTTTTAGATTTAACTCTTTGTAAAATAGTCTTACATTTACTATGTCCTTTGTGTTTTTATATTATATGGTTAATAAACATACTAAAAACTTCCAAGAGAACCTCAAGTGGTTCATTAATGACATATATAATATTATTTATTCCCTTTTTCAGAAAATTATATTTTTAGGAATAGAATATCAATTAATAATATAATATTTTTTTTAAAACACTTTTATGTCAATTTTGACACTATTTGGTATTTTGTTTTTGTGAAATTCATAAAGGCATTATTAATTCAAAAAAAATTAATTTAATCAACCATAACATTCCATATTAACCTAGAAAATTATTTTAACTCAGTAAAAGTCTAAAACTAGATTTATTTGGATATTTATAATATCAATTATTTTAATCATTTTTTAATAAGGTAATTTCTGCATCATCATTGTTTCATAAATAAATTTAATTATTTGATGTATAAAAATTAAAAAAAATACCATTATGTAGGAAATCGTTTTAGATTTATAATTAAAATTTATAGTCTAATTTATCTTACGTATAACCATATATTAAAAATGGTTTATTTGTTAAACATTGACTTTAACTCTTCTTTAAATAAAATAATAATAAATGTCCTAATCTAATCCAAGTGGACCTAAAGGATCATATTTTATTCCTAAGGTTTTTTTGGTCGAATTATACTTATCTAGTAGAATTTGGACATGTGTTAGGATATTAATAATATCAATTTTACCCTTAATTTTCCTCTTTACTTTTAACCGTGGTAAATAAAAGTAAAAAGTTACTATTCACCAAAAACATATTTTTATATTATTGATCCACATTTTACTTACTGATATCAACCATGTCTCTAATATTTTTTAAATTCAACTCACAAAAGCGGTAAAGTTATGTTTTATACAAATTTGCAAATACTCTTAAGAGGTGGGTAAAAGACAGTAAAATGTTCAATAAAATATTTATATATCTAAATTCAATATAAAAAGACTCCAATGATTTACATTGAACTTATATAGTTATTATGTATCTATTTTGAACTAAAATAAATTTAAATAAGATAAATAATTATTTAAATAAAAAGTCGGTTTTTAAACAATAACTCGGTGTTTTTCACTATGCATCAAAAATTGAAAGTTTTCAGAAAAATACCAAAAATATACCCCAAGATAATTTTGATATTACGAAGGCAAAAATGATGTCCATTTTGAAAGATAAAATTTATAAAATTTCAAAAAGTGGTTATTACTATTAATAATGGCAAGTTTGATTTTTCGCGGTGTTTTAGAATCTCAAAGTTGCATACAATTTATGCTATTGCATTATTCAAAAGATAATGTCTCTTGGAAGCTTGGGGTGTTACACATTTGATTATATTTCTTTAAATGGGGTTATGATTGAAAAGTTATCAAAGTTTTAATTTTTTATTATATAGACTCATTTTTATCTGAGGTTTTGTATAAATATATTTATATTAAATAAAATTATAATTTAATTACCTTTAAAACAAGATATATTATTTTATTATCTTTATATATATTAATTTTACATGTTTTCTTCATATTGTTCACTCTTTGAAACTTAATATGATCAATAAAATGTTTTAATTAATAAAATTTGACTTTGTTTACTCTTTGTTCAAGGAAACATATTTCTAATTTTTAGGTTTTCAAAAAATATTTCAAGAATTTTATTATTTATAGTTCAATGATTTTTTACCTTCATTAAGAAATATTTTTTTACTTTATTTATGAATAATTAAAAATGATTATTTTAAAATATATATATAAAACATTGTGTCATTCATTAGAAATTAAAAAAATTGGATTTTTTTTTAAATATGGATTAACACAATATTTCAGCTATCCTGAATATTCTATTTTTTGATCATTCATTTATGAGTTTCCATGGTTATTTCGAAAGAAAAGTTTTTCCTAATATTTTAAAAAATTTAGAATTTTAAATAAGTGATTTCAAAATGGAAAGGATACTATTCTGAAGACTTTATCCAATGATCTTTTAAAAGTAATTTCATCTATGTCACTGTCTATTGATGAATGATACACTTTACTAGGGATATAATCAAATGATACCATCCACCATATTACGTCAGATGGCTTAGGGTTATGATGTTCTATTATTGACTAGTAAAAATATTGAAATTACATGCACTACTTTTCAAATATTGATTTTTATTTCGATTATGAATTATATTTACTATTCCCCTTTTTATATAATGAATGAATTGAAAATTTTAAGTGATCATTAAAAAATTTTATATAACCTAGATTCATTGGTATGTCTTACGAGAAAAACTATCCATGTTACATGGTGTTAGCTAGACAAATAATTTATGGTTCCTTACAATGAGGTATTGATGATTTTTTATAATGTCTTGTTACGATGACTTGATAGTATCATAATGATGTATCAAATTATGAATTACATAATTATAAAACTAGTTATTATTATCCATGTAATTATTTATGTTCAATTTTATCCATTGATATGTTCCATATTTATGGTATTACATATATGGAATATTTTATTATTTCTTATATATGCGACATTTTTTGGAATTATTTTTTCTTTGATAAGATATTTTGTATGATTTCTTTTAAAGAGCATCTGTTATCACCCTTAATTGTCTTTTTTATTCCCTAATATACCAATTTTATTTCTATGAGTGGATTCAGGCATATAAATGATGAAATATTTAATTTCCCTCTATAATTTTATTTTTTTATTAAAATATTTCAATTATAAACATAGATTAATGTATGTATCTAGTCTCCCTAAATAGTAAAACTATTTTTCACTTTTGGATGTGATTTGTTCTATATTTTTCTAATTTAGTATTATAACCACTAGATCTAGGTTAGTGTAGAATGGTTGTTACATCACACATCACCATTTTCCCCCTCATATATTATAAGGTTACAGCCTACGCACATCCATCTCCAATAGTGGGTCTCACGACTAAATGGGAACCAATCACCTCTCACTCAAGGTCGTGCTCCGATAACCTTAGTGTAATTATCCAATAATTATTATATTTTTTGAAAAAAAATCACTAAAAACATTCCAACAACCTTTTAGGATAAGATATTTTGAAAATTAGAGTAAATCATTGACTTACAATGCTCGTGTATTGCTAATCTAAAATAATATTTTTTCCATTATGTGAGAAAATAATTAATCAAGAATATTGTTTCACCATATCCCAAAAATTCTCCACAGAATCACTTCCTGTATACATACAATGTGTGATACTTTTTTTTCATAGCTTGGGAAATTTAATCATAAGAAAGAAGAGTTCAGACACAAAATAAGGAAAAGAGTATATAAGAAAAAACATATACTAATGTATTCATGTATGATATGGAAGAATATAAATGATAATCAAATAATTTCATGTAATAAATAACATGATACAGAAATAATTACATATTTAGTAATAAAAATAAATTCATTGATAATAATAACGCGTATACCATTTATACATCATTTCTTCTACTCTCTCATGTAGGGTATGGTCCAACATGAATTGGTGGTCTAGTTACCTCTCACTCTGGAGATTTCCTTCCAATATCATTTTATATTGATTGATTCCATACATTTTTTAGTCTCAACATAGAATAACAGGATAGAGGAACATAGTTGGAACATGAATAAAACAACTAACTAAAATAGAACCTACCTCATAATATCTAAAATTCACCATAAGGATTTTTCCACTCTAGTAAATTACTTAAACACCCAATGTACAATTTATTTATAGGATAAATCATCATTCCATGTCAACCACACTCATGATACATGCCAAGGCCCTATATATTCTTATCTTAACCTTATGGTAATTCATTGGTGTCCTCAATACGAGTCTCTATTGTTCAAGGGTCCACTACAACATCACATACCAACCTCTATTTGGCTAACAATATCTAAAAATATATATAAAACATACTCAATAATGAATAATAAAGAAAAAATTCATTTCACTGGATGTTGAATCTAGGATTCACAAAAAAAGTCAAACACATAAAATTGATAATTTCCCATAAAATGAAAAGGGAAAAATCTTAAACAAATTCTTTTAGGATATCCATTGAGTACTAAGTCAAAAAAATCATTCCCAAATTATTCAAATATCTCTAACTATATATCTTACACATTCTCGGAACTTGTAAAAATTCTTATCAAATATTATTTATGAAAGCCAATATTCATTTCATTATACAATTTTAAAAGCCATTTTTCAAATCACAGCATTCCATTTGAGATTGAATTTTAGTTAAATGATTTAAAATTTATTTTATAAAGAGAATATCTAGACATTTAAAAACAAAATCATTACACCAATAAATAATTAAATAAAACCACTAGAAATTATTCAACCATGCTTCCACCATCTATCTATTTAAAAATTTGTGTGACCCATGTTGTCTATTAGACTGGTTTTAACATGTACTAATCTACGGGATAGATTAAAAAATAGTAAAATATCATGAAAATAAAAATAAAAAGGGAATATTAATATAAAATTCTAATAGAAAAATATCCTCGATAATATAACAACCCCTACCTAAATTAATGATCCATAATTCCATTCTAAAATTGTAAACACCTCCATCAAGTCTGTAAGAACATATCTTATAAATAAACACCATAGAAACAATACAGAAAAAATAAAACCAATTTCCCAGACAAGCACAAGAAATTTGTAAATATATGTGTGACCTTGAAATGAAAAAATATATGATAGTGTAGGTGTGGTCCACTTATGATTGACTCAATTATCATATACACACAATATTCCTATGTAAATTTCATGGATTAATGACTACATTCATCTAAAATTGTAAAAAACTCTTTATGAATCCATGGGGTACCATAATTTAAACTAAATGATTACTGAATTCCAAAATACCTAAATCTAGTACGTATTCTAAAAGTTAGAGAAGAAATCCCCATCAAAAAGGTTTCTTTCACTGTTCTTTATAGATATATTCTCCCAAAAACCCAAACTGATTGGATCAAAATTAGGGTTTAATAAAGTTAATGAAAAATGAGAGAAAAGGGAGGAATAATAACTAAAATTCTCATTATGAATGAATATAAAAAGTCATACCAAAGGTACATAATGTGGGGTAATGAGAATGAGAGTTTTCCTCCCCATCCACTTATGTTCCCCTGGTGAAGAAATCCCAGTGTATTTTTTTAATTTACAAAACTAAAAAACACCATCCTAGAACCTAAAAATAACAAATCTTTATCTAAGAAGAGTTCAAATGGTAGGGGTTGGGGTGAAATTTACCACAAGGTAGAGGGTATACCCCTTTCCTAGACCTTATCCTAGAGGGATGACTCTAGGCCATGGTGTGATGCACCTTAGACAAAGCCATTACCCAAGGAATACCTTCTTGATTCACTTTTTACCTATATTTTATGGCATAATTATTTATGATATCTCTCATATTAATACCCTCGCACACCCACTCTGAGATTCACCACATTGCATCCCTATCAGACTACATCCTAATGTTCATTGTTCCACCTAGGCCGGCATCCCAAAAACAAACAAAGGGATTCACCAGCTCAACACCACTCTAATTCCCACTTGATATCCCAAAACACAACCTAGGTATAAACAAACATTAAAAAATATCCATTTTATATCAAAGAACCCATAATTTAAACTGATTCCTAATTCATGAAACAACCTCAACTCTAAAAAATATAAATTTTCATATAAATTCAATAAATCAAAATGTGCGAGTTGTTACAAAATTCCAATTATATGGATTTTAATAATTGAGGAGCCCCAATTATTCTTTAAACTATCATTATAGTCCTACCAAAATCACTGATTTACTATCAATAGGTTGTATTCCATCTCGAACTTTTTATAATACTTTGTTTATGAAACTCCAAATGCAAATCTTGAATGAAATTTTTTTCCACTAAAAAACCTGATCAAATCCTCGAGTCGTATCCATCAAATCATAAAAACTATCTATACTTGTTTCCACCCCATCTCATCCAATTCTCTATATAACACCACCAAATTAACCCCTATCCGACTTTAATCCATAACAATATACCACAACAAGTAATGATCAACAATGTATCTTTATCATAATGACTTTACTCTTAGAGTCTTGAAATGTATATCAAAACAATCCCCTAGAGTCCTAAATATAAAAATCAATGTAATGATACTACTATAAGGCCATCCAACCAAATATAATATATCTTATTTAACCACCAAGTATATGTGTGTCTCCAATATAGTTCACTTTCTAATTTCACTTCCTTCATAACCTTTAAAATTAAGAGGGTATTATATCCGCGACTGGTTGTTAATACCCACCATAAGATAATAAATATCATCTACTTTTGGAAAAAACACTCAACCTCCTTCACTGACATCCAAACTTTCACAATTAATAATGGATATAGGGGACCAAAAACTCTTACCCTAACACAAAAAATAATTACCAATCATCAAATAAAAAAATTATTCTCAACCACAAACATATATACTAAAATATTGATCTATCAACCAATTATTTATCTACAGGATTTTGGTTCTCCCCACCATGAGAATCTGTTATCAATGATTGATTCTGGCTAATCGTGATCTCTATAAAAGGAATCACTTAATAAAGCCCATATCAATCTATCAAAATAACCAAACCATTAAAAATAACATCCATAATCCAAATTACATTATTTACTATCCAAAACATGATCCCAAAACACATTAATTTCCCAACATAAAATCACAACATACCCATTGAATTAATAATTCAACACCTGGGTCTCTCCAGATCAACTTTTAAAAGAAACAAAAACTAAATCATTATAATAACCAATTTCTTTTTCCCATCACTTGAAAAACTAGATATATATCTACTATTATCAAATAGAACATTCTGTTAAAATATAAAATACAAGACAAGTATATTCTACAATTTTCTAAGTTACTCTGTTCCAAAAACCAAAAATCAAATAAATCAGGTTTAAAAATGCCCAATTTTATTAGTTTAAAACAAATTCAAATCATTTTAGACACACTAAAACGCATCTGTGTAATTAAAACATTCTATAAAATCAGAATATAATTTTTACCCAAAAAATAATTCACTAAAATCCCCATCCTCGATGGTATCATTCATGAAAATAGATCTCATTTCAAAACCACATAAAACATAATTTTAAAGACATTTTAAAATAATATATATAACAACATTTTTTCAATGATTTTCTCAAAAACAAAAATATCATTCTTTTCAAATTCACTATCTCAAAGATTTAGTTCATGTAAAATAATAATATAAAAATCCATTTACACACACCTGCTACCACAACAATTTTTGTTGACTTCAAAACATAGTTTTTCTCAAAAATCATCTATCCAATAAAACAATGTCCAAGAAAATCAAAAACAAACACAATAATAATGAATTTAACAAACCCCATGAATCCATATTTTTATAGTCACCTTATATAATGTATGGAAACATCAATTATATTTTTTTTTAATTGAAAATGGGTTATGATAAGGTATCACATTAAACAGAACCAGCCATAGGTTGTGTATCATTTCATAAGAATGATAGTACCATGATGCATAAATAACTCACTGGATCCCTATAAAACCCTTGACTAACATACAATATCATTCATTCCACATTGGGATCCTATGTAAAATCAAAAACCTCCCTTCTCCTATATTGAAAATTCTCAACACTAGATGTCCACTAGAATCATGGGTTTCATAAAAGACATGTTATCTATGGATGCTATGATTTACCTCCTAAATCATCATTCCCTAATTTACCCTTTTTGTAACATTATCATATCCCAAAAAAACTCTCATAAAATTTTATATTTCCCAAACCTAGATTTGAAGATCAAAACCTTAAAAATGGTTTTCACATAATCTAATAAAAACATCCTTCTATTCAATTGGCGACCAAATGGTGGAGAGCGTCTATCATATATTTATGGAAATTATACCCTAAAAAATAAATTTTAAGGTAGATGCCTAAATCTATAAAAATTATGGAATGAACCATATGTATTACATAAATCATAAAAACTATAAGATATAATAAGGATCCAAGGGGAGGCATAGTATTAAATATAAATATATAAACTATCATCAAGATGTATCAAGCATTATATCATGAAATTAGTAGAAAAAAATAACATTAACGTGATCAAATAAATAAAAAAAATAGTAAATAAAAAGGTGAACTGTAGCTATAAATCAAATACATTGTCTTCCACCTCGATGCACACATTTCAACAAACTAATTCCACAACCTCTACACCATGATAAATCTGTACCACTTGTGTTGTTCCATGAAGTAACTATACCTTGAGATAAATCATACAGGTATATCCTGAAACATAAAAATCAATGTCATGTATATGGTTAGGGGTGATTCTAATGGCCCCGTAGGAATCCATGATATGTTATCATGATCATATTTACGTGCATATAATACATGTAACACTTAGACATTTTATGATTTTTAAATAGACTCAATTTCTTCAATAACATGTGTTACACTCAAAAACAAGTTTTAATAAACCTTAATATAATATTAATATTATTATTTAGTCATGAATATCCTTACCATGTTGTTAAACATGGAAGTATAAAAAAATAATTTTAAATTTTTTTATAAATACATTATATATAAAAAATAATTTCTAGTAAATTCATTTTATGTTTCAAAAATATATTTTTCCACCAAAATTTATTTACTGTTATTTGTGAGAAAATATTTTATTTAATTTCTAATAATCATATAAATTTATTTTTCAAAATGAAAATAATTTGTGAAATATGAATGTAAAAAAATATATTAGAATGAATTTTAGATAAATTTATGAAAGGGTTAATTTTTCGATGAATTGTGAAATATATAGCTTTTATTAAGAACAACTTTTCATTTTATGTATTTATTGTGTTAAACTATATTTTATAATTACTTTAGAAGTAAAATTACGTCAATTATATTATTATAAATCATATTTATTTCATTAAATCGACTTTATCTTAAACTTTGATATAAAAAATGTTTATAATTTTGAACGATTTATATTCAGAAATATATACTTTTCACTTATGTGGGTTTGATTTTAACTTGTTTTATTTCACTTTTTATTATATAATATTTAAAAATGGATTCCATTTTATGAATAATAATAATACATTTTATATTAAAATTTAATTTAATTTTTTGTGATAATTAATAGTTTATGATGTAAAATTTAATTACTATGATTATGGTTAAAATGAGTTTACATGGGGGTTGAAACAAAAAATATTGTAATATTATCCAATAAAACAATTTCAAATCCTTCTGAAAAAATGAAAACCTTATATTATTTTGAGATCAATTATATGGTCATTTAGAAGAATTTTGAAAAGGAATGACTTTATCATTTTCGATTCTTTTAGGAAATTTCCATGTTGTCTTCAAGTGGGTTCCATTCCCTACTTACATAAGTGCATCCTCTATCCTCTCTTATTTGTTGTATAAAAAGACTTTTGTTTGGTCTAATACCTAAAAATACATTATTTACTCCCATACCTACATCATTTTGGATAATTTTTTATTATTAAATCCTCCTAATAAGACTATAATTATAAAAGATAAAGAGGCTATCTAAATAAGAGGTATGACTCATAACCATGTGACATGATTTTATTTATTCTTACGCTTGATTAATATATAATTAATTCATGTGAATATAATAACATAATTATTTATCATATAATTCGATGTTACTATTTTAGTGTAATAATAAACATCCATCTCCTCTTCCATTAAATGGGGAATGTTATCATCGATCTTGTGTACAGAGGATTACTACATCGTGAATAGATATAATTTGTTTTACATCACTAAATCTTATTGATATATATAACTATAGATTAAAAATATGTATAGGATATTTAGTAAATAATTATACTTATAATGTTAAAATATCGCATCTACCTTCTAACCATCAAATCTTTCGGAAAATGACAACATCTCCCATGTGTACATGTGGACAAGTGACTCCATGAAGCGATGTGATATGTTTTTCATTTTTCCATTCCCTGGACGATAATAAAAATTGATTTAGTGAATATATATTATATATATGGGATAAGAAATATTTTTTAAGGGTTATATATATATATATATTATTATCCACAATTTTGTTCCTTATTTAAAGAAAATGTAAACGGTGCTGATGTGTTCATATGCCTTTCTGTCATCATGAAAACTGTAATTTAAATTCTTTCTCCAACATTAATGGATTACTCTATATAAATGTAAAATTAATATATATTATATTTTTTTATTTAAAATTTTGGATATGATGGAACTATAATTATTGTAAAATTACCAATACCAACAAACCAAAATGTACTAAAAATAAAAAGTTTTTATTTCTTGACATAGTGATTTTAGCAAATATAATTTATAAGTGTGTAATAAAAGTGTCTTTTGTAATCATCTGTGGTATGAAATATCTTATTATTTTTTTAATAGTTTTATTATAATCCCATTTTTATTATAAAGATGTTTACAATGTGTGCATTGAATTTTGATACCTGAGGCATGGATTTTCATCTCACTTTTGTTTCTATGAGACGCATTCCATGTTCACCACTTATTGATTTTTTATAGAGTTTATACATCCCATGATGATATTTTATACTGATTATTTTTAATTATATTTGGGCTATCATATCCATCTCTATTTTTTTCATAGGGATTATGATTCAAAAGTTACAAAAGTGGTAAATTGTTTTTATTACAATCACATTTTTTATTGGTGTAGTTTATAATTAAGAATTGGATGAAGAAATATTTTGACATGTCTCTAAAGAAACACATGAGTTTTCTTCTTTATTAGGTATTTCTATATAATACGTATTTTATATTGATTTTCCTCTCTTTAAAAACTATTGAGAGTAAAATAATTTTATTAATAAAAATTTACTTCATTTCTCTCATGGATCAAAAGTCATTTCACTTATGTGTCCATCATTAAAAAAATAACATTTATAATATTCTCAAATTTTTAAAATTAATTTTTACCATTTTTCGAAATTTTTATAGAATTATTTAAAATTAATCCTCATGTCATTTTTTAATAAGACAATTTTAAATTTTTACAAAAAAAATGTGAACAAAAGATTTTTTTATCATATAGAACAGGATCAGTATTTCCCACTGTCATGGATGATATATTTTATAAGGGATTATTTAAATGATTCTCATTTTAATTGAAAATAATTTTGTTCATTAATACTTGATATGTTTATATATTTTAGAGAAGTGACTTCAAAATAGAAAGGATCTTTCCCCCTACAATTTGATAACATTTATTATATAGAATTTGAATTTATTAAAGACAACAACCTTTCGCATTGATAATGTTTCACTAAATATATGATCCAATGGTATCATCGTTATTCATTCCCAAGTTTTATGATTATTATGTTGATTATATGTTTATAAAATTGGTTTATTTTAAAACAGTTATGATATTATTATAAGATTATTTTTTAATGATTTTGTGGAACACACATGTACGGTTTTCATTATGTGGTTGGTTGTTCTGTTATACACCAAATATGATTATAATGTTATAATGAAGGGAATGTGGTTAAATTTTATACTGAGATGGGTGGGACCTATATATATCTCTAAATAAATTTTACATGTTTTATATATAATGAGATGGATATGGAAAACAAGTCTATGTTCTTGATTTCAAATGCGGATATTTTTTGATGCTTGATCAACTATGATTTGATGGTATTTATAGTTAAAATAGTCTTATAAAATGGTTTATATTTTTATAATGGTTCCACACTTATATGAAATGAACTTATGGTTCATATTGATTCATGATGACTAATATCTCTTATTATTATTGACTTGAAATTGAACATTTTGTATTCCATGGATCATGTTTATAATCCATGGTAAATTTGGTATGAAATTTGTAAGTTATATTTCTGATCGGATACACTAAATATTAACTTATTCATTCATATGATAATCGATTGAAATCAATAATATTTACTTGGGATAAAAATATGAGCTCATGCTTTATTATGTTTCCTTTCCCTAGGTTATGATCAAAGTTATTATGTATAATATGTCTATGAGGGGTGGTATTTATGAGGAATATATTGGAAGATTATTTATGACACTTATGAACCTATTTTCTATGTATCTATGTTTCCAAAGGTAGTCAACCCATACAATTATAGCATGGATCATTATGTTAATTGATGAATATTCATATATAGTGATTTTATATCATTATATGCTTTTTTTGTACATTATAGATAGTATCAGAGCCAAGTTTCATTATCCTTTGTAAACTATGATGAAAAAACATTAGTGAGAACCAAATGGATAATTCAAAGTATAGGAAAATTTCATAAAGTTTTATTGAAGGATGGAGTGAGTGGTTTTCGTAAAATTAAATCCCTATTTGGATACTACAAATGGATATGGATTTTCAAATAATATACCTAGGGTTAGAAAATCCAAAATGATAACATGGGTCTTTAACTCAATCATCACCTAGCACATGAAATAAATCCTTGTTGTAGAAATGGTTTTTAAACTCCTAGGGGATATGTTTTGGAAATTCAAAAACTCATTACAAATAATCATGATGTATTTGAAAAATACTTGAACATGAATGAATTTTTTAAAATATATGTTGTCATAAATTGAAAAGAAGGTGTCAGGACCTAGACATCCTATTAATGGTTGATCACTCTAATCAAAGATTCATAATGGTCATTCTGGCCATTTTTTTTACTATGGGATTGAAGATAGTACAATATGGTTGATGAGGAAACATATATGATCAAATATAGAAGTAACCAATTTAATCTTAGTTATATGAGTTCATGTATATCTTGATATGTATCTATGGATGTTCATTTTTATAAACAATGATAAGATATTGAATTAGTCTTTAATATAAATAATTTTATGATAATCATATCTCAATTATATGATTCTTATCTTTTTGATGTTTGTCGGAATGTGTTTCTTATAAATATAATTATTTCCCCTCAATTTGAATTTGATGTTATCTTAGACATATATTGTCTTTCTCTATATAAATATGACATCAATTTCAAAGTAATAGAAGTCATGTTTTATATTCCAAACAAACATATTATCATTTATAATTATGATGATACATATGAATATCTAACATAAATCACATCCATTATGTGTGTCTTGATTTCTATTAAAAATAGTTCCTTTTCTCAGAATGTTGGGGAGAAATTCATTATAATTTATATTCATATTTTGGGTGAGTTCAATTATGTATTTCTAGAGGATTTTTTTATCCATCCAAAAAATCAATAATTTATGTTCTCAATATATCTTATACATTGTGTTATATCAATTTCAAAGGCTCCCTATAGAATTCACCCTGATTGTGTGGTAAGAATTACAGAATCAACTTAAGGAAAATATTGAAAGTGGGTTTATCTAGAAATGTGTGTAACCATGAGGTGCAACTATTCTTTTTATTAAGAATAATTTTGGGTTAAATATATTCTACTTAGATTATAGAGATATTAATAAGATCACATTCAGGAACATGTTTCATTCCCTTATATTGATGACTTAATCGATCGGGTGCGTGGGGCTCAATTCTTATCCATGATTTCCTCTTTTATGGATATCATCAATTAAGAGTCAATATTGTGTATTTTCCCAATGAGGAATTCTATAACTGGTATAGATATTATGAAAATATAATTATTCCTTTTTTTACGAATCCTTCCCACCCCCGCTATCTTGATGTAATTAATTATTAGAGTCTTTAGAGATTACCTTGATGAATTTGTTGTACTACTTATAGATGATATTTTTATCAATTAAACTATAAGAGAATTATGATTAATTGAGGATTGTATATAAGAACCAATGACATGATAAGTTATATGAAAAAAAATTAATGTGTGAATTTTGGACCCAAAATGTTTCTTTTTTGCATTATATAATCTCAAGTGAGGGTAAATTAGTGGATCCATAAATGATAGATGATATTGAACATTGTCCCAAACCAACCATGTGACTAGTTATATAGTTTTTTATTATTTATGGATACTATATAGGGTTTATGGATACTTTATCATGCATATATAATACACTCACCAAGTTTACTCATAATGGATCCAAGATAATTTGGAAAGATGAACGTGATGAAAATTTCAATAATTCAAAGAGATGGTTTTTCAGTGCACCAGTTATTATATAAACCTATATTGGAGAATGGTTTTTAATATATATCGGTTCATTATTGAATGGATTGCAGTGATTTCTCATAAATAATGTAATGGTTATTGATTATTCCCCATGACATGAAAATTGAAGATTCATGAGAAAAATTCTCAACTCATGATTTGGAGTAGTCTATGGTATTTTTTGTATTAAATATATAGAGGTATTATATTTAGAGTAAGCTGTTACATATATAATTATCATAACATTTTAATGAATATATTCATGTATAAAGAGTTTAATATTTACCATAGAATATGGTTGGAACTGATTAATGATTATGACTGCTCAATACATTACCATCCTAGGGTAGTGAATAAAGTGGATGATTATAACTTATCTATGATAAGGATCACCAGTGATCTAATATATTTGGATTTTTAATGTATGGATCTTGAATTTTTGAACAAATGAGAGAAATGTTTTGTTTTCCAAAAGAGTGTTCAACCATATATCAAAATGAATAATAAAGAGCCATATAAAGGAGATTTGCAATTAGATACAAATGTTAGAAATTATATTGAGTTTGCCCTCAATTTTTTTTGAATGATAAGTTTCAATAACCATGTATTTGTTCGATACATAAATGATTGGAAGAAGAATCGGTTAGAAGTGGATCATAGTTTTTAATTATCTATTCATCTTGGATGTATGCATATATATAGAGATATAAAGGAGAATTTTTTATGGGATGGAATGAAGAGAGTTATTTTTGTGATTATATCTCTTTGATTGGTATGTTAGAAAGTAAAAGTTGAGAGAAAAAAGTATATGGGGATGTTTCAACCATTACCCAGACCAGAATAAAAATGGTAAAACATCTACATTGATTTTTTCATTTGACTCCTCAAATTATATAAAGGGAGAAATTCTATATGGGTTGTGGTTGATCGCCTTAAAAAGTTGAAACACCTCATCATTATCATATAATATTAATATTAAGACAATATTTCAAGGATATACAATAAAGAAGTGGTAAGTTGTATGGAGTACCACATTGTGTTTTATATGATATGGATGTGAGGTTTGCCTATATTTTTGGAGAATTATTCAATAGGATCTATATATGGATTTCAGTTTTAGAACCATGTTTCATCCTCATATCTATTTTTATTCTAGGAGAACTATTTGATCCTTATCTGATATGCTGAGATAAGGTTCTTTTTATTTCTAATTTGTTTGGGATCAACACCTTCATCTTGTCTTGTTTTCATAAAAAATAAAATTATCTCAATAATTCAGATCTCTATTTATGAGGCCCTATAAAAAATAAGTTTAAAAATACAAAGATATATGATATTGCGGTATAATGAAACCTATTGGGACATAATCTAGTTATAGAAATGGTATATAAGTTTAGACCTACTCAGCAACACATAATAGCAGACCAGAGTCAATAATAAAGTTATACTGATAATCATTTATATTATCTAGAATTTGATGTTGGAGAGAAGGTATTTATATGAATTTCTCTATGGAATAATTTTGTGATATTTTATAAATAAATGAAATCTAATACATAGGAATATTTTACTGTTTGGTATTCTCAATCATGTAGGGGAAATTTTATACCACTTATCACTTCCACAAAACTGCTCTAAAGTCCACGATGTGTTCCATATATTTCTCTAGATGAATCATATACAAAATCATTCACATATACTAAAATAATAGGTCATAAAACTAGTTAGTGATATTTTTATGAATAATAACCTTTGGATATTCTAGATTATAGAAATAAAGTGTTACAAAACTAGAAAACTCACAAGGTCAATGATTTGTTGTGTAACCACAAATGTGAGGAATCTATTTAGGAACATGAGGATATGAAAAGGTAAACAATCACAATTTTAGTTTATCACTTTTTTTTGAATTTTAGGGTTTAATTAATTTTAATGGGGGTAAAATGTAACACCCATATATTTTATGATATTTTTTAAAATTAATTTAATTTCATCGATAGGATAGGATACACTCAACACAGTTTTTTAGAAAACCATAGCGTACTATTGATATTATTATTTAAAAAAGACCATTATAACAAAGATGTTAAACTTGGTGGTATGAATATAAATAAAAAAATTATAATTATGTAAAAAATTCTTTAGATGAAGGAATAATGTTTTCTGTTAATTTTTTTATATAATTAATATATATTAATTTTATATTAAAATATTTTAAAATAATTATTGAAATCATCATGTTAAAACTATCTTAGGGTTAATTTTTTATTATTTTCTAAAAGTTTTATTTTTTCGATGAATTGTGAAAAATAATGATTGTCATTAAAAACAACATTTTAATTTTAAAACATAAAAAGTAAAATTATATTTTAAAATGGTTATAGAAGTAATATTTCTTCTAATGTAATATAATTAATAAAATATAGGTTATTAGAATCAGTTTCATGTTGAATTCTAATACAATCACATTTTCTATTATTGAAAGTCGTTACATCGGAAATACATTTTTTAATCATATTTAAGGAATTAATATAAAATTAAATTATCTGTATTTTAAGAACTAAATATATTAAAATATATTACGTATTTGGATTCATAATTAAAAATTTTATTTAATATGGTTAATTTAATTTTTTATCATAATATATAGATAAAAAAATAAAAATTCATTACCACAGTTATGGTTGAAATGAGTTCACTTGGGGTAAAACCAAAATTTATGGGTGTGTTTTCCAATAAAAATTATCTAAATCCTAAAATATATATATTATATAGCTTTATCTTATCCCAAGAATGAATATATAGACTATTTTAACCCTTCTACATGGAAATGTATTTTCCATTTTTGTTCTTTTTTGAAATTTCAACGTAGTTTCTATGTGGGTTACATTCCCTAATTCTAAAAGGAAATCCCCTCTATCATACAATATAATCTCTTAAAATAAATTTGGTTTATAAAATACCATAGAAATTAATTTTCTCAATTTTAAACCCATGTCCTATAGGCCTTAGTTTTATTAGGAAACCCTCCTAAGAATGCTTTTGACATAAACTGAAAGAGGGCCTCCAAAGAAGAGGTATAACTTCTTGCCATATTTTGTCATTTTATTTATTCTTCCACAACCTTAAAATATTAATCCCAAATTATGATATAAGAGCATTATTATATTCCATAAACATAGATATTATTAAGATAGTGTTATAATCTACATACACATGCTCTTCCAGGAAATTGCAAATGAAACCATTGATTGTGTGTGCAGCGAATTACTGACTCATTAACCAATGTAATTTTCATTCTATCACCACCACCCACGGATAGATATAATGATGGATTAAAAATATTTATATAATATTTTTAATATAATAATAGTTCTTGATTTATAATATCAATTCTATTTTATTACCTTCCAGTCTATTGTAAAATGATGGAATCTCTCTTATATATGTGTTTACTACCAACCATATAAAGAGATGTGATTTATTTTTATTTTTATTTTTACATGTTATTATTATGGATATATTTATTGAATATATGTTAAATATATGAAATAATAATTATTCCATAAATGTGACATATTATTTACATTTATTTTATAAAATATTTTGATAAAAATGGAAACAATGGTCTTGTGTACATTTTACCTATGATCTTCTGAACTGGTTTGATTCATATTCTATCCCAAATTCTAGTGGAATATTCTAAATAAATGTGTAATAAATATATATTAAATTTATTTCAGGGTAAAAATTTTTTTATATTAGGGATCTATGATCAATGTATGAGGACCAAAACTACAAAACCAAAAGATACATGAAAAAAATAAGTTTTTCCTCAAAATAGTGATTTTAACATGGAATTGTTAACAAACGGGTGATAAAATGATTTTATGTAAAAATACATGTCATGATAAATATTATTATGGTTCTATAATATATTTATAGTAAACCTAGATTTATTATACTAGTTATTTTATTTTTATAACTAAATTTGAGACTTGAGGTACGTGATTTTCGTCCCTCTTTTATTTCTGTGAGTTATATGTCATATTCACCACTTATTTATTATCTGTGGTGTATATTGAAACAATTAATGAATTTTGTAATTAAAATTATGATTTTAATGTGTATTTACACATACATATATTTTTATTTCCTCCATGGGGATTATTATTCAAATGTCGCCAAAGTGGTAATGGTTTTATGTTGTTATCCCATTATTTATTGGGGTTGTTTATGATTTTGATTTTGATGAAAAAATCATATAAAACATAGCACAATAAAATGGGTGTGTTTATATAAGAAATTAGTGGGTATTTTACTAATATTTCATAAACATAGGTTTTGGGGTCTATGTAATAAAATAAAAAACCACAAAAAATATCATGGTTTCTCCCAAATATGAGTTTTTTCATTATTTTATAATTCCAAAATCTTAACTTAATAAAATAGTACCCTTTCTGATTTGAATGTGATTTATACTCTTAAAAAAATGATTTTACAACAATAAAATATATTAATGGTTTTAGAGGATACATAATCGATTTATAAAATTAATAAAATAAATGTAAAACCACATTATTTTAAATATAAAATATATTTTTTTCAGAAATATCCTCTATATTATTTATTACATCATTATTGAGTAATTATGATGTCATAGTACACACCATTTATTTATAAAATCTTTAACTTTTACCCGAAAATCTTATTATCTTGGAAAATTTTGAAAATTAACCATTGAATAATGTAGACGATCTGATTCCAAAAATAATATTCATATCATCAAAATAATTTTCTAATTATGTGAGTTTTCACAAATAAAATAATGTCCTAAATTTCTTGAAAATGCATTGTTTTTTGACAAAAACAATTTTCAAACCATTCTGAAAAGTAAATTTTGCGTCCTAAAAATTATATGATAATTTGTATTTAATAAATTTTATTTAATAATATAATTTATTAAAAAAATATTTCAAAAATCCATTAATTGATGAAAATAAATTCTTAAATGAAATTAAAATTACCCAAAATTAAACTTTGTGCTTTATTGAATCAAAGTTAAAATAATTTATAATGTAACAATAATAAGAAGAAATTATAACCATAACTATATTTAAAAAAGTTTACATACTCATATTTCTAGGTTCCGAATACATATCCCTTTAGAACACTATCAAATTTCATAAGGGTAAGGTGTACGATGTTGAGACCTTTATGGGGTTGTTTAGAAAACATGGTTTGGGTCATGATCTCAATGAGATTTAATTTCTCTAGTAGATGGTCTCACTCATGATTAAGTTGTTGGATCATAGCTTAGAATTGTCCAATCCAAAACCTTGTGATACAATCTCCCTCTTATGATCCAATAAATTGGAATCATAAGGTATGATCCTACTGATTTTGTCTATTAATTCATTTTTCTATAACAAATTGATTAGTTAAAACCCTATATTTATAAAAATCATGTGATCATTCTTCAACGGTTATATTATAAATGGTAATGATACTTAACATTCTTTTAAATCAAATTTTATATAATAAACTAAAATAATTTCATGTGTTTTCAATAACCATATTACATCATAGAACATTTAATTATACCATAAGGGTATTTTATTTATAAAATATAAGTTTTTTATAATATTTCCCCTTTAAAAATTTCACTATCATAATTTTCATTTCCAACAAAAAATATATGTGAGGGTAACTATGTTTAATCAAGTCCCCAAGTTCCCACATCAATTTTTTTAACTTTTGGTTTCTCCATAGAACTTTTATAAGGTTCATTGTCTTATTTAAGAGAACTTTGCCTCTATAATCTATGATTTTCACTATATGCTACTCATATAAGTTATCATTAACCAATAATACCACCATTTAATTTAGTACATGTCATGTGTATGGTATGTAATTCCTTAATAGGGATACATTTAATACATCGTGTTCTTGAGATAGGATAGGTGGGTGTGCTAATTGATAGGCCACCACTCTGATACGATCAAGGATATCAAAGGGAATAATATATCTTAAAGTATGTTTTCTCTTCTTCCAACTTGCATGGATTTCTTCCATAGATATATGAGAAAGAATATAATGTCTCTAACATCAAACTCTTGGTCTTACCAACATTTTTCATCACATTTCTTATGTCAAATCTGATCAACCTTGATATACTTTTTAATGGTCTTAACCCTTCACCATTTCTTTATCCAATTCAAGAGAAAGTATTTTTCATCCCCTAACTTCATCCTATAATGTAAGTGTTCTTCACATCTTCCTATAAAGGACTTTATAACGAGACATTTGGATTCTATAGTAGAAACTATTATCATATGAGAACTCGGCTAGAAGAATATGTTGATCTCATCATTATTTCAAGTCAATTAAAAATTCTCTAAACATGTCCTTGAGTTTATAGATAGTCCACTTAGATTGAAAATTAGTTTTAAGTTGATAAATAATTCTTAAGTTTAAATTAATATTTAGAGCATTTTTGAGACCCATCAATAACATAGAGTTAAATTTTATGTCTTGATCAGATACAATTGATAGTGTTGTTCCATGTAGCCTCACCACTTATATAATGTATATCCATTAAATTTGATCAAGTGGGAAGCCTTATATAATCTCAATGAATTGTATGGTATTTTTAATATGACCCACCATGACCCAGATAACATTTTTACCCTTGATTCCTTTGTAAGACTGGTGATAATGTCCATGGTGACGTTTTCCCAGTTCCATGTAGGTTTGGTAATGGTTTCATCATCCTTTTTGATTTTTTCCTTTCCACCTTCACTTAATGACATACAATACATCTTGATTTTTATTCCATTATATTTTTCTTCATTTTTTTCAAAAAAAATAGTTCTCTCAGAGATATTGATACATTTTTTTGCTTCCTATATGGATTGAGAAAGTCAAAATATGCGCATCATCCAACAGCTCCTTCTTTAGCTCATGATTTTATGGTATAAATGGAGATGGACCAAATCTTACAGATCCATTTTATATAACATTAAAATTTAATAATTTCCATTTAATTATAGATTCCACTTTCTTCTTAATTCCCACATAATTTTATTGATTAACCTTTATCATCTCTTGAAAGGGTGGTTGAGGAATCATTTCTGAAAGGACGAATTATTTTCTTTCCCTTATGATTTCCATGCCCATCATTCTTATGTATAATGAGATCAGATCCTTTTCAATTCTCATTAGTGACAAAAAATTTGGATCATTTATTCTAAGAGTTTCTTCCACTTTATTGGATATCCTAGGATGTTAGTGGATTAAGAATTCATAGTCCTTGATCAACTCAAACCATCATTGTTTTAAAATATTCATCCCTTTATATGTGAATATATACATCAGTATTTTTTTGTCCATATAAATTTCACATTTCTTCCCAAATAGTTAATTCTTCCTTATTTACAATGTGAAGGTCACTAAATCCAATTCTAGGTCATGTGTTTCATAGTTATATTTGTGAATTTTAAAATTCCAAGATGAATAGGCTATGTATTTTTCATTCTTCATTGATACATAGTTGAATCCCTTCTTCAATTCCGCAGAGAATACCACAAAAAGTTCATAATTGATGGTATTGTGAGTAAAAGTGTAGTGGTAATCCTTATTTTAAACTCCTTGATACTCTCTTCACATTCATCATTCCAATAAAACTTAAAATTTTTGAGTTACATTGGTTTGAGGGTTTTATAATCACATGAAATTTCTCACCAAACAACAATAGTACCAAGAGAATCCATGAAAACTATGGATATCTATCATAGATATTAGACCCTTTCATCCTTAAATTGATTATGTATTTGAAGGGTCCAAATATAACACATTTTTTGTGATGATATTCACCAATAATGAGACTCCCTTTAACCTAAGCTCACTCTTTTGTACTCTACATAAATATTTTCCTTTTGTAACATTTTTATAATAGTGCTCAGATTCCCCTCATGATCCTAATTTATTTGGAACTATATTTGAATATCATCGATAAAGACTACCATATATTTATTGATATAATAAAAAAATACTCTATTAAACATTCCAATGAATATTTTTCGAGCATTATTGAGTCTGGATGGTATTAGTATGAACTCATAGTGCCCTTACCATATATGAAAATTCATCTTGGGGACATCATTTGTCTTCACCATTAATTGATAATTTCTTGAAAAAATATCCACCTTGGAGTTGTATTATGATCCATTTTTCTGATCAAAAAAGTTATCTATCAATGGAATGGGTTATATGTTTTTAATAATGATTTTGTTCAGATCATAATAATCACGGAAAAGGTGCATTGACCCATCCTTCTTCATGATAAAGAGGGCTTGTTCACCCCAAGGTATTGAACTTGGAATTATGAACCCTTTATCCATATTCTGTTATAGTTTTTTCATCATCTCCTCATGTTCCAAAATATTGAATCTGTATGGATTCTTGGATAATGGTAATGTCCCTTCTACAAGATTTATTGAAATTTAAACATCTCTGTTAAGAGGAATACCATGAAATAACTTAGGAAACACATCAGTGTATTACATCACAATAGGCATTCCATAATGGATGATATTTTACTTAGACTCAATAATTTTTACTAGTTTCTATTTCTCATTTGGTAATAATATACATGCTCATGATTTTTGTGCTAAAGGAGATTCATCCTCTTCCTTTCACATGTACACAATAAGGGTGTCAATTCACAATATGGATAGTGATTTCATTCTCTTGGAAATTTATATTGGCTCAATATATGTAAATTTATTATGATTATAAACATTACTTAATATCATGTAAGTTTAGTATAACTATTTATAAACCACATTTTCCACATTTTACTTTTTCAATGAAAGCTCCACATTCATGGTTTTTTGTGGTTTATAAATAGTTATTCTAAATTTATGTGATATTAAGAAATTTTTATAATCATAATAAAAAACTATGTTCTTTATTATTGAATTTATGACTATAATAACTTTTACCACTTCATTTTCGACATCCACATCAGAGTTTTTGATGGAAAAATCTTTCCCTTGCTACCTTGGAGGTTGTTGGTGGTCTCCAAAAACACCTCTCTTATGAAATTGGATTGGAAATTTCAATGGTTCCTTGCAATTGAAATAATGACCAATGCACTGAGGGTTTACCATATAACTACTTTCCTACATCTAATTAGTGTATTTATCCTATCATTAATCGCTAAATAAGTGTCCTTCTTCAGACACCTAAACCATTTCCTTTCCCCGTTAGGTAATTTTCAGGGTGCTTCTTTTTGTACCGTCGACATGTGGAATGTTTAAAATTATTATCAATATTATATTCTTCCATTATGCCACCATAATTAAACTCCATTTTAAACTTCTTATCCTCGTGTACCCTTGATATTCTTCGGTCTCCATTTCAAATTTGCGGGAACATTAGAAAATTTCCTCATGGCTATCAAAGCCTCAAATCAGCACATATTTTTAGAGACTAGTTTTTATCCCACTAAATTAGTGGTCAACCATACATTCTTGGGTAATAATAAAGTTGTAGGCATATAGTTCAATTTTGGTGATGGTTTCCTTGTACAGAATAATATAATTATCATATTTTTTCTTGAAGGAAAGGAAAAAACTTTCCATTTTAATTTTTTGAGTGCGAAGAAAATATTTATCAAAGCCAAATTTCTAGAATTCCATCCACCTCGTCACTTCAATCACATCCTTAGGATTCATATTATTGATCAATGTCTTGCACTAATTAGATTCTCCCTCTATATGATAAAAAACTAATATATCCTTCTCTTTTTTGAAACATTTAAGGATAAAGAATATCATCTCAATGGAGATAATCAATTATTCCAAAAATAAGGGACATAATGACTCATTGATATTTAGATGCCTTTGTCACATAAAAGATTCAATTGAAGCATATTCTCTCTTAGGGTGATTTGTACACTCTTTCTAAACCAAATTTCTATTCATAATATGAGTCATCAAATAGAGTATCATCATAATGTTCATGATTCCTACTCCCATTGGGTTGGAATCACATTGCTGAAAGCATCACATTTCCTAGAGCATTGGTTGTTTAACCAATTACTCTTATTTCCGTATGTTGGCTTAAAAACAATTATGGTGATTATTTTTAAACTATTAAAAACATTAAGTAGTAATGTTATGACATTAAAGATTTAACTTCAAAATTAGATTTATTTCATAACTTATGAATTTCAAGGCTTCAATCAATGTTATCCATTATCTATATCTTAACATATATTCTTATGTGTGTTTTTTCAACTTAATAATTTTTTGTAATGAGCATCTAAATTACTAAAGCATATCACCATGGGAGTGTCAAACCAGGAGTGCATCAAGTGGTATTTTCATTCACCAGTTCTGGGTCAAGTCTTACTCAATATGGTGTTTTCAGTATTTACTGCTATATACATCTGGGATAGAGCCACATACACTTGTATTATCCAGAAAGTGATATATATTTTTATAAATCACATAATCTATACTTACCAAAAATTAGGGATGTTTTCTTATACATCACCTTATACCTAAGTCTTTATCTTTAATTTTTCAATTCTAAAGGAAAAATAATTAATCTTTTACTTTGATACCAACTATGATATCCCATCTCTTTGGTACATAATAATTCATGATTTATTACATAAAAGTACATGTAATACAACCTGAAATATCAAGAAGTATAGTATCTTTGTGAATTAGGTACATTACATATCAATTTAAAATAGGTACATCATCTTTAGTGAACACATTCTTAATATGCTCATACTTAAAACTATACGGGATAAGATGGGGATATACATAATAAAGGGGTTATATATAAAGAACAGTAAGGGAATAAAAATGGAATAACTTGAAAATGTAATATATGTTATAAAATAATCATATAAATTGGACATAAAAGGGTTGATAATCATAAAAATGACCAATAAGAAATGATATAACATGATAAAATAATGACAACATGAGAAATATAGGAACAAAATAAAACATTATATCATAAATATAGGTCTACGATAACTTCCAAGACATCATTATTGCAGAAGTCCCATAAATTAATCTGGTTTACTCCCTATCCCAAAAATATATCTCATGATACTAATCATTACCCAATGCATTGGAGCACTGTATAATAATAGGTGAACCCATCACATTCATTTTATTCTAATTCTTTAGTGTGCCACATAGATCATAGAACATGGATTCATTCAAAATACTATTTAATCCCACGATCAAGGAGTGTGAAATTCATACACAAAATTCACCAATAAATGTAGTATAAGTGTATAAAGGTGAACACTATTTATAGTAAAAGGGTATGGGTAATTAATAAGAATTTGTTTGGAATGGAAAACCATTGTGAAATTTTAGAAGCACAATGATTTCACTTAAAAATTCCTTAAATGGCTTGATGAGAGATAAAGGGTACTCTCTTAATTTTTACATCAAATAGAAAGTAATTTGGATATGGAAAAACATATCCCAACATTTGAAATTGGAAATATAATGAAGAATCATGAATAAAGGAGATAGGGAAAGGATCCACTACTTGAGTTTGTGACTCCAAATGATTGGGATGTGATTCTTGAGATCATGGGGGTTCATTATGGGGAATATAGAGAGGTATGGTCAGAGTAAGTAACAGAACAAATGATTTTTAGTGAAGATAAATGGGATAATTTTCTAGTTTATATAGGAAATCATTGGATAATTCATTAATATTTCCCAAACATAGGTTTTGGACCCTATATAATAAAATAACCAAAACTACAAACCATACCATAAATTTTGACAATGTTTTTTTACCAAAATGAGAGTTTTTTTAATTATTTGTTAGTAAATGGTCTGAAAATAACAAATTAATAACCTTGTTGATGTTAAAGTTATTCATATTCATTAAAAAATGATTTTAAAACCTTAAAATATATTAATGGTTTTGGATGATTTTTAAGGGATTTATAAAATTAATAAAATAACCATAAAATCACATTTTTTAATGTAAAAACATATATTTGGTATTTTTTGACATTTATAGTATTTACTACATCACTCTTATGTCATTAAACACACTATATATTTATATTGTATTTAATTTTTACACAAAAAATTTTATATCTCAAATAATTATAAAAAAATTCCCCATCAGATAATTTCAATGTTCTATTTACAAAAATTATATTCATTTTATCAAAATAATTTAATAAATATTTTAATTTTAAAAATTAAAATAACAGCCAATATTTATTGAAAATGTTGTTTTTTTACAATAATAGTTTACAAACCCTACTAAAAATTAAATTTGACATCATAAAAATTATATGATAATTTTTATTTAATATAGATTATTTAACAATTTTTGTAAAATTATTATTTTTATAAAAACATTAATTCATTAAAATATATTCTTTAATTGAGTTTTAAAATTACCCAAAATTACACTTTCAGCTTTATTGAATCAATACCAGTATCATTTATAAAGAAACCATAATAAGAAGTAAATATAACTAATATTATATTTCAAATAATTTAGATATTAGTATTTCTAGGGTCTTGATAAATATAATTTTAAAACATCAGCAAACTCCCTAAGGGTATGGTGAATAATGGTGTGAATTTTATGGGCTGATTCAACAAACATGGTTTGGGTTCTGATCTTGATGAGCTTGAACTACTCCCATAAATGGTTTCACACATTCTTATGTTGTTCAATCTCATATTGGTCTTAGTCAAGATAAAATATCAGTTATATTATCTCCCTTATAATCTTCAAAAATTGGGTTTAATGGGGTACATTCCTATTGGATGAGGTCATAAATTCACTTTTCTTTGTCAATTGGATTAGTTAAAACACAATATTTATAATAATTATATGATCACTCATAAACAGCTATATTATCAACAATAATGATACTTCATGGTATTTTAAATCCAATCAGATATAATAAAATAAAATAGAGTCATGTGTTTTCAATAACTATATTACATAATATGACATTAAATTAAATAATAAAGAGTATATTATTTATAAAAGTTCACTTTTCTTCACATATTATTTCCTTAAATGGACAATTATTATGATTATAAATTTTTAATGAATCAAATTTATTTTCAATGTGTTTTGATAATATGGATTTTTGAAATGTTTATAAAACCCAATTTTATTGCAACGGTTATGATATGTTGATATAATAATTGATTAATGAGATCATGGCATCCATATGTATGGTTTTCATTATGTTACACATGGTTATGTTATAATCCATAGATAATGGTTGCCTTATACCCAAATATTGGTGGTTGTGTTATAACATAATATTGGTGGTACCTATTTCTCCCCCAATAGCATTGGACAATGTTTTATATCCCATGAAATTGTTATGGGAAACAAGTCTATGTGCATGATCCACTATGAGAAACGAATGATGATGCTTAATATATTAATATATGGTAAACAAGTACTGATGTGTGATCCACAATAATTTTATGGTCTTAGTAGTTGAGCTTGACATATTTAATGGTTTATTTATTTATTATTCTTCCACAATTAAATAACCTAAAAATATTGTTCATGATTGATTTAATATGATTTATCAATATTATGATTCATGTATATAAAATGATAATATTTTATTCCATATATCATGTTTTTGATCCATTATAGATTGGTCATGAACATTATAATATGTAATCATGATCTTATACCCTTATGTTTAACTGTTTCAATTATATTATCATCAATTAATAAATCCCATGATTACCCTTTAGGAGAATATGAGATCACACTTTATTTTTTAACCCTACCCAATAATATAAAGAAAGGTATTATGTATGATATTTCAAATAAGGGTTCTAGTTATGAAGATATTTGTGGGAGATTAAGTAGTTCACATATAAATTTATTGGTTATGTATCCCTGATTCCAAAGGCATTATACCCATATTATTCTCAAAAAGGTCATTATGTTATATAGTAAATATTAATCTATTAATATTTGATATCATTGTACGATAATTTTTATTCATTATAATAAATATAAGGTCTACAAATTGTTGTCATGCAACACACCAACATGGAAACATAATACACAATTCACAAAAAATAATACATTTTAAATCCTCATTTACCAACCAGGATACAATGACACCTAAATATTCACAATTTGGATTTATTCTGGAAGGAATAGTGACATATTATTCTTTAACTAATTCATACCCAAATATACGTTGTAGGTTTTCCATCCTAGTCCTCAACAAATATATGAAGATGTGTGGTATGGACTCTCACAATGTGATTCAAGTTACCAAAATGTGCAAGTTAGAGTCATTAATCCAAGTCCTAGACTCATCTTCTTGCTCAAGGGGTACATACCAACATCTTGTCACTCATTATAGGGCCATAAAAATCCATAGAACTACCTTATCTTCTAATGTTAGAGCAACAATTCATGTCTCATATCACCACACATCCTGTCCAAACCCTCTTACTTAGGAATAGTCACAAATATCTTATCCAAACATCTTACTTAGAATAGAATTTTAATCTAACCCCTTACGTCTCCAAAGGTGGGTCTTATAAGAACAAGTTCACCACACCCTCTTATTCGTAGAGGTACCTAAAAATCTACACCACACTATACAAGGCCCAATATCTAGACTACTGCCCTCTCTCATGGGATAGGGTCTTACAAGCACCAGTGGAGCAATGTCCTCTCTCCCTCTAGGTGGTCCCTTATAATACTTTATCACCTACAAAAAGGCCATACATTTATCAGTGAAAATATAAAATAGTACGTTTGATTATTATAATTTTAACGAACATAGATCAATAATAATTAACACATCTCATCACAAAATCTCATTGTCTCATCCTCAGGGTACTGCTCCCTCGACCCATAGCCCCAAACACCTGATTTTAACATAGGCTTATTGTTTAACATCATAAATTTCTATTGTGAAACTCACACTACATTAAAATACCCTAAAATGTATCTTTATTATCATAAGATATATTCACAAGGGACCTCCATACATCTCTCTACCCTCCAAGGTTCAATTTCCATATTAAGTCTCAACCTGAACTTGGATACCGAAATCCAAACATTAATGGAAAATAAAACCTTATGATTCATCATAGACACAAAAATATATAGGGAATCACAACTATGGAACATATTAAAGAATACACATTTAAAAAATAGGTAATTTCCCAAAAAAATTGAAATGGGAAAAAAATCTAAATCCAGTCCCCTATAATTTTCCCTTATTAATTGACTCAAAAAAATCATTCAAAAATATTTCAAAAGGGGAACACTGAAAATTTTATATATGTTAGTCCCTTGGACTAAACCCTATGAAGTTATTTATAGAGAACCAGAATTCCATTTTAAAATACCATTTTTCTAATAATTTCAAAAAAATAAACTTTTCATTAAAAATTCTATTTGATTTGACACCTTTAAAAAAAATATTTTAATAGGGAACCCCCTTTCTCTTTGAAAAGCACTTGTGTCATCCTGAAATATAGATAGAGGGACACATATATATGTTTGACCATGGTTTTACTATCAAAAAATTCATCTTTATATGTAGTCCATGCTGACTAATATGTTTATGTTATACAATCCTTATATATTGATGAGATTATACAATTCCTGAAATATATAGAAAATAATAATCATAATGTAATATAAATATAATATATCATTTTATAAATTTAATGAATAATTTAAAGGTCTTATACCTTAATTGGTGATCCAAAAATCCATCCTAATATCATACCACACTCCTCCGAGACAAAAATCACTTATCTCATTAATAAACACTATCAATCTAGTAAAGTAAAAAAATTAAAACTAAAATCTCAATCTATCATAATAGGAAAAAACTCACTTATTGACCTAATTAAACATAAAAAATGATCAAAGTGGTTTAGTATAATCCCTCTATGAAAAAATAATTAGGAAAACTAAGAAAAAAAGATAAATTGCTCAAATCGAAAAAAAAATTACCCAAAATCTCATTATACCATAAATAAATATACAGGGTGACATACCTCAAACTAAATGATGAGAGATGACGTAATGACATCCAACTAAGGACCTCCTATAAATCATGTACTTGTAATCCCCATAAATTGTTATGATTTCACTTTCCTCTGGGGAAATATTCTCCATAAACATTAACCACACAAACAAAAATTGGAGGAAAATGAAGAATATGAACTGAGGAATAAAATAAAGGGATATTACCAAAAATTTCCATTATGAAACCATCCTAAACATGCAGTATTAACACGATTACATAAGGTAAATAAGAAGGGGATTTATCATTCCATGTTCTCGTATGACACTCACAATGAAATCTAGAGGGGGGTTATAAATTAAACCCCCCCCTAAAGACCACCTTTTCCCCTCAAGAAACCATCTTACAGTAAGTTTGTAGTGTGACCATAGTCATCATTGACTGGTTTCCCACTAGTATGATGGATTACCTTCTTATAAAGAACACATCATGGACATACCACTTTGTTTTATGGAGGGAAACACGCCGGATAGAAAATTTTGCTAATGACCAACCCCTTTATGGTGTGAACTCTATAACACCTGAATATTTTTTTGAAATATTTCTCTTGAAATAACATTAATTCTTTAATATCATATGGTCCATGCAACCATGATCTTAAACAAACAACATGATGCAATAAGTATAAAATTTTTATTATAACCTAGATATTAAGTTCTCCATAATAATTAATAATAACTTACTTGTTAAATATAATGCTCTAACTCAATGTGATTTTATTTTAATGTGCATAGAAAATAATCACAAAAGTTTTAAGTAAAATCAATTTATATATTTTCTTAACAAATGAGTTTTTCATTTTATAGAAAATGGATTTAAAAAAATTAATTCAATTTTTGAATTCATCATCTCAAAATTGTCTTAAAATTAAGTCTTTATAAAAACATTAAATTTTTTATGAAATAGTGAAAATAATAATTTTTATTTAAAAGATTATTTTCTTAAATTTCTATACAAGGTCCAATTATTCTTTGGATTTGATATAATTTTTTATTGGATCATTTTTATTTAAAATTATCCAATTTTTTCTTTTGAAATTTAATTTATACACGAATGTATTATAAAAAAAATTTATTTTTTCAAAGATCATTTTTCTATAAAAAAGTTTCTATAGAAATATATCAGATTTAAATTAAATTAAATTATGACAATTTTGTGTTTTTAATTTTAAATAATGGATTTAAAATTTTGAC
Source organism: Viscum album (assembly GCA_963277665.1). Classification (NCBI taxonomy): domain Eukaryota; kingdom Viridiplantae; phylum Streptophyta; class Magnoliopsida; order Santalales; family Viscaceae; genus Viscum; species Viscum album. Next base: position 388,371,150 of record OY728137.1, read on the forward strand.
TCAGAAGGTACAAATTTATTAATTAGTCCCTTTTTATTTTTTGGATCATATTAATTGTAACAATATTAAATTTTGTTACCACGAGAAAGGTTAAATTAAGTGATTTTGGATAAAAATAAAACAATAAAAACTGTAAAATAACAATATAAAATAAAAAAAATAGATGAATCAAATTCTACCCTTAACACTTAAGGATCTAAATCAATACATTCAATGGATTGTTGTCAATTAAAATAACTTATATAATATTTAAATCAATGAAAGAAGCAAAATATCATTGTCTTCATCTTTAATATATCTTATGTGTCCACATGTGGAAAATAAATGTTTTGATTGAATATAAATTTTAATTTTTAACTAGATAAATATAATTTCATGATGTAAATATATTTTAGACGTTTTTATCCACTTGGATGAATTTATAGTATTTATAATATTTTATTTAATAACAATTAAAAGATATTATAATTATGTTTTAAAAAATATATCATTTTTAATATAGAAATATATAATATATATATTCGACTATAAATAGTACTATGAAAGATAATGTATATATTCATCAAAGTAATTTATTTGTAATTTTTAGTGAATAATCAAATATATAAAATAATTACACAGTAGTAATGTAGTAATTATTTTTTAATGAAAATATTAAATAAATATTATTAAAAATATAATAATTAAATATAATTTGAGTTAATTATTGTAGAAAAAAATTATAGATGACCTTGTCCTTTTTTATATATAATAAAATATTTTTTATAAGATAACATTTTAACTTCATATTTTGAAAAATATATGAAATAAATAGTTTCAAAATTGACACTATTGATTTTATCAAAATAATGTTTTACTATATTCTTTAAAAATTATAAAAAATCTTCAAAAATACCAATTAATTATAATATGGTCAAAAATGTTCTAAATAATTCCTTTATGGCCTAATTTATACAACATGAGTCAAAATCACAACCTTTTAATAATTCAAAATTTGTTACCTTAGTTAAAAATAAAATTGGATAAGTAAGGGTTAATTAAAATGATAAGGTTTTAAACAATACCAAAACATGGAAAACATATATTTTATGATGATATTAAAACATTATATCCTCTTATATTTGAATAAAAAATTTTTTATTTATTTGTATTTTTATTGAATTTATTATGAATTTATATTTTTATAAATTCCAAAATGGCATCTCACCTCATTTATAAAAGGCACCTCCTCCCTCACTTCTTCACATCACATTGAACCTTAAAAATTGATCATACCCTTACCTTTTCCCTTATAAACTTTACTAGTAACCTTATAGAGTTTTTTTTCTTCTCCAAAGGCCAACTCTAGTGTCCCTAATAGGATATCTGGAGAAAGATTTCTGAAGAAGATGTAATCTCCTTTACTGATTCTTTCAAAATTATTTCTTCTTATACTTCCTCCTCATGTGTTGATTCCATTATAAAGTAATAATTCTTGTATAAGATATATTTTATATGCTTTTATTATTATGTAACAACCATATTCCACTTTTTATTCATTCTAATAAAAAAGTACCATGTGAGCGTATGCATGGCTCACCGTCTCCACATCATGGTGTAATCTGTTTTTTAATCACCACTTTATTTGATTGGGTATACTGATGGAAATATTATGTATATATATAATTATTATAACATGATAATTATTCTATAAAAAATATATAACATCATTTTTCTTACCTTTTTACTATTAATGGAATTATACAATCACTCGTCCGTATGTACGGTCTACCGTCTCCACGATGCGATGAGATTTATTTTTCACAATCACCATTCAAGAATAATTATATAAATATATAAAGTTAATAATTATAATATATATATATTACCTTATTATTATTATAGAAATTTTGTAACTATATTATATGAACAATAATATGGACTTATACTACAAAACATGCATAAGAAATAGAAGCAGTTATCACCTGAAAGAAGAGTAATAATAAAATATTATTAACAAAGAGGTGATAATATGATCATATATTTTATAATAAATATGAATATGGTTATTGAATAAGTTAATAAAATTAATTAATCCATTATACATGATTTTTATATGCATTTGAATAAAATCAAATATAAGGTAAGGTTTAATTTTACAATCTCATTATTAATTTAGATTTTTTTATATGTATGTAATTACTGGGCAAATTTTATCATCAATGAACAAGTTTCTTAAAATATTTTTCTAGATTATTTTTAATATTCGACTTTAATTTTTTGAATTAATTTTTACACATTTTCAAATTTTTACTAAATATTATAAAACAAATATTTTTTTCATATTTCTAATGAGATACTTTGTGATTTTCATATGAAAGTGCAAGGAGAATGTTTTATTTTAATTTATACATCATGAATGTATTTTTAAACTTTTATGTAAACATGATTCCTTAAATATTACATTAAAATATTAAAGGGTTATTTTTTAATAAACAAATTTTTTAAAATTGAGTATCCTTATAGTAAAGAAAATGTCTTCAAAACTGAAAGGATATTTTCCTTAAGAGTTATTTTCATGTTGCCTGAAAATATTATTCCATATCTACGAAAACATTATTCAATGTTACTTTTACTTGAATAGGGATATTATTTCAAAGCTATTATCCCTATTATTCCAATTTTTTGTTTGTTTCAATTATGTAATGATATTCATGAAACACATTTATTTTCCATGGGTTATGTTATGATTGAATGTTGTTTATAAACCCATATATTTCCATGTCTTCTGATATGATGAATTGATTTATGTTATTTTGGACGACATATGTATGGTTTTCAATATGTGAAATGTGGGACCTATATATCCCTCCAATTAATTGGGTATGGATTTTCTCTCATAAGATAGATATTAATGGAATGGGAAATAATCTTGGTTTAGTAATACATCACTATAAGTGGATGAAAACCCGGTTCATTAACACAATATTAGAATTATTAGTGAACTAGATTCAATAAACACCATTATCCACTATGATTGTCTTGTGAATGATCCTTGACTAATATGGAAATGATTTTAGATGCTTATGTATATGCCAAAATTTTATGTCTTATGGTATGATCTCATGAAATATTTTCTCTATGAGATTCTATGATTTTTCCCATAAACATCATGATATTGGATATGTATCATATCATTTTATAATGATATTATTTTTTTATTATGTCCCATTATTATGGTATGATTTATATCTACCTTGCTACTCTTAATGAGAACCAAAGATCACACGTTCTTATGTTTCTCTTCCACAGGATATGTGGAAGGATATTACGTAAGATTTATCAAAAAGGGAATTTTGATATAATGGAATTAGATGAAGAATATATAGATGTTTTATTAACCAGTTTTTTATGTTTCCTATTTTCGAAAGTCACAAAACATATTTTATCCTGGAATTATTTTTATGTTATCTAATGAATATTATTCTATTTAGATGTAATATATGTATATATATATGAAAATTATGGGTCATTATAGTTGATATCAAATCTTTTTTAGTTAAAAATTAACTACAAGGGTGATAAAACATGAGTAATGACCCTAAGGATATGTTTAGGAGTAGTTTTTTATCCAAGAGTTATATTAATGGTAATAAATAACCTAGGATAAAACCTATGTTATACTGAATTGAAATTTTACAAGAAATTTACCTTTATTATTTGATTTTCCCATTATGATTATTCTTTCTAACACTATGCTTCTTGGTTCTAGTCAATGGTTGTTACCTAGAAGAATAATGATAAAGTTGAATGTGATAGTTACTAAAATTATTGTAATCTAGTGAAATTGAATATTATGAGAAAAGGAATGAAAAATATTTTTCTCTACTCACAAAAAATTCTAAATCCATGAATCATGTAGGAATTCCAAACAAAAATATGAGGGATCAACACTCTATTGAGTTCTTCAGAACATAGCATCCATCTTCATTCAGTGGGTCTTCTTATACACTAGTAGCTGAATAATGGATCACCTAAACTAATAATATATTTTTATTTCTCCAATGTTCAGATCATGATAATTTCATCTTGGAATCTTTACATTTTGAAGGTGAAGTAGATCAATGGTAAAATCTTATCAATAATATGACACAACATAGTGAAATTGACTCTATCGAATGGGATGAGTTCAAGAACATATTTTTTGAATAATTAAACTCATCATATTATTTATATGAATATATATAAGTAAATTATTGAGTTTAATAAAAAAGATTATGGATCCATTGGTACCTATAAAGAATATTTTACATGACTAGCAAGGTACACTTCTGGAATTATGATTCAACCAGAGATTATGAATTCCCAATTGTTCTGTGGATTAAAATATTGTCTTCAAAGGTCATTAGGAATAAGGGACTTCAGTAGATATGAGTAAATAGTTCTATGTTATCTCATGGTTGAGATGGATTGGAGTCACCGATTAATATTATGGGTTTGATAAAAAGATAAAAAATTAATTAAAGGGAAAATATGTAAAACCATAGTGAAAATAAGATGATATTTCCTTTATTATAAATGGTGGAAAGAAACATTAATTAAACTATGTTAATGGGATATTAAATTTTTTATTTGTGGGGAAGAATTTCATTAAGAAATTTACTATTAATGTGATGGGAAAAAGGTAACTACTGATTCAAGTAGAGAAAAGAATACAAAAAAAATCACCTCCCACACTTCAATACTACAATTACAATGAAACTATTATTATTCTAACCAATTACCTAATCCAAGGGTCATTAATAATGATTTAAATCAGCAATATATTTAGGCTAATGAAAAGGTAAAATCACATGTGATCACTATTGGTGATATAGAGTGTGATAATGAAGTTGTTAATGGTGAACTTATAATATACTCTAAAGTAAAAAATGATTTATTTGATTCTGGATCCACCTATACTTTTATTTGAAAATAATTTTCTAATGGTGTCTATATTTTATATCTAAAATTAGGTATTTATTTAGATATAAGAAATTCTAATGGAACAGTAGTTTAATCATAAGTTTATAATTATTATCTTGTTGAAATTTGTTGGAAAGTACTTCCCTCAATTCTTGTGATCCTTCCTCTAGTTTAATTATATGTGATTATTGGCATGTATTGGATTTCTCTATAGGGATATCATATATATTTCCAAATCAAGGAAGTCGCATTTCATATTTTAAATGAATCTATTATTATATATTTATGAAAGGACAAATATGAACTTCCATTAGAAATTAATTCTGTCCTATGGGTCTTAATTACTATGAAAGAAGGTTTTTTATACCAAATGGATGGGGTGAAACCCACCGATAAGTATAAACCTAATGTAATGTATTTTTTTGGTTTTTTAGAATAATTTAAAAGTCTTCCACCTAATTGTGAAGTTGAGCTTGCAATAGAAATCAAACTGTGTGCACTTCCTATATCAAAAAAACCATATAGAAAGGCCCCAACTGAGTTATGGGAATTGAAAAAACAACTCCAAGAGAATATTTATAAGGGCTTCATATGAACTAGTGTGTCATCATGGGGGGAACCAATTATTTTTGTTAAGAATAACGACAGATCAATGATACTATATATAGAATATAAAAAACATAATAAGATCACTATAATAAATAAATCTCCTCTTCCCTGTATTGATGACTTATTTATCAACTATGGAGAGCTCTTTATTTTCGATGATTGATCTCCATTATGAATATCATTAATTAAGGATCAATATGGAGAATTTACCTAATATGACATTCCATAAAAGGTATGTACACGGTGAGTTTATAGTGATGCCTTTGGTTCTTATTAAATTCCCTTTATATCTTCATAGATTTAATGGATAGAGTTTTTAGATACTAGCTTTATTAGTTTTTTGTTGTCTTTATAGAATATATTATTATATATTTTATGTGTAATAAAGAACATGAATATCACTATAGAATTGTGCTAAAGACCCTAATAATGGATAATATTTAATCTAAATTTATCAAGTGTGAATTTTGGCAACATAAAATTTCATTTTTGGGTATCATAATCTCAAGAGAGGGGATATTTTTATATCTAGAAAACATGGAAGTTATTGATCATTGTCCAAGATCAATAATGATAACTGAAATATTATTTTTTTTCTTGTTTTAATATGATTTTTTTGACTTTTCTTGAAATATTTCTTGTGATTATCTAATCCACTCACCAAGTTGAATCGTAAACCATTTATGTTCATTTGGATAGAAGAATGTGAAGAATATTTCAAGGACTTGAAAAGAATGTTAGTTGGTGCACCCATGATTACACTACCCTATAATGGATAAAGGGTTATGATCTATAGTGATGCATTTAATAGGGGGATTGTATGTGTTCCCATGAAAAATGAAAGAGTGAGAGTGTATGCCCAATGGAAATTGAAAATCCATGATAAACATTACTATACTCATGATTTGGAATTAGATGTAGTAATCTTTGAATAAAAGATATGGAGGAATTATCATTATGTAGAAAGGTGTGATTTATATTCTGATCGTAAAATTTTAATGTATATCTTCACTCAAAACAATATGAATTTTCTTTAAAGTATGTGGTTGGATTTTATTAGTGATTTAGATTACACAATATATTATCACCCTGGGAAAATGAATAAAGAGAAAGATGCTTTGAGTAAAAATAACCTTGTTAGCCAATCTATAATGAAGACCAAAAAAATCCAATATTTATGGATATTTAAAGGATATATTTGGAAATAATGTAGGTAGAGTATAAATATTAACCTTATCATAAACGTTTTCTACCATGTTTATAAGTGAAGATTAAGGATGTGAAAAAGAAGATATAAAGCTACAGAATATGGGGATTATTTTTCTTGATTTTAACATTGATTGTGAAGGAATAATAATTTTTAGGAATAATGTAAGTATTACTCCCATTACAAAATTGAAGATGAAGCTATTGGATGAGCCTCATAGTTCATTATTCTCTATTTATCATAGAAGTAAAAAAAAGATGTATAGAGACTTCGAATTGTATTTTTAGTGGGATGGAATGAAGAAAGAAATTTCATAATTTGTTTATTTGTGCTTGGGTTTTTATCAAGTTATGGTTGAGAGACAAAAGTATAAGGGAATGTTACAGCCATTACCTATACAAAAATGAAAATTATAAAAACTCATCATTGACTTTATCATCATACTTCCAAAATTTTATAAAGTACCTAATGCTATATGGGTTATAGTTGACCACCTTATAAAGTTGGAACACTTCACTAATGTTAGAGAATATTTCTCTCTTGATCAAATTTTCAAGATATATATGTAAAGTATGTGGTAAGATTTCATGGAGTAAAAATTTTTATTATATTTGACTAGGATATGAGGTTTATCTCAAAGTTATGGAAATGTAATGAGTTGTCTCTAGATATAGAGTTATGTTTTAGTGCTTCTTATCATTCTCATACAACTGTTCAGTCTAAGAGGAAAATTAAAACTCTAGAAGACATGTTGGGAGAGTTCTCTCTGGATTTAAATGGTGGTTGGGACCAACACCTACCCCATCTAGAATTTTCATATATTAATTGGTTTCAATCTAGTATTCATATGGATCCCTGTAATTCCCTTTATGGTAAGAAGTGTAGGACTCCAACATGCTAGAATGAAGTTTGGGAAATAAATATTTTGGGACCAGATCTTGTTGAGGAAGTTACATAGAAGGTAAGGATTGTTCAACAACATATAAGAGTATCTCAGAGTCAAAATAAAATTATACTGATAATCATAGAAAACATCAAGAGTATAAAGTGGGGTATAGAGTATTTCTAGGAATATCACCCTAGAAGAGATTGATGAGATTTGGAATGATGGAATATCTAATCTCATGGTATATCGGTCCTTTTCAAATTATGGATCGTGTTTGGATGGTAGTTTATGAATTAGAAATTCCACAAAATCTTTCACAAGTTCATGATGTGTTCTATGTTTTTCTCATAAGAAAGTACAAACTTGATCCTTTACATGTACTAAACACAAAATTTGTACCTCTATAGTAAGATCATTATTATGAAGAACTATCGATAGAGATTTTGCATTGTAGTGAGAAAGATCCACAAAACCATCCAATTGCTTCGTTAAATTTTTATAGAGGAACCACCAATTTTAGGAAACTACATTGGAACATGGGGATGTGATGAGTCTGAGTTATCCTCATCTGTTTATATCTAAGTGATGAATTTTGGGGGTAAAATTTATTTTAATGTAGGAATAAAGTAACACCGGAATATTTTTATGACATATTTCTATTTAAATAATTTTAATTTTTCAATATCATATGTTTCACACAACTGTGAGTTCAAACAAACCGTGAGATGCTATTATTAAAAAATAACATTTATAACCTAGCCGTTAAATTGATAGGAATAAATAAGAATATCTAACAAGTGAAATATAATTATCCAACTCAATATGAATTTATTTGTAAGTGCTTAGAAAATAATAACATAATTTTCAATGAAATCGCATTATAATTCCCCTTTAAAAATAGGTTTTCCCGTTTTTTGAAAATGAAATTGATATAAATAATTAAATTGTTGAATTTTTCATGTTAAAATTTTCATAAAAATATTTCTTTATGGAAACATTTATTTTTTAATGAATAGTAAAAATACTTATTTTTTTTGAAAACTATATTTTTATAGTCTTTACAGGGTAAAATTGTGTTTTGGACTAGATTTAAATTTCAGTTAATACATATTGATTTAAAATAAACCTATTAAGTTTTTTAAAATTAATTTATACATGAAATTATTATAAAAATATTTCATGTTTTAAAATAGAATTTTTCTTAAAAAAATATTTTTGTGGAAATTTTCAAGATTTATAATAAATTAAATTCTTCAAATTCTATGTTTCTAATTTATAATAATGTATTTAAAATTTGGATTCTGAAGGTCCAAATTTATTAAGTACATGCCATTTATTTTTTGGCCAATTTTAATAGTAATGATGTTAAATTTGTTTACAATGGTAAAGGGTAACATAGGTAATTTTGGTTTAAAATAAAATTATAAAGACTATAAAATGACCCTAAAATAGAAAAATTTTATTTGAATATTTAAATTCAACCCTTAACATATAAGGATGGAAATTAGGTCATTTATGGACACTTTACCCTAAAATGACTTATATATTATTAATGTGAAAGAAAGACACAAAATGTAATTTTTTTGCCCTTAATATCTCTTATGTGTCCCCATGAGAAAATGGAAGGTTTTTTAATAAATAAAAATGTAAATTTCTTATCTTAATAAATATATTTTCATGATATAAATTTTTTTTGCTGTTTTTAGTGACATGGATAAAATTATAATATTTATAATATTTATTTAATAAAATATTAAAGGTGTCTCACTTTGGTTTTAAATAATATATCATTTTCAATATAGGGGTACACAATATATATAATAAAATATAAATATTATTCTAAAATATAAAATATATATATTCATAATATTAATTTATTTTTAAATTTTATTGAATGAAAAATTATATCAAATAATTACATGACACTAATGTATTATTTAGTTTATTAATGGAAATTTCAAAGAAACATTTTGAAAAATATTAAAATAAATATAATATTAGATAATAAATTTAGAAAAAGAATTTTTTAAATAAATTTGACCATTTAGGTATTTAATAAAATATATGTTTCTAACTTAACTTGTTATATTGATAATTTTAAATATCTAAAAATTAATGTTTTAAAATTAACACAATTGTTATTTTATCAAAATAATGATTTATTAAATAATTTAAAATTAATAAAACATCTTCAAAAGTAACAAATAATTATAATCTGGACTAAAATGTTCATAATATTAAATTTATAGTATATGTTACATCACATTAGTTTAATTTAGATCCTTTTAATGTTGAAGAAGTTGTTAGCTTTATTTAAATTACAATTTGTTCAGTAATCATTAATCAAAATGATAGGGCCTAAAAAATTCCAAAACATGTCAAAAATATAATTTTTTATGATATTAGAGTATTGTATCATATTATTTTAGATTTCATGTCCTTATAGAGGTATTTTTATTGAGTTTTTATTTATTTTAAATATTTTCAGAAATTTTAAAAGTATCCCTAACAACAATTATAAAAAGGAACCTCCTACCTAGCTTATTTACATAACATTGAGCATTAAATATCTGCAATACCCTTACAATTTCCTTTATAAAAATCACTAGTAACATTTTATATTTTCTTTTATTTTAAAAAAAACCACACTAGTTTCCATAAGAGGGGATCTAGATGGAGCTTGTTGAATAAGAGGTAATCTTATATACCGAATCATTCAAAATTATTTCTTCTTATACTTACTCTTCATTAGTTGTTTTAATTATAATGAAATTACTAAACTATCAAAGTGTTATTATATGTTATTATGGTTAGGGAACAACCATATTCCATCTTTTATCCATCCTACAAAAAATTAAAGTAACATGTGTGCGTAAATATAACTTACCGTCTCCATACAGTGGTGAAATCTCTTTTTCAAAACCTCTTTATTTGGATGATTATGATAATGGAAATAATATATATATATATTTAGATATATATATTATAGCATGATATTAATTTTTTAAATAAATATACTATCTACTTCTATAATGTTTTGATATTAAGGGGATGATGTCATCGCTCGTGCGTATATACGAACTACTGTCTCCACGACGCGGTGTGATTCATTTTCCATATTCACCATTCGATAATGATTATATAAATGTATATGATTACTAAATATGGAATATATATTAGATTAATATCACTCATAAAATTATATAATGATATTATATGAAGAATAATTGGGACTTATACGACAAAATATGCATAATAAAAGGAAGTAGTTAACACCCAAAAGAAAAGTAATAATGAAATATTATAAATAAATGTGTTATAATATGATCATATCTAATATAATAAATTTTATTATGGCCGTGTTATAAGTTAATAACATTATTTAATCTATTATAATGGATTTTCTGACATGTTCTTTGGAAATCAAACATAATTTAAGGGTTAATTTCACAATCTCATTATTTTCCAGGATTGTTTATCCCTAAGTATTTACTAGGGAACATTTATTATCCGTGTCTATATTTTTTAAAATTAATTCCATAATATTTTCACTATTACTCATAAAAATTAAATTCATTTCAAATCATCTATGAATTTTATTAAATGGTATGAATGGAATATTTTTTCCAAACTATTAACGAGGTACATTGTATCTTTTCTAGAAAAATTAGGAGGAAATTGTTTCATTTTATCTTATATATTATGAAAGTATTTTTTGGATTTTTTTTCACACATTAATACATTGAATAATAATTTAAACGATTAAAATAATGTTTTTATAAAAAATCTTTTAATATTACGTTGAAATTTAAAAAATGAAAACATTTTTAAAAGTGAAAAGTTATTTTCCTCAAAAGTACTTTTAAAGTGTACTATAAAAATTATTTTTCTTCTGTGGTTAAATTATTTGAGTATACGTATAACTTAATGAGGATATCATTTCAAGGATATTGTCACTGGTATTCTTATTATTGGATTACATTTTATGATATAATGATATTTATGATCTTTGATATGTAGGATATAATTTTCAAATATTTTTCTTACATTTTTATGCCCTGTGATTATTATTTGACTAATGTCTACCTTGTTTACCTTTATTGAGAATCTATGCTCACACTTTCTTATGTTTCTTTTCCCCAATATATGATTAATATTATTAATTAATACGTGTCAAAAATGGTTTCTAGTTATGAAGGAATAATTGGGAGATGATATAGATGTTTTATGAACTAGTTGATAATTTCTCCCGGTTTCTAAATACACTAAAATTATACCATCCTTGTGTGGTGTTTTAAGTTATGTGATGAATATTATTCTATTTGGAAGTAATATCTATGCATAAAAAAGTATGGATTGTTATAACTAACCCTCTCTTATAGTACATTTCCACATGTTCTCTATCAGGAATATAACTTGTGATCTCTTTTTATGAAACACATTATAATATCTCTATGGAACAATGATCTATGGGAAATGATGTGACATATGCCTACAACCCAAAAAAATAAAAGTTATTAGAGAACTTAGAACCTACTACAAATCCCACCTAAGATCCCACAACCCCACTGGATTCACAAACCATGACAAGACCTTAAGATATTGAATCACTAAAACTTCAGATCCATGTCATACTTCATGAATGTTCCCCTAATATGGGCCGAAAATTAACATTTTCTCAAAAAAATTGATCCCAACATTTTTTTCATTACAATTACCATGAATGTTAATTATGACATCAAATATCTACTAGAGTCATAATCACATAACAAACTTATTCAAAAAAAATAATAACAAGAAAATTGAATATTAATGGATGAGAACCACACTCAAATACAACTTTTTATAATAAAAAAATTATTTACCCTTAAATTATATGAAAATATAGAGATAAAATATTGTGAGAGTATTTTTTAAAAGAAGAGTACAGGATATAACATATAAAATAACTCAAATGATGAATCGTAAAAAATAGTGGGAAAACAAAAGAATAATTAAATTAAAATTTGGTACATCCAATATCATAGTATTATAAGGTTAAAATCCTCAAAATATTATCTTTTTTGTAATAGTGACACAACCTTAGAAAATATATTTTGAATAGTACCTAAATAGGGGATAATGTTGATGGAGACGATTATCAAAACTTCTTGGGGTAGATCCACTTTTATGGGCTACCTCATCTCCTTCCTGATCTCCTTCACAAGGTTTTTTCTGGGGAAATTGGTCACCCATGAATCATCCCATACATACCCCAATTCAAAAAAGGTGTGGGATTAATCCATCCATGAATAAAAATAATGGGTTATACGACATCCTTAAATGAAAAATAACCATCTAAAAGTAAACAACCATTATGTTACTCTATTTTTTTACCCAAATCAAGTATGAGACATCGTCATAAAATATATTCTAACCCTTAGCATAGAATGATAACGCTACACCAGACACATTTATATGACACCTTCTGACACCATATAACTTTTTAAAATATCTGATTATTCCACTATGATTAAATTTTACAATTTCTCTGGTTGAACTTTGTCTAAAACACACATGAGCTACCTTTAATAATATAATGTCACCATAGAGAACCTGTCTCTCTCCAACCCTCTCAATTTCTACCATGGATAACCTCATCTTACCATGAAAGGTTAAACCACTTGAATCGCTCTTTTCATCAATCATGTTATAAAAATGATCCTCATCACCTATTCTCAATTGATGTGTGATTTATTACTTTTTAATTTTTCATTTTAAAGATTAGAGGATAAAGAAATTTTTATAGATGGAATCTATTGATAAACACCCAATTTCATAAAAAAAATTATTATTAAATATTTCCAATATAGTGAATTCATTTTTTACTACTTTGTATAATGAATGAATGGTATTACTAAATATAATATTTAATATTTTTTTTAATATATATTCTAAGAACATCAAATCTCATTTAATTAAATATATCTATGAATTAGCAATAATGACATAAAAAATTTGAATGATTTATAAAAAATAAAATATTAGAAGAATTCAAAAAAATATTATAAATCCATTAATATAATTTCATTAGACTACACGAGGAATAAATTTAGAGTTGTACTCCCCATACAATTGAATTCATATCCTTTAAAATGGACATATTCATGAAATAGAATCAAAAAATATATTTTAACACCATAAAATGGAATAATATTCCTTTATTATATTTCTATAGAAAAAATCTCAATCATAGTTTTAGTTTCAGATAATTAATTATAAATTAATTTCTCTATAATAAAAATTTTAATTAAATTAATCAATTAATTTATAACTATAAAATATTCCTTTGAATCATACCAAAAATTTATAATATATATATTATAGTGACCCATACTTTTCAAAAATAGATATTTATTCTTTTTAGATGAATATTCATTACATAACATAACTATCCATGCCATAATAATATAGGTCTAGTCCCTCTAGAGATATTGATACATAAAAAATTGTTGTGTAAGTGAAATATGGAATCTGTCACTATGATCTTCAAAACTAAAACCCTTATAAAACATATCATACACAATACATATCATCATAACCTGGGGGAAAGGAAACATATGAAAGGGTGAGATCAAATTCTCAGTGAGGGTAAATAAGGGAGAAATATGATATCAATGAGACATAACATGATCATAATGGTATGAGAACCTGATCTGAACATTTAAAAACCACGACCTTCGTATCAAAGACCAAAATCATGAGTCTTGGAATAAATCATGGTATTTATAAAGAAATTAATAATTAAGGAATCAATTAATATAAGATTAAAGACCATAAAATTTGAATAAATCATCATTTTGTGGAATACATATACTAATTTATTTTTGAACATGTATAATTAGAAACAGGTTCATTCATTATGTTAAGACCCTAAAATAACTTAGTCATATAAAGTTAGGGACATGAAAATAGGTCCACGCATAATCTTATATGCATTAAATCCATGTCCTAAAATAAAATTATGGATATGAAAACTAGTTCCATGTATAATATTATGGACATGAAGTCTATGCCCATATATAAAAGAGTAAACAGGAAATACAGTTCATGAATTATGTATTTACCATAAGAGATATCCCAATTTATCCAATGCATTAGCAGGCTTTAACATACCTAACAATTTAATAATATTATTTCATTCTTATAAATGCCACAATATCATAAATTATACTATAGCTTATGGTAAAAAAATGGGTTCAATAAACTTCTCATCACCAAAATCATAAACCACTTAGGGAAAGAATAAGGATGGTATCATTACATAATATCCACCACAAATAATAAGTAACATCAATTTCGGTAATCTTTGATGATAAATTAATTTAATGGGTCCCTGGAAAATTTCTTAATGAAAATATCCTTCTAATTTTAAATAACCTTTTAAAAAATAATTTCCAAAATATTGAAGAGAAAAATTTCCTTTAAAATAAACTAGGAAAATTATATATATCTAAAAACATATAACCCTATAGATAACTCAATTTACATTACATATTAATATTTAAAATCATTCATTTTATTTTTCAATTAATTCAATAAATAAATTTTCAGCATTGCACAAAAATTTTATATAATAATTTATTAAATAAAAAATATTAATTAATTTCCACCATGAAGACAATTTAATTATTTTAAAAATAGTTATTTTTATTCATTCATAAATATATTTTTTTCATTATGTTAACACATAAGAGATGTTTTAAACTAACTAGGTGACATCTTATAACATTTATTTCAAACAATAGTTTTTATAAATTTTTCATAGAAAAGTGTCCATTTAAAAAATATCTAGAGAAAGTTGATAATGGTCGAATTCCCTTTATCCAATAAACATTATGATGAAAATTTATGGCCATGTTATTTAATTTTACCTAGTATGACTTGATTTTCAAGTTACCAAGGTGATAGATTTTATGAATGTTACTGTTTATATTGACTAAAATTGAGAGGGGAAAATTTTACAAATTAGAACCACATTTCTTAAAATATGGAATCATTTAGGTAAAATCCCTCAATCTATCATTGAATTATTTATTGGTTGATTTTTTTTAGCTGATAAAGCGGGAGTCCATGCTATATTGTTAAGTTATAGATATATTATTGACATGATATGTTGATGACTATCCATGAAAAAATAATGGGATTTCCTAGAAGTGGTGTATAAAATTACATATAAAAGGATATATTGTTACCTAGTGTTTGCCATATTTGTGTGGTCGAAAATTTAGACGATGGTTGTAATCAAGACAGTTGGATTTTCTTGATTTCATTATATAAATATGGTAAAAGAATGAGTTTCCCAAAATTTGGGTTTCATGAAGGGAATTTCATGAAGGTGTGGATCATTATGAATGAACATAGAGAATATGAAAACTATTGATAGAAATATTTATAATCATGAGAAGATTCACATAGTGTAAATTCATATGTTGTAACACAAAAAGAGGGAGCTTCACACACACACAAAATTGGGGGAGATTCATGATATAGTGATGACATGGATAAAATATTTTCCAATAGGATTAAATGCCTATAAATTTTCCTTTAACATCCTCACAAATATTGATCAATACATAGAAAAGGTTCTACAGCTCTAGATTTTTAAAGATGATTCATGAAGGTTGTTCTTGTGAAAAAAAATTTAAAGAAAGGATGATATATAAGGATGTAAAATCTGGTCGAAAGTTTTAAGCATCACCAAAGTATTGATGTTCTTGAATTATATAAATAAAAAATAAGAATTTGGGATTTCATGAAGGATATATATGATTCATGAATGTTGGTTGTTTCATTGAGCTTTTAAAATAAAAATTACTTCACAAAGTCTATTTGAATTTCATGAAAGAGTTATGTTCATGGAGGTATTGAGAAGCATGAAATATTTCAAAAAGTTCTTCTTTTTAATTTGTTGTAAAGTGGTATTAATCATTTGAATGAATGTGGGACTTCAACAAATAATCGATCTAGAGATGAGTATGTATTCATTATTGGTAATGGATGAACCTATATTTCTATAAACTATGTGTGGATCCTTTCCAGAATAGTGAGAAAAGGAAGAGGAATAAGGTTATCCATTCCACCAATAGTGATCCATCCAAAAAGCTATTTTTTGAGTGACCCTTGGGAATAATTGATCTATCCCTAATCATTGTAAAGGTAGTGATAGTTGGTATATAAGTGATATAGCCTGAAATTTATTTGGCATTAATTCTTAGTGTATTATGTATATTTGAAAATTTTCATTGTATACTTCATAGATGTGTCCCAGAGAGGATAAACAGATAAAATTGATGTGTCTCATGCATTCATTCATTTATTTTGATTAATTTCTAATGGAAATGGAGATAAGTGTGTTTTTTTTATTATATAAATTGGTATTAGAGACAATGTTTATGATCTGTGTTACTCTCTAAGTGGATTCAGTATAGTCATTCAATCATAAAGTAATTCTGTTCTTTGATGAAAACAATTTTCAATTATGGAAAAATATGAAGCATTATATCATTCGGTCATTAGGTGTGTATATGTTTACAGATTCAATGCATTGTATTTTAGACAATACGGAAACTAAATTTTAATAAAAATATTAATATACAAAACTAGATTCTATAACCAAAAAATGAAGGCTTTAGGGGGATCCATATCCAATGAAGTCTATACTAATGTGATTTCGTGGAAAACAATACATGCTATGTGGGAAAATTTCCTAAAATTTTATGAGGGTGACTCAAAAGTCACAGAAAGAAAATTTGTAGGTTCTATAGATCCAATATAAATATCTGTGAATTCACCCTATTGAGTCTATAGATTTATTCTTTAACTAGAAGAATGTTACAATGTAATACATTCATGGTCTTAGAGAAATTGTTGAAAAAATAAATATTGTTAATGTCATATTGAAAAAACATCCACCGCTGTTCAATCTGAATTTTTCTATTCTACATGATAAATATCAAAAATTATTGACATTTCACATCTTGCATATTATTCTAGTTGAATATGTGATGAGAAATGATGATAATGACTAGGTGGAAAAAAAGTCCAAATAGGGGTAATTCAAGGCCATGAAGAAGCTCGCCATTGAATATGTACAGGAAGAAGAAGAGAAACATGAGGTGATGACATTATTTTCCTCAAATATGTTAGGAGTAAGATGAAAGTTGAAAGGAAAACATCCACTTGCATGCTTTTTATGTCGAAAGTTTAGACATCTTATATCAGGGAACCCAAAGAATTTCCAAGAAGATGATGGGGATGAAGTCTAAATTCCAATGAATAAGTGGTCACCCTCTATGAAAGGTAAGAAAAAATTCAAGAGAAATATTATCAAGAAGAAGATTCTTTTTTCATAAGAAATGGAAGTTTAGAAGAATTTGTAGATAACAAGATGGTGAAATGAATATATTGTGGAAAAAACTAGGGTGGTAGTTTTATATAGCTCCTAGAAAGGAAGAAAAGTAACAATTATGATGAATAATGAAATGAAAGAGTTTATATGTTGTCTTAGTTAGATTTTTTTGTTGAGGAGATTGATGTTTGGAGAGATGAAATGAATAAATCCAACAAAGTGGTTCAAAATGGAAAACATTATATATATTATTAGGAAGAATAGAAGTCTTTGCTGAATGAATAAATTTAACAAATTATTTCATCAATGACAAAGGGATCTGGAAATGATTTTGAGTACAACATAAATATTAAAAAATAAAAAATATTAATTGATAGTTTGACTGAAACTAGAAAATATCAAATCAAATCAATCGAAGAACATAAATAAGAAGTCTTTATCCTATGGTGAAGTGTTAAGGATCAAAAAAATCATGACTCTCATTATGAAATTGGAAAAGTATATCATTCTGCCAATCAAAAATATTGATGATGATAATAGAGGTCAATAAGAATATAATCACTAGTCAAATTCATATGATAAGTCTTTTAAGGTGGTTGATAAACAATAGAAATAAATAATGGTTGAATTTAGACCTCAAATACCTTCTCTGATATTGAAGATTGATTGGTCTATGAATCCATACACGAATATTTGGAGAACCTAAGAGAAAACCATTAGTGCAGTATTGACACATAGTAATTCACATCCCATGAGATGTCATTATTGTGGGAAAATGGGATAGACACAAAATGTATGATCCATAGACTAGAGGTACTGATTAGAATAAACCCAATAGAGGTATCGATTCAAAGATTAAAATTCCATGACATCATTTTATTGTCCCTATTTCAAGTGTGGAGGATTCTGGAACATAGAAAGATATTACTCATCAATAAAGTAGAGAAATGTGTTGAAGAAGAGTGAATACGGCCATAAGTTTTATTTAAATATATCGTAAAATGAGATGAAAATGAAAAATCAATTTGTACCTTTGTAAGATGATTTTGTTCCTTCATACTCCAATGTAGACTAAGATTGATGATCCATGCTACGTATGAAGTCAAACACATGGATCAAAAAAATAAAAGATCTGAGTAGGTAGTGGTTGCAGAGATTATCCTTAAAGGATCATATCATTTTGGTATATGAATCCTTGATGGTGGATGAACATCCCATATGATATGTGATAATGATCTTGTTACATGCCTTAAATATGACAAGGAAGGTGTTTTCATATTTGGAAATAATAAATTGTTGAATAGATTTGCTCAGGAAAAGACATATTTTGGGGCTAGGAAATGAAAAATACTGATATCATAGTTTTTATGGTTTTAATCACATTTTTCTTAGATTCAATGTACTTTGTGACTAAGTTCATGCAATAATATTTACTAAGAATATGTGTATTTCTAGAAGAAGAGATGGTGTAGTCTTTCAACAGGTAAAATAAACAAATGGGAGTCTCTACCTTATAAGTGGAGAAGAAGTTATGTGATTTTTTATCCAGAGAGGAATAATATAGGTTGTGCAATAAACAACCTAGCCATATATTCCAACCATCCTTATAAGAGATGGTAAAATATAATTAAACTCAATATATCCCTAAGAAATCATGTGATCATACTCACATGTGTGCTTTTTAAAAAGGGAAGATAATAAAAATAAATAAAAGGAAAAAGATAAAATGGAAACAATAGTTCTTTAATTGGTGAATTCAGATTTATTGGGAGCCTTTTTAACCAAGATTGATTGAAGGGAATCGGTATTGTGTTATGTTTTTTGATTAGGATATAATTATCAAATGTTTTTATTTCATTTTTATGCCTTGTGATTATTGTGTGAGTAATGTATACATTGTTTATCCTTACTGAGAATCTATGCTCACTGTTTATTATGTTTCTTTTCTCCATGATATGAATGTGGTTATTAAGTAGTATGTGTCGAAAATGGTTTCTAGTTATGAAGGAATAATTGGGAGATGATATAGATGTTTTATGATAAAAATGATTATTTCTCCATGTTTCTAAAGACGCTAAAATTATACCATCCCTGTGTGGTTTGTTAATGTTATGTGATGAATATTATTCTATTTGTAATTAATATCTACATATAAAAAAATATGCACCATTATAAACTACCCTTTATCATAGTACATTTCTATATGCTCACTATTTGGAATATCCCATGTGATCTCTTTTTTTGAAACACCTTATTGTATCCCTATGGAATAATGATCTATGGGTCATGATGTGACCTATGCCTACAATCCAAAAAACTAAAAGTGATTAGAGAACTCGGAACCTACTAAAAAGACTGACTAAGATCCCATAACCCCACTATATTCACAAACCATGTCTAAACCATGAGATATTGAATCACTCAAAATTATGATCCACGTCATACTTCAGGAATATTCCCCAACCATGGGCAAAACATTTGAATTTTCTCAAAAAAATTGATCCCATCATTTTTGTTCATTACAATAATCACGAAATTTAATTATGTTGTTAAATATCTACTAGAGTCATAATCACGTATCATACTTATTTTAAGAGAATTGTGAATAACATGAAATTTGAATATCAATAGATGATAACCACACTAAAATAAAACTTTTTATAACCAAAAAATTATTGACCCACTAGTTATATGAAAATATTGAGTTGAAATATAGTGATAAAATTTTTGAAAACAAGACTACAACATATAACTTAGAAAATAACTCAAATGATGAATTGTAAAAAATAGTGGGAAAACAAAAGGATAACTAGAAATAAAAGTGTTTACAGCCAATATCTTAGTATTATAAGGATAAAATCCTTGAAATATTTTCTTTTTTGTAATATTGAAACAATCTTATAAAATTTATGTTGAATAGTAACTAAATGGGGGAAGATGTTGTTGGAGCCTATGATCAAAACTCCTTGGGGAGATCCCCTTTTATAGGCTACCTCCTCCCCTTCCTGATCTCCTTCACCAGGTGTTTTTCGGGGAAATTGGTCACCCAAGAATCATCTCCTACCTACCCCCTTTCAGAAATGATGTGGGATATATCCATCCATGAATAAAAATAAAGGGTCTGACACTGTCCTTAGAAGAAAATATCCACCGAAAAGTAAACCGTCATTGTTTTACTCTCTTTTTGAACCCAAATCCAGTATTGTGACCTCATCATAAAATATTTATGGACCCTCAACTGAGAATGATACCACTACACCAGGCCTATTTATATGACATCTTCTAACACCATATAACTCATTAAAATAACCCATTACTCCACTATGATTAAATATTACAATTATTTATGTTGGGACTATGTCTAAAACACCCACAAACTACCTTTAATAATATGATGTCACCACTTAGAACATATCTTTCTCTATCCCTATCAGTTTCTACTATGTTGAACCTTATCTGGCCATCACAGGTTAATCCACTTGAATTCCTCTTATCATCAATCATGTTATAAAAATTATCCCCATTACCTATTCTCAATTGAAGTGTGATTTATTACTTTTTAATTTTTCATTTTACAGATTAGAGGAGAAAATAATTGTGATAGAAGGAATCCATTGCTGACTACTCAATTTCTAAAAAAATTATTATTAAATATTTCAAACATAGTGAAATCTTCTTTACTACCTTGTACAATGATTGAATTTTATTACAAAATATAATATTTAATAATATTATTTTTCAATAAATATTCTTAGACCGTCATATCTCATTTAACTAAATATAACTATGATTTAACATTAATGACATGATAAAATTTGAATGATTGATAAAAAATAAAATATCAGAAGAATTCCCAAGAAACGTTGTTGTGTAAATGAAATATGAAATGATAGTGACCCAAAGTTTTCCAAAATAGATATTTCTTCTTTTTAGATTAATATACATTAGATAACATAAGTATCCATGACAGAATAATATAGGTTTAGTGCCTTTGGTGATATTGATACATAAAAAGTTGTTACGTAAGTGAAATATGTCATCTCTCACTATGATCTTCATAACTAGAACTCTTATAATACATATCTTGCACAATACATATCACCATAACCAGGGAGAAAGGGAACATAGGAAAGGGTGAGGTCAAATTCTCAGTGAGGGTATACAAGGGAAAAATATGAGATCAATGAGACATTATATGATCATAAGGGTATGTGAACAAGATATGAACATTTGAAGACCACACCATTCATATCAAAGACCAAAATCACTATTCTTGTAATAAATTATGGTATTTAATAAGAAATGAATAATGAACGAATCAAATAATATAAGATAAAATATCATAAAATTTGAATAAATCATCATTCTGTGGAATACGCATGATTATATCTTTTTGAACATGTATAAATAGAAACTGGTTCATTAATTAAGTTAATAACCTGAAATAACCCAGTCATATAATTTTATGGAGATGAAAATAGGTCCACGCAGAATCTTATAGGCATGAAATCCATGTACAGACAGAAAATTATGGATATTAAAACTAGTTCCATGCATAATATTATAGACGAGATGTCCATGCCCGTATATAAAACTGTAAACATGAAATATAGTTCATGAATTATGTATTAACATTCAGAGATATCCCAATTTACCCAATAAATTAGCGGGATTTAACATACCCAACCATTAAATAATATTATTTCATTCTTATAAATGCCACAATATCAAACACTATAATATATCTCATTGTAGAAAAATGGGTTTCATAAACTTCTCATCACCAAAATCATAAACCACTAATAGAAAGAATAAGGATGGTATCTTTACATAATATCTACCACAAATCATAAGTAATATCAATGTTGTTAATTATTGATGATAAATTCGTTTAATAGGTTGCTGGAAAATTTATTAAATAGAATATCCTTCTAAATTTAAATAACCATTTGAAAAATAATTTCCAAAATATTGAGAAGAAAAATTTCATTGAAAATAAAATAGAAAAATTATAATGGTAGATTCAAATAATTTATCGGTAGTGATGGTGGGAAATTCAATTCATTCCCTATATGTTAAGGTAAAACATTTATTTTAATAATTTTTAGAAAAAATAAAAAAGTAAAACATTTATGAAAATGGATAGAAGATTCTTTTTAAACCATTTTGTAAAAAAATGGGAATATATGATGATAAATAATCATGGGATAATATTAAAAAAATTTATAAAATTTTTTAGACTACGTGGATATAGAAGAAAATCGTTTTCCGACATAAGAGATAAATAATTCATATTTTCCATAAAAATGTATTCTAGGCCTCTTGAGTACATAATGTGAGGAAAATGAAATGAAAAATTGTATTCTTTGTAAAATTTATTGAATAAATGGTCAATGGATGACATTTCCAACCATATGTTATCCTTATTTTCCTTATTCAATAAATTTATGTTCTTTATTTTTTAATAAAATAGGTTTTTTATAAAATAGTATTAATGTCAATTGTGAAACTATTCCTTTAATTTCACTTACAAGCCATTGTTAAAAGGTTTTAATTTGAATATAATTCATTTATACATCAATAACATGTTAAAAATATCTATAAAATAATATAAACCTATAGATAACTCAAATTATGTTACTTATTAATATTTTAAAAACATTTATTTTATTTTTCACCTAATTGAATAAAAAAAAATCAGCATTAAACTAGATTTTTATATTATTATTTATTCAATAAAAAATATTAATAAATTACCCCCATGAAGACAATTTCATAATTTATAAAATAGATATTTTTATTCATTCATAAATTTCATTTCTCATTATGTTAATAGAAAATATATATTTGAAACTAAGTGAGTGACATATTATAACATTCATTTTGAATGATATTTTTTATGGAATTTTCATAGAAAAGTGTCAATTTAGGAAATATCTAGAGGTTGTTGATAATGGTCAAATTCCCTTTATCCAATAATAATTATGAAGAAAATTTATGTCCATGTTATTTAATTTTACATAGTATGACCTGATTTTCTAGTAACAGTGGTGATAGATTTTATGAAATTTTACTGTTCATATTGACCAAAATCTAAAGGGGGGATTTTACAAATACGAACCACCTTTTCTCAAATATGGAATCATTTAGGAAAAATCCCATAATTTATTATTGAATTATTTTTTTGGTTGATTTTTTTGCTGATAAATCAGGATTACAAGCTATGTTGTGGAGTTATAGAGATATTATTGACATGATATGTGGATGACTATCCATGAAAAATAATTTTTTTTTGGTCAAAGGACCAAAGAAAATTTATTAGCAAAAAGAAAACAAGGATTACAAGAGTCTAAAAGACGGGATCAAATTACAATCTTTAAATTGCAAAGGCATCAGATTATCTGGGAGCTCCTCCAGCCATGTTTGCCAAATTTTTTGGGACCAAAATTTGGAGAATTTCTATAATCAAGATAGTCGGATTTTCATGATTTCATTATATAAATATGGTAAAATAATTAGTTTCCTAAATATTGGGTTTCCTCTAATGGCCCGAAGGCCTTCAATTTTTTATTGATTTTGATAATACACCATTCAAGGGGTGATGTGGAACCCTTACAAGGCTCGTAGGATTAAGTATTACATGGCTCGTAGGCATTAGAGGAATTCATTGCCCATATTCTTCAAACATTACATACATCCTAGACTAAATACTTGGAACAACTCCTCCCCAGCATCTTCATCATGAAATCGCCTCTCTACCTTCACATGGTTGTTCGACAAGGCTTTCTTATGCATTCGCGGGCTTCTCCTGATGGCAGGTTCCATCACCTCTCATTCTTATAATCTGTTTTGCTTCGGCTATAATGAAAGCTCCTTGGTCCTCCTCCTTTTGAATTTTGTTCCTTGTAGGTTATTTGGTTTTCATCTACACTTAAGGTTGCCCGAATACCTTGAGGTGGCCTGAAGACCTTACTAGCCCGAAGGCCTTAAAGGACTCGGCGACCAAATTAGTGGCCCGAAGGCCTAAACGGAGGAATATTCCCAACTGCTACAGTTCCAAATAGTGCATGCTACAGTTCCCGCTATAGTACCTACTGCATTTCTGCACAGTTCCTGCTACAGTACTGCTACAGTACCCGAAAATTAGCCTCCGCCTGGATTTGATCCCGAGTCTCCTGGATGCAGTTAAGGAGTCCTCACCAACTAGGCTGAGGCTCATGTGCTTGGGTTTCATAAAAGGAATTTCCTGAAGTTGTGGATCATTATGAATGAGCATCGTGAATCTGTAATTGATTGACAGCAATATTTGCAATTATGAGAAGATTCAAATAGTGGAAATCCACATGATGTAACACCGAAAGAGGGAGCTTCACAAAAAAATTGGGGGAGATTCATGATATCGTGATGATGTGGATTAAATATTTTTTAATAGTATTCATCACTTATAAATTGGCATCTACCACATCATTAACATAGATCAATACATAACAAAGGTACTACGGCTCCATATTTGTGAAGATGATTCATGAAGGTTGTTCTTAGGAAAAAAATTTTGAAGAAAGGATGTTCACAAAAGATGTAAAATCTGATTAAAAGTTTTGGGCATCACCAAATTATTGATGTTCTTGAATTCTATAAAAATAAAACAAGAATTTGTTATCATCACGAAGGTTATAGGTGTTTCGTGAATGTTGGTTGGTTTGTGAAGGCTAATTGATCTTGGAAAATGGATGTTTCTTCATAAAGCCTATTTTAACTTTAGGAAATAGTTTTTTTCATGGAGGTAGTGATCATCAAGAAATATTTCAAAAATTATTTCCATGTTAATTTGTGGTAAATTGGTATTCATCATTTGGATGAATGTGAGACTTCAACAAATCATTTATCTAGAGATGAGTATGTATTCATTATTGGTAATGAAGAAGCCTATATGTCCATAAACTATGTGTTTATCTTTTCTATATTAGTGTCAAAAGAAAAAAAAAGAAGGTTATCCTTTCCACCAATAGTGATCCATCGAAAAATTTATTTTCTGAGTGGCCCTTAGGAAGTAGTGATCTATCCTTAAACATTGTAAAGGTAGTAAGACTAGGTATATAAGTGATGTAGCCTGAAATTTATTTGGAAGTAATTCTTAGTGAATTTGGTACATTGGAAATTTTTCATTGTATGCACCATGCATGTATCCCAGTTAGGGTAAACCAATTAAAATTGATGTGTCTCATCCATGCTTTTGTTTCTGTTAATTCATTTATAAGGGAAATGAAGATATTTGTGTTTCTTCTAAAAAAATAAGATCCATTGGGGGAGTTGTTTTATTCTTTCATACACTGACTAACCCCCCACCCCCCATAGTATATAACATGGCAATGAAAAAAATTGGTATTATATCCAATGTTTATGATTAGATTTTCTCTCCAAGAGGATTTAATATAGGCATTCAATCATAAAGTGATTTCGTTCTTCGAGGAAAATAATTTTAAATTATGGAATAATCATAATCATCACATATTTAGATCATTAGGTATGTATATGTTCATACACGCAATGCATTGTATTATAGCCAAAATGGATACTAAAGTTTAATAAAGATATGAATATATAGAACTAGATTCTAACACCAAAAAAATCAATGCATTAGGGGGATCCATATCCAATACAATCTACACTAAACTAATGTAGTGGAAAACATTACATTCTATATGGTAAAATTTTCTAAAAAAATATGAGGGTGAATCAAAATTCATAGAAGAAAAGTTATAGGTTATGTGGATCAAATGTGAGGATCTAAGAATTCACCCTAATGAGTATATAGATTTATTCTTTGAAAATATGATTGTTACTATGGAATACATTCATGATCCTGGAGAAATTGTTTAAAACAAAAATATTTTTAAGTTTATATAGAGAAAACTACCACCTCAGTATAATTTTAATGTTTCTATTATACAAGATAAATATCAAAATAATTTGACATTGGATATCTTGCATAGTAATCTAGTTGAATATGAGATGTGGAATGATGATAATGAGTTTTTGAAAAATGATAAGACCAATGTGGGGGAATTCAAGGCCATGAAAAATCTCACCATTGAAGATGTACAGGAAGAAGAAGAGAAAGATGAGGTTATGGAATTATTTTCCTTGAATATATTAAGAAGAAGATGAAAGTTCAAAGGGAAATTCCCAATTCTATGATTTTTATGTGGAATGGTTAGACATACTGTAGAAAGGAACCCCAAGAAGTTACAAGAATATTATGAGGATGAATTCTAAATTCCAATGAATAATTCTTCAGCCTCTATGAAAGGTAATAAAAATTCAAGATAAATATTTTCAAAAAGAAGATTCTCCTTTAATAATAAATGTCAGTTAAAAAGAATTTTCAGATAATGATATGGTGAAGTGAAAATATTGTGGAAACAAATATGGTGGTAGTTTTCCACATCTCCCAAAAAGGGGGAAAAGTGAAAATGACGATGAATAATTCAAGAAAAGAGTTTATATGTTGGCTTAGTTAAAAAAAAATTGTTGAGGAGATTGATGTTTAGAGAGCTGAAATGAAGAAATCCAAGAAAGTGGTTCATGATGGATATCTTTATATATAGTAATCAGAAGAATAGAAATGTCATCAGAATGAATAAATTTAAAAACTGAAGTCATCAATCCCATATGGCTTTGAAATTGATTTTGAGTACAATCTCAATATTAAAAAATAAAAAATCTAAATTGATAGTTTGACTGAAACTAGAAAATATCAAATAAAATTTTTCTATGAACTTAAAAATGAAGTTGTTATCCTATTGAGAAGTGTTAAGGATCAAAGAATCATAACTCTCAGTGTGAAATTGGAAAAGTAGATCATTCATCAAACAGAAAAGATTGAAGTTTAGTATAGAGGTCAACAAGAATATAATCAATATTAAAATTCATAATAAGTCTTGTAAAGGTATTGATCAAAAATATAAATAAATAATAGTTTAATTTAGACCACAAGGACCATATCTAATATTAAACATTGAATTGGTTATGAATCCAAACTTGAATATTTGGAGAACCTAAGGGAAACCCCGTAGTTCAGTATTGACACATAGGAATTCACATCCCATGGGTTGTTATTATTGTGGGAAAATGGGATACACACAAAATGTATAGTCCATATTCTAGAGGTACTGATCAGAATAATCCCAATAGAGGTATCCATAAAAAGATTTAAATTCCAAGAAATCCTTTTATGGTCCTTGTTTCAGGTGTGGAGGATTTTGGAACACGGAAATATATTACTCGACAATAATGGAGAGAAATGTGTTTAAGAAAATTAAATATGGTTATAAGATGTAGTTAAATGTATTGTTAAATTATATGAAAATGAAAAATCAATTTTAATCTCTGTAAGATGAAGTTGGTCTTTCATACCTCAAGGTATCTAAAGATTGATGATCTATGCTGTGTATGAAGTCAAACACATGGATCAAAAAAGAAAAGAGTTGAGCATGTAGTGGTTGAGGAGATTATCATTAAAGAATCATATCATTATAATATATGAATCATAGATAGTGGATGCACATCCCATATGTTATATAATAATGATCTTGTTACATGCATAAAATATGTAAAGGAAGGTGTTTTCAAATTTGAAAAAAAATATATAATTAAAGATATTTTCTCAAAAAAAGCAATATTTTGGGTCCAAAAAATGAAAAATGATGATATAATAATTTATATAGTTTCAATCACAATTTTTTTAGATTTAATGAACTATGTGACTTAGGTCATGAAATATGATTTACTAAGAATATGTTCATTTTCAAAAGAAGAGATGGTTTAATTTTTCAACAGGTAAAATGAATAATGAAAAATCTCTACCTTATAAGTGGAGAAGAACATATGTGATTTTTTATCCAGAGTGGAAGAAAATAGGTTGTGGAATAAAAAATTTATCCATCTATTATAACCATCCCTAGAAGATCTATTCAAATGTAATGAAACTCAATATATTCCTATGATATCATAAGATCATACTCATATCTGTGCTTCAGTTCTAAAAGGGGAGATCATAAAAAAGACATCCAAGGAAAAGATAAAAAGGAAACAAGATTGATTGAATTGGTGAATTCATATTTATGCGAACCTATCTCACCGAGATTCATTAAATGGAATCAATACTATATTATTTTAATTTATTAGGATATAATTTTCAATTTTTTCTTACATTTTTATGCCCCGTGATTATTAAACGACACATGTCTATCTTGTTTACCCTTACTGAGAATCTGCGCTCACTCTTTCTTATGTTTCATTTCCACATGATATAAATAATGGTATTATTTAATATGTGTAAAAAATGGTTTCTAGTTAAAAAGTAATAATTGGCAGATGATATAGATGTTTTTTTGAAGAATTTCATTATTTGTCAATGTTTCTGAAGACACTAAACTTATACTATCCATGTGTGGTTTGTTTATGTTATGTGATGAATATTATTTTATTTGGAAGTAATATCTATGTATAAAAAAATTATGGACTGTTATAACCTACCAACTATCATAGTAAATTTCTACATGCTCTTTATCAGGAACATCCCTGGTGATATCTTTTTATAAAACACCTTTTTGTATCTGTATGTAACAATGATCTATCGGTCATGATGTGATGTATGCCTACAACCCAAAAAACTAAAAGTGATTAGAGAACTCTGAACCTAGTCCAAAGCCCACCAAATATCCCACCACCCCACTATATTCACAAACCCTGTCAATACCTTGAGATATTGAATCACTCAAAATTTTTATCCAGGTCATAATTCATGAATGTTCCCCTACTATGGGCCAAAAATTAAAATTTTCTCACAAAAAATGATCACATCATTTTTGTTTTTTACAATAATCATGAAAGTTAATTATGATGTTAAATATCTACTGGATTCACAATCACATAAAAAACTTTTTTTAGAGTAATTATAAAAAACAAAAAAAATGAATATTAATAGATGATAACAACACCCAAATACATCTTTTTTGAATGAAAAAATTATTGACCCACTGGTTATATGAAAATATCGAGATAAAATAATGAAAACAAGATTATAAGATATAACTTAAAAAATAACTCAAATGATTAAGGGAAAAATGGTGTGAAAAGAAATGGATTACTAAAATAAATCGTGGGTAAAGCAAATATCTTCATATTATAAGGAAAAAAAATCCTTGAAATATTCGCTTTTGTGTAATAGTGAAACAACCTTAGAAAATTTATGTTTAATAGTACCTAAATGGGGGAATATGTTGATGGAGTCGATGATCAAAACTACTTAGGGGAGATCCCCATTTATAAGCTACCTCCTCCCCTTCCCGGTCTCCTTCGCCAGGTGATTTTTGGGGAAATTGGTCACCCATGAATCATCCCCTACCTACCCCATTTTAGAAATGATGTGGTATGAATCTATCCACAAATAAAAATAAAGGATTGGACGATATCCTTAGAGTAAAATCACCACAGAAAAGTAAATCACCATTGTGTTACTCCTTTTTTTACTCAAATCCAGTATCGAGACATCATCTTAAAATATATTTAGACCCTTAGCTACGACTGATACCCCTACACTAGGCCCATTTATATGGCACCTTGTAACACACTATAACTCCTTTAAAAATCCCATTATTCCACTATGATTATATCTTAAAATTTTTTTGTCGGGACAATGTCTAAAACACCCACAAACTACCTGTAAGAAAATGATGTCACCACATAGAACCTATCTTTCTCCATCCCTCTCCATTTCTACCATGAAGAACCTTATCGGACTATGATGGGTTAAACCACTCAAGTCACTCTTATCATCAATCATGTTATAGAAATGATCCTCATCTCCTATTCTCAATTGAAGTATAATTTATTACTTTTTAATTTTTCCTTTTAAATACTAGGGGAGAAAATATTAGTGATTGAAGGAATCCATTGCTGACCACCCGGTTTCTTAAAAAATAGTTATTAAATATTTACAACATAGTGAATTCGCTTTTTACTACCCTATACTATGATTGAATATTATAAAAAAATATAATATTTAATAATATTATTTTTAAATATATATTATAGGACCATCATATCTCGTTTAAATAAATATAACTAGGATTTAAGATTAATGACATGATAAAATTTGAATGATTGATAATAAATAAAATATCAGGAGAATTCCAATAAAAGTTATGAATCTTTTAGTCTATTTTCCTTAGACTACATGGGAAGGAAATTTAGAGGAGGATTCGTCATCTATTTGAATACATATCATTCTTAATGGACATAGTTAGGAACTAGAACCAAAAAATATATTTTTACACCCTAAAATGGTACAACATTTTTTTAATATAATTCTATACCTGAAATATCAATCTGAGTTGTAGATTTAGTTTAATAAATATAATTTTATTTTTCTATAATTAAAAAATTAGTTAAATTAACCAATTAATTTATAACTATAAAAAATCCCTTTGAATCATACATATCATTTATAAAATAGATATTATTGTGACACATCCTTTTTGAAAATAGATATTTCTTCTTTTTTGTTGAATATTATTTTCATAAAATAATTATCCATTCCAGAATAATATAGGTCTAGTGCCTTTAGAGATATTGATACATAAAAAATTATTTTGTAAGTGAAATATGTCATCTCTCACTATGATCTTCATAACTACAACCCTTATAAAAAATATCATACCTAATGAATATCATCATAACATAGGGTAAAGGAAACATAGGAAAGGGTGAGATAAAATTCATAGTGAGGGTAAACAAAGGAGATATGCAAGATCAATGAGACATAACATGATCCTAAGGGTTTGAGGACATGGTATGAAGATTTGGAAATTGTACCCTTTATATCAAAGACCAAAATCATGAGTCCTGGAATAAATCATGGTATTTAATAATAAATGAATAATGAAGGAATCAGATAATATAATATAAAAGGGAATAACATTTTAATAAATCAACATTTTATTTTATACACATGCTTATATCTCTATAAACATGTATAAATTGAAATATATTCATTCATTATTTTAAGGACCAGAAATAACCCAGTCATATAAAGTTATGGACATGAAAATAGGTTCATGCATAAATCTTTTGGCATTAAATCCATGTCCAGACATAAAATTATGAATATGCATACTAGTTCCACGCGTAATATTATGGACATGAAGTCCATGCCCATATATAAAAGTGTGAACATGAAATACAGTTCATGAATTATGTATTTACTTTAAGAGAAATCCTAATTTACCCAATGCATTAGCGAGCTTTAACATACCCTACCATTAAATAATATAATTTCATTCCTATAAATTCTACAATATCATAAATTATAATATATCTCATGGTAAAAAAGGGGTTTCATTAACTTCTCATCACCAATATCATAAACCACTAAGAGAAATAATTAGGATGGTATCATTACATTATATCCACCACAAATCATATTTAAAATCAATTTTGTAATCTTTGATGATAAATTTTTTTAATGGGTAACTAGAAAATTTCTTGATGAAAATATCCTTTTAATTTTAAATAATCATTTAAAAAATAATTACAAAATTTTTGAGGAGAACAATTTCTTTGAAAATAAAATAGAGAAATTATAATGGTATATTCAAATAATTTATTGGTAGTTATGGTGGAAAATTTCATTCATTACCTATATGTTATGATAAAACATTTTTTTTATTAATTTGTCGAAAAATCCAAAAGTGCATCATTTAGAAAATGAATAGAAGATTCTTTTTAAATAATTTTTTTAAAAAAATATGTGTAGATGTTAGAATAAATAATTATAGGATAATAGTAAATAAATTATAAATTGTTTTAGACTAAGTTGATATAGAAGAAAAATGGTATTTTCACTAAAGAGATAAAGAAATTCTATTTTACATAAAAACATATTCTAGGTCTCTTGAGTACATAATGTGAGGAAAATTAAATGAAAAAATGTATTATCAAGAAATTTGATTGAATAAATGGTCAAGGGAAGACATTTTAAACCATATATTATCCTCCTTTTCCACATTAAAGATATTTATGTTTTTTTTTATTTTTTAATAAAATAGGTTTTTATAAAATGTAATTAATGTCAAATGGGGGAACAGTTCATTTAATGTCAATTTCAATTCATTGTGAAAATGTTTTAATTTCAATACAATCCATTTAGACATCAATAACATATTATACATATCTAAAAAATCTTATAACTCTATATATAACTCAAATTATGTTACTTATTAATATTTTAAAATCATTTTTTCAATTAATTGAATAAATAAATTTTCAGCATTGCACAAGAATTTTATATAATTATATATTCAATAAAAATATTAATAAATTACCACAAGGAAGAAAATTTCATTGTTTATATAATAGTTATTTCTATTCATTAATAAATTTCTTTTTTCATTATGTTAACACATAAGAGATGTTTGAAACTAAATGAGTGGCATCTTATAATATTCATTTCAAAAAATATTTTTTATGAAATTTTCATAGAAAAGAGTCTATTTAAAAAATATCTAGATTAAGTTGATAATGGTCGAATTCCATTCATCCAATAATAATTATGATAAAAATTTATGGCCATGTTATTTAATTTTACCTAGTATGACCTGATTTTAAAATTCCTAAGGTGATAGATTTTATGAATGTTACTGTTCATATTGACCAAAATTGAAAGTTGGAAATTTTACAAATATAAACCACCATTTATCAAATTTGGAATCATTTAGGAAAAATGACTCAATGTATCATTTAATTATTTTTTGGTTTAATTTTTTTTGATGATAAATTGGCCTCTACCCCCATAAAAAATATAGATCAACACATAACAAAGGTTATATGGATCCAGATTTGTGAAGTTGATTCCTTAAGGCTGTTCTTGGGAAATTTTTTTGAAGAAAGGATGTTCACAAAGAATGTAAGAGATGACCAAATGTTTTGAGAAACACAAAATTATTGAAGTTCAAGAATTCTATATAAATAAAACAAGAATTTGTGATCTTCATGAAGGGCATTTGTGATTCATGAAATTTGGTTGTTTTGTGAAGGAAAATGAGCTTATAAAAAAGAGGTTCCTTTACAAAGACTATTTAATATTTATGAAAGATTTATGTTCATGGAGGTAGTGAGAATCATGAAATTTTTCAAAAACCATTTCCTTGTTAATTTGTGGTAAAGTGGTATTCATCATTTGGATGAATGTGAGACTTCATCAAATCATTTATCTAGATATTAGGATATATTCATTATTGGTAATGAAGGCACCTATATGTCGATAAACTCTATGTGGATCCTTTCTAGAGTATTGAGAAAAGGAAGAGGAATAAGGTTATCCTTTCCACCAATAGTGATCAATCAAAAAAAAGTTTTTTCCTGAGTGACCCATGGGAAGTACTGATCTATCCCTAAACATTGTAAAGGTAGTGAGACTAGGTATATAACTGATCTTTCCTGAAATTTATTTTTTAGTAATTCTTAGTGTGTTTGGTACATTTGAAATTTTTCATTGTATGCTGCATTGATGTATCCCAGTGATGGTAAACTAACTAAAATTGATGTGTCTCATGCATGGTTTCATTTATAATTATTCATTTCTAATGGAAATGGAGATAAGTGAGTTTTTTCAAACAAAAAAATAATATATAAATGGGGAGTTATCTTATTCTTTCATACACTTATTACCCCCCCCCCCCTTATGGTATATAAGCTACTGTTGATTAAAATTGGTATTAGAGGAAATGTTTATGTTTAGTGTTTCTATCTAAGTGAATTCAATAAAGTAATTCAATCATAAATTGATTCTATTATTTTATGAAAACAATTTTAAACTATTGAATAATTGGAATCATCCCTTATTTCGATTATTGGATATATATATTTATAGAGATTCAATGAATTTTATTTTAACCAATATGGACCTTGAAGTTTAATAAAAATTATAATACAGAAAACTATATTCTAAAAAACACAAAATCAATTCATTAGTGGGATCCATATCCAATGCAATCTATACTAAAGTGATTTCATGGAAAACATTACATTCTTCGCAGGGAAAGTTTCTAAAAATTTATGAGGGTGACTCCAAAGTCATTGTAGAAAATTTGTAGGTTCAATGGATCAAATAAGAGGATTTGATAATTCACCATAATGATTCTATAGATTTATTCGTTGACTAGAATAATGTTACTATGGAATACATTCATGATCTCAGTGAAATTGTTGAAAACATAATGATTGTTATGTTTATATTGAGAAAACATCCACCTTAGTTCAATCTGAATATTTCTGTTCTACAAGATAAATATCAATAATATTTTACATTGGATAGCTTGCATAGTACTCTAACTGAATATGAGATGAAAAATGATGATAATGAGTCTGTTGAAAAAGATAATTCCAAAGTGGGGGAATTCAAGGCCATGAAGAATGTCACCTTTGAATATGTACAAGAAGAAGAATAGAAAGATGAGCTGATGACATTATTTTCCACGAATATATTAAGAGGAAGATGAAAGTTCAAAGGGAAACTTCTACTTTTGTGCTTTTATGTGGAAATTGGGTTTTACAATGGGAATTTCACGAATGTCTGGATCATCATAAACGAGCATCACAAATGCCCAACTGATTGATGGGGATCTCAATGACTAAAAGAAGTTTTACAAAAAGTAAATTCACATTGTATTTCTAAAAAAATGGATCTATGCAAACAATGTTCAGTACCTTTAGGAAATGGTGATGAATTAGATTAAATCATCCAAAATTAGAGTAAAAATCAATAAATATGACTCTACCCCCCCCCCCAAATATAGATAATCACTTAACAAAGATTCATAGGCTCTGGATTCATGAAGGTAATTCTTTAATGTTTTTATTGTGAAAATTTCACGAAACAATATGTTCATGAAGGCTGTAAAGGATGACAGAAAGTTGTAAGCATTTCGAATGTATTAATGTTTGTTAATGATATAAAAATATCCCTGAAATTTGTTATATTCACAAAGATTAAGTGATCTTCAATAAATTTGGCTTCTTCATGAAGGCTAAGTGATCCTCCTAAAATGAGGTTGCTTTGTGAATTATATTTGAGCTTCATAAAATAAGTGAGCTTCCTGAAGGTATCGAGCATCGCCAAAGTGTTCAAAAATTATTTTCTAGTAAATTTATAGTAAAGTGGTATTATTCATTTGGATGAAAGTGGGACTTCAATAGAGCCTCTTTTTATAGCTACATATGTATTAATTATTTCTAATTAAGGGACTTACATGTCCATAAACTTTGTGTAAATCCCTTAAAGAGAAGTGAGAAATAGAAGAGGAATAAGTTGATCCTTTCTTCTAGAAGTGAGCCATAAAAAGAGAGATTAATGGAGTGACCCTTGGTAAGTGGTGAGAAATACCTAATTCTTTTAAATTTAGTAATTTTGGGCATAAAAGTGATCTATCCCTAAGTTTATTTTTCGTTAAACCTTAGTGGAATTGGTATATCCACATATTTTCATTTTATTCTCCTTTTACATAGTATAGTGAGGGTGAACCAAGTAAAATTATTATGCCTCCTGAATTGTTTCATTTATATAGACACATTTCTATGTGAAATATAACAAATAGTGTTTTTTCTAACAAATAAATAATATCTAAAGGGTTGGTTTTTTTAATATGTAATACCCTGATTCTCCCCCCCCCCCCCCCCCCACCTCTTCTTAGGGTATTTAACCTGGATGGGGTAACATAAATCACTTTATTAATTTCAATACATACAATTGTAATATATTAAATTTAAAATAAGTGTGAAAAACGCAATGAAACTTGTTGTTTAGAAAAAATGAATTTTTAAATGCATAAATGTTTTTATACAAAATTCAAGTTTAAATATATTACAAATATTTTGATTAGATTTTTTTAATCAAAAGTGACTAATTATTTTTTAAAAATATTTCAAAATATAATTTTACATTATAAATACATTTTTAAAAAAATAAACATTTCAATAAAAATATGTAAGTTTCACTATTCATGAATAATAAAACATTTGTAAAAAATCTAAAAATTTCACCATAAGGTAGTTTTTATTTAATGATTTGAAAAATGATATCCTTTTTATAAATATATCTTTCTAAAAAATTTATATATTAATTATTTTATTCTATCATAGAAATTAATATATATCATTTATTAAGAGAATTTATTTTTGTGTAATAAAATTTATTTTTGTAAAACTGGGTGCTTAATACTTCATAATTAATCAATAAATTTGTATTTATTAGGACCTTTATATATATTTCATTTTATGTTTATCATATATATACCCATCCATTAAATTTCTAGGTTATAAAGACATATTTAAGTAATATAATTTCATGGTTTGTTTAAGCTCAGTGGGGCATATCTTATAAGCTATCAATCATAAGGAAATTATTTAAAAAATATCATGATTTAACATTCTCCCATCCAAAATAAATTGAATTATCCTAATTTTAACTTTTTTTGTTAATAATAGATTTTATATTATTAAATTAATATTTTTTTAAACCCAAATAATAAAAAAGTTAATAAAACGTCCTTTTAAATAGAAGGAAATTAAAATACGAAGGTCATCTAAAATAAAAAAAAAACTGAGTTTCCAAATATCATAACTTAAATGGGAAGTAAAAATATGGACATAGAAGAGAAACATAATACTGAATGACTAATAAAGAGTTATTGATAACATGTTCATGAAAATTTTAACAATCCAAAATCCATAATTCTGTTATTGGTGAAAATACTTTTGATTCAGAAAAAATAAGGTTAAATATAAAAAAAATTCAAGATTATTTTCCTATGGTTGTGGGATTAGTTTACTATTTGGATAAATAACATGAAATAATATACTTATTATATTTATTTATATGTCCTAAGAACAATTTCATCTTTTGGTTATTCTTTAATCAATTTCTACATCATCTTTTACTTGAGGAAATGAATATTCAAGATGAAATTTGTTATGCTTGGAGAACTAAAATTAAATTTTAATTGATCATAATATATATAAATGAATTGAAATTAATTTCTATTATCCCTATACATTAACCAAAACCAAATAGCACAGGGTAAGATAATTCCCAAAAAGATAAACCATGAAACAATGCCTTTAATAGAAAATTTTTGACAATAACAACAAACATACCACTTTGATAATTTTATAAATGACATAAAAATTAAAGAATGTTTTAATATAAAAGGTCATCTCATACCTTTCAACTTTCATCCACAAAATTTAATTGAATTTTTTTAAATAAATATATCTTTTTCAATCACATTTTAAACATAAGAGTTATATATACCTCACCCCAATGAAACATCTCCAAAAAAATTCATTAATCATAATGATTTATCTTATAATGTACTAATATTCACCAAAATATCATGAATCATATTTCTATAATAACATTAAAGGTAATAGTTATCTTTACCATAAAAATTTCCACAAACATTTCCATGTTAGGGAATCACTTTTCAACCATAAACAATCTCCATATATCACATTCCAATTAACAATAAAAAACATGACATCAAATAATATACTAACATCAAGGGTTATTTAAACATTACCATAGTATTACTTCTAAAACCTTGTTCAATTTTCAAATATCCTCAAAATATAATCCCATAAAACTTTTAAAGGGGTTTCCATTATGGTAAAACTATAAATCCAATATGGTATCCATATCTGTTATGATTAGATCACATGAGAAAAAATATTTTTCCACAATCCGTATTCCTAAAATATAGTTGCAGTATAAAAATTTAAAAATAATGAGAAAAAATAATTATATTTTTATCAATTCATTGATATTGGTACCATTTCACATATTTTTTCAAATATTTAATGATAAAATACTAT
The DNA here is from genome assembly GCA_963277665.1 of Viscum album. Lineage (NCBI taxonomy): Eukaryota > Viridiplantae > Streptophyta > Magnoliopsida > Santalales > Viscaceae > Viscum > Viscum album. The sequence goes on from OY728137.1 coordinate 388,410,117, forward strand.
TGAACAGTCATTATATTTTTCATGATTCATATATCCAAAATATCAATAATTTCGCACGTCTACAACATATTTCTATAATACTAATAAACACTTTTATTCTTACACATCAATGATTTTCATAACATAGGTCATTCCATATTCTAGGAGTTAACTCTAAGAGTTGGGCAATGACTCGGATAATTCACATATTCCCCAAACATAGAACATTTCACTATAAATGGTACCATAGGATTGTCTTCACTTTTATCCATCATACTCTGCGTTTTTTCTGTGGAATTACATGCTCTATGTCCATAGATTCTACATAGAAGACATCTTATTTCTCCTCTGAGACATTAAGTATATTTTTTCCTATAACATTCTCTACATATAGAAATCTGAATATTCATACCTTTAAAGTCTCCACAACATGATCTCTCAATAAACTATATCCTTCTTTTCTTTGGTGAGTCTAATAGTTAGAGAATTTGTACATTAGTAATCATATATCCTAATAATTGATTAGGTATAACTACAATATTTTTCAATATAGACATCAGCCCTGTTAATTTTTCATTATCTCATTATCCATCATATTCAACATTAACATAGTTCCTTCTCTATCCTTCCATTAAATAAAACCAAAAATAATAATGTGGGAATTAATAATAATATTTTGGAATAATGAAATATCATTAATAGTGTGTCTAAATCATGATATCTTATTTTCAATCTATGTTATGTTAGGATTAATCTAGGATATCAATAATCGTAATATATTCAAATACTTTATAAAGATTCCTAATGAGAATTTCATTTAACCCAATCATTCCCCCAAATTCATTATAACATGTTTAATAGTATGGGGACACTCACTATGAAATAGAATTATGGATGAGATATTCTCAGCCAACTGAATTCATGGTTATTTCTCTGAGATAAATATTTACCAAAAAAACGTCCACTTTTGGTATCCATACATAAATTTATTATAAGGAAAAATATATAATCTATATCTTACCAAAAACATAGGATGTTATGCTATACATAGACATATACACAATGTTCTCAAAAAACCCATTCTTTTCCTAGTATGAAAATATTAACTTAATCCTACTCTAATTCCTACTATTGATATCCATACATTTCATTATGCGAAATTTCATATTTTTAGAAGAATATTCATTACAAGAAAAAACAATACATGCTAGAATCAAATTGGTATATTTCCTTTGGAAACATGGATACATAAAAATCTAGTTAATAACTCAACTACACCATTTCAAACTATATTTTTCATAATTGGAACCCTTCATATTCATTCATACATAATACATTTCAGTATATCATAGGGAAAAGGAAACATAAGAAAGGGTGAGCTCAAGTTCTTCAAAAGGGTAAACAATTGAGATATTATTGATTGCATAGAAAAAACAAGTGAATAAGGGTATGATAACAGGATATTCACATTTAAATACCATACCCTATATATGAATGGTCATAATATTATGTCACAGAATAAATCATTATTTTTTATAATACATTCATCATTAGGGAGTAAAAGAACATAATCCATAACAACATAAAATTGGCATACGTCATGAGTTTCTGGAATATATAAACTTATTACATTTTTATCATGTATAAATTGAAACAATATCCCTCATTATGATAAGGAAATGAAATTAGACCCTAACCTAAACTTATTGAAATGGAAAAAGGTCCACGTAAAATCTTATGGTCAGGAATTCAAAGTCTATGCATAAAAATATGGAGAAAAAATTGAAATACCATGAAAAATCTTATAAATATCAAAACCCATTTCCTAAAACAATTTGGAACATTAAATTATTTTCATGCATAACAAAAATACCTCATGAGTTATGATTATTAGAAAAATTATTTGATTTATTTGACGGACCTAACCATCAAATAATTGTAATTCATTCACATAAATTCCACAAGCTAATAAATTATAATATTATATATAGAAAATAAATGGGTTTTGAAAACATCTCATCATTGAATCATAAAACACAAGAGTTATAAATGGTATGGTATCATTAGATAATATTCCCAAAAAAATAATAACTAAAACCAAAAGTTGTTATCATATATGATAAATTCTATTGAAGTATAAGTGGAAATTTTCCTGAGGAAAATATCTTTTCCAATTAGAAATTTAATTTTAAAAACTAAAATTTTCCCAAATATCAAGGAAATATTTTTAGTGAAAATAATTTTGGAAACATAAAACGGAATCTTTAAATAAATGATTAATAATAGCAGTGGTTAATTCTATTCATGAAATATGTGATAAAATAAAACATTGAATTCACACTTTTTTAGAAAAAATAAATAATTCCCTCGATCTGAATGTGGAAATAAGACTCATTTTAAAACATTTTTGTAAAAATTTATACACCTATAAAAATTACTTTAAAAAATAAAATGATAACAGTAAAAAAATTCATTAATTTTTTTTTGAAAAAATTGATATTGAAGTAAATTTTGTTTCTACTAAACAGGTAAATCATGTATATTTACTTTAAAATTTATTTTCTATCTCAAGAGTACTTAATGTTATGAAAATGAAAGTAAACCATTTTTTCTCAAGAAATCACAAGATTAAAATAAATGTCATGCGTTTTTTGTGAGGTAGATCGTATGGTTTCATCATTTTAAAGATAATCCTAAACAATCCCAATAAACAATAAGATTGTAAGATGAACCCCTTTTAGGTTTTCACACATTTGAATTGTAATTCCAAAGAAAAAATAACTTCAAATGAAACATTAAATATCAAGAACATATGGGTAATCATGATATAACATGTTAATCGGTAATATACATGCCTCTTAAAAGATAATATATTCATGAAATATCACATGTCCTAAGGAATATTAATTGATAAATAAACACTTACCTTGAGTTACACATTCTTATAATCTACTCTAGAATCATATTAATTTAAAAAAATATATAATTTATGCCCTTAAAGACACCATATTTTCTATTTTGGAAAAACTAGAACCTCTATAATGTGGATACCGGAGTTGAGAAGATAATTTATTTGTTATTGGTCAATATAAAAGGCTCAATGTGGTTAAAATAAGAGAATGGAGGGTGTCTTTTAATAATTTAGGAAATATTAACTCTTTTTTATTCTTAATATTTAAATATTTTATCATATGACGTATTTTAGTGGGTCTGATTTTCCCAACCTATTTGATATTTTGAGTTTGGTGAGCAGGCTAATGTGAATTCATGACTTCAGAACAAAATTCTATGAATTTTTTTAACCAAAGGCCTTGATTTTATATAGTTTTTAAGTCTAAACAAGTTACTTGTGATTTCTATTGAGTCTCTAGTGTGGAGGGGTCCATAAACTATGTTTTAGGAACATTCTAACAAATGTGCACATTTTGGAAAAATGTGCATACTTCCAAGGGAAACTATGAGGACCTTCAGTGTAACTGGACATGACTTTTTAAACTATACAGAAGGGGGATCACGGTCATGTGAGACATATATAGTTTATAGTTGAGGTATTTGGCACAATTTTCATATGATTTGGAAAACTGTTCACCTAGCCCATGTGTGTGTGGTTCTTAAGCATAGATCACCACACATTTAACACACATTAATCCAAACCATGTCACTTATCCATTTTTATCATTAAATTTGATGAAATTTCCAAAATTCCCAACCCTCATTTATTGGTTCTTCTACTCCTTTCTTATTCATTCCACTGTATGCACAGTGAGAGTTCCTCTATTTCCATTCCACCTAGGCTTTATAACATCCTTGTGAATCGAGCTTCAATGTGAGATCCATTTTTATCATTTTAATTTCATCAGTAAGACCTTCAGTTTACTATCCTTTTTAATTTGTATATCTTTCCATAAAGAATTATATATTTTTTCATGTATTTTTTCCTATTTTCATGTTGTTTATATAAAATTCTGCATTTTCTGATTCAACTTCAGTTCATTGTCGATATCATGTGAGTGAGTGACTACTAGTGTGAGGTTGGTGGTGTCCAAATATCTCTGTGATTTTGTGAGTGTTTCATGGGTTAGTTTATATACTCCATGTTGTTTATCTATTTGACACCCAAGTTAATTAAATTCCTGAATATTAAATTATTAAAATGATGATATCAAATGTATATGTCCATGCTCATTCCCCACTATAAATCGTCTATCTGGGATTGGGGAGAGGACCATACCAGACTCTTTTTTTCAGTCTGTTTATTTAATTAAATTGATTTTCTTAAATTGATTTTTTGGTAACATGGGAATGTGATGGTCTTAGCCTGATGATTTAGGTGATGTAGATCACTTGTATTGTGGTGATAAGGTTCATCACCATGGCCATGTCTTTGGATACTTGGGTGATATTGATCATAGGTTTAAAATACATGCTCATCATATTGAGGTGATAAGGTCATCGAGTTGAGGTCTTGGAACTCAGGGCATTAGATGCTGTTAAATGTCCTTATTTAGCAACATGGTCATAGTTGAATGAGATGTTAGATGATATTGATTAGGTTCTTGGTGATTTTTGCTCACTATTTCTTGGTTGATGTGTGGTTGGAGTCATGTGAAAACATATTTGACTCATATGGGGTGGTTTTGACTACTCGATGTGGGTGGAGGCCTCCTTAGATTATGCAGCTAATGTGATGGGGTTTCCCATCATATTTATTGTCGGGTCTCACATTTGAAATCCACATGGATGGTGATTAACCATTATTTATTGGTATTGATACCATTGGTTGGGTACTAAGGATCCTAATTATTCATGGTGTCATTGGGCCATGATAATGAGGGTATGGGAAAGATTTGTTTTGGGTTCGGTGTGCATGCTTTAGGTTTTAGGTTTTAGAGATTAGGTTTTCGATTATAGGGTTTTGGGTATCGGTTTTAGGAATTTTTTTTTGATGTGGTTTTTGGGTTTAAGTTTATGAGTTCAGGGTTAGGGTTTAGGTTTTATGTTTTAGGGTTTATTATTTTTTGATTAGGATATAGGTAATAGGATTTTATGTTCAGGGGTTAGATTTTAGGTTTTAGATTTCAGGTATTAGGGTTTCAGATATAGTGTTTTGGTTCTAGGATTTATGATTTTTTTGTTCGATTTTGGGGTTTCGGTTTATGATTTCAGGTGTATGGTTTATGGTTTAAGGTTTAGGGTTTAGGATTTTTAGATTATGGTATGGGGAGATGTTTTCAGATTTTTCATGGGATGGTTGGAATTTGACCAGGATAGTTCTTTTGCATCAGCCATAGTTTCTTTTTTTCATGACTTATATATGTATATAATGATGTTCATCAATAGGTGACTTTGTTTGGATATTTTTATGTATGACATGTTGTGACATGTTTTCTACCAATAGAATTCCCCTTTTGTCTTGTTTATTGTTTGTATTTCTTGTATATTTTTTCTTCTGCAGAGTTTTTTTATTTTCTTCCAACATTATTTTTATATTTACACCATTATTATTATCTCCTCCATTTGTTAGATTCTCCCCACTATAACCTCTTGGACCATCACTACAGTTGGAAGCCTAGGAATATAAGGTAGAGCACCTAAGGTCCATTGGTCAACCAGTCCACAGTAGTATCTATATCGTTATCCAGGTTGGGGAACCCCAAATTGTATTCAATCTAATTCTTGTTTTCTCTTCCTGACAGCATTACATGACATGTCTATTAAAGGGTAACCATGTTCATAAGGTTACAAACCATAAAAATTTTATTCTATATTTATATGGTCATACCATTTGGGTTATTGGAAACCATAGTTTTGTATTTTGTTAGAATTGGCTACAAATCTCATGTTTGTGTTCCTTGATTCCCATTCATAGGGGCATACCATGTTTTGAGGGGTGGTAAATTGATGTTATGTACTGTGATTTTATAGTTGATTTTGTTTCCACCTATGGTGGAAAACTTGGGTGTGATGGTTATCTAGTATGTGGATTTTGACCCATATATTGATATGGGAAGAATGATTTCATTATGAATAAACATAGGCAATTAGATTCATATTATGTGTATTTATTGTGATAGTCATTGGGAACATGGATCTTACTAATAGGGGTTATTCTATATAAATTTTCAACAAAGAAACTAAATTCTCTTCCATGTGTGGCCTCTTTTGGTGGATTTCTACCCAACCAACCCATGAATGTGGTTCTAATGAGATGTATATGTGATTCTTTAGGAATGTGATATATGGGCCTAACCCCAAAATATGGTAGGCAGTGATGATAATAGTGGTGATCTGTTTAAAGTATCAATAATGTATCTAAACAGTGTTTTATGATATATAATCTTTGGTGGAATTCTACTCTGCTTCCTAGGATGGATATATTATATGTAATTTCTAAGCCAACAGTGAGAAGGAAAGGGTCTGTTGGGATGTATTATATTATACTCCTGACTCTGAAGTTTGTAGGGAAGGGTCTTTAAGGCGGGATTATCCTTGATACCTTACCCTGATATGGGCGGCTAAGGGGCCTTGTGGTTGGATGTCATATTATAGGGTGTGATATGGTAGTGTAAGGGTGGGGATATGTACATCATGTTATAGGCTTCCAATTCTATTATATTTATACTGATATGGTTATTTTACCATCATGATTGGTATTAGTACTATAACAACTAGATGGAATTTTGTGGAGCATCATGAGGGGGGTGATTTAGTCATGCATGATATTTCACTGTATGAGGCTCTGGAAGGTAAGGATGGGGACTTGGAGTGTTAATACGATCACGATCCATATGTACATTCTTCAGTACTAGAAGGATATTCTTCGATGGTTTATTTTGGGCCAGGGATGAATGATAAGCTTAGGGGAATCTGGATTCGAGTTATACAAGGCATTGATAGTGGATCTAAAGTAGATAAACCCTATATGGAATACATTAACAATGAGTTTTAGTCATAGTACTAATGACTATTTCAGGGTTTGGGTGGAAAAATGAAATAGATAACTAGGTTGAGTCATTATGTACCATATTTTCTCCTCCTCAATACACCCCCAGGTTGGTGGTGAAGCTGTCTATATACTTTCTCAGAGGAATGAGAAAGTGATGGTGGGATATAAAGGATAGGTATAACGAAAAAAGGTACATACCTAGAAGGACTTACATGGTAGTTTAATCGAGAAATTATTTCTGATGACACTGAGGGAGGAAAATTCTTGAGAATTCATGAATATCCAATATGGGGATACTTCATTCATGGACAGTGTAGCCAATTGAATATACCTGTCTGAATTTTCACCTTCTATGGTAGGTGATGAGATCACTTGGGTGAGATGATTTAATGATGTATTAATACATACCAAAATAGTAAAGGAGAATATATTTAGGATTTCATTATTTTTAGATGTCGTTTAATAGGAGTAGATAGATAATGGAAATAAAAAATAACCATCTTCTATGGGATAGATAATAGTTCCAGGTTAGTTGAGAAGTAATGCTTCCAGTAGAAGGAAGTGGGTCCATGAGGATAATTTTTTGGGAATCTAGGCCAATTATTCAATGAGACCACTATTGACTGTTTCTTTAGAATTGTGCTTCAAATAAAGCATATTGTTACACATTTAGACCAAGTGTGACCATGTTTAGAAGGAGTGTTGGGTGTGTGGACCATTGGGAAATTTTTAGAGGTTCTATGGGAATAATTATTAGATAGCTAAGATAATGTGACAGAGGTAGACTTAGGGATTTTATGATGTATAGGGAGTCATACTAGTAGCTGGTAGCTAGGAATAATCTGTATAAATAGGTCATGGAAAACATAGTTGGACCCAGTAGTGGGATTACTAGAAGGTAGCTAGTGCAGATCTGTTGGGAGGCCAGGCCTCGGGCAGTCGGGCATTAGGCTAGATGCACTCCATTGATATTCCTAGTGTAGAGCAGGCTAGTGATTAGACTTCAGTTAGAGGAATTCCATGTTGATGGGAATGAATTGGGATTCCTTTTTTGTTTGGTCTTTGGACATTTTTTATGAATGAGGTGCATGTGTATGGTTTTTGGAATAATGATGAGATGTTTAGTAACTTAGCATCGATTATAATACATGAAATATATATAAGGTGAATTTTAACTAGGCTCTATTATGGGAATCAAAGTGATGCAGTTTATACCTAATGTTCTTAGCAACCAGGATTTTTGTGGACATTAATATTTATACATAGTGCAGGTTTATTTTAATCATCTATTGAGGTGAAGGACCAAAGAGAATATTATGAGAAGAACGACTAGATAGATTTCAAATATGACATGGAGAAGATTTGAGGAACTTCTAAGGTACATGGGTGATAGTATGTCATGGGAGGACTTTTAAATCTGGGTTGGTCATTGGAACCATCGAGATGTTTGAATTTTTGTTTGAGAATTGGCCATTTCGGTAACTCCTATGGTAGAGAGAACATTGGTGGAATTCAACCAATAACATAATAACTGGGGTAGAATAGGTCGATTTTTATGAGATGGTTATGTTTAGTATCATATCTCAGTAAGGATTAATAGCTCATGGATGATCTATGTTACATTGGGGATACTATAACATCTTGGGATTTTGAGTAGGTAAGAGTTTCGTAACCTATTTTAATTTTTCAGTTTATTGACTGGACCAAAATGAATTATTGGATTTAAAAACAAATTACATATTTATGATAGAATTAAGGATTTTTTTTAGATGGTTTTTAAGTCTAGGAATGTTTCATGAGTTTTCAAGTAGGTTTTAGGTTCATCAGGCTTGGAAACTCAGTTTTTGTAATGGGTTGACCAAGGCACACCTGTTGGAAGAACCATGTGACCACCAAGGAGAAAATATGTGTCCCTACAGTGACCTTAGAAATGGATTTTTGAGTCATATAAAAGGGTTAAAATGGACATAAAAGGCATATGATGTTTTAAAAAGGGGATTTTGCATGGTTTGTGAATGGTTTTTAAAATTGTTCACCTAGAGAATGTGTGTGTGTTGATTAAGAAGAGAGCACAGCATGGTTGGTGAACAGTTAGCTGAAACATGTGTCCAATCCATGAGGCTCATTAAATTGGGAGAAATTTCAAAATTTATCATTTTTATTTTGTTATTTTTACTCCTCCTTTCTTCTTCTATCAACTGCACACCCAGAAAAATTTTATCTATTTCCCTTCCCCCTAGGATTTAGAACATCATTATCTTCCATGCCCCATTTGTCTCGGTGGAACCACATCGATTAATTCAACATTCTAATATCCACTTTTCTTTTTTTTATCTCCCAATATGGAATGATAAATCCTTGTGAACACTTTTTCATTATTTTTAGGGAGTTCTCATAAAATGAATTTTTCTTTCGATTCATATCATGTTATACGCTGATATTAGATGATTGGGTTCCTATTAGTATGAGGTAGTTGGTTCCTAGACTTCACAATGATTTTGTGTGTGTTTCAATTATAAATTCATATATTTTATTGGGGTTTTTTGAGGGAGAGAAAAATTAATTAAATATAATATTATTAAATTTTTTTATTAATGATATGAGAAGCTTAAAGACATACACAAGCTCCAGTAAAAATTCTTATGCTAGGTAAGGGTCTTGGACCAACATGGGTAGTTTATGCCAAGTGTTTTTATTAAATTATATTGAACTTTTAAAATTGAGTTTATTGTTTATGTTGGAAAGTGAATGGATTGGCATGAGTATTGAGGTGATTTGGATCACCTGGATTGAGATGATGATGTTTGTTAGGATGGGCATGGCTCATGACACATGGGTGATTTTTACCATAGGATGAGGTGACATGGTCATCATATTGAGGTGATGTGGTATTTCGGTAGAGTGAATGGATCTCAGGAAATGACATAGTGTTGACAATAATCATTTAACAACACCATCATGGGGTAATGAGGTTTCATATGATGTGGATTTGGTTTTTTGGGGATTTCAGCTCACTATTTATTGGACGATGCACTGTTGGATATATGTTCATGGAGATTAGACATATATGAGGTGATGTTTACAACTCAATTTGGTTAGAGGACCCCATAGATTATTTGTATTAGGTGATGGTGTTGATCAAAATATATATGGAGGTGATCCTTGAAAAACCCCACATGGATTGTGATAGACCATTAATTTTTAGTGTGGATACCAATAGTTTGGGACTGAGTCTTGTGGTTATACATGAGGTCATTGGTATAGGATATTGAGGGTATGAATATCGTTGTTCCTCATGATATCAGTTTTTTATCCAACTATTCTTATTTTTTGGAGGACATACATTGTTGTTACTTGGGAAATCAGGTTTCAAGATGATCTGGACATATGAGATAAGGTCTAAGGGACCAGGTAGATATTAATTGGTAATTCCATATGTATGATGGGTATTATATTGATGGAATGAGGTGTTAGGTTATGTAATTAAAGGTCGAACCTGATTGTTTACCTGGATTTGTTCATCAGGGGATGCCTTGGGATTTAGGAAATGAATACTCACTATTGTATATATATACACACTAAACGTTCTTTTATTCCATATATATAACTTGGAGAACATATTTAGAAAATATTGGCGATAGAAAAATCAGGTGATCACTTTATTATGGGTATTGAAAATAAGTAATGTTGGTTAATTATTTAAAATTTTATGCGCTTCTTTTTATTGTATCTAGCACACACCTATGTTATTATGAATGAAAGACAAGAACACGATCATGGAGGCTGACTGAGATTTAGTATCACATCCCAAATGGGCCCCTCAAGATGAATATAGACTTTTTATCTCTATGATAAGTTAATATAACAAGCTCAATATTTGGACCTCTGTGATTTATTGGGTCCTTTTTCATGGGAAGGATGGCATTGGACCATGATGTTTTATCTCCATAATAAGGTGTGTCTTTTTTATTTTCTGCATGCCTTATTTATGTATGTACTGATGGTCATCCATGAAAGTCCTTTTTTGGATATTTCTATATTTGACATGTTAGGACATGTTTTCAACAAATGGTATGCCATTTTGAGCTTGTTTATTGTTTGTTATTTTTATATTGTATTTCTCATGAATTTATGCTTATGATGAGTTTTTTAAGATTCTTCCACTATTATATATATATATATATATATATATCATTATTATCTCCATGATATGGTGTAGTGCCCCCAATAAAGCCTCTTATTCCCTCACATATAGTCAATGTCCTTTGGAATATTGGGAGGCACACCTAAGGCCGTATGGTTAATAGTCCCAAAGGAGTGCTTAATGTGGAATCAGGGTTCGGGAGCTCCAAATCAAATAATGTGATTATCTAGAAAATTTCTTCAAAATTCAGAGTTATTTGATGATAATTTTGGGTGGGGTTGAAATCTCGTGAACTAATAAAATTTAGGTTGTAATAATTGATGATTGAGACCATATCTTTTTATTTATCCCCTTACTAACCCTATGTTAACATTAACCAAGAAAACATATTTTTCACTTATAAAGGGTTATAATTTTACAAATAAGTTGAAAATTGACTCATAATTTGTCAATGTATGACATTATCAACCATGTCATATCCACCTTGTTTTCATTCAATATATTTATGAATTTTAAATAATTTAATAATATATTATTCATATAAAATATCATTAATGAAAATTTTGACAATAGTAATTTAATTTACTAAAATGACATAAAAAATTAATTTGAATCTACCCATTTTACTCATCACTAATATGTTCTGTTTTTATAAAAAAATCATTGAACACAACAAAAAATAAAAAAATTATTACATTTAATAATTTGAGACCAATTTAATTTAATTTTCTATTTATTGAATAAATATTTTATTAGAATTTCACAAGAAATTTTCATAAATATTTAATCACTAAAATTAAAAAAAATTCCCCCCATGAATATATATTCATTAAGTACAAAATAGATATTTATATTCATTCCGGACATGATTTTATCCATATGTGAACACATAATAGTTATTTAAAACAAATTGATTCACATTTTTTAAAATTCATTAAATTATATAATATATTCGTAATTTTCATGGAAAATTATCCATTAGATGAGTATATTTTGTACCTAAGGTGATAATTTTGTAATTATCTTCATCTAGTAATATATATGATGAAAAATGGAGGTTCTATCACCTTGTTTTAACTTATATTATCTCGATGTACCCTTTATACTGTTGATAAATATTACCACGGTTACTTTGGAAATTGAACAAAAAAAGGTTTCTATTGACCAAATTTTAATCTACTAATTCATAATATAGAATCCATTTTATCAAATTAAATACCTATAATTGATTGAAATTAATTATAAAATAACTTCTAAAAATACCATGAAAACTGCTTTTTAGAAATATTAAATTTTAAGTAGAAATAGGTTTTATACTAAATTAAAGTATATAACTAATTAAAAATAACATAAGTATAATTTTTTAATAAAAATGAAAATAATATTTTTTTAAACTACATAAAAATATAACTTCTATTTATAAATACATTAAAAGAAGATTCATTTTTCAATAAAAATCAATATAGTTCATTAATCATTATGAAAATAGTATTTTAAACAAAAATATCAAAATATCACTATAATATAGTATTTAAATGATAATTTATAATATTATATCCTTCTTATTAAATAATATTTGTAAAATATTCCAATTTTTATTGTAATATTCAGTAACTAAATAAAAATATATACCATTTTTTGGATAAAAATGAATTTTTCAATAACAAAAAATTATTTTCTAATAATTTAGTGTTTAATTCAAGAGAATAAATTAATAAATTTTTATTATTTGGACCTTTATATATATAAATATATCATAATGTGTCCAATATTATTCATATCCACTAATTTGACACCCATGTTGTAATGATCATATTTAAATAATAATATTTTAGGTCTTTCTAATTCTTAGTGTTTTGTTTCTTATATCATATAGAACATAATATACTTATTTAAAAAAACTCACGGTGTTATAAAACTAATTATTTAAGGGAAAAAATTTATCTTTATTTGTGTTTCTAAAATCATCATATATAAAAATTAATCATTTTTCATATATTTAAAATATTATTCACATTAATTAAAAAATAAATTATTTTTATAATTAGATGTTACATCTTCTAATAAATATTTTAATGTACCTATAATTCATCCCTAATATGAAATATAATATAATAAAATCATTAATACCTTTATAATATTTTTTCCAAGTGATTTACTTAGATTAAGTTCCATTTTATAACTCAACCGAAAAATTAAGAAAATTCCCTTGAAAAATAATGACCGTTAAAACTAAGATTATATACTCTTTAAATTTAAACTAATTTGAAACATTTTATCCCTAAAGATACTATTATTATTCTTAAAATTTTAGTACATTCATTAACTTAATATAACATGTTCTAAAACTCAATATATAGTAAAAAAATAAAACCTCTAGAGGAACTGATCCCAAGATAAAAACATTTATTTGATTTTACTCTTTCTTACCCAATCAAGATATAACCCCACCCATTTACATGGTGAATGAATTTTTAAACCAGAAATACTACTACAAATATGGAATGGGATTGAAGCTGGAATCAAGTTTATAAAACATAGAAATAGTAAGAATTAACCTATAAATAAAACTATGATGTTACATAAAATCAAATAGAAACCACTGAATCATTAACAAAGTGGAATACAAAATAATCTAACCGAATAAACAATGTATAGTACACAAATATGATATAAGAAACCACATTTAAATACATATGAAACTATAGAAATATAATAGAAAATACTAAATATATAAGAAAACCAAAAGACCAATATACATACTCGGTATCTAAAATAATCCCTAAATATAAATACACTATTATATAACTCAGTCATAAATATATTAGTAACTAAAAAATACACCAACATGAAACTGGAATCTAATTTATCAAATAAGTGGTTGTTATTTCTATATATTTATTAGTTTTCCCCTTTGTATGAACAACCAATATAGTCACATGGATGTGTAATAATAAATTTATTAAAATCGTAATACATAGTGACATCCTGACCAACCCCAACCAGTGAAGGGTAATATAGGTAACTAATATCTTGTGGATATTTTATCCCCTAGAATCATCATAATTTTATGCATTAATAAATTTCATTCTATTAGTCATTATGTGATAGTTTATATGTCTATTTTATCCATGTATTTCATCAATAAGATAAAAGTAATAATTATTCAAAATTAAACATTGTATAAATTATAAAACACATGCCCTAAAATATGTAAGGGAAAAAACTATACCATCCACTATGATTGGATCTCGTTACTAAAATCTGGGTGGTTGAATCTAATTTTATGAGGATGGGTAGTCTACAAGGGATCTCATTCATAATATCACACTATTTATATTTATGTGACACATGAAGTATAATGGATAAATGGGTGGTAATGGGGCCCCTATTTATATCATGGTGGGAACTGGGTTGTCCGGTGGTTGATTGAATAGGTCTATCTTCAAGGAACTTAATTGGAATTTCAAACAAAAAATTGTGGTGACTGATTCCTATGGATTAAAATTTAATAGATCTATAAATTATATAATAATAATAAATAAAAAGGGGTCAAACTCAATAGTCTATGTGGTGGGACTGTGGGGCTGAATTAATAAATATATATTCTTTTAAATATTATATATATATAATATATGCATATATATTTACAAAAATTCTCACATTTATGTATCTATATTGAGAATCTATGTATTTTTATGATATGAATAATAAAATACGCATAAAAATTAGTAAAAAAAGTATCACTTCAAATATAAATTGATGAACGTGTCCTTTTTACCATGAGGGAACGTATGTATGGATTTTAATTAGATTTCATTAGTTTTCTCGTGGGTTGTGACATACTCATTATAGCTTTAATATTGATTAACTTAGTAACTAGAAATTAGTGAGTTGAGGTTATTAGGGGTATAGTACATGTTTGAAGCATCCACCCTCTACCCACATAAATGACACGAGTTTCAATGTAAGTTGGTAGAGATTCTATTTTTTTCATGGTATTGATATCTTCTTAGAATTGAAGATATGTTATGATATGGAATGTTTCTTGGAGGCTGGTTATTTAGAGTTATCATGTATAGTGATTAGGTCTAGAGGCAAATGCATTATTTATTCTTGTTATTATGTTTCAAATGTATCAACAAAGGGTATGTACTATTTTTTTGTTTTAATACTCTTTCATGTGTATATTTATTCTATTTATCATATTTATATATGTTGTATCCTATGTATATGTGCTCCTATATTATGGTAAATGAGACATCTTCTTGGATATTTGTTTCATAACTATAATGTTTGGGTATTTTTGTTGCTTGAATTGGTGAGAAATTATTTTTAGTATATTTTGGAATAGAACTTATACATTTCCTTAAATGGTATAATATCACAATATAATCTTATATCCCTCATAACTATTTTATAGCCTCAGCAATACGGGGTGCCTCAAAGGATTAGAGGTCTACTATCGTGAGTGATTTTCAAGAATAACGGGATAAGACTAAAGTGATCCAATATATATGTGAAATAAATATTACAATAATCACATGATTTAAATAATACAATTCAAAAACAATTAAAAAACCTAAGGACCTAAAAATATAGCCTCATGGATATTAGCTATATAAAAAACTTATTATATATCACTTGTGAATATTTCTCTATAATGAATATCTTTTATACCCTCTCTAAATATCTCACATTATATAAAGTTTTTCATAACATAGGTTATGGGATCATAAGAGAGGTGAGAGCTAAAATTAAAATTGAGGTAAAATCATATCATAATGTGTCAGAACTTAAACATAAAGGAGAACAAGAGGAATAAATTAACATCTTTACAAAAGAATATAATACCACAAATAAATAAAAAATGTTACATGGAAACATTATATCATCACTATAATGTTACTACATAATAAAATATAATGTCATTTCTAAAAATACATATAAATAATGAATAAACATAATGGAATTATAAGAAGTGGGTAATAATTTAAAAAATAATGTGAAATCATGAAAATATTGAATTTCAATTAAATGAAATGAATTTTAAAAATTTGGTATAACTTGATAAAAAACATATAAATTTTGAACAACCCTAAGAATATCAAAACCATTGAGATAAAATCGAGTATCTCTATACCTATGTGAAAAAACTAATTATTTTCACACCTAACTATCTCATGATAATAAACATGAACCAATGCAATGGAGGGTGATATATAACACCACTATTCATCATCCGTGCATATCTGTTCCACTTAAATTCAATCATAAACATTTATTAATGATCTAATGGAAACAGAATGTGCTTCTTAAACATTTCTAAAACATCAAAACCATAAACATAAAATGAAATCTGAAATCAAAAATATTATTTTACCAAAATAAATCATATCAAAATATAATATAGAGGACTAATAAAACTTCAATTCATGAAGGATAAACCCTTTAGGAAAACTAGTAATGAAAATACGTAGGTTTTTATAAAATAATTCAAATATTATTATAAAATATGAAATATGAATTATATTAAAAATAATTTATTTAAGAAAGAGAATAAATTAAAAAACCATATTATAAAAATATCCAAATAAAATGACTTTCAAATGACATAAGGGTTATTAAAAAAATTTGAGTGGAAGATAAAATATCTGATTTTGAAAGGATTAAAAAACATTACTTTAATATTTTTATAGTAAACTTATTTAAAGACCCACATAATACATAGATTATAAACAAGTATTTTTGAAATTAGTAATTATATTCATAAAAATCATAAAAAATAATCCATATTCATTTTCCTGAAAATAGTGTATAAGATCGATGAGAAGAAAAATATGCACATTAAAGAAATGAATCATTTTTAAAAATAAAAGTTACTCTTAATAATGGAATAAATTTATTTAGTATATTTCTTATATAAATTGTTATAGATTATGAGAAGTAATTTCCCCCAGTAGTATAAATAAATAAAATAATAATATATGGTGTGGGTGGGATCAAAAATGAAATTCATATTCATATAAGAAATACTATGATGTAATTAAATAGAAAATGAGTCAAGGAAACACTTAAAAATTTAGTAACTATATAATGAAAGGCGTTTGAGGCAAATATCCAAAAATAGAAATTTTTATCTAAGGAAATGAATGATTTTTTCATATTTAAAATATATTGGGTTGTGAATACACCATAATTAATAAATTATTCTTCAAAATACCACAAAGTTCCCAAGGAGTTGTAAATGAGATAAAGAAATATGTACCATTGATCTTGATTTCTATTAAATTTCATTAAAATCAGGTATAAAAAACAAACCATCATAATAAAAAATTTCAGAACCATATACATTTATAAAATTGTATACAATATTTAATTATAATAATTATCTACCAATATATTTGTTTTTTTCTATCAATTTTTTCACCTAAGTTGTTTATAGTTTTGTTCTTTTGTACTTGTTTCGTAGGAGCAGTGTCAGAATTCATTCTTCTTCTAAAGTATATCATTGAACTTTCATTATTTTTGTTATAATGAATTAATTATTTAATTTATGAAGATAAAATTTCATTTCATTATTTATTGATTCTATATACAATAATATGAAATCAGTAATAAACTTTTTTTCAATGATTTTTAACACAAGAATTGTGTTTTCTAAATTAATGAGTAAAATGATGGCATATAATTTCCATAAAAAATTATTATTTAACTATTTATATATAATTATAACCATATTTATGTTTTTAACATCATTAATAATATAATTTCATATCATTGTTTGAGTAGGTGGTTAAACCAACCTAAACATGAACATACCATGATTATTGAAGATTAGAAGGTGGTTTAACTATAATATAATTACACCATTATCTAAATGATATCATTCAGTTTTTAATAGTGTAATATATATTAATTAAAACTTTTTTTTATAGAAATATGTGATGAATATGAATATATTACATAAGTTGAATTAATTATTTTTCTTTTAGTGTTCTTGTTTTAATCTATTTAATAATGATTTTCATTTTTTGATCATATTATTAATAAGTTCCCCAATTTCTCATAAAATAATCTCAATGGAATTATTAACATAATTATTATCCTTTTAATCCATTGTAATGACCATCCACATAAGGTGGTGACGAATAGATTAATGGGAATCAATCATCCCATAGAGGTGGTACTTCACACATACCCATGGTAGGTGATTGCGTTTTACATAGAATTGGAGAAAGAAATAATGTGTTTTATCCTTAATGAATATAAAATATATTATAAATATCATAATAATAAATTAAATATTAAATTAGGACCATAATTTTATGGTGGTGAGGAAAAACAAAAACATTATGTTATAGAAATGTTAGTCCACACAACACGTGATTCATGTTTTCATTTTTAAAAATGGAAAAGTTGATAATAGTTTTAAAAATTATTATAATAACATACCAGTAAAATAATGATAAATAATTTTTCATCTAAACATTTTGAAATTAAATGGAATGGTACTGAAAAGAATATAATTATATAGGAAATGGAGGATGGATTAGAAATATATACATTACTATTTGGATTATCTCATTTTTTAAGTTGAATAATCCTGAGAGGGATTGTATTTTAAGAATACTTGAGCCTCTTTAAGTGGCATAAGAATATGGATTATATTTTTGTAAAGAGTGTTTCTATAATTAAGTAGCTTTTTTGTGATTATATTTGATAATAGGATCAGCTATTTTATAAGTGAAAAGGGATAAAAAATATTAAATACCCAAAAACATTAAATAATGCTCCAAATTTAAAAAACAAGATTGGGGTAAGAGTTAAAGAAAATTCTCACATTCAAAACTCAATTATAAACATTCTTAATCATTTTTTCCCTTCATCTCTTACATTACACTTTTTTACCATTTTTTATTTCACCGAAGTAGCTAGTTTTTACATAGGTAATTTTCCCTATATGACCAAAAATAAAATGGTCCCTATTATATAATTTGGATCTACTAACTACATATTAAAATTAAATTTATTTCATTAAATGTTTAAAATTTATAAAAGTTAATTTTAAATTATTTAATCTACAATGTATATTTTTTTTTTTAAATGTAACTTAAATTATAAATTTCATATATGGAATTATAAATAAAAACAACATTATAATATTTTTATATATATAAATTCAATTATAAAATAAATATATATTATTATAAAATGGTTTTATAAATTCCTAAATCAATCATAAATAATAATAATAAGGTTATAAAATTCATGTTTTTTTGTAAAAATTGTATTTTGAATTATTCACCTAAAAACAAATATTTTGAGACAATTCCATGATTTGAATTAAAGGTAATATGGCCATGATGAATCAAATAATGATGTCAATTTTTTCAAATTAAATTCCAAAAATATTAAAATTTTAGTTTTACTAAATAAATAAAATATAGTGACAATTCATTTTATAGAAAAAAGGTTATTGGTATATTTAATATTAATTTTCTTATAAATTAATAATTAAACTAATGTTATATTATATTTTTATTATTTAATATATTAAAATAATAGTCCCATGAAAAAATATTAAAATATCATAAAAAATATTTTACAGAATATTGTGAAAATATCCAAAATGATTTTTTAAAAAGTATAAAAATTACTGATTTATTTGTAAGCATAAATTTTTTATTATATTTTGATTTATTCTTAATATTTAAATAAGTAACCCCATATGATCTTTGTATAAAATATAACCATTTCATAATATCTGGTTACAATTTTAGGTAAAGTGTTAATGATCTTAGATCTTCCATAAATATTTATGAGCTTGAACTTATCTTGTATACTTTCTTTCTCAAATCTTAATCACCCTATCTAGTCTTGGTATTGTTTTTGGGAAAACCCTTAAAAATTCGCAATCCCTTCCTATTCCATAAAAATGGGATTCATAAGGACAAATTCTTCTTCCAGAATCCATTTCATATTAATTATTTATTTATTTTATGATATGGTAACTTCAATTTGTACAAGCTAATTTAATAACAATGTTTTAACAGTAATATTTAATATTCAAAATATACCAACATTTTTAGTTTTTGTTCAATTTTAAATATGAATTAAAATTTTAACACAATATTTATTTGAGAAAACATTATTATTCAATATCATGTTTCTAGGAAAGCTTGTTGAAATCAATGATATCACTATCATAGAAAATGAACAAAATCTTCAACAACACAATTACCAGCTACATGATTAATGGGATGATGAGGTAAGAACCACAAATGGAGTTGAAGTGAAAAATTATGGTTTGGAAGTAGATATTTATTATTAATGGGATGAATTAAAATGTATATATAAAAAGAAAGCGAAATAGTCTAGTTAAAATTGATAGATATAATATCATTTCTGATCAGTCAGTGCCAGTTCAAACATGAAGAATGAAGTCATTAATGTAAAAAAAGTTAATCTCAAGTAGAGTCTAAATGTTTTGATGAATTATTTGGAGATGAGAACTTGATTAGTAAATGAATGAAAATCCTGACCAAATTGAGAAGAATCAAACATGGGAGATTGTTTTGATACCAACAGATAAGAATTTCATTGGGACCAAATGGGACATTCACAACAAGATGAATGAATATGGAAGAGTGATTTCAAAAAAATCATGATTAGTATGAAAATGGTACTTATAGATAGAGGGTATTAAATTTTATGAAACACATTCACATGTTGTGAGGTTAGAGATAGTCATATTATTCTTGGTCGTTGTAGTGAGAAGAAGGCTCAATGTTTTTCAAATAGACAGCATATCATAGTTTCTGAATGGGTTTATGGGTGATGAAGTTTATATTGAGCAGACAGATGGTTTTCTTATTCAATAATATGAGACTGTATTTTTTTGATTAAAATGGTTCTATAATGTTGGAATCAAACACCAATATCATGGTATTGAATACTAGATCTATTCTTGAAAAAGATTGGTTTTCAGTATGGTGGAGTTTATTATAATATATGTGTCCATAGAGATAGTAATCAAATGATTTTGGTGTTGGTATATGTCAATGACGTAATAATTGATGGATATGATGAATCACAGTTCATACAGTTTGAAAAATTCATGACAGTTAATTTGAAGTGTTAATGATTGATAAACTAATGTTTTTCATTATTGTATAGGCGACGCAAGAAAATAATGGGAAATCAATTTCTAAATTTAAATATTTCAAGCGGGTTTTTAGAATATTTATAATGAATAATTCCAAGTATATAATTACTATAGGGTCTACCAAAATGAAAATATCATGGGATGATGAAGGAAAAGCAGTTAATGTCATAGAATATATGAAGATCATTGTAAATCTATTTTACATAAAAAGAAAATGACTGGAAATTGTTTTTTCCACATTCCAAGAATCATAATTTCAATGAAATCCCAAAGAAATACAATTTATTGCAATGAAAATAATCTTTTGGTATATTAAGGGAACTATAGATTTTGGTTTTATGTACATTAAAGATTCATAGTTAGATTTATTGGGATTTATAAATTCATATATGGTCTGATCATCATATGATAGAAAATCAACATCATGTGGTGTATTTTATCTTAGTGGGTTGTGTATTTCTTGGTTAATCAAGAAACAATATTGAATTTTGGTTTAGTACCACAAAAACTGATTATATTGTGGTTACTCAAGCATGAACACAATTATTATGGATGAAGTAGAAGATCGATGATAATGGAGTTGAATTTATTTCTTCGATAAAAATATATTTTGGTAATTCAACTTCTATAAATCTAATAAAAAATATTTTCCGTCACTCAAGGAAAAATCACATTGATATGAATTATCATTTTTTCAAGGGTAAGGTGTAGAAATGGCTTGTGAAGTTGGATTTTATTCTTAAATAAAAACAAGTCTAATACATTATGAAAAATTCCTTACCCAAAGAGGCATTTCAATTTCATTTACTGGACCATTGAGTTTAGACAACTCCCCATTCATTAAAAGGTTCGGATGTTGTACCCTCTCTCCCTGAGGTTTGGTGTGCATTTCCCTAATGTGTGGATATGTGTTCTTTACCCTATTACAGACTGTAACAAAGTGACCTTCATGTTTTTTGACAAAGGGGGAGAAAATGTATTAATCAATATAGGGGGAGAATCTGATATTGGGAGAAATGAATTAGGGGGATTTTAAATCTGACAAAGATAATGTGATCAATCAAAGGATATATATCATGATAGATGAGGTTCATGATGAAATCAGATGAGTGGTTTTGCAATGAAATGAATTGATTCATTGATGCAATTTGAATGGTACTCTTGATTCCCATGTCGGTCATGGATCATGTGGGATTAGAGTGTTAATTGAGTAAATATTAGATTTCTATCTGAATCTTAGGAAGATATTTTTGGTATAATATGTAAAAAAACTCAAAAAGGAATCAAAATGTGAAAAGTTGTCAACAAACCCAATTGGGTAATTTTAGGGAACAAATCCCTTAAGGTATCATTGTAGTGTTGTTGGGTGGATTGTGTTTGTTGACCAAGAGGGTTTCCAAGGTATATTTTGGAGTTATATAGATTTTTTTAACATAGTATGTTTAATAACATCCCTGAAAAAGGAATGGATTCTCTAAAAGTGGTATATAAAATTACATATATAATGTGAATCTATTTCCCAGTGTTTTTACACAATTTTAGGTTCTCTAATTTGAGGGAAATCAATCATTGTGAAAGATGGAATTCCTTGAACACCGTATATAAATATGGTAAAATAATGAGTTTCATGAAAATTGGGTTTTACAATGGGAATTTCACGAATGTCTGGATCATCATGAATGAGCATCACAAATGCCCAACTGATTTATGGGGATCTCAATGACTAGGAGAAGTTTTACAAAAATTAAATTCACATGGTATTTCTAAAAAAATGGATCTACGCAAACAATGTTCAGTACCTTTAGGAAATGGTGATGAATTAGATTAAATCATCCAAAATTAGAGTAAAAATCAATAAATCTGACTCTACCCCCCCCCCCAATATAGATAATCACTTAACAAAGATTCATAGGCTCTGGATTCATGAATGTAATTCTTTAATGTTTTTATTGTGAAAACGTTCACGAAAAAATATGTTCATGAAGGCTGTAAAGGATGACAGAAAGTTGTAAGCATTTTGAATGTATTAATGTTTGTTAATGATATAAAAATCTCCCTGAAATTTGTGATATTCACAAAGATTAAGTTATCTTCAATAAATTTGGCTTCTTCATGAAAGCTAAGTGATCCTCCTAAAATGAGGTTGCTTTGTGAATTATATTTGAGCTTCATAAAATAAGTGAGCTTCCTGAAGGTACCGAGCATCGCCAAAGTGTTCAAAAATTATTTTCTAGTAAATTTATAGTAAAGTGGTATTATTCATTTGGATGAAAGTGGGACTTCAATAGAGCCTCTTTTTATAGCTACATATGTATTAATTATTTCTAATTAAGGGACTTACATGTCCATAAACTTTGTGTAAATCCCTTAAAGAGAAGTGAGAAATAGAAGAGGAATAAGTTGATCCTTTCTTCTAGAAGTGAGCCATAAAAAGATAGATTAAGGGAGTGACCATTGGGATGTGGTGAGAAATACCTAATTCTTGTAAATTTAGTAATTTTGGGCATAAAAGTGATCTATCCCTAAGTTTATTTTTCATTAAACCTTAGTGGAATTGGTATATTCACATATTTTCATTTTATTCCCCTTTTACATAGTATAGTGAGGGTGAAATAAGTAAAATTATTATGCCTCATGAATTATTTCATTTATATAGACACATTTCTATGTGAAATATAACAAATAGTGTTTTTTCTAACAAATAAATAATATCTAAAGGGTTGTTTTTTTAATATGTAATACCCTGATTCTCCCCCCCCCCACCTCTTCTTAGGGTATTTAACCTGGATGGGGTAACATAAATCACTTTATCAATTTCAATACATACAATTGTAATATATTAAATTTAAAATAAGTGTGAAAAACGCAATGAAACTTGTTGTTTAGAAAAAATGAATTTTTAAATGCATAAATGTTTTTATACAAAATTCAAGTTTAAATATATTACAAATATTTTGATTAGATTTTTTTAATCAAAAGTGACTAATTATATTTTAAAACTATTTCAAAATATAATTTTACATTATAAATACATTTTTAAAAAAATAAACATTTCAATAAAAATATGTAAGTTTCACTATTCATGAATAATAAAACATTTCTGAAAAATCTAAAAATTTCACCATAAGGTAGTTTTTATTTAATGATTTGAAAAATTATATCCTTTTTATAAATATAACTTTCTAAAAAATTTATATATTAATTATTGTATTCTATCGTAGAAATTAATATATATCATTTTTTAAGAGAATTTATTTTTGTGTAATAAAATTTATTTTTGTAAAACTGGGTGCTTAATACTTAATAATTAATCAATAAATTTGTATTTATTATAACCTTTATATATTTTTCATTTTTAGGTTTATCATATATATACCCATCCATTAAATTTCTAGGTTATAAAGACATATTTATGTAATATAATTTCATGGTTTGTTTAAGCTCGGTGGGGCATATCTTATAAGCTATCAATCATAAGGAAATTATTTAAAAAATATCATGATTTAACATTCTCCCATCCAAAATAAATTGAATTATTCTAATTTTAACTTTTTTTGTTAATAAAAGATTTTATATTTTTAAATTAATATTTTTTAAAACCCATATAATAAAAAAGTTAATAAAACGTCCTTTTAAATAGAAGGAAATTAAAATACGAAGGTCATCTAAAATAAAAAAACTGAGTTTCCAAATATCATAACTTAAATGGGAAGTAAAAATATGAACATGGAAGAGAAAAATAATACTGAATGACTAATAAAGAGTTAATGATAACATGTTCATGAAAATTTTAACAATCCAAAAACCATAATTCTGTTATTGGTGAAAATACTTTTGATTCAGAAAAAATAAGGTTAAATATAAAAAAAATTCAAGATCATTTTCCTATAGTTGTGGGATTAGTTTACTATTTGGATAAATAACATGAAATAATATACTTATTATATTTATTTATATGTCCTAAGAACAATTTCATCTTTTGGTTATTCTTTAATCAATTTCTACATCATCTTTTACTTGAGGAAATGAATATTCAAGATGAAATTTGTTATGCTTAGAGAACTAAAATTAAATTTTAATTGATCATAATATATATAAATGAATGGAAATTTATTTCTATTATCCCTATACATTAACCAAAACCAAATAGCACTGGGTAAGATAATTCCCAAAAAGATGAACCATGAAACAATGCCTTTAATAGAAAAATTTTGACAATAAAAACAAACATACCACATTGATAATTTTATAAATGACATAAAAATTAAAGAATGTTTTAATATAAAATTTCATCTCATACCTTTCATCTTTCATCCACAAAATTTAATTGAATTTTTTTAAATAAATATATCTTTTTTAATCACATTTTAAACATAAGAGTTATATATACCTCACCCCAATGAAACATCTCCAAAAAATTTCATTAATCATAATGATTGATCTTATAATGTACGAATCTTCACCAAAATATCATGAATCATATTTATATAATAACATTAAAGGTAATAGTTATCTTTACCATAAAAATTTCCACAAACATTTCCATGTTAGGGAATCACTTTTCAACCATAAACAATCTCCATACATCACATTCCAATTAACAATAAAAAACATGACATCAAATAATATACTAACATCAAGGGTTATTTAAACATTACCATAGTATTACTTCTAAAACCTTGTTCAATTGTCAAATATCTTCAAAATACAATCCCATAAAACTTTTAAAGGGGTTTCCATTATGGTAAAACTATAAATCCAATATGGTATCCATATCTGTTACGATTAGATCACATGAGAAAAAATATTTGTCCACAATCTGTATTCCTAAAATATAGTTGCAGTATAAAAATTTAAAAATAATGATAAAAAATCATTATATTTTTATCAATTCATTGATATTGGTACCATTTCACATATTTTTTAAAATATTTAATGATAAAATACTATTGAACAGTCATTATATTTTTCATGATTCATATATCCAAAATATCATTAATTTCGCACGTCTACAACATATTTCTACAATACTAATAAACACTTTTATTCTTACACATCAATGATTTTCATAACATAGGTCATTCCATATTCTAGGAGTTAACTCTAAGAGTTGGGAAATGACTCGGATAATTCACATATTCCCCAAACATAGAACATTTCACAATAAATGGTACCATAGGATTATATTCACTTTTATCCATCATACTCTGCGTTTTTTCTGTGGAATTACATGCTCTATGTCCATAGATTCTACATAGAAAACATCTTATTTCTCCTCTGAGACATTAAGTAGATTTTTTCCTATAACATTCTCTACATATAGAAATCTGAATATTCATACCTTTAAAGTCTCCACAACATGATCTCTCAATAAACTATATCCTTCTTTTCTTTGGTGAGTCTAATAGTTAGATAATTTGTACATTAGTAATCATATATCATAATAATTGATTAGGTATAACTACAATATTTTTCAATATAGACATCATCCCTTTTAATTTTTCATTATCTCATTATCCATCATATTCAACATTAACACAGTTCCTTCTCTATCCTTCCATTGAATAAAACCAAAAATAATAATGTGGGAATTAATAAAAATATTTTGGAATAATGAAATGTCATTAATAGTGTGTCTAAATCATGATATCTTATTTTCAATATATGTTATGATAGGATTAATCTAGGATATCAATAATCGTAATATATTCAAATACTTTATAGAGGTTCCTAATGAGAATTTCATTTAACCCAATCATTACCACAAAGTCATTATAACATTTTTAATAGTATGGGGACACTCACTATGAAATAGAATTGTGGATGAGATATTCTCAGCCAACTGAATTCATGGTTATTTCTCTGAGATGAATATTTACCAAAAAAACGTCCACTTTTGGTATCCATACATAAATTTATTATAAGGAAAAATATATAATCTATATCTTACCAAAAACATAGGATGTTATGCTATACATAGACATATACACAATGTTCTCAAAAAACCATTCTTTTCCTAGTATGAAAATATTAACTTAATCCTACTCTAATTCCTACTATTGATATCCATACATTTCATTATGCGAAATTTCATATTTTTAGAAGAATATTCATTACAAGACAAAACAGTTCATGCTAGAATCAAATTGGTATATTTCCTTTGGAAACATGGATACATAAAAATCTAGTTAATAAATTAACTACACCATTTCAAACTATATTTTTCATAACTGGAACCCTTCATATTCATTCATACATAATACATTTCATTATATCATAGGGAAAAGGAAACATAAGAAAGGGTGAGATCAAATTCTTCAAAAGGGTAAAAAATTGAGATATTATTGATTGCATAGACAAAATAAGTGAATAAGGGTATGATAACAGGATATTCACATTTAAAGACCATACCCTATATATGAATGGTCATAATATTATGTCACAGAATAAATCATTATTTTTTATAATACATTCATCATTAGGGAGTAAAAGAACATAATCCATAACAACATAAAATTGGCATAGGTCATGAGTTTCTGGAATATATAAAATTATTACATTTTTATCATGTATAAATTGAAACAATATCCCTTATTATGATAAGGAAATGAAATTAGACCCTAACCTAAACTTATTTAAATGGAAAAAGGTCCACGTAAAATCTTATGGTCAGGAATTCAAAGTCTATGCATAAAAATATGGAGCAAAAAATGAAATACCATGAAAAATCTTATAAATATCAAAACCCATTTCCTAAAACAATTTGGAACATTAAATTATTTTCATGCATAACAAAAATACCTCATGAGTTATTATTATTAGAAAAATTATTTGATTGATTTGACAGACCTAACCATCAAATAATTGTAATTCATTCACATAAATTCCACAAGCTAATAAATTATAATATTATATATAGAAAATAAATGGGTTTTGAAAACATCTCATCATTGAATCATAAAACACAAGAGTTATAAATGGTATGGTATCACTAGATAATATTCCCAAAAAATAATAACTAAAACCAAAAGTTGTTATCATATATGATAAATTCTGTTAAAGTTTAAGTGGAAATTTTCTTGAGGAAAATATCTTTTCCAATTTGAAATTTAATTTTAAAAACTAAAATTTTCCCAAATATCAAGGAAATATTTTTAGTGAAAATAATTTTGGAAACATAAAATGGAATCTTTAAATAAATGATTAATAATAGCGGTGGTTAATTCTATTCATGAAATATGTGATAAAATAAAACATTGAATTCACACTTTTTTAGAAAAAGTAAATAAGTCCCTCGATCTGAATGTGGAAATAAGACTCATTTTAAAACATTTTTGTAAAAATTTATACACCTATAAAAATTACTTTAAAAAATAAAATGATAATAGTAAAAAAATTCATAAATTTTTTTTTGAAAAAATTGATATTGAAGTAAATTTTGTTTCTACTAAATAAGGAAATAATGAATATTCACTTTAAAATTTATTTTCTATCTCAAGAGTACTTAATGTTATGAAAATGAAAGTAAACCATGTTCTCTCAATAAATCACAAGATTAAAATAAATGTCATGAGTTTTTTGTGAGGTAGATCATATGGTTTCATTATTGTAAAGATAATCCTAAACAATCCCAATAAACAATAAGATTGTAACATGAACCCCTTTTAGGTTTTCACACATTTGAATTGTAATTCCAAAGAAAAAATAACTTCAAATGAAACATTAAATATCAAGAACATATGGGTAATCATGATATAACATGTTAATCGGTAATATACATGCCTCTTAAAAGATGATATATTCATGAAATATCACATGTCCTAAGGAATATTAATTTTTAAATAAACACTTACCTTGAGTTACACATTCTTATAATCTACTCTAGAATCATCTTAATTTAAAAAAAAATATTATTTATGCCCTTAAAGACACCATATTTTTTATTTTGGAAAAACTAGAACCTCTATAATGTGGATACCGGAGTTGAGAAGATAATTTATTTGTTATTGGTCAATATAGAAGGCTCAATGTGGTTAAAATAAGAGAATGGAGGGTGTCTTTTAATAATTTAGGAAATATTAACTCTTTTTTATTATTAATATTTAAATATTTTATCATATGAGGTATTTTAGTGGGTCTGATTTTCCCAACCTATTTGATATTTTGAGTTTGGTGAGCAGGCTAATGTGAATTCATGACTTCAGAACAAAATTCTATGAATTTTTTTAACCAAAGGCCTTGATTTTATATAGTTTTTAAGTCTAAACAAGTTACTTGTGATTTCTGTTGAGTCTATAGTGTGGAGGGGTCCATAAACTATGTTTTAGGAACATTCTTACAAATGTTCACATTTTGGAAAAATGTGCATACTTCCAAGGGAAACAATGAGGACCTTCAGTGGAACTGGACATGATTTTTTAAACTATACAGAAGGGGTTCACGGTCATGTGAGACATATATAGTTTATAGTTGAGGTATTTGGCACAATTTTCATATGATTTGGAAAATTGTTCACCTAGCCCATGTGTGTGTGGTTCTTAAGCATATATCACCACACATTTAACACACATTAATCCAAACCATGTCACTTAGCCATTTTTCTCGTTAAATTTCATGAAATTTCCAAAATTCCCAACCCTCATTTATTGGTTCTTCTACTCCTTTCTTATTCTTTCCACTGCATGCACAGTGAGAGTTCCTCTATTTCCATTCCACCTAGGCTTTATAACATCCTTGTGAATCGAGCTTCAATGTGAGATCAATTTTTATCATTTTAATTGCATCAGTAAGACCTTCAGTTTACTATCCTTTTTAATTTGTATATCATTCCATAAAGAATTATATATTTTTTTTCATGTATTTTTTCCTATTTTCATGTTGTTTATATAAAATTCTGATTTTTCTGATTCAACTTCAGTTCATTGCCGATATCATGTGAGTGAGTGACTACTAGTGTGAGGTCGGTGGTGTCCAAATATCTCTGTGATTTTGTGAGTGTTTCATGGGTTAGTTTATATACTCCATGTTGTTTATCTATTTGACACCCAAGTTAATTAAATTCCTGAATATTAAATTATTAAAATGATGATATCAAATGTATATTTCCATGCTCATTCCCCACTATAAGTCGTCTATCTGGGAGAGGGGAGAGGACCATACCAGACTCTTTTTTTAAGTCTGTTTATTTAATTAAATTGATTTTCTTAAATTTATTTTTTGGTATCATGGGAATGTGATGGTCTTGGCCTGATGATTTAGGTGATGTAGATCACTTGTATTGTGGTGATAAGGTTCATCAACATGGCCATGTCTTTGGATACTTGGGTGATATTGATCATAGGTTTAAAAGACATGCACATCATATTGAGGTGATAAGGTCATCTAGTTGTGGTCTTGGAACTCAGGGCTTTAGATGGTGTTAAACGTCCTTATTTAGCAACATGGCCATAGTTGAATGAGATGTTAGATGATATTGATTAGGTTCTTGGTGATTTTTGCTCACTATTCCTTGGTTGATGTGTGGTTGGAGTCATGTGAAAACATATTTGACTCATATGAGGTGGTGATGACTACTCGATGTGGGTGGAGGCCTCCTTAGATTATGCAGCTAATGTGATGGGGTTTCCCATCATATTTATTGGGGGGTCTCACCTTTGAAATCCACATGGATGGCGATTAACCATTTTTTATTAGTGTTGATACCATTGGTTGGGTACTAAGGATCCTAATTATTCATGGTGTCATTAAGCCATGATAATGAGGGTATGGGAAAGATTTTTTTTGGGTTCGGTGTGCATGCTTTAGGTTTTAGGTTTTAGAGATTAGGTTTTCGATTATAGGGTTTTGGGTATCGGTTTTAGGATTTTTTTTTTTTTTTTTTGATATGGTTTTTGGGTTCAAGTTTATGATTTCAGGGTTAGGGTTTAGGTTTTATGTTTTATGGTTTATTATTTTTTGATTAGGGTATAGGGAATAGGATTTTATGTTCAGGGGTTAGATTTTAGGTTTTAGAGTTCAGGTATTAGGGTTTCAGATATAGTGTTTTGGTTCTAGGATTTATGATTTTTTGGTTCTATTTTGGGGTTTCGGTTTATGATTTCAGGGGTATGGTTTATGATTTAAGGTTTAGGGTTTAGTATTTTTAGATTATGGTATGGGGAGATGTTTTTGGATTTTTCATGGGATGCTTGGAATTTGACCAGGATAGTTCTTTTGCATCAGCCATAGTTTCTTTTTTTCATGACTTATATATGTATATAATTATGTTCATCCATAGGTGACTTTGTTTGGATATTTTTATTTATGACATGTTGTGACCTATTTTCTACCAATAGAATTCCCCTTTTGTCTTGTTTATTTTTTGTATTTCTTGTATATTTTTGCTTCTGCAGAGTTTTTTTATTTTCTTCCAACATTATTTTTATATTTACACCATTATTATTATCTCCTCCATTAGGTAGATTCTCCCCACTATAACCTCTTGGACCATCACTACAGTTGGAAGCCTAGGAATATAAGGTAGAGCACCTAAGGTCCATTGGTCAACCAGTCCACAGTAGTATCTATGTCGTTATACAGGTTGGGGAACCCCAAATTGTATTTGAGCTGATTCTTGTTTTCTCTTCCTGACAGCATTACATGACATGTCTATTAAAGGGTAACCATGTTCATAAGGTTACAAACCATAAAAATTTTATTCGATATTTATATGGTCATACCATTTTGGTTATTAGAAACCATAGTTTTGTATTTTGTTAGAATTGGATAAAAATATCATGTTTGTGTTCCTTGATTCCCATTCATAGGGGCATACCATGTTTTGAGGGGTGGTAAATTGATGTTATGTAGTGTGATTTTATAGTTGATTTCGTTTCCACCTATGGTGGAAAACTTGGGTGTGATGGTTATCTAGTATGTGGATTTTGACCCATATATTGATATGGGAAGAATGATTTCATTATGAATACACATAGGCAATTAGATTCATATTATGTGTATTTATTGTGATAGTCATTGGGAACATGGATCTTACTAAGAGGGGTTGTTCTATATAAATTTTCAACAAAGAAACTAAATTTTCTTCCATGTGTGGCCTCTTTTGGTGGATTTATACCCAACCAACCCATGAATGTGGTTCTAATGAGATGTATATGTGATTCTTTAGGAATGTGATATATGGGCCTGACCCCAAAATATGGTAGGCAATGATGATAATAGTGGTGATCTGTTTAAAGTGTCAATAATGTATCTAAACAGTGTTTTATGATATATAATCTTTGGTGGAATTCTACTCAGCTTCCTAGGATGGATATATTATATGTAATTTCTAAGCCAATAGTGAGAAGGAAAGGGTCTGTTGGGATGTATTATATTATACTCCTGACTCTGAAGTTTGTAGGCAAGGGGCTTTAAGGCGGGATTATCCTTGATACCTTACCCTGATATGGGCGGCTAAGGGGCCTTGTGGTTGGATGTCATATTATAGGGTGTGATATGGTAGTGTAAGGGTGGTGATATGTACATCATGTTATAGGCTTCCAATTCTATTATATTTATACTGATATGGTTATTTTACCATCATGATTTGTATTAGTACTATAATAACTAGATGAAATTTTGTGGAGCATCATGAGGGGGGTGATTTAGTCATGCATGATATTTCACTGTATGAGGATCTGGAAGGTAAGGATGGGGACTTGGAGGGTTAATACGATCACGGTCCATATGTACATGCTTCAGTACTAGAAGGATAGTGTTCGATGGTTTATTTTTGGCCAGGGATGAATGATAAGCTTAGGGGAATCCGGATTCGAGTTATACAAGGCATTGATAGTGGATCTAAAGTAGATAAACCCTATATGGAATACATTAACAATGAGTTTTAGTCATAGTACTAATGACTATTTCAGGGTTTGGGTGGAAAAATGAAATAGATAACTAGGTTGAGTCATTATGTACCATATTTTCTCCTCCTCAATACACCCCCAGGTTGGTGGTGAAGCTGTCTATATACTTTCTCAGAGGAATGAGAAAGTGATGGTGGGATATAAAGGATAGGTATAATGAAAAAAGGTACATACCTAGAAGGACTTAGATGGTAGTGTAATCGAGAAATTTTTTCTGATGACACTGAGGGAGGAAAATTCTTGAGAATTCATGAATATCCAATATGGGGATACTTTATTCATGGACAGTGTAGCCAATTGAATAGACCTGTCTGGAATTTCACCTTCTATGGTAGGTGATGAGATCACTTGGGTGAGATGATTTAATGATGTATTAATACATACCAAAATAGTAAAGGAGAATATCTTTAGGATTTCATTATTTTTAGATGTCGTTTAATAGGAGTAGATAGATAATGGAAATCAAAAATAACCATCTTCTATGGGATAGATAATAGTGCCAGGTTAGTTGAGAAGTGATGCATCCGGTAGAAGGAAGTGGGGCCATGAGCATAATTTTTTGGGAATCTAGTCCAATTATTCAATGAGACCACTATTGACTATTTCTTTAGAATTGTGCTTCAAATAAAGCATATTGTTACGCATTTAGACCAAGTGTGACCATGTTTCGAAGGAGTGTTGGGTGTGTGGACCATTGGGAAATTTTTAGAGGTTCTATGGGAATAATTATTAGTTAGCTAAGATAATGTGACAGAGGTAGACTTAGGGATTTTATGATGTATAGGGAGTCATACTAGTAGCTGGTAGCTAGGAATAATCTATATAAATAGGTCATGGAAAACATAGTTGGACCCAGTAGTGGGATTACTAGAAGGTAGCTACTATAGATCTGTTGGGAGGCCAGGCCTCGGGCAGTCGGGCATTAGGCTAGATGCACTCCATTGATATTCCTAGTGTAGAGCAGGCTAGTGATTAGACTTCAGTTAGAGGCATTCCATGTTGATGGGAATGAATTGGGATTCCTTTTTTGTTTGGTCTTTGGACATTTTTTATGAATGAGGTGCATGTGTATGGTTTTTGGAATAATGATGATATTTTTAGTAACTTAGCATCGATTATAATACATGAAATATATATAAGGTGAATTTTAACTAGGCTCTATTGTGGGAATCAAAGTGATGCAGTTTATACCTAATATTCTTAGCAACCAGGATTTTTGTGGACATTCATATTTATACATAGTGCAGGTTTATTTTAATCATCTATGGAGGTGAAGGACCAAAGAGAATCTTATGAGAAGATCAACTAGATAGATTTCAAATATGACATGGATAAGAGTTGAGGAACTTCTAAGGTACAGGGATGATAGTATGTCATAGGAGGACTTTTAAATCTAGGGTTGGTCATTGGAACCATCGAGATGTTTGAATTTTGGTTTGAGAATTGGCCATTTCGGTAACTCCTATGGTAGAGAGCACATTGGTGGAATTCAACCAATAACTTAATAACTGGGGTAGAATAGGTTGATTTTTATGAGATGGTTATGTTTAGTCTCATATCTCAGTAAGGATTAATAGCTCATGGATGATCTATGTTACATTGGGGATACTATAACTTCTTGGGATTTTGAGTAGGTAAGAGTTTCGCAACCTATTTGAATTTTTCAGTTTATTGACTGGACCAAAATGAATTATTGGATTTAAAAACAAATTACATATTTATGATAGAATTAAGGATTTTTTTTAGATGGGTTTTAAGCCTAGGAATGTTTCTTGAGTTTTCAAGTAGGTTTTAGGTTCATCAGGCTTGGAAACTCAGTTTTTGTAATGGGTTGACCAAGGCACACCTGTTGGAAGAACCATGTGACCACCAAGGAGAAAATATGTGTCCCTACAGTGACCTTCGAAATGGATTTTTGAGTCATATAAAAGGGTTAAAATGGACATAAAAGTCATATGATGTTTTAAAAAGGGGATTTTTCATGGTTTGTGAATGGTTTTTAAAATTGTTCACCTAGAGAATGTGTGTGTGTTGATTAAGAAGAGATCACAGCATGGTTGGTGAACAGTTATCTGAAACATGTATCCAATCCATGAGGCTCATTAAATTGGGAGAAATTTCAAAATTTATCATTTTTATTTTGTTATTTTTACTCCTCCTTTATTCTTCTATCAACTGCACACCCAGAAAAATTTTATCTATTTCCATTCCCCCTAGGATTTAGAACATCATTATCTTCCATGCCCCATTTGTCTCGGTGGAACCACATCAATTAATTCAACATTCTAATATCCACTTTTCTTTTTTTTATCTCCCAATATGGAATGATAAACCCTTGTGAACACTTTTTCATTATTTTTAGGGAGTTCTCAAAAAATGAATTTTTCTTTCGATTCATATCATGTTATACGCTGATATTAGATGATTGGGTTCCTATTAGTATGAGGTAGTTGGTTCCCAGACTTCAGAATGATTTTTTGTGTGTTTCAATTCTAAATTCATATATTTTATTGGGGTTTTTTGAGGGAGAGAAAAATTAATTAAATATAATATTATTAAATTTTTTTATTAATCATATGAGAAGCTTAAAGACATAAACAAGCTCCAGTAAAAATTCTTATGCTAGGTAAGGGTCTTGGACCAACATGGGTAGTTTATGCCAAGTGTTTTTATTAAATTATATTAAACATTTTAAATTGAGTTTATTGGTTATGTTGGAAAGTGAATGGATTGGCATTAGTATTGAGGTGATTTGGATCACCTGGATTGAGATGATGATGTTTGTTAGGATGGGCATGGCTCATGATACATGGGTGATGTTGATCATAGGATGAGATGACATGGTCATCATATTGAGGCAATGTGGTATTCAGGTAGAGTGAATGGATCTCAGGACATGACATAGTGTTGACAATAATGATTTAACAACACCATCATGGGGGAATGAGGTTTCATATGATGTGGATTTGGTTTTTTGGGGATTTCAGCTCACTATTTATTGGACGATGCACTGTTTGATTTATGTTCATGGAGATTATACATATATGAGGTGATGTTTACAACTCAATTTGGTTTGAGGACCCCATAGATTATGTGTATTAGGTGATGGTGTTTATCAAAAGATATATGGAGGTGATCCTTGAAAAAACCCACATGGATTGTGATAGACCAGTAATTTTTAGTGTGGATACCAATAGTTTGGGACTGAGTCTTGTGGTTATACATGAGGTCATTGTTCTAGGATATTGAGGGTATGAATATCGTTGTTCCTCATGATATCAGTTTTTGATCCAAATATTCTTATTTTTTGGAGGACATACATTGTTCTTACTTGGGAGATCAGGTTTCAAGATGATATGGACATATGAGATAAGGTCTAAGGGACCAGGTAGATATTAATTGGTAATTCCATATGTATGATGGGTATTATATTGATGGAATGAGGTGTTAGGTTATGTAATTATAGGTCAAACCTGATTGTTTACCTGGATTTCTTCATCAGGGGATGCCTTGGGATTTAGGAAATGGATCCTCACTATTGTATATATATACACACTAAACGTTCTTTTATTCCATATATATAACTTGGAGAACATATTTAGAAAATATTGGCGATAGAAAAATCAGGTGATCACTTTATTATGGGTATTGAGAATAAGTAATGTGGGTTAATTATTTAAAATTTTATGCGCTTATTTTTATTGTATCCAGCACACACCTATGTTATTATGAATGAAAGACAAGAACACGATCGTGGAGGCTGACTGAGATTTAGTATCACATCCCAAATGGGCCCCTCAAGATGAATATAGACTTTTTATCTCTATGATAAGTTAATATACCAAGCTCAATATTTGGACCTCTGTGATTTATTGGGTCCTTTTTCATGGGAAGGATGGCATTGGACCATGATGTTTTATCTCCATAATAAGGTGTGTCTTTTTTATTTTCTGCATGCCTTATTTATGTATGTACTGATGGTCATCCATGAAAGTCCTTTTTTGGATATTTCTATATTTGACATGTTAGGACATGTTTTCAACAAATGGTATGCCATTTTGAGCTTGTTTATTGTTTGTTATTTTTATATTGTATTTCTCATGAATTTATGCTTATGATGAGTTTTTTAAGATTCTTCCACTATTATATATATATATATATCATTATTATCTCCATGATATGGCGTAGTGCCCCCAATAAAGCCTCTTATTCCCTCACATATAGTCAATGTCCTTTGGAATATTGGGAGGCACACCTAAGGCCGTATGGTTAATAGTCCCAAAGGAGTGCTTAATGTGGAATCAGGGTTCGGGAGCTTCAAATCAAATAATGTGATTCTCTAGAAAATTTCTTCAAAATTCCGAGGTATTTGATGATAATTTTGGGTGGGGTTGAAATCTCGTGAACTAATAAAATTTAGGTTGTAATAATTGATGATTGAGACCATATCTTTTTTTTTATCCCCTTACTAACCCTATGTTAACATTAACCAAGAAAACATATTTTTCACTTATAAAGGGTTATAATTTTACAAATAAGTTGAAAATTGACTCATAATTTGTCAATGTATGACATTATCAACCATGTCATATCCACCTTGTTTTCATTCAATATATTTATGAATTTTAAATAATTTAATAATATATTATTCATATAAAATATCATTAATGAAAATTTTGACAATAGTAATTTAATTTACTAAAAAGACATAAAAAATTAATTTGAATCTACCCATTTTACTCATCACTAATATGTTCTGTTTTTATAAAAAAATCATTGAACACAACAAAAAATAAAAAAAATTATTACATTTAATAATTTGAGACCAATTTAATTTAATTTTCTATTTATTGAATAAATATTTTATTAGAATTTCACAAGAAATTTTCATAATTATTTAATCACTAAAATTAAAAAAAAATTCCCCCCATGAATATATATTCATTAAGTACAAAATAGATATTTATATTCATTCCGGACATGATTTTATCCATATGTGAACACATAATAGTTATTTAAAACAAATAGATTCACATTTTTTAAAATTCATTAAATTATATAATATATTCGTAATTTTCATGGAAAATTATCCATTAGATGAGTATATTTTGTACCTAAGGTGATAATGGTGTAATTATATTCATCTAGTAATATATATGATGAAAAATGGAGGTTCTATCACCTTGTTTTAACTTATATTATCTCGATGTACCCTTTATACTGTTTATAAATATTACCACGGTTACTTTGGAAATTGAACAAAAAAATGTTTCTATTGACCAAATTTTAATCTACTAATTCATAATATAGAATCCATTTTATAAAATTAAATACCTATAATTGATTGAAATTAATTATAAAATAACTTCTAAAAATAAAATGAAAACTGCTTTTTAGAAATATGAAATTTTTAGTAGAAATAGGTTTTATACTAAATTAAAGTATATAACTAATTAAAAATAACATAATTATAATTTTTTAATAAAAATGAAAATAATATTTTTTTAAACTACATAAAAATATAACTTCTATTTATAAATACATTAAAAGAAGATTCATTTTTCAATAAAAATCAATATAGTTCATTAATCATTATGAAAATAGTATTTTAAACAAAAATATCAAAATATCACTATAATATAGTTTTTAAATAATAATTTACAATATTATATCCTTCTTATTAAATAATATTTGTAAAATATTCCAATTTTTATTGTAATATTCAGTAACTAAATAAAAATATATACCATTTTTTGGATAAAAATGAATTTTTCAATAATAAAAAATTATTTTCTAATAATTTAGTGTTTAATTCAAGAGAATAAATTAATAAATTTGTATTTATTTGGAC
Source organism: Viscum album (assembly GCA_963277665.1). Classification (NCBI taxonomy): domain Eukaryota; kingdom Viridiplantae; phylum Streptophyta; class Magnoliopsida; order Santalales; family Viscaceae; genus Viscum; species Viscum album. The sequence continues at coordinate 388,449,111 of OY728137.1, forward strand.
CTTTATATATATAAATATATCATAATGTGTCCAATCTTATTCATATCCACCAATTTGACACCCATGTTGTAATGATCATATTTAAATAATAATATTTTAGGTCTTTCTAATTCTCAGTGTTTTGTTTCTTATATCATATAGAACATAATATACTTATTTAAAGAAACTAACGGTGTTATAAAACTCATTATTTAAGGGAAAAAATTTATCTTTATTTGTGTTTCTAAAATCATCATATATAAAAAATAATCATTTTTCATATATTTAAAATATTATTCACATTAATTAAAAAATAAATTATTTTTATAATTAGATGTTACATCTTCTAATAAATATTTTAATGTACCTATAATTCATCCCTAATATAAAATATAATATAATAAAATCATTAATACCTTTATAATATTTTTTCCAAGTGATTTACTTAGATTAAGTTCCATTTTATAACTCAACCGAAAAATTAAGAAAATTCCCTTGAAAACTAATGACCGTTAAAACTAAGATTATATACTCTTTAAATTTAAACTAATTTGAAACATTTTATCCCTAAAGATACTATTATTATTCTTAAAATTTTAGTACATTCATTAACTTAATATAACATGTTCTAAAACTCAATATATAGTAAAAAAATAAAACCTCTAGAGGAACTGATCCCAAGATAAAAACATTTATTTGATTTTACCCTTTCTTACCCAATCAAGATATAACCCCACCCATTTACATGGTGAATGAATTTTTAAACCAGAAATACTACTACAAATATGGAATGGGTTTGAAGCTGGAATCAAGTTTATAAAACATAGAAATAGTAAGAATTAACCTATAAATAAAACTATGATGTTACATAAAATCAAATAGAAACCACTGAATCATAAACAAAGTGGAATACAAAATAATCTAACCGAATAAACAATGTATAGTACACAAATATGATATAAGAAACCACAATTAAATACATATGAAACTATAGAAATATAATAGAAAATACTAAATATATAAGAAAACCTAAAAACCAAAATACATACTCGGTATCTAAAATAATCCCTATATATAAATACACTATTATATAACTCAGTCATAAATATATTAGTAACTAAAAAATACACCAACATGAAACTGGAATCTAATTTATCAAATAAGTGGTTGTTATTTCTATATATTTATTAGTTTTCCCCTTTGTATGAACAACCAATACAGTCACATGGATGTGTAATAATAAATTTATTAAAATCGTAATACATAGTGACATCCTGACCAACCCCAACCAGTGAAGGGTAATATAGGTAACTAATATCTTGTGGATATTTTATCCCCTAGAATCTTCATAATTTTATGCATTAATAAATTTCATTCTATTAGTCATTATTTGATAGTTTATATGTCTATTTTATCCATGTATTTCATCTATAAGCTAAAAGTAATAATTATTCAAAATTAAACATTGTATAAATAATAAAACTCATGCCCTAAAATATGTAAGGGAAAAAACTATACCATCCACTATGATAGGATCTCGTTACTCAAATCTGGGGGGTTGAATCTAATTTAATGAGGATGGATAGTCTACAAGGGATCTCATTCATAATATCACACTATTTATATTTATGTGACACATTAAGTATAATGGATAAATGGGTGGTAATGGGGTCCCTATTTATTTCATAGTGGGAACTGGGTTGTCCGGTGGTTGATTGAATAGGTCTATCTTCAAGGAACTTAATTGGAATTTCAAACAAAAAATTGTGGTGACTGATTCCTATGGATTAACATTTAATAGATCTATAAATTATGTAATAATAATAAATAAAAAGGGGTCAAACTCAATAGTCTATGTGGTGGGACTGTGGGGCTGAATTAATAAATATATATTCTTTTAAATATTATATATATATAATATATGCATATATATTTACAAAAATTCTCACATTTATGTATCTATATTGAGAATCTATGTATTTTTATGATATGAATAATAAAATACGCATAAAAATTAGTAAAAAAAGTATCACTTCAAATATAAATTGATGAACGTGTCCTTTTTACCATGAGGGAATGTATGTATGGATTTTAATTAGATTTCATTAGTTTTCTAGTGGGTTGTGACATACTCGTTATAGCTTTAACATTGATTAAATTAGTAACGAGAAATTAGTGAGTTGAGGTTAATAGGGGTATAGTACATATTTGAAGCATCCACCCTCTACCCACATAAATGACACGAGTTTCAATGTAAGTTGGTAGAGATTCTATTTTTTCATGGTATTGATATCTTCTTAGCATTGAATATATGTTATGATATGGAATGTTTCTTGGAGGCTGGTTATTTAGAGTTATCATGTATAGTGATTAGGTCTAGAGGCAAATGCATTATTTATTCTTGTTATTATGTTTCAAATGTATCAACAAAGGGTATGTACTATTTTTTTGTTTTAATACTCTTTCATGTGTATATTTATTCTATTTATCATATTTATATATGTTGTATCCTATGTATATGTGCTCCTATATTATGGTAAATGAGACATCTTCTTGGATATTTGTTTCATAACTATATTGTTTGGGTATTTTTGTTGCTTGAATTGGTGAGACATTATTTTTAGTATATTTTGGAATAGAACTTATACATTTCCTTAAATGGTATAATATCACAATATAATCTTATATACCTCATAACTATTTTATAGCCTCAGCAATACGGGGTGCCTCAAAGGATTAGAGGTCTACTATCGTGAGTGATTTTCAAGAATAATGGGATAAGACTAAAGTGATCCAATATATATGTGAAACAAATATTACAATAATCACATGATTTAAATAATACAATTCAAAAACAATTAAAAAACCTAAGGACCTAAAAATATAGCCTCATGGATATTAGCTATATAAAAAACTTATTATATATCACTTGTGAATATTTCTCTATAATGAATATCTTTTATACCCTCTCTAAATATCTCACATTATATAAAGTTTTTCATAACATAGGTTATGGGATCATAAAAGAGGTGAGAGCTAAAATTAAAATTGAGGTAAAATCATATCATAATGTGTCAGAACTTAAACATAAAGGAGAACAAGAGGAATAAATTAACATCTTTACAAAAGAATATAATACCACAAATAAATAAAAAATGTTACATGGAAACATTATATCATCACTATAATGTTACTAAATAGTAAAATATAATGCCATTTCTAAAAATACATATAAATAATGAATAAACATAATGTAATTATAAGAAGTGGGTAATAATTTAAAAAATAATGTGAAATCATGAAAATATTGAATTTCAATTAAATGAAATGAATTTTAAAAATTTGGTATAACTTGATAAAAAAACATATAAATTTTGAACAACCCTGAGAATATCAAAACCATTGAGATAAAATCCAATATCTCCATACCTATGTGAAAAAACTAATTATTTTCACACCTAACTATCTCATGATAATAAACATGAACCAATGCAATGGATGGTGATATATAACCCCACTATTCATCATCTGTGCATATGTGTTCCACTTAAATTCAATCATAAACATTTATTAATGATCTAATGGAAACAGAATGTGCTTCTTAAACATTTCTAAAACATCAAAACCATAAACATAAAATGAAATCTGAAATCAAAAATATTATTTTACCAAAATAAATCATATCAAAATATAATATAGAGGACTAATAAAACTTCAATTCATGAAGGATAAACCCTTTAGGAAAACTAGTAATGAAAATACATAGGTTTTTATAAAATAATTCAAATATTATTATAAAATATGAAATATGAATTACATTAAAAATAATTTATTTAAGAAAGAGAATAAATTAAAAAACCATATTATAAAAATATCCAAATAAAATGACTTTCAAATGACATAAGGGTTATTAAAAAAATTTGAGTGGAAGATAAAATATCTGATTTTGAAATTATTAAAAAACATTACTTTAATATTTTTATAGTAAACTTATTTAAAGACCCACATAATACATAGATTATAAACAAATATTTTTGAAATTAGTAATTATATTCATAAAAATCATAAAAAATAATCCATATTCATTTTCCTGAAAATAGTGTATAAGATCGATGAGAATAAAAATATGCACATTAAAGAAATGATTCATTTTTAAAAATAAAATTTACTCTTAATAATGGAATAAAATTATTTAGTATTTTTTTTTATAAATTGTTATAGATTGTGAGAAGTAATTTCCCCCAGTAGTATAAATAAATAAAAAAATAATATATTGTGTGGGTGGGATCAAAAATGAAATTCATATTCATATAAGAAATACTATGATGTAATTAAATAGAAAATGAGTCAAGGAAACACTTAAAAATTTAGTAACTATATAATGAAAGGAGTTTGAGGAAAATATCCAAAAATAGAAATTTTTATCTAAGGAAATGAATGATGTTTTCATATTTAAAATATATTGGGTTGTGAATACACCATAATTAATAAATTATTCTTCACAATACAAAAAATTTCCCAAGGAGTTGTAAATGAGATAAAGAAATACGTACCATTGATCTTGATTTCTATTAAATTGCATTAAAATCAGGTATAAAAAACAAACCATCATAATAAAAAATTTCAGAACCATATACATTTAAAAAATTGTATACAATATTTAATTATAATAATTATCTACCAATATATTTGTTTTTTTCTATCAATTTTTTCACCTAAGTTGTTTATAGTTTTGTTGTTTTGTACTTGTTTCGTAGGAGCAGTGTCAGAATTCATTCTTCTTCTAAAGTATATCATTGAACTTTCATTATTTTTGTTATAATGAATTAATTATTTAATTTATGAAGATAAAATTTCATTTCATTATTTATTGATTCTATATAAAATAATATGAAATCAGTAATAAACTTGTTTCAATGATTTTTAACACAAGAATTGTGTTTTCTAAATTAATGAGTAAAATGATGGCATATAATTTCCATAAAAAATTATTATTTAACTATTTATATATAATTATAACCATATTTATGTTTTTAACATCATTAATGATATAATTTCATATCATTGTTTGAGTAGGTGGTTAAACCAACCTAAACATGAACATACCATGATTATTGAAGATTAGAAGGTGATTTAACTATAATATAATTACACCATTATCTAAATGATATCATTCAGTTTTTAATAGTGTAATATATATTAACTGAAACTTTTTTTTATAGAAATATGTGATGAATATGAATATATTACATAAGTTGAATTAATTATTTTTCTTTTAGTGTTCTTGTTTTAAACTATTTAATAATGATTTTCATTTTTTGATCATATTGTTAATAAGTTCCCCAATTTCTCATAAAATAATCTCAATGGAATTATTAACATAATTATTATCCTTTTAATCCATTGTAATGACCATCCACATAAGGTGGTGACGAATAGATTAATGGGAATCAATCATCCCATAGAGGTGGTAGTTCACACATACCCATGGTAGGCGATTGCGTTTTACATAGAATTGGAGAAAGGAATAATGTGTTTTATCCTTAATGAATATAAAATATATTATAAATATCATAATAATAAATTAAATATTAAATTAGGACCATAATTTTATGGTGGTGAGGCAAAACAAAAACATTATGTTATGGAAATGTTAGTCCACACAACACGTGATTCATGTTTTCATTTTTAAAAATGGAAAAGTTGATAGTAGTTTTAAAAATTATTATAATAACATACCAATAAAATAATGATAAATAATTTATCATCTAAACATTTTGAAATTAAATGGAATGGTACTGAAAAGAATATAATTAAATAGGAAATGGGGGAGGGATTAGAAATATATACATTATTATTTGGATTATCTCATTTTTTAAGTTGAATAATCCTGAGAGGGATTGTATTTTAAGAATACTTGAGCCTCTTTAAGTGGCATAAGAATATGGATTATATTTTTGTAAAGAATGTTTCTATAATTAAGTAGCTTTTTTGTGATTAGATTTGATAATAGGATCAGCTATTTTATAAGTGAAAAGGGATAAAAAATATTAAATACCCAAAAACATTAAATAATGCTCCAAATTTAAAAAAGAAGATTGGGGTAAGAGTTAAAGAAAATTCTCACATTCAAAACTCAATTATAAACATTCTTAATCATTTTTTCCCTTCACCTCTTACATTACACGTTTTTACCATTTTTTATTTCACTGAAGTAGCTAGTTTTTACATAGGTAATTTTCCCTATATGACCAAAAATAAAATGTTCCCTATTATATAATTTGGATCTAATGACTACATATTAAAATTAAATTTATTTTATTAAACGTTTAAAATTTATAAAAGTTAATTTTAAATTATTTAATCTACAATGTATAATTTTTTTTTAAAATGTAACTTAAATTATAAATTTCATATATGGAATTATAAATAAAAACAACATTATAATATTTTTATATATATAAATTCAATTATAAAATAAATATATATTATTATAAAATGGTTTTATAAATTCCTAAATCAATCATAAATAATAATAATAAGGTTATAAAATTCATGTTTTTTTGTAAAAATTGTATTTTGAATTATTCACCTAAAAACAAATATTTTGAGACAATTCCAAGATTTGAATTAAAGGTAATATGGCCATGATGAATCAAATAATGATGTTAATTTTTTCAAATTAAATTCCAAAAATATTAAAATTTTTGTTTTACTAAATAAATAAAATATAGTGACAATTCATTTTATAGAAAAAAGGTTATTGGTATAATTTTACAAATAAGTTGAAAATTGACTCATAATTTGTCAATGTATGACATTATCAACCATGTCATATCCACCTTGTTTTCATTCAATATTTTTATGAATTTTAAATAATTTAATAATATATTATTCATATAAAATATCATTAATGTAAATTTTGACAATATTAATTTAATTTACTAAAAAGACATAAAAAATTAATTTGAATCTACCCATTTTACTCATCACTAATATGTTCTGTTTTTATAAAAAAATCATTGAACACAACAAAAAATAAAAAAATTATTACATTTAATAATTTGAGACCAATTTAATTTAATTTTCTATTTATTGAATAAATATTTTATTAGAATTTCACAAGAAATTGACATAATTATTTAATCACTAAAATTGAAAAAAAATCCCCCATGAATATATATTCATTAAGTACAAAATAGATATTTATATTCATTCTGGACATGATTTTATCCATATGTGAACACATAATAGTTATTTAAAACAAATAGATTCACATTTTTTAAAATTCATTAAATCATATAATATATTCATAATTTTCATGGAAAATTATCCATTAGATGAGTATATTTTGTACCTATGGTGATAATGGTGTAATTATCTTCATCTAGTAATATATATGATGAAAAATGGAGGTTCTATCACCTTATTTTAACCTATATTATCTCGATGTACCCTTTATACTGTTGATAAATATTACCACAGTTACTTTGGAAATTGAACAAAAAAAGGTTTCTATTGACCAAATTTTAATCTACTAATTCATAATATAGAATCCATTTTATCAAATTAAATACCTATAATTGATTGAAATTAATTATAAAATTACTTCTAAAAATACCATGAAAACCACTTTTTAGAAATCTGCAATTTTAAGTAGAAGTAGGTTTTAAACTAAATTAAAGTATATAACTAATTAAAAATAACATAATTATAATTTTTTAATAAAAATGAAAATAATATTTTTTTAAACTACATAAAAATATAACTTCTATTTATAAATACATTAAAAGAAGATTCATTTTTCAATAAAAAACAATATAGTTCATTATTCATTATGAAAATAGTATTTTAAACAAAAATATAAAAATATCACTATAATATAGTTTTTAAATAATAATTTACAATATTATATCCTTATTATTAAATAATATTTGTAAAATATTCCAATTTTTATTGTAATATTCAGTAACTAAATAAAAATATATACCATTTTTTGGATAGAAATGAATTTTTCAATAATAAAAAATTATTTTCTAATAATTTAGTGTTTAATTAAAGAGAATAAATTAATAAATTTGTATTTATTTGGACCTTTATATATATAAATATATCATAATGTGTCCAATATTATTCATATCCACTAATTTGACACCCATGTTGTAATTATCATATTTAAATGATAATATTTTAGGTCTTTCTAATTCTCAGTGTTTTGTTTCTTATATCATATAGAACATAATATACTTATTTAAAGAAACTCATGGTGTTATAAAAACTCATTATTTAAGGAAAAAAATTTATCTTTATTCGTGTTTCTAAAATCATCATATATAAAAATTAATCATTTTTTCATATATTTAAAATATTATTCACATTAATTAAAAAATAAATTATTTTTATAATTAGATGTTACATCTTATAATAAATATTTTAATGTACCTATAATTCATCCATAATATGAAATATAATATAATAAAATCATTAATACATTTATAATATTTTTTCCAAGTGATTTACTTAGATTAAGTTCCATTTTATAACTCAACCGAAAAATTAAGAAAATTCCCTTGAAAACTAATGACCGTTAAAACTAAGATTATATACTCTTTAAATATAAACTAATTGGAAACATTTTATCCCTAAAGATACTATTATTATTCTTAAAATGTTAGTACATTCATTAACTTAATATAACATGTTCTAAAACTCAATATATAGTAAAAAAATAAAACCTCTTGAGGAACTGGTCCCAAGATAAAAAAATTTATTTGATTTTACTCTTTCTTACCCAATCAAGATATAACCCCACCCATTTACATGGTGAATGAATTTTTAAACCAGAAATACTACTACAAATATGGAATGGGTTTGAAGCTGTAATCAAGATTATAAAACATAGAAATAGTAAGAATTAACCTATAAATAAAACTATGATGTTACATAAAATAAAATAGAAACCACTGAATCATAAACAAAGTGGAATACAAAATAATCTAACAGAATAAACAATGTATAGTACACAAATATGATATAAGAAACCACAATTAAATACATATGAAACTATAGAAATATAATAGAAAATACTAAATATATAAGAAAACCTCAAAACCAAAATACATACTCGGTATCTAAAATAATCCCTAAATATAAATACACTATTATATAACTCAGTCATAAATATATTAGTAACTAAAAAATACACAAACATGAAACTGGAATCTAATTTATCAGTCAAGTGGTTGTTATTTCTATATATTTATTAGTTTTCCCCTTTGTATGAACAACCAATACAGTCACATGGATGTGTAATAATAAATTTATTAAAATCGTAATACATAGTGACATCCTGACCAACCCCAACCAGTGAAGGGTAATATAGGTAACTAATATCTTGTGGATATTTTATCCCCTAGAATCATCATAATTTTATGCATGAATAAATTTCATTCTATTAGTCATTATTTGATAGTTTATATGTCTATTTTATCCATGTATTTCATCTATAAGCTAAAAGTAATAATTATTCAAAATTAAACATTGTATAAATAATAAAACACATGCCCTAAAATATTTAAGGGAAAAAACTATACCATCCACTATGATAGGATCTCGTTACTCAAATCTGGGTGGTTGAATCTAATTTAATGAGGATGGGTAGTCTACAAGGGATCTCATTCATAATATCACACTATTTATATTTATGTGACACATGAAGTATAATGGATAAATGGGTGGTAATGGGGTCCCTATTTATATCATGGTGGGAATTGGGTTGTCCGGTGGTTGATTGAATAGGTCTATCTTCATGGAATTTAATTGGAATTTCAAACAAAAAATTGTGGTGACTGATTCTTATGGATTAACATTTAATAGATCTATAAATTATATAATAATAATGAATAAAAAGGGGTCAAACTCAATAGTCTATGTGGTGGGACTGTGGGGCTGAATTAATAAATATATATTCTTTTAAATATTATATATATGATATATGCATATATATTTACAAAAATTCTCACATTTATGTATCCATATTGAGAATCTATGTATTTTTATGATATGAATAATAAAATACGCATAAAAATTAGTATAAAAAGTATCACTTCAAATATAAATTGATGAACGTGTCCTTTTTACCATGAGGGAACGTATGTATGGATTGTAATTAGATTTCATTAGTTTTCTAGTGGGTTGTGACATACTCATTATAGCTTTAACATTGATTAACTTAGTAACTAGAAATTAGTGAGTTGAGGTTAATAGGGGTATAGTACATGTTTGAAGCATCCACCCTCTACCCACATAAATGACACAAGTTTCAATGTAAGTTGGTAGAGATTCTATTTTTTTCATGGTATTTATATCTTCTTAGCATTGAAGATATGTTATCATATGGAATGTTTCTTGGAGGCTGGTTATTTAGAGTTATCATGTATAGTGACTAGGTCTAGAGGCAAATGCATTATTTATTCTTGTTATAATGTTTCAAATGTATCAACAAAGGGTATGTACTATTTTTTTGTTTTAATACTCTTTCATGTGTATATTTATTCTATTTATAATATTTATATATGTTGTATCCTATGTATATGTGCTCTTATATTATGGTAAATGAGACATCTTCTTGGATATTTGTTTCATACCTATATTGTTTGGGTATTTTTGTTGATTGAATTGGTGAGACATTATTTTTAGTATATTTTTGAATAGAACTTATACATTTCCTTAAATGGTATAATATCACAATATAATCTTATATCCCTCATAACTATTTTATAGCCTCAGCAATACAGGGTGCCTCAAAGGATTAGAGGTCTACTATCGTGAGTGATTTTCAAGAATAATGGGATAAGACTAAAGTGATCCAATATAGATGTGAAATAAATATTACAATAATCACATGATTTAAATAATACAATTCAAAAACAAATAAAAAACCAAAGGACCAAAAAATATAGCCTCATGGATATTAGCTATATAAAAAACTTATTATATATCACTTGTGAATATTTCTCTATAATGAATATCTTTTATACCCTCTCTAAATATCTCACATTATATAAAGTTTTTCATAACATAGGTTATGGGATCATAAAAGAGGTGAGATCTAAAATTAAAATTGATGTAAAATCATATCATAATGTGTCAGAACTTAAACATAAAGGAGAACCAGAGGAATAAATTAACATCTTTATAAAAGAATATAATACCACAAATAAATAAAAAATGTTACATGGAAACATCATATCATCACTATAATGTTACTGAATAGTAAAATATAATGTCATTTCTAAAAATACATATAAATAATGAATAAACATAATGGCATTATAAGAAGTGGGTAATAATTTAAAAAATAATGTGAAATCATGAAAATATTGAATTTCAATTAAATGAAATGAATTTTAAAAATTTGGTATAACTTGATAAAAAACATCTAAATTTTGAACAACCCTGAGAATATCAAAACCATTGAGATAAAATCCAATATTTCCATACCTATGTGAAAAAAACTAATTATTTTCACACCTAACTATCTCATGATAATAAACATGAACCAATGCAATGGAGGGTGATATATAACCCCACTATTCATCATCCGTGCATATGTGTTCCACTTAAAGTCAATCATAAACATTTATTAATGATATAATGGAAACAGAATGTGCTTTTTAAACATTTCTAAAACATCAAAACCATAAATATAAAATGAAATCTTAAATCAAAAATATTATTTTCCCAAAATAAATCATATCAAAATATAATATAGAGGACTAATAAAACTTCAATTCATGAAGGATAAACCCTTTAGGAAAACTAGTATTGAAAATACATAGGTTTTTATAAAATAATTCAAATGTTATTATAAAATATGAAATATGAATTACATTAAAAATAATTTATTTAAGAAAGAGAATAAATTAAAAAACCATATTATAAAAATATCCAAATAAAATGACTTTCAAATGACATAAGGGTTATTAAAAAAATTTGAGTGGAAGATAAAATATCTGATTTTGAAAGGATTGAAAAACATTACTTTAATATTTTTAAAGTAAACTTATTTAAAGACCCACATAATACATAGATTATAAACAAGTATTTTTGAAATTAGTAATTATATTCATAAAAATCATAAAAAATAATCCATATTCATTTTCCTGAAAATTGTGTATAAGATCGATGAGAAGAAAAATATGCACATTAAAGAAATGATTCATTTTTAAAAATAAAAGTTACTCTTAATAATGAAATAAATTTATTTAGTATTTTTTTTATATAAATTGTTATATATTATGAGAAGTAATTTCCCCCAGTAGTATAAATAAATAAAAAAATAATATATGGTGTGGGTGGGATCAAAAATGAAATTCATATTCATATAAGAAATACTATTATGTAATTAAATAGAAAATGAGTCAAGGAAACACTTAAAAATTTAGTAACTATATAATGAAAGGAGTTTGAGGAAAATATCCAAAAATAGAAATTTTTATCTAAGGAAATGAATGATTTTTTCATATTTAAAACATATTGGGTTGTGAATACACCATAATTAATAAATTATTCTTCACAATACCAAAAATTTCCCAAGGAGTTGTAAATGAGATAAAGAAATGCGTACCATTGATCATGATTTCTATTAAATTGCATTAAAATCAGGTATAAAAAACAAACCATCATAATAAAAAATTTCAGAACCATATACATTTATAAAATTGTATACAATCTTAAATTATAATAATTATCTACCAATATATTTGTTATTTTCTATCAATTTTTTCACCTAAGTTGTTTATAGTTTTGTTCTTTTGTACTTGTTTCGTAGGAGCAGTGTCAAAATTCATTCTTCTTCTAAAGTATATCATTGAACTTTCATTATTTTTGTTATACTGAATTAATTATTTAATTTATGAAGATAAAATTTCATTTCATTATTTATTGATTCTATATACAATAATATGAAATCAGTAATAAACATTTTTCAATGATTTTTAACACAAGAATTGTGTTTTCTAAATTAATGAGTAAAATGATGGTATATAATTTCCATAAAAAATTATTATATAACTATTTATATATAATTATAACCATATTTATGTTTTTAACATCATTAATGATATAATTTCATATCATTGTTTGAGTAGGTGGTTAAACCAACCTAAACATGAACATACCATGATTATTGAAGATTAGAAGGTGATTTAACTATAATATAATTACACCATTATCTAAATGATATCATTCAGTTTTTAATAGTGTAATATATATTAATTAAAACTTTTTTTATAGAAATATGTGATGAATATGAATATATTACATAAGTTGAATTAATTATTTTTCTTTTAGTGTTCTTGTTTTAAACTATTTAATAATGATTTTCATTTTTTGATCATATTATTAATAAGTTCCCAAATTTCTCATAAAATAATCTCAATGGAATTATTAACATAATTATTATCCTTTTAATCCATTGTAATGACCATCCACATAAGGTGGTGATGAATAGATTAATGGGAATCAATCATCCCATAGAGGTGGTAGTTCACACATACCCATGGTAGGAGATTGCGTTTTACATAGAATTGGAGAAAGGAATAATGTGTTTTATCCTTAATGAATATAAAATATATTATAAATATCATAATAATAAATTAAATATTAAATTAGGACCATAATTTTATGGTGGTGAGGCAAAACAAAAACATTATGTTATGGAAATGTTAGTCCACACAACACGTGATTCATGTTTTCATTTTTAAAAATGGAAAAGTTGGTAGTATTTTTAAAAATTATTATAATAACATACCAATAAAATAATAATAAATAATTTATCATCTAAAAATTTTTAAACGAAATGGAATGGTACTGAAAAGAATTTAATTAAATAGGAAATGGGGGAGGGATTAGAAATATATACATTATTATTTGGATTATCTCATTTTTTAAGTTGAATAATCCTGAGAGGGATTGTATTTGAAGAATACTTGATCCTCTTTAAGGGGAATAAGAATATGGATTATATTTTTGTAAAGAGTGTTTCTATAATTAAGTAGCTTTTTTGTGATTGGATTTGATAATAGGATCAGCTATTTTATAAGTGAAAAGGGATAAAAAAATTAAATACCCAAAAACATTAAATAATGCTCCAAATTTAAAAAACAAGATTGGGGTAAGAGTTAAAGAAAATTCTAACATTCAAAACTCAATTATAAACATTCTTAATCATTTTTTCCCTTCATCTCTTACATTACACTTTTTTACCATTTTTTATTTCACCGAAGTAGCTAGTTTTTACATAGGTAATTTTCCCTATATGACCAAAAATAAAATGGTCCCTATTATATAATTTGGATCTAATGACTACATATTAAAATTAAATTAATTTTATTAAACGTTTAAAATTTATAAAAGTTAATTTTAAATTATTTAATCTACAAGGTATAATTTGTTTTTTAATGTAACTTAAATTATAAATTTCATATATGGAATTATAAATAAAAACAACATTATAATATTTTTATATATATAAATTCAATTATAAAATAAATATATATTATTATAAAATGGTTTTATAAATTCCTAAATCAATCATAAATAATAATAATAAGGTTATAAAATTCATGTCTTTTTTAAAAAAATTGTATTTTGAATTATTCGCCTAAAAAAATATTTTGAGACAATTCCAAGATTTTACTTAAAGGTAATATGGCCATGATGAATCAAATAATGATGTTAATTTTTTCAAATTAAATTCAAAAAATATTAAAATTTTAGTTTTACTAAATAAATAAAATATAGTGACAATTCATTTTATAGAAAAAAGGTTATTGGTATATTTAATATTAATTTTCTTATAAATTAATAATTAAACTTTTGTTATATTATATTTTTATTATTTAATATATTAAAATAATATTCCCATGAAAAAATATTAAAATATCACAAAAAAATATTTTACAGAATATTGTAAAAATATCCAAAATGATTTTTTAAAAAGTATAAAAATTACTGATTTATTTGTAAGCATAAATTTTTTATTATATTTTGATTTATTCTTAATATTTAAATAAGTAACCTCATATGATCTTTGTATAAAATCTATCCATTTCATAATATATAGTTACAATTTTAGGTAAAGTGTTAATGATCTTAGATCTTCCATAAATATTTATGAGCTTGAACTTATCTTGTATACTTTCTTTCTCAAATCTTAATCACCCTATCTAGTCTTGGTATTGTTTTTGGGAAAACCCTTAAAAATTCGCAATCCCTTCCTATTCCATAAAAATGGGATTCATAAGGACAAATTCTTCTTCCAGAATCCATTTCATCTTAATTATTTATTTATTTTATGATATGGTAACTTCAATTTGTACAAGCTAATTTAATAACATTGTTTTTACAGTAATATTTAATATTCAAAATATACCAACATTTTTAGTTTTTGTTCAATTTTACATATGAATTAAAATTTTAACACAATATTTATTTGGGAAAACATTATTATTCAATATCATGTTTCTATAAGGAAATTAAAACACCTTTTGTGAATTTGAATGGATAAAGTTAAAAACCAAGGAAAAAATGTGATGTGCAAGACTCAAAATTTGTTTAGTTAAATTTTTAATCCTATTGAAATATATTGATTCCTTATGTATGGTTATATTTTTTAAAATATTATATTTTTTAATTAATTAATTAAGTATTTTTTTTAATTGTAAGACATATCTTGTTTATATGGTAATGTATGGTATGTAATTCAACCCCTGAATATTTGCTGACGGGAGTAAATTCTTGTGGTAATATATTTATATTATATAATTTTTTTGGTCATGAATAAACCATGTTATTTAAAAATTTAATTAATTAATCTATTATTTTCTATATTGTTTGATCATTCAGACTCCATGGAATGGGAGATTATATACTATGGATAATTGTATTATTTATACATGATATTCTAACACAATTCCTTACCAATTATATCATTAATAACTTATAAATATATTTTAAAACTTATTGTCTTTAAAATGAGTACCATAATACATTATGTACATAAAAACCATGAATAAAAACATCACTTAATTCTCCGAAGTTTATTATTTATTACTTTATCCCAGGTCACCTAATTTCAAATGATTTCCTCAAGAAATACATTAATAAAATAGGGTGAGCATAAAGCAAATTAAGGGATAGACAATGGAAATGGAACATCAATGATCATGATGGATAAACATGCATCATTACATGAGAGAACAGAACATAAGTATATGATACATAACATTTAATTATGTATAAAAAATGAAAATTATACATTCATAGGTATATCACTTAGGATCATAACCTATGTGTCAAAAAACTATTTAAATTGTTCTTCAACAAGTTATAATAAAAAATAAACAAGGAATAGTTGCATGATATCATATCTATGTCATCTCTAGATATTAATTTTTACTCAATGAATTAGAGTACTATTAAGGAACACCCAACATATGTCTAAATTTATGTGGGACACAGATCATATATCATAAGAAATAATTTAAAAATTTTAACCCATGAGTTTAAAATTTAGGTTTCATCAAGGGAACTCCCAAACCAATGTGATATATATATATATATCTCTTTCTGTGTGTGTGTGTGTGTGTGTGTGTGTGTATTTGTGTGTGTGTTTGAATATTCTTGATTGAAATTTGAGTAGGGTTTTCAAAAAATAATGTTATAGAATGGAAAGGAAATGAATGATTTTTATGATAGAATATTTATGAAATATTGTTTATGGAATGTAATTAATGTGATATAAAGGTTGAAACTCGTTAATAATGGATAGTTTGGATAGTAAATGATTGATTATTATCTTATGAATACATAATCTGTTAGACATAAAAATCTTATTTCAAAGGAATTACCTAATGAATATTGTTGAGAAAGAGACTCTCTTACATATAAAAAGGATTCATAATGATTTATAAGATCTCCCTACAACATTAGAATCACATTATAAGGTATTTAGAGGGAAAAAATTAGATGAAGTTAATGATCAATCGATTTTTATTAGAGATTAATGGTACAATAGAGTACTATTTGAATAAAAGAGGGTATTTTTTAACATCTAAACATTAGTTTTGGAATCCATGTTTTATGAAACTGCATAACTATTGGAAAAACCATGTTTCTATCCCATTTAATTTTTTATTGTGGGGTTTTATTTAATATTTAAATAATTTATGTGTCAAATATTATTAAATAAATACTATTTTTTGGATAGAGAAAATTTATATTCATAAGTAATTATTTTTACAAACATTTAATATATAGTATGTTTAAATGATTCATTATATGTTTGTAAAATTAATATTATTACATTTAATTACTTTATTTTATTAATAAATTTCCTTTTTTAGGAAACACTTTATATTATTTAATACATCACATTTAAATCATTAATATATCTAAATAACTTTTGTGAATTTATAACATATTTTTATTTTACCCAAAAATTAGACTATCATAAGAAATTATGAAATATTCACTACTCAATAACTATGATTCTTTGATATCTTAAAGGAAATCCAGCTTTATCCAAATAATCTTCTAATTTTTTTAACTAATATACTTATTTTTTTGAAAAATAATTTTTTTTATTACATGATAAACCTCTTAACACTTATAATTATTACTTAGGACATCCAAAAATTATTTTAATAGTTATATCCTAATAAATAGTTTTTTTAAAAAATTATGTAAATAACATTTATTAAAAAAATAAATTGTATGAAAACATATAAACTTAATGAAATTATAATATTTAGGTCTTCACTATTTTGAGATTTTAATTTATTTTTTGGAGAGTTTTTATTCCATTGCATTATAATGTAACTTATTTCATCTTAATTTAATTAGATACCCCTAAATACTAAACTTCACCCATATATAAATTCTTCAATAATTTTTAAAAATAATAATTTATTAGAGTAAACACTATTTAATTTCTAAGATGATTTTCACTTTATTAATTCTTATCCACTATATATATAACCCTATTACACAATAAAAAAATATCTCATGGTATATTGTGTGATAGTTGTATATTTATTGGGTTATTAAACTTTTTTATCTTATATTCATCTCTATTAACATGAAATTCCATCATATTTGATTATTCCTTAGCCACTCATATTAAAAATTTTCATGGGATTTGTCTAGGTTGAACTTGGTAGTTCTACCTCCCTCCCAGACTATGATAAATGGGATTCATAAAGATTAATCATAGTGGTTGAGGATATTGTTTCTCTATTAAAAATAAAAATTATATATTCATACCCATTTACATTCATTAATTATAATGGAATCAATATTAAGAGTAATTCTCAGAAGTTATAATTCCCAACAGTCAAAATTCCCTACAGTCATAACAGCCAACCATTGTAATACACAATGGTCGTAATTCCCAATACTCATGATTCCAAGTAGTCATATCCAAATGGTCTTATCTCCCATAACACACTATATATGTTACAATATTATCAAAAACCATTATTAACCACTTCAAAAAAAGGTTCAACAATTCTCATGATAATGTATAACATATTCAAAAAATTTCTATTTCTTTTTACTACTTTAATTTCAGGAGAGATTTTCATTGAATAATTTTATAATAAGAAGTCTACCATTTTGTAATAAATTGTTCTTTTTTATTTATCTACTTGTACCATTATTAACTATTATCATTAATAATATTATATGATGGACAATGAAATGAAATATTTATTTGATGCTCATTTTTAAAAAGTTACCAAATAGTCGTTTTTAAACATGAGTTCTTTTATTAATAGTATATGATGATTTCATGCCATTTCATTCAACTCCTTTAGAAACTTATCTCTCTAAATGTTTATAATACAACAAAATAAATGTTTTTTTCTTATACCACTTCTTTATGATCCTATGATTCTACAATGAGATTTTTATTTCTCCATAAAACATTAATGATTTGGGTTGTCATATTCCACAACACATCTTCCCTTTCATCAAGAATGTTGATTTTTTATTCTTTATTTGATAGGCCATGTTAAAATTCCACATAATTTGTGTCAATTATATCTTTTGGGTATAACATAAACATTCATAACTTGGATATGTGGAGGATGTTAGGATACTTGAAAATATTTTAAGGCAATTATAACTTATAGGAAACAATTATAACATTCTTCCAAATATAAAACATTCTATTGTACTGTAGAAAGATTTTAAAATGTTTTCTAAATATCAATAATCATTTCCATGGTTACACTATTAGGAAAACATGATACCAAATTTCAAATTCTACAATAATCTATATATTGTAAGCATAACACATTTTTTGACCCTGATCATCCTTGATATGCTTAAATATCACTAGAATATTCTATGTGGTTTATTTTAAAATATATGGTCCCAATATTACTCTTATAACTTTATCTAAAAATGTTTTAGTACTATTATTTTATTCATGCAGTGTTTCAAAATGATCCATTTGAATTTTCAGGTGAAAATAGTAATTGTAGGAAGGTTCAACATAGGATTGACACTGGTACCAACTCTATTAAAAATAATTTCAGATATCCTATAATATAAAAACCTATATTATAAACTTCCTATAATAATTCACTTCAATTATCATATGTTAAGCTTTAATAATATTTAATTTAGTATCCATATCCTTTTAATGGCTTCTGGAGAACATAGAATCAAATCGTAGATTATGTACTATAAAATTATATTTCTCTCTAGGACTTCTCACAACTTCTTGAATATTCATATAAGAAAGAATTTAGGGAATAAATACAATCTTATAGTGATAAAATGTAGTGAATTTTCAAACAATAAATGATTAAAAATGTGGAATTTATACAATTTCTGTTTTAGGAAGTCTAATAAAAAAGTACATTCTGATATGTTTTCACTTATATACCGATTAGAGTAGTGTTTTCTCGACTCCAATATTTATATTTTTCTATGAATTCATTTCTTATAAACCAAAAATCTTATAGTATAATCAGTAATCTCACGTTACATATTATCTTACTAATAATGATCTAATATATCTCTATACATTTTTGTTTTGTTTGTATTTTTTGAGAAAATAGAGATATGAACTTAATCAATTAGTTGATTCATTACCTTTTTAATAAATGGTATTTAATACCTTTTAATATAGCATAGTATTCATTGTTGATCAAAATTGAACATAGGAAACTTTACATTTTCATAGATTCTATAGTCTTTTGTAACTTATTATCATCTCTTAATTATTTCATTATCAAATACTTTAATGATTATTGAGAAATCATTTTTCATAATATTTATCATCATCCTTCCCTTCTAGAATCAATGTATATATTTACCATATCGTTAATCAAAGGATATCATTCAATCCTTATCAATGTAGAAACATTTATGTCATATCCTCTCAATATTAAATTAATTTTTATCTTTTATAAGGTGATAATGAATAGAAAAATTATAATATATTAGAATCCTGAACCATCTATTTTTTCTCATATTTAGTTACTTTTGTGTGAATAAATATTTAATAATATTTTTGTCTATAAATATATCACACTTATCACTATAAACATAATGTCACCTTATCATTAATGTAATGGTAACCATAGTTGGCTCAAAATTATGTGCAAGATAATTATATTCATGAGGCTTCAAATTTCAATACGTATAAGTAATTGCATTTTCATTTTTTATGAGTACTCATCTATTCCTATTTGAGGACTCATCAATAAAAATAAAAATTGCATCCCCATAAAAATGTAATGTTAGAACATGTTTACTAATAAAATTGTTAATCATTTCATGGAAACCTGCTTCATAGTTGTTTTTTCATATAAACAAGACATCCTTTTGAGGCAAAAGAGTTAGTCAATTAAAAATCCACAAAAATAATACAAAAACCATCTATTGTATCCTGCTAGACCATGGTAACTGAAAAATATCATTCACAATTATATGACAAGTCTACTCCTATGTTGTTTCATTTGATGTTGGATCTACCAAAATTCTATAATTTTTAATAAAGTGTCTTATGAATTCAACTCCTTCCCCATAAATATTCTCTTTCCATGGATTTTGTTTTACCAACCTAAGATAATCCTTATTCTCCAAATGAATTTCAAAATATATCATAATATCATAAGTACAACCATTAAAAAAAATTAGGAGTCCATTAAGGACTCTATTAATCAAATCCATAAATATAACTAGAGAATTAAATAATCAAATTGTTCTACCAATAACCTCCAAATGTTCATATCTCATTCAAAAGGAGGTATTTGGAATATCTACTTTATTCACCCTTAGCTAATGAAAACCTGATTGAAGGAAAATATTATAGAGTAATAGATACAAATGTATCTATTAAAAAATAACAAATACTTAAGAAAGGGTACCGGTTCTGTATTTTTTTCCAATTAGGTTCTCTATATTCAATTGGCACATACAGTGATCAATAATGTAAATTTACTAAGAGAACATGTGATCCCCCTGAAGACAGGCTCAGTTTAATGAAACCATTCTAAAAATGATCTTGAAGATCCTTATTAAACTCCTCTAATTAAATATAGTATATTCTCTAGGGTGTCTTTAGTAAAGGATTGTATTTATAAGTTATTATAATTAAGATATCTACTACACTTATTGGGGTAGATCTTGTTAATTCCTCTAGAAATAAATCAATGAATTCCTAAATAATGGGTACATATCCTATCTTTATACATTAACACTTATCCCATTATTTGCCCATTTTTTCTATATAGATGGTTGTGGTAGTTGGTTCTAGACAATAATCTAGAAGGGATATCTCTCCTTAGAAAATAAATATAGTATATTCTATCCAGTAAACTGAAATTCTCTTGCATCAACATTTGATTTTAGCTTTATTTGATGATATGAAATTTTTCAATAGTATTAGTTCAAATTCCACCATTGGAATAACCAAAATGTTTGAGGATATATTTAAATCAGAAAAAATAATAGTGGAATCTCTATATATCATTGATTTTGTAGTAATTCCTTTTAAAGTATTAAAATTTACTTCGACAATTATAATTTTAGGCTTCAATTTTATGTTCTTTGAAAACTAGTATTAAATAAAGGAATTTTTATAACCATAATAAAATAATCTACATTAAATATTGTAGTGAATTATTATTATACCAACCTATACATCATTTAGACCCTCATATTCAACTATTATGACTGAAAAAATTTACCCTTTATCTAATCGCCTCTTTTAGTGTTGATGGATGTATCCCATAATCATCCTATAATAGGAATATTCATTAGTGAACTATCCTTTCTCCCAATAAATGAATCATTTTAAATTAACCTTGAATGCACCATATTTCCATTTTCATTTTCATACAAATGTTAGGGATTTATATATCTATAATGGTTTTGAGTTATATATCCATCTTTTCTACACTTTTAACACTCTTCACATCGTTGAATATTTTGTTATTTTTAGAAATTATATAGTTATTTTTACCACACTTGTTCCACATAGCAATATTTAGTTTCTTCCATTCTCATACTTGGTAAATAAATCCAATACTTTTTCTCCATTATTACATTGTCTGCATTCAATTTTGTTGACTATTGTGCACTTCCAAACTCAACTGTCAATTTTAGATCATACCACCATTTCCCTTGATAACTTCTAAAGTCATAGAATACTATATCTTCCCATATATTAAGTCTTATTCCACCAAAAAATTAATCAATTATCCATCAAAATCACATAAAATGATTAAAGAAAATAGTGTATGCCTTATAATGATCATTTCATAATTTATAACTAATTTGGTCTCTATTTTATTTTTCACCAAGAATTCTATATTATGTTTGTTTTGGTGTGTATGAGTAAAATGAATATTGACAAATTATTTATTGAAGGCCCCCTATTCTGTAGCTTTGACCTCATCCTTAAGCTTCATGTTCTTGATTAATATCTACCATTTTTCGACTTATCCCCATTTGTAATGCAATAACAATATAACATACTCAATATTAAATCATTATATAACAGAAAATATCTTATCAATAGTTTTCATCCAATGTTCTATGATCAAAGCATTAGAGGGAAAACAAAAATCAATTTTTCATCAACACATGAAATATTAAACTACTAGTTGTTCACTCCTTGGTAAAAATTAACATTGTACATTGTTTTAGTTATTATAAATAACTAGATATTGTTGATTTAACATCATTATAATGAAGTTTCAATATCCATATTCCCTTATATTGTGAATTTATATATTTCATTATCCGTCAAATCCATTATTTACAGGAGAACTTTTATTTATCGTTTTTTTCATGGAGAAGATAATATTAATATGAAAATTTTTATTATTTTCAAAAATAAAAAATCATTATAATGGGGATATTAATAATAAAATTTTCTATTATCATGATTCAAGGACATTACACTTAATTCTTTTATAACATTTTAAAAAATAAAAAAATTAATTGAACATATTTCATATTTTCTGTTCAAAATTATCTAATAAACCAAAGTATATCCACTAATAATGTAAACTTTTTTGTGTAGTTAGGAATATTTTTCAAGAACATAGTTGATATATTGTTAATACCTGGCCAAAATTTACATGATTATTACAAATAAGTTAAACTATATTAGATCACATGTCCAATATTTTGTATCTAGACATATCCTTTGTTGTTAAGTAACCACATACTAAATGATTTAATGAAATCTAGGATGTTCTCTTATATATATACTTTTCCCTTGGGTGTTCACTAATTTTTTATACTAATAATTTTGAATATAATTATATTTTATTGGTTACCAGAAATGTAGTTCCTTGTTTTTCATTCATGTTTTTTAATAATATTCTTTAACAAAATATTAGATTGATAACTTCTAGGGATTATTTTTGTAACGTCTAGAAATTTCCATGTAATTTTTTTTTATTAATATGGAATCATTTTGAGACCGAAAAATTCATCGGCACGTGATTTTGAGGTCCAGAGAGCCCGTAACGGAATTTTGAACTTTTTTTGTGGTACGTTCAACAAACGTGTGAGTGGGTTTTTCTATATTTTTAACCACTTCTTGGATCCAAAATCCAAGGCCACTGTCGAATTCAGAACACCAGGATTCTCCTAGAAATGACTTAACTTCGGCCGACTAGGGCTGAGTGGAAAATTTATTTTTCATACTTTTCAAGAAATATGAAAAATTAATTTAAATGGTTTATTTAATTTTATTTCCCACTTATGAGTGGTAGACGGCGACACAGTGGGGAAGCGACAGGGAGATAGAAATTCACATTAATGATGCTCATTAATGGCTCATTAAACTCACAGTCTAAGGGCACTTTAATGATGTGTAACAAAAACATTGTTTCTTAAATAAAATAGTATAAAGATGTGGTGTCACCTCATAATGGGAATGCTATGACATGATCCTATTTATAGTTTGATGCACTGGGAAAATATGTATTATAAATTTGGAGGATTCTCTGATGAACCTCTGATGGAATTCTACCCCAATGAAGAACAGCGAAAGCCAGTAGATCTTCACCACCTTTTACGCCTTTCGATGACTAGATCCAGGAAGCGACGTCGACATCTTATCCCCTCAAGGAAAACAACATGACATCAGACATCGTAAGAGGTAGGGATTTTTTGATTTTAAAGTTTTTCTTGACTAATTTCAAAATGAAGAATGCGTATTAACCTATGAATTGGTTAATCTTTGTACTATGAGTTATTACGGGAGGGTGACTTTTTTGGGGTTTCTTTGTCTAGGATTTAATTATATTTGTTGTTCAAATTAAAATATCCAGACCTCCTTTGTTTAATAAAATTTTTACATGGAGGACCTGGGCCGATACGAACAAGGTGCAAGTCCCTCCAATGTGGGTGTTCTTCCTGGCCAAACTCTCAAATCTATGACAAGGCAGTTTTGAGATCGTTGAAGTGGGAAGGATGATACCTGGATAAAGTAGGCACAAGCAACACGAGAAATAGACCACCGGTGCGAACCTGGGGGTCCGCAGAAGAATCTGCTGGTGCGATGGTGCTGGCTGTGGCCCGTGGCGGTGGATGAGGGTGGGAGGCGGTGCACTACGATGGTGCGCCAGAGGAAAGGTTGCGTCCAGATCAAGACACAACATTGCAGGAGGATCTGTTAGCTGAGCTGGTGGGTGGTGGTCGTGGATACGGTCACTCGACCGCGTTGGGGACCCAAGGACATAGCACTGAGCTGCATCCCACATGATAGGCTACATTCTCTTGACTGCAACATAGGAAGAAAACCATGAGGTGATGGAGGCCAATGGACAAGGATCTAAGTCACGTCTAGTGAGGTAGACCGGTCCTCCACTTGCAGACCAGGCGGGGCGTGAAACGCCCAGCAGTCCGAACCCGAACAGTGGGCCGGTCCCGCTACCATACAGGCTAGACCAGAGCCCACTGGGTTAGATCGTGCTTTCAGACCGGACCTGCACCCCATTGGACAAACCCACACTAGCAGGCCGAACCCGCACCATCTTCGGATCAAGATGGACTAGACCAGGGGGTCGGGCGACTCAGCAGTTTGGACCCTCTGCCAATCGGGATGGGTCCAGCGATGCCTATTGGGCCTAGCCCACTGGTCAGGTTGAACCAGACCAACCTCGACCTACACTAGGTCAATTAGAGTATATCTTAATGAACCATGGTTTCTGGAACCCCCAGGCTGGGTTGGTCGGGTCGGACTGGGTCTCGTCACAACCGGCCCCCTGATTACTAAAACACATGTATCTTGCAAACCACACGTCCGATTAATAAGAAATTTTCAGTGATAACATATTATTTATGAGACAGATCTTTTGGCACACTCTATGGTGACATTTGTGATAGTTTAGATGATATTAATGGATATAGGAGCTGTTCTCCCAATCACACTATGTAAAAAACCCTAGGATTGGCATAGGCCTGACGACTGTTAACTTTTGGACTAGTGGGAAGAACCTCTTAATGACTTGGCAGTCCCATGGTGGGAATAACCTCTCTGAGACTTGGCAATCCCATGGTACATGATTAGTATGAGTGACTCTGTAGGCCATGACTAGTGGGAAGCACCTCTATGTGACTTTTCAAGCATACGGTACGTGATAAGGGAGGAGTACCTAAGAAGTCCAAGGTTAGTGGGAAACACCTCTTCATGACAAGGTAGGTCCATTGTACTCTCCAGGAATAGACTTCTCTGGTAGATAAGGTGTTCCACATTTGTGACTAATGGATCTACTATTACTACCCTAAAATATACCTGGTGTGAGTTGTCTTGTGTTTCGTGCTTTACATTGAAAATTGGTGTGTGTTATTTCATGTTTTGTTTTGGGGTCCCTACTAAGTACTGTGTTACTCACCCTGCATGGGCTTTACCAACACGTGTTGTGTCTGGTGCAGAAGATTGAGGTTTTGACAAGGTTATTTAGGGAGACGGGACTGACGGATTCTACGATGGTGGACTTAGTGGCCTAGGACCAGAAGGGGCCCATTAGGACTGGGCGGATAAGATGTACTACTTTGGCTTTCTATAGCTTCACTACTCTCATGATCAGGTGGGGTTTCTACGGATGGCCATCAGAGTTTTCTTTTTTTTACTTGTTATTTTCAGTCTTTATTGGGTTTGTATTCTAGCCTACATACTTTCAGTTTTACTTACACTCAGCTTTGTTTTAGTGGTACTTGTATCCCCTTTTTCAGTGGGTTGAGATGTGGTTGGGTGTGAGTGTGTGTACAAGTACTCATGAAAATGCCTCCCACTTGTAGGTTGATGCCTTCAGCACTAGTCACCAGCCCCTGGCGTTCAAGAGGCGGGCATGGGGAATTCAGGGTATTGGCCCTCGGGGATGGGTCGTGACAAATTGGTATCAAAGGGCGGTCATTTCCAACTCAAATACCAGTATTCTATGTTTTGTTTTTGGGAAACAGTGTTAAGTGTTGAGAGTTTGACTTTAATATTCTAGTATTCCAGTTTTTGTGCAGCGGCCGACGTATCCATACACCAGGACCTTGAATTATATTTTCTTCTCAATACATGAAAACACGGATTGCATAAGTGTCCCGTTATTTTGAATAAGATTCATCTCACCAGGTATAGCCTTCTAACTGTGGTACATCTTGATCTATCTCAGGATTCCTCTATGAAGACAACCATCCAGGATCCCGATACGAGGTCGTGAGGATAGCCCGACTAGCGACGTGGTGTCCATTAAGGGATTAGTTCTTGAGATGGCCCCACCGAGTGGTGCACCAATGCTACCACCACCCAATGGTCAGCATCTACTTCTGGAGATTTCGGAAGAGGGAATTCATAGAATCAGCGACCTACATGAGCTTCAGATATAGAGTCCTCCATGGTTCATGGGATAGATAGATTGGAAGGTTGCTGAGGAATGGTTGGAGGCTGTGATGCAGGTATTCCACTTAGTGAGGACACCGCCTGACTAGATGGTGATCTTGGCAGTGATCCTTCCTCAGGGATCAGCAGGGAGTTAGAGGATTTTGACCATCTAGACTCACAATGTTATGAACCTCACATGGGTTGACTTCAAGAGGCTTTTTCAGGAGGAGTTTTTTCACGAGACATTGCACTCTATGCGCATCCAAGAGCTACTTCACCTATAGCAGGACAACATGGCAGTGGTCAAGTACTCAGCAAGGTTCATGGAGCTTTCCTACTACTCTACAGTTATGTTTTGAGACCCTTTCTTTAGAGATCTAGCCTTTGAGCAGGGACTCAGGTGGGAGATTAGGGCTTTGGTGGTGTTTCTCAGCATACAAACGCAAGCCGGGGTGCTAGAGATATCCATTCTAATAGAGAGATTTTTAGCAGAGTAGGGGCCCACTAATACAGCTACCAGTAGACCCCAAGTGGTTAAGTCTTCGGCAGGAATCATACATTAGACTTTTGGGCCCAGGTATGTTAGGTCTTTTAGAGGATGACCCCAAGACTCAGGGTCAGTAGTGCAAGGCTCCCATGCTAGAGGGAGTTATACCGGCGATAGGATTTTATAATCGTGTGGTAGGAAAGGACATATGGCATGTGACTATCTGTCCCGCCATACAAATGACCAAAAGATGATCGAGGGTTCGCCGAGGCAGTGACAGCGGTTCGATCAAGGTGGTTTGTCGAGCCTTGGATGTGGTATGGGATTTGGACGAGCGACAAACGGTGGGAGACAATTTGAGGTGTTACCACCACCACACCTAAGTGGTCCACCCCGACAACATGAAGTAGGCATACATGGCTGAGATCAGCTTCAGGAAAAGGAGGATTATGACCACGGTGCTCTAGAGATGATTTGAGGTATGATATGTGTCTTCTCCACCCTAGCTGCAGTACTTATAATCATAGGTTCTAGTCACTCCTTCCTTTACACAGCTCTCGTTCGGAGCTCAGAGATTTTGTTGGATCTATTGGCTAGATCCTTATGGATAGAGACTTCTACGGGAGGGGATTCAATGATAACACACTGGTGATGGAAACGTGAGCTTACACTAGGGGGGATAGCTTCGACTGGGATCTCCTAGTAGTAGTGTTGGGGCCTTATTTTATCATCTTGGGTATAGACTGGTAATCCCTATTCCATGATTAGATTGACTATTTTAGTCATACAGTGTGGTGTGTCTATAGATATGGGACCAACTTTTCCTTCACCAGTGAGAAGGAACCCTTTATGGTGCATGACGGACTCTCTCGAAGGAGGATACAACTGATCACTCACATGTTGGCTAGCCTCACCCTGTGTGAAGTGGAGGAGAGGATTCCAAGATTTCCTATAGTGTTGGATGAGTACTAGGATGTTTTTCCTAATGAGGTTCCATGACTACCTCCTTTTAGAGTGGGGACTTTTGTATCGACCTATACCCAGGGACGACATCGAAATCCACAATGGCGTATCAAATGACTCTCGTAGAGCTTTGCGAACTAAGGGTATATCTGGAGGACTAGCAAGATAATTGGTTCGTAAGGGACAGTGTTTCACCATGGGAAGCCCTGGTCCTTTTTTCAAAGGAGTCATATTAGAGTTTTACGTTGTGCGTGGACTTCTGGCACCTGAACCAAGTGAACATAAAGAACAAGTACCCACTACCGAGGATTGATGACCTCTTCGACCAGTCGAAGGGATCGAAGTGGTTCTTGAATATAGACATCATATTAGGATATCACTAGCTTCGGGTATGGGATGGGGATGTACCGAAGACATCCTTCAGGTGATGGCATGGCCACTATGTGTTCCTGGTGATTAATTTTGGTGTGAAAAAACGCCCCAGCAGTGTTCATGGGCCTCATGAATAGGATATTCTAGCCCTACCTCGACTGGTTCTCCATGTTCTTCATCGATGACATCTTGGTGTACTCAGTGTCAGAGGATGAGCACGATGTACACCTGTGGTTATTCCTAGATACACTCCATGAGTAAAAACTTTATAGTAAGCTCTAAAGGTCTTAGTTTTGGATTCAAGAGGTTCATTTCCTAGGACACTTCATCTTAGAGGATGGAGTGGCAGTAAATCTAGTGAATATAGAGGTGGTTCTTTCTTGGGAGCCACACATTAGTGTGACTATGGTACAGAGATTCTTGTGGTTTCCTAGTTACTATCGAAGGTCTGTGCTCAGATTTTTTAGGGTAGCAGTACCCTTGTTGGCATTGACATGGAAGGTACAACATTTCATGTGGAAAGAGAAATTCCAATATATTTTCCAAGAGTTGAGGTGGAGACAGACTATTTCCCCCATCTTGAGACTACTAGAGGAGGGTGTTGGGTGTGTAGTTTTCAATAATGCATCTGGAAACGAGCTCGGTTGAATCCTGATGACGGAGAAATTAGTGATCACCTATGGATCATGGCAGTTGAGACAACATGAGTCGAACTATGTGATGAAAGACCATAAGTTAGCAGTAGTATTCTTCACCATGAAGATGTGGCGGCACTACTTAATGGGTGAAAGGTTCACCATTTACTCTGACCACATGAGTCTCAGGTATATCTTCATCTAGAAGGACCTGAACCTGATACAACTAAAATGGAAAGAGTTTCTCCAAAACTATGATTTTGAGATAGTATATAATCCTGGAAAGAAGAATGTGGTGGCAGACACCCTCAGCAGGAGGATCGGGTTGCAGTTGTTGAGTGAGGCGACAGAGGAGTTAACTGCGATGGAGTTAACCTTTGTAAATGATGATGGAGGAGCTTACCTTCAGTCGATGAATGTTACTCCCCCACTCTTATAGCAAGTGAAAGAGGCACAATTAGTGGATGTTGACTACGAGGACCAACATGCTCATTTACCCTCAGGACGGGCTCTTGATGGATATTCAATAGGTGGGAAGCACGTCATCTATTTCAGAGGGCGTACCATAGTGCCAGTGGCATCACAGGAGGAGGTGTTGAGGGAGTTTCATACATATCCCTTGGAAGTACATCATGGAGTGGTGAAGATGTACCAGGACCTCCAGTATTAGTACCAGTGGCCATGGATGAAGAACGAATTGGTCGGGTTAATTTGGCGATACCTCACTTATCAGCAAGTGAAGGCTGAGAACTAGGTTCCAGAAGGGTTGACTCAGCCACTCAAGCTATTGTAGTTGAAATGAGATAGTATATCGATGTAATTCATTATGGGGTTACCACATACATCTAGAGGTCACAACTCTATTTGAGTGATCATTGACCGACTCACCACGTCATCCACTTCCTACCCATCTGGGAGAAGGGTTCAATAGAGGACTTGAGACCTCTCTATGCCCGAGAGATAGTGCGGCTTGATGGGGTTCCTTCGATGATCATCTCAAATCGCGACACCCTCTTTAAATCCTGGTTGTGGAAGGGATTATAGGTGGTGTTCGGGATGCAGCTGCATTTGAGAATAGCTTTTAATCCCCAGTCAGATGGAGAGAGAAAATGGACCATACAGACCTTGGAGGACATGCTCCATGCTTGCGTCCTAGACTTTGTTTATAGTTGGAGGGACCACCTGCCACTGGTGGAGTTTTCGTACAACAACAGCTATCACTCCACCATCATCATGGCACCATTTGAGGCCTTGTATGGGTGGCCTTGTAGATCACTGATATACTGGACAGACCTAGGGGAGTCGACACTCATGGGTCTAGAGTTGGTAAGGGCTACCACTGAGAAGGTGGAGATCATACAAGAGTGGAAGAGGAGTACACAGAGCTGTAATAAGTCTTATAACGACATGAGACGAAGACCCTTGGAGTTCGAGGAAAAAGATCATGTGTTCATTTGGGTCTCACCCTGATGAGGATTGCAGAGATTTGGTTGGGGTGGTAATCTCTCTCTGAGGTTCATCAGACCTTTTCATATCCTGAGCAGAGTTGACGAGGTGGAATACAACCCAGCTATCCCCCTATAGATGCACTGGGTGCATGATGATTTTCATTTATTGTGGTTGAGGAGACACATGAATGATCCATCGCACTTCATTGACTATGATGAGCTATACATTAACATTGGGATGACATTTACGGAGTTACCAATTGAGATAGGGGATCCACATAAATGGGTCCTACGTAGGCAGTTGATTCCTCTAGTGCACTTTTGATCACAACATGAGAATATCCAGAAGTGTACATGGGTGCAGGAGGCTTAGATTCATGCTCAGTACCCATGAACATGTTAATCAATGTACTGTGCATTATTACGGGAGGGTGACTTCTTTGGGGTTTCTTTATCCGGGATTTAATTATCTTTTTTGTTCAAATTAAAATCCTTGGACCTCCATTGTTTTGTAAATTTCTAACGTGGAGGGCTTGAGCTGACATGAACAAAGATTGATCCCCTTCGTCATGGTTTTTCTTTGTGGAAAAACATTGGAATCAACGGCAAGGTAGTTTTGAGACTATCACAGTAGAGAGGATGATCCTTGTATAACTCAGGTGCAAGCGGCATGAAGAATGGACCACCAGTGACGACCTGGTGGTCTGTGGAAGAATATATCAATGGTGGCCTCCAGTGGCGGTCATGGGTGGGAGAAGGCATGCCATGAAGGCACACCCGAGGAAAGGCCATGGCCGGACCGGGTTGTGGCACAGTAGGAGAAGCCACCGGCCGATCCGGCATCTAGAGGCGGCAGATGTGGTCGCTCGGACACATTGGGGACTCTTAGACGCAGCACCAAGCCTCGTCCCACACAACGGGTTGCGGTCGCTTAACCGTGGCAAGGGAGGTGCCCCCATTGAAACCTATGGGGTGATGGTGGCAGACAAATGTATCTCCCAGCCTCATCCAATGAGGCAACCCGGCCTTCCTCTTGTGAACCTGACAGGCTGTGAAATGCCTAGGGGGTCAGACCCGCACTGTGGGCCAGACCTGCGGCTCAACGGGCGTGGTCAATCCCACTACCCAGTGGCCCAGACCCGAACCCAGCCTGCCCGACCTGAGCCTCGCAGGCTGGACCTACACTTAGCAGGCCAAACCCACACCATCAGGCCAGACCCCCACCCTCTTCAGGCTATGCCAGACTAGACCGGGTCATCAGGTGGCCTAGCGGGCTAGACCCCCGGCCACACCGGCCAGGTCCAGTGAGGACTATTAGGCCTGGCTCACTGGCCAGACTAGACCAGACCGACCTCGACCCGTACCAAGTCAGGTCAAGTCCTTATTAATTAACTATGGTATGTGGGATCCCTAGGCCACGTCGTTTGGTTCGGTCCAACTAGGTAGGTCCGACAGGGTCGGACTAGGTCCCATTGCAATCAGTCCCCTAATTACTAAAACACTTGTATCTTGCAAACCGCGTGTCTGATTGATGAGGATTTTTCATCATTAATACCCTCTCGATGAGGGGGATCTTTTGGCATGATCTATGGTAACTTTAGTGATAGTTCAGATGATACGAAGGGCTTGAGGTGTGGTTCTCCCAAACACACTACATACATAACCCTATGAATGACTAAGATCTAACGACTGCTAACTTTTGGCCTAGTAGGAAGCACTTATTCATGAATTGGAATGACTCGGTTGGGATGAACCTTTGTGTGAATTTTTTGGCCATGTTACGCGATGGGGGAGGAGTACCTAAGGAGTCCATGGTTAGTGGGAAGCCCTTATTAGTGACTTGGTAGGCCCACTCTACTCACTTGGCGAGGATTCTCCAGCATCCGAGGTGTTCAACGTTCGTGACTTATGATACTACTATTACCACCCTATCAAATACCTAGTGTGAGTTGTCTTATGTTTCATGCTTTACTTTGAGAATTGTTGGGTGGTCGTTCCTCTTTTTTTTGGGGTCCCTATTGAGCACTGTGTTACTCATCCCTGCACGAGCTTTGCCAACACGTGTTGCATCTAGAGTAAAAGATCGACGTTTTGACAAGGTTGCTCAGGGAGACAGGACTGACGGACACAATGATGGTGGAATTGGTTTCCTAGGACCAGGTGAGGCACAGTAGGACTGGGCAGACAGGATATACTGCTTTGGCTTCCGGTAGCTTCACTAATCTCATGATCAGGTCGGGCTTTCTGTATATGGCCATCAGATTTTTTTCTATTTTACTCGTTGTTTTCAGTCTTTGTTGGGTTTGTATACTAGCCCATATACATTGAATTGTACATAGACTCATATTTATCTTAGTTGTACCTCTTTACCCTTTTTCATTTTGTTGGTATGTGGTTGGGTGTGCGTGTGCATTCATGTACTCATAAAAATGCTTCCCACTTACAGGTCGATGCCTTCGGCACTAGTCGCTAGCCCCTGGCCTTCGGGAGGGGGGCTTGGGGTAGTCACAGCATGGGCCCCAGGGGACATGTCATGATAATTTTTGGTTTCATGTATTGAAAAATACGTATGTAATACACGATGTACATAAAAAACATAACCAAAAAATTATGTAACCCTATTTTAAAAAAACATATAACACAGATATATTTAAAAATAGAAAAAAATTCTCAATAACATATATGATAAACATCCCCGATCCAAAAAAATGATGAAATATTATTATTTAAGAATGAATGTAAAAACATTGATGTTGAAATAGAGGGTTTGAATCAAATTATATAATTTATGAAATCAATAAAATGGATATACTCGATAAAAATGTATTAAGAAATTATTAATAAATAATCACTTTATTTTTAGTAAATTCAATTTATTATTAAAAAATTACATTTCTTCAAATATGGATTAATGTTATTAATTATAAATTATTATAATAAATTAATAACACTTTAATAAATTATATTCGACATATAATTATCAATTTTGATATCATAATACCAAAATAATAAATGGGTGAATATTTTTCTCTAAAAATTGAAATTTTTTTGGATAGTGAAAATGCCATTTTTTGTCAAACTAGTAATTTTTTTATTAATTAAGTAATATATATAATTTTTAAGTATATTTATTGTAAATATTTACATTTAAATCATCTTTATATTTTATTTTCATATATGTTCATTTTTAAAATAAAAAAATTCATTTTTCTGAAAATGCGTTTTTAATCGCATATCGAAGGTATAATTTTATATTAAATTCTATATATTTTGTGAATTAAATACTGAAAAATGGATTCCACATTTGTAATCAAGAGATGGAATTTTTTAAATTGAACCCTTTCATTTTTAGTCATTATGAATAGTCACTATGGTAAATAATAATCACCACAATAATGGTAAATCGAACAATTAAAGGTAAAACTAATATGATGGGGACTACAATTTGTCAATAAAACTGTAATTCGTCCAATTATATGAGTTAGTTTCATCCATATTTATCCAATTCTAGAATATATAACCACCAGAGTAAAAATTTCTCAGACTATTACCTCTATAATAAATGAGTAAAAGATAAAGAAAAAATATCATTTTCTTTCTTTTAATATCTATAATATTCATAGATATGGATAAAAAGGATTTATTTTAGTTCTAAATTTTCATTTTAAATATAAATTTTGTTTATCATGGTTATTTTTTTCTAATTTTTAGTAATGAAATAATTACATTAAATTCATACACGATGCTGACATAGAATTTAGTCAATTAATAAAAAAATAATAAAATTTATTTTTAATCATGAAATGTAATATATTTCTAAAAACAAAATTTCTTACACATATTTTTAAAATTAATATATATTTTTATAGAGTTTTTAATTTGAATAATTTTGAATTTTTTTCACTCAAATTGTTTTCAATGTCAAATTAACTGAATTTTCCCAAAAAATATGTTACTAATATTTTCTAAGAAGTTATATTTTTTTAAAGGATTTAAAATTCCCAAAAAAATTATTTTTCATTTAATTGTCATATAGTGGACATTATCAACCATTTTCCATTTATCTTCCAATTTTCATTTTTATTAGATATCATGACCACTAAATTGTATAACTGTTTCTATCTAGGTAATTTCCAAAAAGATTAACATATGTCAATATAAAGAGTTAAGTATAAAACTCTAATCTAAATTTTTATAAATTTAATTTTATGATAGTATTTTTTCCCATGCTTATCCTATCATACAAATGTATCATTTTATATTGTTTTTCTACATGAAAAATAATTTAATACTTTACAAAATTTAAAATGTTCCTCCCCCTCAAACATAGAAGAGAATCCCCTCTCATCATTTGGTCAAACATAAAAAAATTTGGTACAAAAAATACCTACCCAAATCATATCCTTAAATACCATTATACATCTTATATTCCATGTTTTTATTATAAACACTCATTATATGATTTTTGTTATAAATGAAAAGAGGTTGTCCGAATAAGATGTATCGTTCTTAACCAAGAATTTTTTAGTTATTTATTCTTTTACATCCTTCACATCATTAGAAAAATAGATTATATAATAACAAAATTATACCCCAAATATGAATATGTTATTATGTTAATGTAATAACATGCATCTATCTTTTATTGCGTCAAATGTGAAATAAAACCATCATTCGTGTCTATGCCAGATACCACCTCACGTGGTGATGTAATTCATTATTCATTATCACCTCCAATGAATATTTATGATCATACATCTAATGTATATATATATATATATTTAATATTCATGAAATATTTATAATTCCTTAAAATTAATATATCATGTATTTTATTACATTTCATTTCATTGAAAAAAAATAACGACGTTTGTGGATGAATGTGCATTGCCACATAATAAAGTGATGTGATAATGTTTTCATTTTTGCATCACATGGATTATATATATACAAGTATAATTAAATAAGTAATATGATATATGTGGTATAATTATCATTATACAATTATAGAATATTATTTACCTTATTTTCATCATGATCATGGAGAAACAGAAACGTTACTAATGTGTATATATGACCCACAATCTCTAGGGTGGTAAAGTAGTAAATTTTTCATAACCATCATTCATATATTTTTTTGAAAGTATAACTAATATATATAAATGATAATTATATAAATTTTTTATTTTGGAAATGATAATATAATGACTTTTTTTACCATAGTCTTCCTTCTGAGGTCATTTTATAAATATGATATATGTATTATCAAAACATCCTATGTGAACATAATTGATTATGAAATTGAATATAACATGGTATTAAATAAAATAAAATAAAATAGAATTTTGAAAAATATTACTGATAAAGTATATTATTAAAAGTAATGTTATTATTCAGTAGGATAAATAACATATGCGATGAGTCAGACTTCAGGTAATGGACTTTCATTTTAAAAATCCTATTTTAATGTTTACCTCCCAACTCTTTTTATTCCCAATCAATGTTATTATAAATGATTCAAGAAAATACTTATTTATGACTAAATGGAATATAATGGTCTATGTTTTACCATATTTAGCATTCAATACAATTTTTTTATAAAAATAATATTTTTAGGGCTTTATGTAAGGAACACCTTACATTTAAAAACAAATTTTAAAGGTTTTAAATATTTATTTTCTATATATTTTTATTCTATATCCCTATTCCTAAATATCCATTTTGTATTTATTTATATGGACATAAATAAATTATAATATAAATATTATGTCTCTTTTGAATTTCTCAAAAAGGTTTTCAATAGGGATCATTTTATGTATTTTATATTGAACATTTTTACATTTATTAAAAAATAAAAAATTAATGTTTTGTATTAATATATATGGTGTGAATTGTTTTTCTCATGACGACAACCATTATTTCATACTTCTCTTTTATCATAATCTTCCTTGTAATTATTTAATAAATTAATTCATTCCCTTTGTAATATTTATTTTCAAAAAGTGATTTCGTTTAATCTAAATTTTTATATCTAGATATGTTTTGATTAGAGGTGTAGGGGGTATCTCTAAACCACCTTTTCCTTTGGGTTATGGTTTTTCTATTTCCATTTTCCTTTATCTATCTCTTTAATGTTATAGTATAATTATAATTTATATATATTTACCTATCACATATATACCAATAATATTATCCATTTCCTTTATAGATTAATACATATCCTATGATCATTTTTCAAATTCCTTCTTTAAGAAATCTCTTTTGATTATGATTTGAAGAAATTTTATACAACCCATTTTCTATCAATGGATAATTATTTTATCTATGTATAACTATTTATATATTTTTTGGGGCATAGATAATCATGTATATACTATGATGGTTGTTCTGAAATAGTACTCCAATAAATTGGGTAAAACACATGTCTCGTGAATCATTATCTATGGGATTGTGGAGAAATCATAATCTAATATGGGGCACAATCTACATTGTGGTATTTCATTTGTAGTTATCATTGACATAGAATTATATCATTTTTCTATTACTCCACATTTCATATGTTTCCATGGTCTTGTGATACTAATTTATTTATGTTATGTTCCCAAGTGATTTCTCTTGAGGTTATGATTAGAGTAAAGTATATGTGACTTTGTAAGGGTAAAATGTGCAACTTTTTTTGAAAATCACTTCATAAGATTTTAGTGTTTTAAAAGGACCTGTTATTAGATATATTTTTTAATTAATATTTAATATGAAATGTTTTATGAATTTTTCTGTAAGAAAAGATGATTTCATGGGTAATAAAACGTTACTTTTGAGCCTAATGTTTATTTTGGAAGATAAAAAAACATGTATATATTTTTTTGAACTAACTTATTTCTTTTAATATTATTATATGTCCCTTACTAAGTTATTTTTTTCATCCCAAATTTAAAAATGTTTGGCACTGGGTCTTAAGGGTGAGTAGAGACAAGGACTTACTGAAGGTCAAAGATTTTATGATAATATATGAAAATTAAACTTTTTATATCATAAAAGTTTTTTTGTAGTAAAAATGGGTACTAATATTAAGTATCCACATTTGATGTAATATTAGTTTATATAAGGGTGCTAAATTAAGTATCTATGAATATTAACTATAATGATCCTGATACATATGAAAATGAATGCTCGACTTAAAAATAAATATTACATAATGTTTAAGACTAGTTTATTAAGTTGGAATCCATGTAAAGTTTTAGATAACATGGGATATAAGATTATTTTGATGTGGGGTCATATTAAGAGTTATGGATACCATCATAGATTTATATGTTTATGGTTGAACATAAGTACAATTGAATAAAACCCTTTTTATGTTTAATGTGATGAGATTTTATGGTAATTAATGTTGTTTTGGGATATTTTATATAAGGTAGGGGTATATGTGACCCTTATGTTTAACATGAATTATTGTTTTATAATAATTCAACTTCATTATTTGGGATGCAAGTTGAATGCTATTAGATAAACTTTTAGGATTAAACAATCCTTAGTTTTAAAGATATTTAAATGATTGTTAAGGATGTCCATAATATATCTAGGGAATTATTAAAATTATATTAATATTGGTTTAGTAAAAAGGAAAACCTTTCCAATTCATCAAGTCCATAGGGAATTATCCCAAAACCAATGTGGGATAATGGTGTAATTCCTACCACTGTCATATGTGATGTATTGTTTAGTTTGATATTTATTTTAAAAAATGATGTTAAATATAACTATTACATCTATTTTTAGAACATATTTTATATTGTATATATGACCCTAGGATTTTAAAATACTTTAGTGGTTAGGATAATTAAATTTATTTTGAATGAATGTCACAATTTTGCGAACCTTAAATAGTTAAGGTAAAAAACCAATTATTAGATTTTATTTTAGGAATAAATATTGAATTATGATTTGGAATTATATATGATTTTAACGTGGATATTTAGTAATTCATGTTATTTATAGAAATAATTAGAATATCTTGGAGATTATATGATTATATGATAAACATTTTTTGGATGAGACTTTAAGAGTTCATGTTGTTATTTGGAGATAAATGTTAAATTTATTTTGGAAGAATATGTAATAAAATAATTCTAATAATAATTTTTAAATATAATACTTTAATATTTTGATGAATTTAATGTTATATATTTATTGGACAACTAAACTTGAAATTTGGGTGTTATTGTTGATACTTTGGTGGTTAATTACGTAATTATTCATATAATGGTTTATTCCTATTTAGAATGATATTAATCTAAAAACATTAGCTTTGGATAATTTATAAAGATATGAGGAAGATGTTTTTATATTTTTAAAGGTAATGTGATCTGTTAAAAGATTATTTTACAGTTTCAAGAAAAAAATCATCTTGATTATTTATTATTTTGCGAAAAAATTAAATTATAGAAGAAATTAATTAAAACATGAAATTATACTTATCATGTAAGAATATTTGATTATATTCATAATTTACATGGTAATGGAAATCCTAAAACTCCATGGTAAGGATATTAAAACAAAAATGTTCCCCTATTTCCTTCATTTATGATGAATTTATATCCTTGTTCACACCTCACCAAATTATGGTTTTTTTGTCGTTTACTTTATCATGAGTATTCGCGTTATTGTGATCAAGGACATCTATCACAATCCATAATGATTTATAAATTATGTCTATTTATCCTTGTATATATTTTCACTTACCACTAATTATGTTCTATTGGGAAACCAAGTTATGTGATGACCTTTGTATTTTCTTCTCCATATTTTCAAAGGTAGTTTTATTAACCCTTTATACTATGTAGGATTTAAAAAAAGGTATTTTCAGATGTCGAACCATGGTTTACAGAATAAATTTTTTTAATTCATGAGTGAAATTAATTAAAAATGAAATAATATAATTCAATGATATTTTATAAAAAATAAAACTATATTTGATAGCATATACGATACAAAACATCTAGCCAAAAGGAAACACGAAAAATTATTAATTCAATATGACTATTAAAAATCATCCATTAAAATAGCATGTATGAATATGATTAATTGATTTATGTAATATTTATATATATATATATAAAGTTACTCTTCTGTATAAATTTATTGATAAATAATTTTTAAAAAAGATTTCAATTTCTAGTAAATTATTTTTTTATTTAAAATTACATTTCTTAAAAAATGGATTTAATTTCATCAATGAGAAAATATTAAAATTAATTTCTTGAGATTTTTGAAATTTTATTTAAAAAAAATTATATGATTTTTCAAATCAACATGTCAATGTTTTCTTAAGGTGAAATTTATCTATTTTTATTAAAAGAGTGATTTTTCAGTGAACCGTGTGAAATTACGCTTTTTGTAAAATTTTCAGTTCTTTTCAATAAATTAAGAAATTTAATAGTAACATTAATACTATAATATCATTTCAAAGTAAAAAATTATATTTATTTATATTTTATCAAATTAATAAAATTTTAATCATCTTTAATGAGAACTTTGATTAAGATCATTTCTTGAATTAAAAAGGCATTTTTTGGGAATAAATCATTTTTCATCATATCTTGCAAGAATAATTTTAAATTAAATTATTAATAATATATTAAATGGAATCATGAAAATTTATTTTTATATTTGTAATTGAGAGTTCAAAATTAGGTAAATAAACATATTTTACTTTTATTTGTTATCAATTGTAACAATAGTAAATAATTATCCCCACTATATGGGAATTTTAGGTAATTCGGGTTAATAATGATATGATGATGTCTCAAAATTGACTATAAAATTTTCCTTTAACATATTTTATGAGTGGATTTTTGCTATATACATCCATGTATCAAATATACGCCCATTTGGGGCCATATTTCTTTGAGTATTAACCATTATAATTATTAAGTAAGAGATAAAGAAAAAAATGTAACTTTCTTTATTTTAATATCTATAATATTTTGTGAATGATAAAAAACATTTTATGTATGAAAATCTATTTTTTTTAATAATTTTTATCATGATAATTTATTTCTAATTTTTATGAATTTAATTATTACCTTAAATGCTTACCCAATGGTGAAACAATATTTATTAAATTGATAGAAAAATAAAATAAAATACATTAATAATATTCAAAAAATATATAATTTGAAAGAATTATTAGGGTATATAAAATTTTATATATATAAATTATTAGATATCTATTAATGAACTATTTTTAAAAATATTTTCTATCATGTTGTTTTCAATGTCAAATTAAATAAATAGTTCTAAAAATTATGTTAATGATATTTTATAATAAATAATAATTTATTAAGTTATTTCAATTTCCTAAAAACTATTATCATCATCCAAGTTATAGGTATATAGATTAAAACAAAAACATTGTTAACGTATTTTTAAATACTCATTTTATACTAACTATTATGATTTCAAAAGAGTAAAAGCATTATTATCATTATAATTGTCAAAATGGGTAACTCAGGTTAACACAAATAAATAACGGTAATAACTGAATCTAAACATGTCCAAATTTTATAGTATTATAGTATTTCATCCCTTAGTTATCCTATATTTAATTTTATCTGTTTGGGGCCATTATTCAGTTAATATAAATATATATTAATTTAATATTTTATGAAATTCCAAAAGTACTCACTCATTTATAAATGTGAATCTCCACTCCTCCTTCCATAACACCAAATAATACTTCTATTTCATCAAATACAAAACAAAAAACTTATTTATTTCCATTTCAACATCATAGAGTCATTTTTTTTATTAAATCCTCTTAGGAAGGATTTTAGTGTAAACCTGAAGAGTTTTTCTAGAGTAGAGGTATCATTCCTAAAAAATTGTTTCCATTTTATTTCTTATTATACATCTATAAATTCTTTTTCAGATAAGATTATATAATATAATTAGTATCTAACATATATTATGCTATTATTATGTTTATTTCATAACCTAATTTTGTATCATGTTCCATAAAATGGGAATCAAAATCAATGTTCGTTCGTACGGTGGATTGATGTCTCATGGAATGATATATTTTATTTTACATCATTTCCACTCAAGTCTATTTATGATGATTTATTTAAATTATATGTAATATATTCATTAAATATTAATAGTTCTTTAAATTTATTACATCATATATTGTTTTATCATTACACTCCTTGAAAAATTATAATGTTTATCATGTGTAAAAGTGGTTTACCACCTCTACAAAGTGGTGTGATTAATTTTTCATATACACTTCACATGGATGATATATATAACTATATTTAAAAATATAATATGTTATTGAGGATATAATTATATCTCTGTAATGTTAAAATAATAATTATCTTCTTTCCATCATGATTGTTAAAAAATTGAAACGTTACTCATACGTACGTACGACCGACCATCTCTAGGATTAAAATGTAGTTTA
Organism: Viscum album; assembly: GCA_963277665.1. NCBI lineage: Eukaryota > Viridiplantae > Streptophyta > Magnoliopsida > Santalales > Viscaceae > Viscum > Viscum album. The sequence goes on from OY728137.1 coordinate 388,491,874, forward strand.
TTTATCAGAGGAATCATTCATGGTAGGTTTTAAATTTATATTTGATTTAATAATGATAATTATTTGGTGATATTTATTTTGGAGATAATGAAATAATTACCATATTGACCATATTCAACCTACCAAAGTCATTTAGTACTTGGGAGACGAATGTCATCAAAAGGTCTGACGTGGACTTAATTGATTAAGTAATTGAATATAACATTGTATTAAATAAAATAAATTTAATGATAATTTTAAAATAGAACCATAATAATGTTTGTAATTAACAATTTTTTATTATTTAATAGGATAAATAATGTAAATGACGATTCAGAATTGAGGTAAGGGACTTACATTTAAAAAGTACACTTATAATGTTTAATTCTCAACTATCTTTATTTCCTTGAATGTTATTATAATTTTTTTAAGGAAAATTTAATTTTTTTTCTAGAATGGATGATATTGGATATTTTTTATGATATTTAAATTTAATTATAATGGGTTTATAAAATTATTCTTTGTATTGTTTTATGTAATAAAATCGTTATATTAAAAATATTATTTTAAATTGTATAATGATTTTTTTTAAGTATTTTTTCCATGTCCATATTCTTAAGAAACCCAATTATATGTCTCTATATGGAAATAAATATTTTATTAATGAAATTTTATGTCTATTTTTACTTTTTTTTAAGGTTTTCAAAAGGAATATTGTTACATAATTTATACGTGACTTTTTAACTATCTATACAAAACGGAAGAGGAATGTTTTATTTTAACATATATGATGTCAATAGATTTTCCTTCTCCCCCAAACTTTATTTTATGTATAAAAATCAATTTCTCATTGTTCTATGTATATTAAAAAAATTATACGGTATTGATATTTTTATATCTATAAATTTTTTGATTAAGTGTATAAGGGATCTCTTTAAACAATCCTTTCCTTTGGGTTATGGCCTTTCTCTATCTATATCACTTTCTTCCTCTCTTTATGGTTATGGAATTATATAAAAATTTTCACATATGTCTCACACATATATACTAATCTTATTCTTCAGTATTTTATAGGATAATACAAGACTTATTATCATTTCTCAAATTCCTTCTTTAAGAAATATCTTTCAATTTTAATTTGAGTAAGGTTTTGAAATTAATTTTTTTTCCATTGAAAATTATTAATTTTTTCCCTTATGATTTTTTTAATTTTTATGGAACACATAATATTAACCATATTTTGATGGGTGTTCCTAGACAGTGCTGCAATGAATTGGGTAAATCTTTTTTCTAAAGAATTGTTATGTATGGGATTAGGGAGTAAACCTAATACACTATCATACCCTATCCAACTGGTGATTCATTCATGTATGTTACACTTAACTTATTCTAATTTCATGTTTTTTTATTTCATGATATCTTATATTGTCATTATCTTGTGATACCAATTCATTTATATTATGTTCTAATGGGATTACTCAAGTGGTTATGTTTGAAGGTAAGTATATTCTATAAGATAAGGGTGAAATTTATAAATTTATTAAAATAATTTTCATATGTTTTTCATCATTTCGGTAATTCCCCACCTCTTCCTCACTGTCTTGAGAAGGTGGTGGGGTTCTGCGGGTCCTTTAGAGACGTTACAAAGATGCCAAAGGCTTTAAATAAATGTCTAGGTATCTAAGAATGAATTAGATAATGGTTATTCTTTTAGGATAAAACCAATCAACTTAATAATTCATAACCTACTAACACTACATAATGAATTTAAACAATGTATTACAACTCAACATGACCAAAAGACCAATAAAACAACCAAAATTTCCTCAATAAGAGTACTAAGAGGAATACTCATTAAAAAAATTAAATTAAACCATGATAGTCTCTATGGATCCACACCAAACTCCATGCTCCTAGCACCACCATACTGCCCAAGAATCACGATCTACCACTAGAAAACTGAGTTGAATTATTCTTACCTATGTCCCAAAATACAACATATGAAAAATCACCAAAGTGCCAAAGCAGGGGTGAGTTATAATACTCAATAGTATTTCTCCAAATGATATCCCTAAACATGACACTAGGATAAAACTATTAACACTTTTATATAAAATATATTATAAAAAAACTATAATAGTTTAACAATTATTGATAATCCAAAAACACACTTACCAAGACACATTACCCAAGCCATACAACCCAAGGGAAAGCCAAAAAAACATGCCATAATCCATTTCACAATTTTAAAATTTCACACTACCACAACAATTTTCATCTTGTGTAGCACACATAACAAGGCAAGTAACCACAATGGAACATCTCATCCAAACCCGTTTACAACATTTCCAATCTAGTGGTACTTCTCGACTACTTATTCATAATGGTGGACCTTCCATACACTATCCATAAACATTTGTAGTTAGACTTCACACCCACTTTACACACAATCAAAACAAGCCATAATACTGAACCAACCAATAAGAATAAAGCACACCAAGGCCAAAAATTATTTACACAACCAATTTTATCAAATTCCAATTCACTTCAATAAACCTCCCATTTATTGAAACACCCTTAAACCATTTTCCATGAAAAATAACATTTCAATAAAACAACATATTTATTGAAATTCTTCTTTCATAAATCATTTTCCATAATTAAATACATTATCAATTTTAAAATCAAAATTTTAAAATCACACAACAAAACCCCTTTTGCAACAATATCCCATTTTACCCAAAATCCTCAAATCATCACCAAATGGGTTTCCACCAAGATTCAAACATCATAATCACAATTAATTTCAAGAGAAAAAAAATAATTACAAACAATTCCTCAAGTTCTAGAAAAGTGGAGTCAAGAGATAAGCCACTTATCATTGGGTTCCAGTGAAATCGACCCATTAGAAACCGCACCACAAATCTAGGAAAATGCTCCACCAAAACCACTCTAGATCTCTTTCCCAAATGTAAAAAAGATTTAATATCATCACTTAATGAAAAAAATACTAGATCTACATGAAACAGATGTATATTCAAAAAACCAAGAGATGGAAGAGAGAAGATCTAGAGGAAACCACAAAAATCAAAGATAGAAGAGTTATATGTGATTAACCACTTTCAAACAACAAAGAAACTACTTTGATTTGCTTCCAAAATAAGTGAGAGAGCACCCCTATCCCTTGAGAAGAAGAAATCCCTTGTAGAGTTTGTATGGGAGAAGAAATTGGGGAGTTATGGAAAATATCATCTAACCGCATTAAAAACTATTTTTTATGGGTTGAATGATTAGATCTCACAGTTTCACAAACTGTGTGCTAACCATGCAGATTCTAGTGTCCAAATAGTTTCATATCACATGGTTACCTGGGATTCTCTAATTGTTTCCTCTAACCATACACAAATTGTGCAGCCTTAAAAAAGTCCTCCAAAATTTTCTAAAACCATTCCAAACTCTCCCCAACACTCCCAAACTGTTCACAAACACTTCATATATATAAAAAGGTAAAACAATGGTCACATAACTCAAAATAGGGGGTGATACATTCTCCCCGCCAATGGATTCTCCGTCCGCTGAAAGTAGAGAAACACCACTCCACGGGAATGGCATGGGTCATTGGTCAGCCATCTCTTTCTCCCGCGCCCAAGCCTCCTCTTGAATCTGACCATACTATCACAGAACCAGAACTAAATTTATGCTTTTACCATGAAAATCTTTTTCTTTCCTATCCACAATCTTCACTAGCACACACACCAAAGAAGCATCTTGTTCTACATCAACATGATCCCAATAAATCACATGGTCATGATCTAGCTGATACTTTTTCAACTATGACACTTGAAACACATTGTGCACTGCACAAAACCATAATGAAAAAGAGAATCGGTAATCCACATATCTAATCTTATCAAGTATCTCAAAAGGCCCAACATAGCTTAGAGATTACATACCCTTATTTCCAAAATGACAATATCCCAACAAATAAGAGATTATCAAAAACACATGATCACCCACCATGAATAACAATGATTGTCAACGATGGTCCACATGTGGTTTCTAATGACATTGATCTGTCTCCATCCTCTTTCATATCATCTTTATATTCTCTTTAGTATCTTGGAAAAGGCTTGGTCCAATCATCGAAGTCTCACTTGTTTCGACCCAACATAGAGGATAATGACATGAAATCCCATAAAATGCCAGAAACAGATCCATATGTATTGAATTTTGAAAATTGTTATTATAGGAGAACACCACTGATGGTAAGTGATCCTCCCATGAACCACCAAAATCCATCACACAAGCCCATAGAATATCCTCTAAAGTTTGTATCATCCTCTCAGATTGGTCATCCGTCTGAGGATGATATGTTATGCTCATCGTCAACTATTTCCCAAGGGATTTCTGTAAGGATTTCCAAAACTGAGATGTGAACCTCGGATCACTATTAGATACAATCCAAACTGGAACACTACTCCTCTTTACCAATTCTTGGATATAGATTTTGGATAGATCCTCCACCATATGAGATTCAAAAATTAGGATGAAATGTGCCGACTTTGTGAGACGATCCATAATCACCCAGACAGAATAGTTTTTCCTGACCATTCTCAAGAGTCCTGTCACAAAATTCATTTCTATTTGCTCCCACTTCAATATTGGAATAGGCAAAGATTTAACCATTCATACTGGCCACAAATTCTTTCTCTTGACTTGCTGACCAGTCAGGCATCTGGAAACAAACTCAGTCAATTTTATTTTCCTACCAACCCACCAAAACTACACTTTCAACGTCATATACATATTCTAAATTCTAGGATAGAAATAACACCTAGAATTATGATAATCCCTGAGAAGTTTTCCATTACATGCCACTGGTACCACCATCTGATTCCAAAAACACAAAAATTAATTCTCATTTAATTCGCATCCCTCAATGGTCTCCCCATTATTAAGTTTCAGCCTCATTTCCATACACTATGAATTAGATGCATGTGCCTCTTTAACCAAACCAACCAAGTTAGTTACCAAAGAAAATAGATAGAACACCACTCATTCACCATATTCCTCACATTAAAACCACATGTCTGCTATGACCAGCTTCAAATACCACTAATATAATGCCTTCTTCACCACCTAAATATCTGATTTTATAAGTAATACATCCACCACCGAATTTCCCTTACCAATGTGTTCATTAAGTGAAAATCAAATATGTAGAGATATTCTATCCATATCCAATGCCTAAAGATAAAATTTATTTGTGAGAAAAAATGTCTTAATATTTTTTTATCAATAAACACCACAAATTTCTCATCGAAGACATAATGATGTCACATTTTTAAATCATTAACCACTACCGCGAACTCCAAATAATGTTTTGTGTAGTTCTCCTCATGAAACCCCAACTACCATGATCCATATGCAACCACATGATCCCCTTACATGAGAACACACCCCAACCCTGATCCTGATGTGTCATAATACACCATGTATTATTTCCCTGGTTTAGAAAAAACCAATATTGGTGATGATGTAAGGAGACCCTTTAGCTCTTGAAAACATTTCTAATACTGCTCGTCCCATTGAAATGGAACATTATTCTTTATCAAAACTATCATGGATGAGGCCAATCATGAGAAATCATGAACAAAATGTTGATAATAGAATGAAAGACTAAGGAAACTCTGTATCTTAAAAACATTCATTGGGGGTTTCTCGAAGATAACAGCCTCTGTCATTTCCAAATAAACTGAAACACACTTCTCAAAAATAACATGGCCAAGGAAACAAACCTCATGTATCCAAAAGTCACACTTTGACAATTTGGGATACATCTGATGATCCCTCAAGATCTCAAGTACTGTCATCATATGCTGCTCATGTTCCTCCCTTGTTCTCGAATACACCAGTATATCATCAACAAATACCACCCCAAAAGAATCTAGATACCGCATAAATATATGAATCATCAATTCCATGAATATCAATGGTGTATTCCTTAGGCTAAAGGGAATAACTACATACTCATAATGGACATATCTACTTCCGAAATATGTTTGGGGAATATCGTCTTTCCTAAACTATAATTTATGATATCATGACCTCAATTCAATCTTGAAGAACCATTGAACTCCCCTCAACTAGAAAAAATTATAATCAATGCATGGAAATGGATATCGGTTCTTTATTGTAACCTTATTATGTATATAATAATCCAGCTAGAGCCACAAAGTTCCATCTACCTTTTTAACAAACAAAACTGGTCCTTCGTACAAAGACATTGTAGGACAAATGAACCCTTTGTTTTCTAACTCTTCTAACTGCAACTTTATTTCTCGCAATTCTGTTAGTGCCATATGGTAATATGGAAGGTAGATATGACTCATCCCCAGAAGGTGATCAATCTTAAATTCCACTTCTCTCATCGGTGGAAACCCTGAGAATTGTTCAAAAAAGACATCCATAAACTGATCCAAAATTTCCAGGATAACAATCTACTCAACACCTTCCACTGATTCCGATGAAAAATCCTCTAATTGATACGAGATCATGCTAACAGTTGGTTCTAATAAATCTATTGCACACCGATTTTCATTTTTCACCTCTCTAAAGACGTGTTCAACACCACCCTCCATCGTAAAACTAACCAATCGTGTATTTTAGTCGATGAGGGCCTTAAATATTTCTAACCAATCCATTCCCCAAACTATATCACAATCATCCATCTCAGGTACTGAGAAATCCCACATCATTTCAATGTCATACACAACTATACAACATGCTCTACACAGGAGGGCTTAACACTCTTTTTGACCAATAAGAGTTTGAAGTTTTAAAAATTAAGGAATCACTTCCATAGTGAAACCCAGCAAACTAACAGTATGGGAAGAAATAAATGAATGGGAAGAACCTGTATCTAACAAAGCTAGCATCAAATAGGTATTCAAAAGAATAGTACCTCACACCATGGATGGTCCTGAATGGCCATCCATCATAACTTATTCATCTCTGAAAATCTTTTTTATTACCACACTCTTCTCTTTATTACCCTGATGAGGTGTTATTTTATTTCAAACATCACCATAACTAAATCGACTCTTCTAATGAGGATTATGATCCTACCCACATCTCATTGAGGAAAAGGATGTTTGTGACCACTGAGGAGTGTCATAAACACCCAACCTTAGAGCATTATGGCAATACCACTGAAGATTAAACATTTGATTACAGTTATGACATGCTTGAGGTTGTTCCATTCAATCCATCTTGATGTGTCCAATAGAGCCACACTAAAAACATCTCATCTTACTCTGAGGCTTCAGAAGAAGATTCACCAATCCTGCCATCAGATTCTGAGTCGTAATCCCACCCTAGAAAAATGTTTCCCTCTTCTACTTGAACCCAACATTTGAGTTCCCACTATTCCTCATGGGTACCAACATACTTCTTCTTCTTATTTCCCCAAAAAATCTTGGTGATCAACCGTAGCTCTATTCACCATTTTTTGTAATCATTTATAAGTTGTACTGCTATCTAGGAATGAATTTCCTACTGCAACCCACCTTCAAAAATTCCTACCTTCAACGAGGTGTAACCCTCCACCTCAGGTTCAAACCTCACTATGTTAATAAAATTATCCACATATTCCATTAACGAATGGTTCTTCCACTTCGAATGGAAGAAATATGTTGTACACTGAATTCAGAATGTATAAGGGTAGAATTATTTATTAATCATTTCCTCAAAACCCTCCCATATCACGCTTGTTTGTTCCAGCTTGGACAGTAGGTTCCCACCACTAAATGGAAAATAGATTCCAACATGTAGGTGGATAACTTCACATTCAGATCTATCGGTATTCCCAAGAATTCAAATATCCTATTCATTCTTTTCATCCATGATTCATCCCTTTGAGGCTCCATATCACCCCTAAAAATAGGAGGATTATGACTTTGAAACTAAACTGCATGATCAAAATGATATGGTTCATCTAATTTATTCCCACTTTCTATAGCTTGGAATTCTTACACTATACTCTCCACTAGCTACTGGTTCACCTGAGGCTTAGGTACAACCCTATTTTCAGCTGTCTCCTCTGGTTGGTCTCTAAGATGCCTACCCAGATCCATTTCTATCAACAAAAAACCATAAGTTATATACGCATAGAATGAAAAGGCTTACGATTCAAATTTAATTTCATAAAAACTATCCCAACTAGATTTTCCACAGGTTCACCTTTCCCATGATACACTATTCTGAAATATCCACCATGATTTAAAAATCTCCCCATTTTCAAAATACCACAACAATTCACATTTCAAATCTACACATTTTAATTAATTTTCAGATTTTCCACACATCCATATGCTCATACCATAACATAGGTCATTATACCAAATGAAATATAAATCATAGATGGAATTAATTTCTACCATTCATGTCATGCTCATCTCATTGGCTACACCCTTGAAAATGATATATCCAATGCCTATAAGTGTCTCCAAAACAAGTATATAACCAACTCCAAAGTAACATGGTTTTCAGCATAACAGGGTTAGCTACGCCCTTTTATGCTATATATTCGAAGTTCTAACACTCATATTCCTTGCTACCATCCTGAATCAATGAATGGACCAAGGAAAAATGTAAACACAAAGACCAAAAATTAATGCCAAAGTACCGAACAAACTGACTCCACTTATAACGCCCCCCCCCCCCCCCTCCTCATTATCTTGAGAAGGCAGTGAGGTGAAACTAGTTCTTAATGATTTTTCCAAGATTCAAAATGCTGAAAATAAATGTCTAGGGCTCAAAGAATAAATTGGGGAATTTTTTTCCCTAAGGATAAAACCAATCAACTAAACAAGGCATAACCCACCAACACTACAAGATGCATTTCAACAATGTATTAAAACTCAACAAGACCAAAAGACCAATACAATAACCACAATATCCACAATCAGAGTACCATACGGAATACTCAATAAAAAAACCTAAATGAAACCATGACACTCTCCATGGCTCTACACCAATCATCCTTATCCAAGCACCACCATACTTCCAAAGAATCACAATGAACTGGTAGTAAAATGAGATTCTTTACCCTTACCTGTGTCCTAGAATAAAACATCGACAAAAGCACCCAAATTCCAAAGAAGAGGTGAGTAATATTACTCAGCATTATTTCTCATAATTACTTACCTAAACACACCAATAGCATAAAACTGTTAACGCGTTTATATAAAATAGATTATATAATACAACTAATAGTTCAACAATTACTGATAATCCAAACACACCTTTACCAAGCCACCCAACCCAAACCTTATAACCCAAGGGAAATCCAAAAAACCATGCCATAATCCATTTCCACATTTCACACTAGAAAAAAAAATCATCTTACCTAGCACACATAACAAGGCATGAAACCACAGTGGAACTTGCTATCCAAACCCATTTATGACTCTTCCAAACTGGTGGTACTTTCCATCCACTTATCCATAATGGTGGCCCTTACATCCACTATCCATCACCTTTTTTAGTGAGACTTCCCTACCACTTCACACACTATAAAGACAGGCCATAATACTTAATCATCCAATAATCATAAAGAACATCAAGGCCACACATTATGAACACAACCAATTCCAACACATTCCAAATCACCTCAATACAACCCCCATTTATTGAGAGACCCTTTAACCATTTTCCATACCAAACCACATTTCAATAAAACAACATCATTATTGGAAATCCTCTTTTATAAAACATTTTCCTTAATTAAAACCATTATCGATGTTAAAATGAGCATTTTAAAATCACACAAGAAAACACCTTTTGCAACAATATCCCATTTTACCCAAAATCCCCAAATCATCACCAAATAGGTTTTTCCAAGATTAAAACATCATAATCAAAATTAATTTCAAGAGAAAAAAATTAATTGCAATCAAGGCCTCAATTTCTATCAAGGTGGATTCTAGAGAGAAGCCATCAACCTTAGGGTTCTAGTGAAATCAACCCACAAGCAACCACACCACAAATATGGTTAACCCATCCACCAAAACCACTCTAGATATCCTTTCCTATAATCGAAAGCCTTAATATCATCACATAAGGAAACAATAGAGTAAATATACATGCAACAGATGTAGATCAAGAAAACCAAGAGAGTAAAGAGATAATATCTAGAGGAAACCACAAAGAAACTAATAGAGAAGAGTTACCCAAGATGAACTCCTTTAAACCACATAGAAACCCCTTCTATTTTCTTCCAAAATGAGTGGGATAGAACCCCTATCCCTTGAGAAAAATAAACCCAATGTAGGGTTTATATGGGAGAATAAATGGGTATGTTAGGGAAAATCCCATCTAACCCCATTAAAGCCCCATTTTTAATGGGCCGCATGGTTAGATCACATGGTTTGAAAAGCTTTTCACTAATAGTGTCGATGCTACTATCTGACCAAAGGCATATCACACGGTTACCTGGGATTCTCGTATGGTTTACCCCAACTGTTCTTAAACCGTGCAGTATTAAAATTTCCTCCAAACTTTTTCAAAACCTTTCCATACACTCCCAAACTCTCCCAAACCTTTCAAAAAAACGGCATGTGCCTAAAATGGTAAAAACAAGGGTCACATACCACAAACTGGGGAGCTATAGTTTAACATGGAAATTTATATGTTATATTATTCAGTTAATTTATTTTAAGTAATTTTTTATAAAAAAATTCTAATAATTTTATTTCTTAGGTAATAAAATTTTTATATTCATCCCATTATTAATTTTGAAAATGACAAACCTTGAATAAGTATTCATGAACTATTAGGTTTATTTTTATCTTTTTATAAGTCCCTTAATAATAATTTTGTTATCAATCCATATTTAAAAATGTTTTTATAGTGTGTTAAGGATGATTGAGGTTATTTATGAGGTCAAGATAAAAATTCTGATTATATTTCATGAGTAGAAAAAAATTATATCATAAATTTTTTTTAGGAAAAATGGTACTAAGGGGAAGTATCCACTATGGGTTGTAATATTTATTTATATATGCGTGATGGCCTAATTATTGAAAACCATAAACCACAAAGATACTCAAATATTTTAAAATGATTAATTAACTTAAAACTCGTGATTTTTAAATGATCAAGGTTGGGTCCTAAAAATGCCTTTATTATTTATTTTCTAGATAACCACTTTAAGACAGCAGAATTAAACATTAAATAATCATGAGTATTTTATATAAAAAATATTCTCTCAGATCCAATATAAATTTTATGTTCATATTTTAAGATAATTAAGCCCTCACCCATATATAAAAAAAATATAACATCATTAAGTGGACACTTCCAGTTAGTATCCATTCTTCCCACAATGAAAAAAAATTATGATATAAAAATTTTACTACTTGAACTATAATCATAATTTTAATCTTAAATTAATTTTTTTTTCCTAATCATCCTGATAACCATAATAAAAACATTTTTAAAGGTGATATGATAACAAAAAGGTCAAAAAATTAAATATAAAATATATTAATGAAACATGTTATTTCATGAATACTTAAACATGTTTATTTAATTTTTATAGTTGAACTTGGGATTAAGATAAATATTTTATTACCCAAGAAAACAAAATAGATTCCCAATTAAAGTCATAAGATAATTCAAAATAAATATTAATGGAAAAAATAAAAAACATAATGGTTCCTTTGAAATCCTGAAAAACATCTTAATGCATTTTCAAAATAATATATTATTTTCAATGTTACAAGTAGAATAAAATATTCATTTAAAAAACATCATGAGTAATCACATAGAATAATATCCTTAAAAAAATTTATCATATAGTAATTGAAATAAAATAAATGTGGAATAAATATAAAAATTACATAAGAATAAGTCAAGGCAAACTTCCAAGATGACATCACATGGTGTACGTGGTCCCATAGTGGTTTATTTTTACTACCTAATCCCATATGTAACATTTCATGGGTAAAAATATTTTCACAATGAATTGGAGCACTATCTAGGCACACCAATCATAACATGTTCATTATTATGTGTACACCAAACAAAATCAAAAATAACGTATAAACAAATGAATTTCACATAGAAAAAATGGGTTGAGAAATCATTCCTTATATCAAAATTGAAAGAGATTTATTAATAAAGGAATTTGAGAAATTAACATATATAATGTATTACCATGTCAAAGGAAGGGGTAATAATCTAGGTATATATATTAGTGACAAATATAAATAATTTATAATCATTACATTAAATTAAAGAGATATTAAAAAAAATTAGTGAGAGAAAGATCATTACCCAAAGAAAAAAGGTTTGTTCAGAAGGACCCCTTAAACAAATAATCAACATATTTCCTTATATCAGAATAACTATCCAATTTAAAATATTATTTTATAAAAACATAACAAAAGGGAAAGTGGGTTTTCAATAAATAATATAAGGGTGATTATAATAAATGAAAAATATCAAATAATCCTTATAGTGCTGAGAAATTTATTTAACATTGCATACATTAAAATAAATCATTCCTTTTTCCTTTTGTAAAGAAAGTAAAAATGTTCTATAAAGATACGTAAAATTATTCATTCTGAAAACCATTGATTAAAAATTAAAAAAGCAGTATTAATTTTTAGATAATTAATTTTTGTCAGTATAAATTCACTAATAAAAAAATTTATGAATATGGACATTGAATACAAATATTATTAAATAAGTCTATAAAAAATTTAAAAAGAGTGTTTTAATATGAAGTATCTCTTACAGTAAAATTAAAAGGATTTATTTTAAAAATAATTTAATATAAATTCCAATATGGTGAAAAAATACCCATTATCATCCATTTATTCATAAATATAAATTTTCCTAAAATATTAACAAGGACATAGACATGGAATAGAAAAATTTGGAACAGAAACTGAAGAATATAGTTTTTGAAAAAAAAATTCCTTACCTTGAGTATGACATGTCACGTGAGTTCTTTATCTTACTTAATAATAAACCTATGTTAATTATAAAATTTATTATGAATATTTTTTAATTTTATTATACCCTTTAATTTTTTTATTATCAAATTATATTTAATTTTGTAATCCTTTGTCTTCATGTTAGATTTTTTGATCATATTCGACTCATAATTCCAAGAATGACATTGATCGGTTGGCTATAGCCAATGAAGTTATTATATCATCATAACTAAATTCAAAATAGTTTAATAATTAAAAGTTTCAGCAAATATTTGTTAAATATTGACTACAAACCGTGGTTATGAAAAATGAACTTTGTTACAATCATGGAGATAGTAGGTTGTGCATACTCATTAATAATGTTTCTATTTTCAATGATTATGATGGAAACAAGGTAAGTGTTATTTTATCATATAGAATGATAATTATATCATTAATATCATGTAATTTCCTTAAATATACATATATATACTATTCAAGTGATGTAGTAATGAAAAAAGAATCTCAACACTTCATGGAGGTGGTAATCCACACACACACGAAAAGCGTTTTCACCTTTCAATTAATATAAAGGTAATAAAATATATAATATCTTTCTATTCCATAGTTATAAATAAATAATTATTATAATATATATATATCTTAAATCTATACTGAAAAATAAATGTGAGTATCAATGATGGAAAATTAATTGCATCGGTTCACGAGGCTGTAGTCCACCATATATAGGAAAGATGATTTTGTTACCCAATTGATGTAAGGGGATATAAATTTTTGTTATTAAATTAACATAATAATATATAATAATTTTTAAGATATTTATTTTTTAAAATAAGTATGCATGATTAATATTTTATGGGGGAGAAGAAGAACTAAAATAGAAAATGGTTTCTTATGGATGCCACCTCTTCTTTGGAAAACCTTTTTTGGTATACAAAATGACCATAATATGAATGATTTTTAGGAAAATAGTTAATCTATAAAATGGTATGTTAGTTAATGAGTGTATTTGTGTATGGATTGGATAAACCAATGTTTTCTTGAAATATGAATAAAATAAGAGAGAAAGTTCCCTTTTCTAAGTATGGGGACGGAGAACGTAGTGAGAGGAGATTCACTCAGGCTCCACTATTTCATTTCTACCTAATTATTTATACCACTGAAGTTTCATTCATTGTTTTATTTTAGATATTTAATCAAGAATAAATAAAAATAAGAAGGTGGTGGTGGTGTTGTGGGGGACTTTGGGAATTTTTTAAAACATTAAATTAGTCTAAATTATTTTTCCTAGACATAAAGCTCCAAATTGATTAAATGTGACGATATGATGAGGAAGGTTTGAAATAGTATCATACAACAAAATTTCAACAATTTTAGGTCAGGTTTTACCACTAACTCTTTGTTTTAACTTGTGTTATTCAATTTTAACAACTGACATGATAACAATGTTTTCACACTTTAGAGGTCAATTTTTTTATTATAAAATGCAATTGGATATTTAATGAAAAATTTTTTACATTTAAAACCATATAATATTCACTTTAATATAGATATTATATTTTAGGAATTTTAAATCATTTAACAAAATTTTATTTATTATAAAATATCATTAATTTTATTTGGGGAACAATTCATTTAATTTGAAATTGAAAACAACACTAAAGTAATGGAATTCATATATTACCTTTTAAAACATAAATAAAATTATATATTTATCTAAATCATTAATGTAATAAGCTAATTCATTAAATTTCTATTGTATTTCATATTTTTAAATTCAATTATTTTAGTTTTCTTTTAATTAAATTAATATTTGTTTTAACATCGCTTAAGTATTTTTGGGAATTATTTCATTAAAAATTTATAAATAAACTGACATGTTAAAAATAATTTTTCGTTAAAATTTCTATTTGTAACTAAATATATTTTTTACCCTTTTCATAAAATATTATAGATATTAATAGGAATAAAGTGATATTTTTTCTTCATCTTTTACTGAGTTGTTATAAAGGTAAAAATCAAATAAATATGGTATTTTGTGTTCATATATTTGAGATATAGATGGAAACAGGGAATGTAAACTCTTTTAATTAGATAATTTTGAGTTCTAGGTTCTATTATCAATCTTTATTATATTATTTTAACCATAATTACCAGATTTTCCCTTATCATAGTAATAAATATTTACTTTAGTTAATATTCATTATGACTAAATATAAATTCACTCTTATTACCTGATATAAATTATTTTGAATCAAAATATGGAAACAATTTTATCCATTTAAATCCAAAAAAGTGGAATAAATTAATTTTAAATTAAACTAGCAAACATGATGAAAGGAGGTTTTCAAATGAAACGGTTTCCATAAGTATAAAACGTTTTTATATCAAAATTCAATAAAAAATTGATTAAGCTCACATAAAATGTATTAATAATAATATAAATTAACCAATTTTACTTCTAAATTCATTTGAAAATTGAATTTACCTTCTTAAATCCTATATATAGTTTTTTTACAAAAAATAGTATTTTCACTATTCATCAAACGGATAATTATTTTTGAAAAATATTAAAATTAATGAAAATATATTTTGGAACATTTTATTTCAAAAATTAAGTTAATTTTTTAAATAAATATGTTAAATTTGGAAAAAGAAATTTGAATTAAATTTTTCAAAATAAAATGATACCATTTTCTAAAAAAATTACATTTTTTAAGCCTAAAAGTGTATTTATTCTAATACCATGTATAGAAACCATGTTAGATTAATGATAAAACATTGTTCCAAATATTTATTATTGAAATATAATAATAAAAAATCCAATAATAATGAATAATTTCAGTTATTAACATAAAAACATATTATGCGCATAATTTTTTTTAGAAAAACATTTCTCTAACATTAAAATTATTTTTATTTGAATATCCAATTAATTGAAAATTTTGAATTTATTTCATACATATATAAAAAAATAAATTCCATAATTTAGTTATTTTGACTAATTACTTCTAGTTTAACATCTATTTTAGAGTAATAATATTTAAATAGTTATTCTTAATGGACCATTTAGGCATAGTGATGCATATTGTAAATGCTATGGAGAAAAGGGTTTGCATAAATCTATGTAATGGATTAAAAAATAAAATGAAAATGAAAAATAATCATTGATGAAACTCAAGGAATAAAATGGGAGAAATTTCATACATAAAGTATATAAAACATTGAAATTTACCCACAACATGAAGATGATTCATTCATGAGAATATCTCTATGGTTCATTACTAAGTGATCATATAAAATATTTCCAGGTGTGTTAAAAAAGGTACTATAAAACATTATGATAAAATAAATACAAGGTGTAAAAATTATTACATATTAATGGACTATTTATTTACCTGATGCATTTGATCTTTATCACAACACTACCTTCATATGTATAACTTTATGTGTTTTATATAGATCATATATCACAAGAACATGTTTCTTTATCAATACCTAAGAGTATGGAATGTGGAAATCCTACATGTAAGTCTCTAATAAAATTATTATAGTCAAATAAATTTTAATAACATTGAATGAAATAATGGTTGGGAGTTGAAAATATAATGTTATGGACTAGAAAATCGCATAATGGTTTTGGTATCATGAAAGGTATTTATAACAGTTTATGAAATGGGATTAATGAGAGATAATGGTATTCTCTCATTAATAAGGCATATTTTGGGTAATAAATGAGTCATATTGAACTCATTAATTCATAATAAATTTAAAATCAATTGGATTTTTATAAACGAATTATGTTATCAAAAGAAAAGAGATAAATAATCTCTTCCTTGTGATGTAAAATCCCAAATCTTGATAAGAGACCTTCATAACCGTAATAACTCCTTGGAATGGATCTAGGGTGAGAAAATGATAGTAAATTAATGTTCCTTGTATTTCTAGTGGATAGGAGTGTGAAAATGGGTGGGTATATAACAAAAAATATGGGGAATTCTGTATTAATTTCTAAACATATTTTTTAATCTATGGTATAAAAAACCCATTATCCTTCCAATGGGTTTATCCCTTGTTGTTTGAAAAATGAGAATAGTTTTGAGTATTTTAAAATTTTAGGATATAAAATCATTTATATATATATATATATATATATATATTTTGTTTAAAAGATTCATATTATAAAAGGATTACTTTTAGAAACATAAAATATACATTTTAATGTAGAATATTAATTAAAGGTGTGTAAAAAATTATTACCATCAAATATATTATTTTAATTATAAACAAATTTGTAGTTGATAAATACAATATATTATTTACTATATAACTTTTAATTCATTATTTTTTCATAATTCATAAAATATATTGAAACCATATTTTGTTTTCACCAAAAGATTTTTCTATCGCTAAAAATCATGAAAAATTAATATCTAATGAATTTCAATGTGTTTATTTCAGAAATGACATCCATTTTACCAAAATAATAATATAAATATTTGAATTTAATTATTTAAATAAAAGAATTATTTTTTTATAAATACTAAATTTTAGGATACGATCAACTTTATAAAAAATAAAATAATTAAAAGTGATTAATTAAACTATATTATCAATTACATTAATATAAAGAGTGTATTATAAAAAAAATTTATGTAAAATCCCTTAATCCCAAAATAATAAATATATTATAAAAATGTATCATATTGAAACATATATATTTTTATAAAATTTAAATATTATTCCTTCTTTATTTTAAATATTTATTTTATTATATTGAAAAAATATTAATTATATTATGATATAAATTTATTTTATTTTATTTAATGAGGTACCAAAAAGATACTAAATTCTATTCTTGTCTAAATTCAATATAAAATATTAAAAACAATATTATATCTGTGTAAACACCGTTTCATTTCTAAATTTATTTACACTTTATTAACCCCTATTAACCAGATACATGACACCTTATTAAACCAAAATAAGATCTAGTTATTTTGTATATGATGGTGATACCTTCCTCTGATGGTTCAAATAACATTTCTCAAGTTGTGATATTTATTTACTTGAACTTCTTTCATATTTTGTTTTTCTCAAACCCCACTTATTGATGTTGTACCTAGTCTTAGTCAAGGTTAAATCCTAGTGATGATACCTCCCTCTCATGTTATGATAAATGTGAATCATAAATAATAATCCTACTATATTAGGACGTTGTTTCTATTTTCTATAGTAATTATCATTCATTATTAAACTTTATGTACACTAGTATTAATGGTGGAAATATTACCAATTATTATAATTTTAAAAAATCATAATTTCTGATTTTTATAATGCCCAATGATCAGATCCAAATATTCTTATTTTTCATTACACACTTTATATGAACCAACATTATCATACTTGATTTATCTCTACTCCACTTACAAGGGTTATAAGATTCCCTTGATAATTTCTATCATATTATTAATTTTTATATTTCAATTAACTTTTATCTAGAAAGAGTAATCATTGTTGGATAATTTAAAAAAATAGATTTTACCATTATGTGAATATTTTTATTTGGTGTTTATCTATATATACTATACATAAATTTCATCATAAATATTATTACATGATTCATAATTAAATATAGAAAATTTTATATGTACTTATAATGTAAAACATAATAAACTATTCTTCAAGAAAAGTGAGTTCTTTTATTTTAATAAAATAAAATTTGGATCTGTTATATATATTATCAATTTGAGATGACATATTTGACATGGAATGAATTTAACATTGATTCACATGAGGTGAAATTTCTTCTATAGTATTATATATGTACATATACATCAACTTAATATTATTAAATATTTTATGAGTTATGACTTTAATGTGTTATATGTGAATGGTTTTTCTCCATAAAATAATATTGTCTATTGGTGAAAATGAATTTATGTTTTCTTTAATTTTCAGAGTTATATGATAATCCATATCAGTGATCCTTGTTATAATCATGTTATATATTATATATATTATTAATATAGGATTAATGTTTTTTCCTAACATATATTTGAAAGAATGATTTCAACATAAATGGTAAATCATGTTGATATTTCATTTATATTAGTATAAAATCGAGATATATATACCTATTTATATTTTGGAATGTTTTATATTATACATTAGTACTCTATCTTCATCATCTAGTTTGTAATTTTTTAGTGAATGAATAGAGGTTTTATTATTATTTTTAAATGAAACATTCTAAGGGAAATATGTGCTATAGTGAGATTTCTAATTATTGACTATTTTCTTTTAAAAAGGGAAACTTTTTAAATCTAGGGATAATTTATTATTCAAGATCATCTCAAATAATGTCATATATTTTACTTTGAATTTTTTTTTCTATTTTAATTTTAATTTTAATATATTAATTTCTATCATTATTTATTAAATTACAAGTTTTTAGTGAGATTTGGAATGATGATAATTTTTTAAAATATTAGTTTTTATGAACATCATATGTTTCTAAAAATATTTTAAATTTAATTTCGAATCATTTATTAGATTCTAATCATTTAAAAAATTTCTTTTTTTATTTATTCACACTTTTATTAAATGGGTTTTAGTGTTTTCCTTTTTATGATGAAATGCTTTGAAATAAAATAATGATTTCTAACAAATGGTAGAACTATAATTAAATCATTAATATATAGTAAATTTCTTAAATAGAATCTTTAATTTAGTTCAAAAAGGTATTTTCCTTTTGGAATATATATTTTTAATATTTCTAGCAATAATGTAAGATTTAGGGCCTCTGAAATTTTTTCAAATAAATAATATTTTATAAAAAAAGTTGTTTTTCCTAATTATCATTAGCACTCTATGTTTGCATGTGTTTGTGTGTGTATATATATATATATTCATAAAACATGGATAATGGTTGTGGAAATTATATACTTAGAGAATATTCCTCATGGAGATAGAAAAAAATATTAAACAAAATTATCCAATGATCATTGATTTTTTGGGTAATGATATGGTTTTTTGATCTTTGCGTTACTGGTTTTATTATTGACCAAAAAATTAAAATTATTTAATTTTTCTTAATGATTAATTGTCGATTCCAAATTAATTTATTATAATGATTAAATTGTGATTATGATAATGAAATTTTATTGATGTCAATATACACTATAAAATAATGTCATTTGCAGATAATATATAGAAAATATTAAATACCACTCTAATATTTGAAGGATCAAACATAAAATTAATGATAAATGGGAAAAAATACAAAATAGATACCTCGAAATGATTCTGATGATATAATGTATTTTTAATTTTGAAATGTTATCTTTGTGAAATTATTCATGTAAATATGTACGAAACCTTTTATAAATGTTAGTGCTTTTTCCAAATATAACGATTTTTATTGAAAATTACATTCTATTGTTTTGATCATAGAGAAATTAGTATAAATATACAAATATTTTCATGATCTAAAAAACTAATCTAAATATTACAAATATAGAATTTTTCATGATTTTTATATTCTAACCAATTTTTCACTATCATATTATTTGATTCGTAACTCTAAACAAAAAAATTTTAATTTATTCTTATGATTTCATAGACATATAATAAAAATTTAGATAATTTTTTAGTCACTCTAATTCAAGAGTTCCTTAAATGATTTGGATGGAAGATGATGATAGTAATGTGGATCATGATAGAGTTATGTAGACTGCCTAATTAAATATCTAAAACAAATCCAAATTACACTAACCAACTGTAACTTAGATTTATCTTAACATGGATGAAAGTATGTTATTCATCCCCATGGGATAGAAACAATAACCTAGGTATAAATAACTACCTTTGTTAATGGTTTAATAGTAATGACCATGAAAAAATTTGATGACTATATAGAATATGTCAGTATGAAAAATTAAGGACCATAATAGACAAGTATTATCAATAACAATAAAATTTACATGATGCATAATCAGCCAAATTAATCAATAAATAAAAAATCCCAACTTGTTGTAACTTAATGTTATCTCCCAACTTACACTCCCTAGTAATGAAAAATCCCACTGAGATCTTGTGGAAACATACCTATACCTGTGTCAGGTATAACAAGATCAAAATACTCCCAAAGTTGATTTTAGGGTCTTATAAATGTTCCTAATAGTATCCCACAAATATTATTCATAAATATAATTTATAAAATAGAACAATTATACAAAGAAATTTTTATAATATATAAGAGATACATTTAATTGTAGTGCATGGATAAATTACCCTTTTCTCAATTTATCAAATAATTCCAATAAAATTGTTTTTTATGAATATATGTACACACACCAACAAGTCATTTAAATTATAACCCAAAGAGAAGACTATCCCATGATTAAAAACTATAATAGTTTATTTAGGATACTCTTTACATTATAGTTATCAGTCAGCCACCTTGTGTTCACTTTACCTTGGAAGAACTGGACTCTGAGTTAATATGATACTCCCTAGAGTGACTTGGTGCCACAAAATAGGTAACTTGGTGCAGACATTGCCCTAGGAGAATAGGTATAGGGGTATACATTCATCCATGATGATGGATTACTACCTCATAATGGATTACCTCTATGTTTAACACATTACATTCATTCAAATTAATTTCTTCTCTTAAAACCAAAGAATCATACTCTAAAAGAATTTTCATTATCAAGACCAAATGGGAAATCCATATTCAATACCAATATCAAAAACATAACCTTTTATGAAAACATGTTTCATGCATTCTTTACGTCAAAAATCAATTTCAATTAATAGAAAATCAAGGTTCACAAGATAAAAATAAATAAAGAAACCCTCTACCTTGAAAACATAGAATTAAAAACCCCGATGGTACACATAAAACCAAGAAAATAAAAGCATATTATGAATATATTTGGGATCCTAAATCTATAATTCCAAAAAATAATCTACAATTCATCTCTTCTAACACAAATATAGATTGATAATGCACATACCTAATTGATTACAAAATAACACACAAGAAACAATATAGATCTAGATAACAAATACCATTTCCATTATAGATACATTATAAACCAAATTAAATCATGACAAAACCGTATATAATGTATCAAAAACCCTAATATATGGTGATATTTGAGAGTAGAAGAGTGTATATAGATGATTAATGAATAACGATGAAGGATATGAATATACAATTGAATGATTGAAACAAAAACAAAAAGATCCATCGAAATAAACCACTACGAGGGGAAAACCCCAAATATCCATGCGTATTATCCTCATTCAAGATATAAATTCATTTGAGGATGAAAAAGATAAAACATAGGTTTTTTAAGTCTTAAAAATTTAATAATGAATAATACAAATCACATGGTTTAGTCGGACAGTTTTCCAAACTGTGTGCCAACTGTGTACCTCATTCCAGGACCAGTACTACGAAACAAGCCTTTAATAGTACTACAAATATCCTATATCAGTGATAGATAATAGATTAATATCAAAGGATGATTAAAATAACTAGTATTTTATCATTTCTCTAAAATATCTAATAGATTTTCTTTTATTATCACTTGTGAAAGCACCGATTAAGGGGAATATCGTAGTGTGATGTAACAAAACACTACAACACCAAAAACAATATAAAAAAGAATCAAAATAAATTAACAATAAATAATATTAATGAAATATAATTTAAAATGAAAATACAAGAAAAAATAAATTATAGACATTTCAAATATTCGTTTGTAGAATTACACGGGTAGGTACAAATAATTACATACATTCAAAAACATCAATGTTCATTTTCATTTTCCCCCAAACCCAAACTCATGCTATTTCCAATCAAACAACCCCTGCTTGATCAAAAGAAACCACCTATATATGAAAAAAGTTCTTATTTTATTAATAAAATTAATTAATTAATTAAACATAAAGTATTAATTTTTAACTAAACATTGATTCATACCTGGAACAATGTGAACTAGATTGAGTTGTGGTTGATTCTTTCATGTCACACCATTTATTATTCATCTTCAAGCATTATCTCTATGAATTGTAACTAAATAAGTATAAGATAAAAATTATTATGAAATTAGTTATTTAATACTATATAGAATTATGATAAAACATTATTTGATCCTTTTCATGGTTTTAGTGATGTGAAGTGTGTTTTAAACTAAAATGAAACTCATTAAATAAAAATATGCACTTAGAGTCATATCGGTCACACCATGTGTCAGATTGGGGTGAGGAGAATTTTCACACATCCTAAATAAATTATGTATCATTTTCAAAAATTTAAAAAACAATATGATTGTATTTTCTTAGTTTTGAGTATGTTACTTATATTTTTTACAATAATGTCATCTTAAACTAGCAACACGCACATTTGAGTCATACTGGTCAAATAGTGTATATGGACCCGGCCTTAATCATTAAATAACATTGAATTAAATGAATAATTGACTTTGAGGATATTTTCAGTTTTAGAAATTTAGAGAATTAGCAGATAACTATTACATCTCAAAAGATTTCAAGGTAGTCACTTCTACACAGTTTCTATTTTTCCATAAAATAAAAACTCTTGAAAAAAAGTCATGCCTAGTTCCATGTTTTGGATAGCATAACTTTTCCTTTATCCTTGACCCTATTCATCTTTAAGTCCTGTGAAAACATTTCAAAACTTGGGATGAGCATAAAAATCTCATTAAGGGTTATAAAAAAAGAATGAAAACATTTGTTCATAAATACATACAAAACATGAATTCTTTTACTTACCCCGTAAAATCATAAAATTTATTAAAGTCACATAGAAATCATAAAACATAAAGGTAACTTGTGGCATCCATATCATACTTACATTGTAGCTATCATAGCTACATAAGGAGTTACTTTGGAATACCCATCACAGTATATTCCCTAAATCCCTTTGGAGAAACATTCACGTTTACCTTCGTCACATTACCCAATACATTGGAGAGCTATCTCAGGCTCACTCGCCCTAGGTTTATCACGGAACCACCCGTATAAATAATTCCCAATAACCATAATGTGATCATAACACATAACATATGCATAAAGGTAAGATAACATTTACACATTGTAATAAAAAAATATCCTTTCAAGATACTGAAATAATAAATCAATTCTCAGAATCATTTTCAATACCAAAATATGTAAAAATATTATATGGTATTTATTTTTCCTTTTAAAAACATTCCGTCTTGTTAAGGAAGCCAAAGATCAAATAATACTCGCGGCGGCGGAAAGGTCGTTGTCACCTCTTACGTAAAAAGATGTTCTTTTTTGTCGTTTAGTAAAATTATTCTTATAAAAATATTCCCTTTGAATGAAATGAAAATTCAAAGGTGTTTATACAGCGTATAAAATAAAATAGAGTAATAAAATACAATATGCCTCAATGAAAGGATATTGAGATGAAGTCCCTTTCCTCGTGTCTGACTTGACTCGATCATTCTTTAATCCCATGAATAATAAACTAAATTTAATTTCTACTTGATTAAGAACCCTTTTCATGTTTATTATTCCTTTTATATAACTTATTACCATGTTATAAATATTATGTAATCATTTTAGTTAATAACGTTCATTTTTTCGATATTTCGTACTTGAGTCAAAACTGAACACCTTATATTTACAAGTTGTCCATGTGGTCAATAGTCCATTATATCCAGAATGATATTCATGATTTATATATCATATATATCATATATATTCAGTATATAAATTTATATATAATATTATATAACATTTGGAAGTAATAAATGAAATGCACCATTAATGGAGACAGTAAGCCGTACGTACGCATGAACGCTAATTTCATTTCTATTTCCTATTTTAATGGAATTTAAAAATAATGATACATATGTATATTATAATTACAGTATAATATAATATATAATATCATTAACTCTATCCTTTATACATCCCACATAAGGCATTAACGAGTCACATAACTTTAAGGGGGTGGTAGTCTAGACTTCCTCAAATGAGATTATCGTATTTTCCCATTATGGAAACCATAAAGGCATGATATAAATGGAAAATAAAGAAGAATAAAGAAAACATAAACATAATATATATCATATATAAATAAAGTTCCATCATAATGGCCACCATGAGAGGCGGTAAGATGTAATTGAACAATCATCGTTTCGTGAGGCGTTAGTTTTCCATCCAAAGAAACATTACATTATTCATCCATTAGATGAAGGTGTGTGTAAGTTTAGTTCGAATATTTCTCATAACAAAACCCTAGTATATTCAGGATACTATTTTTGTTACAAAATAAAGGAATATAAAGGTTTTAGAGGTTGGAGATGTAAAATAAAAGAAAACTATTTAAGAGAAATTGTTACCTTTAATTTGGGTAACTCCCTTTGGATTGAACCCAAGGACTTCTTGAAGTGCCTTATGCCTAATTTAAGGCTTCTAGGAGGAGTATAGGGATGTAGGGAGCTTAATTTGGAAGGGTTTTGATGATTCAAATGGCTTGAGAGGTGGGAGGAATTGGTTAGAAGTGGTCTCCTTTTATAAAGGAGAGGATGGGCTCTTTTAGGAAAGTGTGAAAATATTATTATATAATATAATTATATTCGATTTAAAATAGAAAAAAAAATCATTAAATATGGAGATAAGATGACTCATGGTCGAAATAAAATCATCCAATAATAATTGGACAGGTTTTGGATAATATTTTAATCATTATAATCTTATTTATTTAAATCATTTATTAATGAGGTAAATACTGCATCATTATTGTGTCATAAATAATTTAATTTGATTTGATGTCTAAAAATTATAAAAAAAATCCATCATTTTGGAAATAGTTTTATCTTTCCAATTAATATTTATAGTCTAAAATAGGACTTATATAACACCATATAAAAATTAATTACTAAAAGCTTTTTGTTTATGTCATTTTTGCCGTCACATTAAATTAATTAATCTAAATTGTCATTACCACTCCCAAGTGGCTCAATGGGGTCCCAAAACAAACCCAAAGATACCCATGGTCTTAAGTGACTCAACCAATAAGTTTTTGACAAGTTTTAAGGTAATTGTGAATTATTATAATACTCTTTTTACCTTGAATTACCCTATTTACCTTTAACCGTGGTAAATAAATGTCAAATGTTTCTATTCACCAAAAATTATTTTCATATTATTGAACCAAATTTTTGTTATTGATAAAAACCATGTATGTAATATTTTATAAATTCAATTCATAGAATTTGTAAAATTTCATTTAAATTAAAAGGTTAGTTTTTTAACTACCACTAAGTGGTTCACTATTCATCAAAAATTGACGTTTTTCAGAAAAATACCAAAAATTAATCCCAAGCTATATTTTATATTATGAATTTGAAAGTGATGTCTATTTTTCCAAATTCAAAACATAGAAGTGGCATTAATTAATTTTAAAATTAATTCTCGTTATCAAAACAAATAGCGTGTTTTTAACAAACAATAACTATCAAAAGATTGATACTTGTTTATGTGCAATTTTAAAGTGAGTTTAATTCCAATAACCAAAATTGTATTAAATGGTAAAAATATATTATAATTACACTTTAAAGCCAATTAAAAAGTTAATCTAACCATATAAATAAATTATATTTAAAGGAACTTTTGAATTAAAATACAATATTTTTCACTATTCATTAAAAAATGAACTTTATCGGAAAAATTGAAAAAATTTACACAAAGTAAATTTTGATATCCTCATTCTAAAGAAGGATTTTATTTGGTCATATAGAATGTATTAAAGTGACCAAAACTAGATTTAAAAAGGGTTCGCCATTAAAAGGTGATAAATCGGCCTTTTAATGTAAAATATGCTTAAAATTAGATTCATTCACATTTTAAGCCTCTAACTTTTTATTGGATAATTTAAATATATTTAAAATCATGTATAATCATATTGTAGTTAGCTTTGTTCATTCCCAACAATACAATGGCTATGAGTTAACTACCATTTAAAATAATAATATTATATTATTCGTGTACAACGTAAGATTCCAAAGAAACTCGTTGTTGTGTATCGGGTATGCTATTTAACATAGCAACCCCTTTAAAGTAAAATTAGTATTTAATTCACAAATATTAATAAATATAAAATATGTCTAATTCTTCATTTACCTGGGATGTTACATCCTTCCCCCCTTTTGGGAATTGCTTCCTCACAATTTTTATTCACTTATCAAAATATGTGGGGGTATTTATCCCTCATAGTATTTTCAGATTCCCACATTGCCTCTTAAATCATTGGTTTTTTCATAAAACATTTACCTGGTGAATTAGCTTATTCCGCAACACTTTCTCTTTACGGTCAGGAATCTGGACTGGATGTTCTTCATAAGATAGATTCTCTTCCAACTGAACTACCTCTGGGCTCAGAACATGAGATGGATCTAGTATATAGTTTCTCAACATCGAAACATGAAAAAAATTGTGTTCCTGGGATAAACTTGGAGGTAACGCCACTCCGTACGCAACTGATCCAACTTTCTCCAGATTTTCATAAGGTCCAATGAACCTCGGACTCAACTTTCCCTTCTTACCAAAACGCATCACACTTTTCCATGGAGATACTTTCAGAAAGACATGATCACCTACCTCAAAAGAAATATCCTTTATCTGGTTATCCGCATAACTTTTCTCTCTACTCTGAGCTATTCTCATGTGCTTCTGAATCAACTGAACTTTCTCTACCATCCCTTCTACCAATTCTGGTCCCATCAGCTTCCTTTCACCTACTTCATCCCAAAAAGCTAGATATCGACAACGCTTTCCATATAATGCCTCAAATGGAGCCATCTGTATACTGGAATCAAAACTGTTATTATAGGAAAATTCAACCAAAGAAAGATGTTTCCCCAACTTCCCTGATAATCTTGTGAACAAGCACGTAGCATATCCTCCAAGGTATGAATTGTTCGTTCTAACTACCCATCTAATTGAGGATGAAAAGTTATACTAAAATTTAATTCAGTACCCAATGAATTCGGAAGGCCTTTCCAAAAGTAAGAAGTGAACCTGGAACCACGATTAGATACAATGGAGAGGGGAACTCCATGCAACCTAACTATCTCTTTAACATACAAATGAGAAAGTTGATCTAGAGACAAACGATCTCGAATAGGAAGGAAATGAGCAGATTTGGTCAATCGATCAACTATAACCCAGATTGCATTATTACCTCGAGATGTCTTTGGTAATCCCACAACAAAGTCCATGGATATATTTTCCCATTTCCACTCTGTCACTGGTAAAGGCAGAAGCATTCCTTTCGGTAACTGTCTCTCTACTTTAACTTACTAACAAGTTAAACACTTCATAGTAAAATCAGCAATATCTCTTTTCATTCCATCCCACCAGTAATACTCCCGAAGATCTTTGTACATCTTAGAACTTCCAGGATGAACCAAAAACGGAGATCTATGAGATTCACATAACAACTCATTCTTCAATTGTGAATCACAATTCATACATAATATCTTTCCAAATATCAAAACACAATCATTATCAACGTTAAAATTAGGAAACTTACCCTTCTAAACCAACACGACCTTTTTATGAAACTCACTGTCTTCCTTCTGCGCTTGCTTAATTTTGTCTGATAGAGATGATTTCACTGACACCTGAAACAAAACAGAAGAATTTCCTACACCAACAACTTCTATTCCAAAGTTCATCAAATCAAAAACCAAAGGATCTTGTTCCAAATGTCACATAGTTAATGAAGCATTACTTTTTCGACTCAAAGCATTATCCACTTTATTTGCTTTTCCCGGATGGTAATGGATCGTGCAATGGTAATCCTTGATTAATTCAAACCATCTTGTATGTCTCATGTTCAATTATTTCTGAGTGAATATATACTTAAAACTTTTGTGATCTGTATATATTTCTCACTTCACTCCATACAAATGATGCCTCCAAATTTTTAAATCAAAAATAATAGCAGCTAATTCCAAATCATGTGTATGGTAATTTAACTCATTTGGATTCAAATGACGTGAAGCATAAGAAATTACCTGATCATTCTGTATAAGAACACATCCAAGTCCTTTCAATGAAGCATCATTATAGATAACAAACTCACCATTTATAGATATCAGTTCCAAAACTAGAGCATTCACCAATCTTCTTTTCAATTCCTGAAAACAATCCTCACATTCTTTTTTCCAGATGAACTTAACACCTTTTCAAGTTAACTTAGTCATTAGACTAGATAACCTTGCAAATTTTCAACAAACCTCCGATAATAACCTGCCAAAACAACAAAACTATGAATCTCGGTTATATTTGTGGGTCTTGGTCATTCTTCAACAACTTTTGTTTTAGCAGGATCAACAGTTATGCCATTTTATGAAACAATGTGACCAAGGAAATAAATTTGTTGTAACCAAAACTCACACTTGTTGAATTTCCCAAATAGTTTCTTTTCTTTTAAGGTTTTCAAGACAACCCTTAAATGACTTTCATGTTCCTAATTACTTTTGGAATAAACCAAAATATCATCAATGAATACAACCAAAAACTTATCCATGAACTCACAGAAAATTCTATTCATAAGATCCATGAATACAGCCGATGCATTGGTCAACCCAAAAGGCATAACTACAAATTCATAATGGCCATATTTAGTATGAAACACAGTCGTTGAAATGTCTTTTTTACTTTACTTTCAACTGATGGTACCCCGACCTCAAGTCAATCTTTGAAAAATACTGATCTCCCCAGAGAAAATACAACATCATTTGATGGCCCAACATCTTCGGAAGTAGTTGCAAAGGATTTCACCACCCCTTTCTGCTTGTAGTCTGGCTGCTTTCCTTCGATTGAGTTCTTTGTTGGACACTCATTTTCATAATTACCCATTTCATTGCACTTAAAACATTTTACTGACTGTAAATCAGATTTTGTCTTACCATTACCCTAATCTATTTTAGTGAAATTATGAGCCTTATGCCCCATTTTACCACATCGGTAGCACTTACTAGAATTCAAAACACATTCCCCAGCATGCTTTTTACCACAATGTTTACAAACTGTAAACTTAATTTTCTTACCATCAGACTTTTTTGAAGAGTTCTTCCCTTTCGCATGCCACATCAATATCTTATTTTGTTGTTTTTCAAAGAACACCTAATCGTCACCAAACTCCATACCCACCTTATCCGCACAACGAACAAGTTTTTCATAACTTTTGAATTCACGATAAGCTAAATCCCTTCAATACTCTGGATTTCATCCTGAGTAAAAACGGTTGATTTTGCTATCAAGATCTCATATGAAATTTGGAGCATACCTTGCCAGTCGAGAGAATTTTTATTCATAAGTAGCCACTGAGTCATCCTCATGCCTCAATTCCTGGAATTTATTTTCCACTCTAAGATGAACCACCTTATGAAAATATTTCTCAATAAAGATACCTTTGAATTTATCCCAATAGAGAGCATCAATCTCCTCACTATCCCTGATATTTTTCACCATCAACCACCACAGATAAGCTTTAACTTCAAAATGGTAAACAGTGAGACTAACCTTTTGATGTTCTGAACAACCCATGACATCAAAAATATTCTCCAGTGCTTTAATCCACCCTTCAGCTAGCACAGGGTCAGATGATCCTCTGAATGATGGGGGATGTTGCCTCATGAAATGCTCCACTACTGACATGTTCCTTTGTGGTTGATCTGGATGATCTCGTGCATGGATACCACCACCATTTATAGCTAGAGTCAACTCATCCATCACTGCAACAAACTTTTCAGTTCTGATTCCGACCATCTCAGGTTGCTAATTTGGAATTTTGTCTTCCTCTTGATGTCATCCCAACATAGCTGCCCTATTTCCTCTGCGTAAAACCATTCTGAACAAAGAAATATCTTAGGCGAAGCAACATGGTAACCTTTAAATGCTATATGATTTCAATATTAATGTATGGATATTAATTTAATAATACCCTAACTTCTAATTTTATCTAAACCAACCTCTGATACCAACTATAAGAAACTGGCCTTAAACATTACATAATATTGAATTAAATGAATAATTCACTTTGAAGATCTTTTCAGGTTTAGAGTTTTAGATAATTAGGACATAACTATTACATCTTAAAGCATTATAAGGTAGTCACTTCCACACAGTGTCTATATTTCATAAAATAAAAACTCTTGAAAAAAAGAGACATGTCTAGTTTCATATTTTAGACAACATGACTTTTCCTTGATCCCATCCTTGACCCTATTCATCTTTAAGTCCTATGAAAACATTTCAAAACTTGGGATGAGCATAAAAATCTCAGTAAGGGTTATAAAACAAATAATGAAAACATTTGTTCATAAATACATACAAAACATAAAATATTTTACTTACCTCGTGAAATCATAATATTTATGAAAGTCACATAGAAATCATAAAACATAAAGGTAACTTGTGGCATCCATATCATACTTACCTTGCAGCTATCATAACTATATAAGGAGTTACTTTTGAATACCCATCACAATATATTCCCTAAATCTCTTAGGAGAAACATCCACGTTTACCTCTGTCATGTTACCCTATGCATTGGAGAGCTATCTCGGTCTCACCCGCCCTACATTTATCACGGAACCACCCGTATATAAAATGCCCAAGAACCATAATGTGATCATAACACATAACATAAGCATAAAGGTAAGATAAAATTTCCACATTGCAATAAAAAAATAACATTTTAAGACATTAAAATAATATATCCATTCTCAAAATCATTTTCAATACCAAAATAAGTAAAAAGTGTATATGGTATTTATTTTTCCTTTTAAAAATATTTCAGCTTGTTAAGGAAGCCAAAGATCAAATAATACTCATGGCGGCGGAAAGTTCATTGTCACCGCTTACGTAAAAAACATTCTTTTTTGTCATTTAGTAAAACGCTTTGTATAAAAAGATTCTCTTTGAATGAAATGAAAATACAAATGTGTTTATATATTATATAAAAGAAAATCGTGTATTAAAATATAATATTCCTCAATGAAAGGAGATTGAGACGAATTCCTTTACCTCGTGTCCGACTTGACTCGATCGTTCTCTAATCTCTTGAATAATAAACTAAAGTTAATTTCTAATTGCTTAAGAACCTTTTTCATATTTATTATTCCTTTTATATAACTTATTACCATGTTATAAACATTTTTTAATCATTTAAATTAATAATGTTCATTTTATCGATATTTGGTACTTGAGTCAAAAATGAACACCTTATATTTACATGTTGTCCATGTGGTCAATAGTAAATTATATCCATAATGATATTCAGGATTTAGTTATCATATATATCATATATATCCAGTATATACATGTATTTATAATAGTACATGACATTTGGAGGTAATAAATGAAATGCACCGTTCATGGAGACGGTAAGCCGTATATATGCATGAATGCTACTTTCATTTCTATTTCTTATTTTAATGGAATTTAAACCTAATTATACATAGGTATATTATAATTACAGTATAATATCATATATAATATAATTAACTCTATCCTTTATAAATCCCACATAGGGCATTAATGAGTCACATCACTTTAAGGGGGCGGTACTCCACACTTCCTCAAATGAGATTATCGTATTTACCCACTATGGAAACCATAAAGTCATGCTATAAATGGGAAATACAGAAGCATAACGAAAACATAAACATAATAAATATCATATATAAATATAGTGCCATCATAATGGCCACCATGAAAGGCAGTAAGATGTGATTGAACAATCATCGTTTCGGGAGGCGTTAGTTTTCCATCCGCAGAAACATTATATTCTTCATCCATTAGATGGAGGTGTGTGTAGGTGTAGTTAGAATCATTCTCATAACAACATAAAAGTATATTTAAAATAATGGTGTTATTACAAAATAAAGAAATAAAAAGATTTTAGGGGTTGGATAAGTAAAATAAAAGAAAACAATTTAAGAGAAACGGTTACCTTTAATTTGGATAACTCCCTTTGGTTTGAACCAAATAACATCTTGAAGTGCCTTCTGCCTAAGGTAAGGCTTCTAGAAGTAGGATAGGGATGTAGGGAGATTAATTGAGCCGATTTTGGATGAGCCAAATGGCTTGAGAGGTGTGAGTAATTGGTTATAAGTGGTCTCCTTTTATAAGGGAGAGGAGGGGCTCTTTAGGAAAGTGTGAAAATATTATTTTATAATATATTGATATTCAGTTTTGAAAGTTCCAAAAATAAATAAAGATTAATATAATATGACTCATGGTCAAAATAAAATCATCCAATAATAATTGGATAGGTTTTGGATAATATTTTAATCATTATAATAATATTTATTTAAATCATTTATTAATGAGGTAAATACTACATCATTATTTCTTCATTAATAATTTAATTTATTTAATGTCTAAAAATTATAAACAAAATACCAGCATGTCATAAATATTTTTATCTTTACAATTAAAATTTATTTTAAAAAATAGGACTTATATAACACCATATAAAAATTAATTACTAAAAGATTTTTGTTTTTGTCATTTTTGCCTTTACATTAAATTAATTAATGTAAATTGTCATTATCGCCCCCAAGTGGCTCAATGGGGAATCAAAATCGACCCAAAGATACCCATGGTCGTAAATGACTCAACCAATAAGGTTTGGACAAGTTTTATGGTAATTCTGAATTATTATAATACTCTTTTTAACTTGAATTACGTTATTTACCATTAACCGTGGTAAATAAAAGTCAAAAGTAACTATTCACCAGAAAATATTTTCATCTTATTGAACCACATTTTAGTTATTGATAATAACAATGTATGTCTGATTTTTAAAATTCAATTCACGGAAGTGGTAAAATTTCATTTAAATTAAAAATTTGGTTTTTTAACTACCACTTAGTGGTTTCACTATTTAAAAAAATTGATGTTTTTCAAAAAAAATACTAAAAATTAAAACTAAGATATATTTTAAATTCCAAATTCAAAAATGATATCTATTTTTCCAAATTAATAACATAGAATTTTAATTAATTATTTTTAAAATTAATTCCCATTATCAAAACAAATAGTGTGTTTTTAAGAAACAATGACTATCAAAAGATTGATACTTCTTTATGTCAAATTTTAAACTGAAATTAATTCCAATGACCAAAATTGGATTAAATGGTAAAAATATATTCTAATTACACTTTAAAACCAATTATTAAGATAATCTAGCCATATAAATAAATTATATTAAAAGACACTTTTGAATTAAAATACAATTTTTTTCACTATTCATTAAAAAATGAACTTTATTGGAAAAATTCCAAAAATTTACACTAAGTAAATTTTGATGTCCCCATTATAATGAAGGATTTTATTTGGTCATATAGAATGTATTAAAGTGACCAAAACAATATTTAAATAGGGTTCTCCATTAAGAGGTGATAAATTGCCCTTTTAATGTAAATTATGCTTAAAATTTGATTCATTCACATTTTAAGCCTCTAAATTTTTATTTGATAATTTCAATACATTTACAAACATGTATTATAAAATTTTAGTTAGTTTTGTTCATTCCTGCCATTACAATGGCTAGGAGTTAACTACCATTTAAAATAATAATATTATATTATTAGTGTGCAACGTAAGATTCCAAAGAAACTTGTTGTTGTGTATCGGGTATGCTATCGAACATAGCAACCCCTTTAAAGTAAAATTAATATTTAATTCACAAATATTAATAAATATGAAATATGTATTATTCATCATTTACCTAGCATGTTACATAGTGTGTCGATTTTACATGATAAAAATTAATAAATGTCACAAAATAAATATGAATCCTTGTAATAAAATATAAATAAAATTAGTGCATGATTTATTATTTTTAATTGAGTGACATTTTTTGAACAAAAATGTCATTTTTGAACTGATAAAGGACCCTTTGAGTCATACCGGGAACATCGTGCATGAGAATGAGTTATAACTAATTCCTACATGTCTAAAATGAATTATGGATCATTTTTATAAATTATAAAAATAATACAAATTTCATTGATCAAATTTGAGTATATTTTTTCTTCTTTACAAACAATGATTTCAATTTTAAATTAAAAGTCCCACATGGATTCATACTAGTCACATTGTGCTTCGTATTGAGGTTAATATGATTCCTATAAGTCTCAATTGACACATGTATTTTCATAAAAATGTATTAAAACAATATGAATTTTTTCTCAGTTTTGAGTGTCGCACTTGTCTTTTTTTGTAAAGTGTCATTTTAAATTATAAACACATACTTTTAGTCATACCAAACACATAGTATGTCGGTATAATATGAGAATGATTTTTACATGTCACAAATAAAAAATGGATACTTTTATTAAATTATCATGAAAATACAATCATGATTTATTGGATTCATGGGACAGGAACTTTTTGAACATAAATGTCAATTCTAAACAGATAATAGACACTTTGAGTCATATAAGGAACATCATTTATCAGACTGAGGTACAACTGATTTCTACATGTAAAAATGAATTATTGATCATTTTACTAATGCATAAAAAAAATTAATGCATTTTCTTGGTTTTGAGTATGTTAGTTGTCATTTTTACTAAAATTATTGTCAATTTTAAATAACAATTTGCACTTTGAGTCATACTGATCATATTATGCATAGGATTGAGGTGTGGAAGATTACTACATGTACCAGATAACATACAGATAATTTTTCTAATGTATCAAATCAATATGAATGTGTTTTCACAATTTTGATTATGTAACTTGTCTTCTTTACTAAAATGTCATTTTAAACTGACAACATGAACTTTAAGTCATATCGGTCACATCGTGTGTTGGTTTGATGTGAGACTAATCCCTTAATGTAACAAATTATTAATGAATAATTTTTCAAAATTATCAAGATCATATGATTATGTTTTCATGGTTTTTATTGAATGGATATTTGTAAACTAAAATATCAATTTTAAACTGATAATGGACATTTTGAGTTATAATGGGAACATTGTGTATCGAAATAAGGTGATTTTGATTCCTAAAAATCAAAAGTTTCATATGCATAATTTTAATAAATTATAAAAATAATATAAATATATTATATTATTTTTGAGTATGTCATTAGACTTTTTTTACTAAAATTAATGCCAATTTTAAATAAAATGACACACTCGGAGTCATACCTCTAACATCCCAGGTAAATACAGAACATGACATTTTTCATATTTATTAATATTTATAAATTAAAAATTAATTTTACTTTAAAGGGGATTCTATGACTGATGGCATACTTGATATGAAACAATGGGTTTCTTTGAAAACTTGTGTTGCACACAATGTTGAGTTATACTGAAAAATAATATAATATTATTATTAATTTAAATGGTAGTTAACGCCTAGTCATTGTATTGGCGGGAATAAATAAAACTAAGAAAAATATGATTTTATATTTTTTTAAAATGTTTTTACTTTTAACCAATAAATTTTAGAGGCTTAAAATGTGAATAAATCCAACTTTTAACATAAATACTATAATATTCTTTAAAAGGTCGATTTACCACCTTTTAATGGTGAATCATTTTTAAATATAGTTTTAGTCACTTTTATATGTTCTATATTACAAAATAATATTCTTATTTAGAATTGAGAGATCAAAATTTACTTTGGGTAAATTTTTGGTATTTTCTGATAAAATTCATTTTTTAAATGAATAGTGAAAATACAATATTTTAATTCAAAACTACATTTTAATCTAATTTATTTATATGGTTATATTATCTTTTAAATTGGTTTTAAAGTGTAATTTGATTATATTTTTACAATTTAATCCAATGTTGGTCATTGGAAGTAATTTCTCTTTGAAATTGGACATAAAAGTGTCAATCTTTTAATAGTTATTGTTTTTTAAAAAATACGCTTTTGTTTTGACAATGGGATTTAATTTTATATTAATTAATCCAACTTCTATGTTTCAAATTTTGTAAAATATACATCATTTTTTAATTTGGAACATCAAATACAGCATAGGCTGAACTTTCATTATTTTTCTAAAAAACTTCAATTTTGATGAATAGTGAAAACAATAAGTTGTAGTTAAAAAACTTACTTTTTCATTTTAAAGATATTTTCCACTTCTGTGAATTTAATTTCAAAAATAAAACATATATGGTTGTTATTATCAAGTAAAATTTGGTTCAATAAGATGAAAATAATTTTTGGTGAATAGTAACTTTTGACTTTTATTTAACGCGGTTAAAGGTAAATAGAGTAATTCAAGTTAAAAATAATATTATAATAATATTAATTTACCCTAACATGTTTCCTAATCTTATTTTTTGATACATTTATGACCATGGGAATCTCGGTGTCGATTTTGGGACCCCATGAAGCCACTTAAGAGTGACAATGACACTTTATATTAATTAGTTTAATGTAAAGGCAAAAATGACATAAACAAATATCTTTTAGTAAATAATGTTTTGCATGAGGTTATATAAGTTATCTCTTTGACTATAAATATTTATTTAAAATATAAAAATATTTACTATAACATGGTATTTTTTATAATTTTTAGACGGAAAATAAATAAGATTATTTATGTCGCAATAATGATGTAGTGTTTACCTCATTAATGAATGATTTAAATAAATAATATTATAAAGATTAAAAAATATCTAAAAACTATCCAAATTCTTATTGGATGATTTTATTTCAAACTTTAGTCATATTATCTTTGAATTTAATGAGTTTTTGACTTTTAGAATCGGAAAATCAGTATATAATAAAATAATATTTTCAAAATTTCTAAAAGAGCCCCTCCTTCCCCTTATAAGTAACCCTCATCTCTAACCCTTTAATCGCACCTCTCAAGCCCTTTGTCTGGCCCAAACTCTACCCAAATAATCTCTCAATATCCCTCTATTCCTCTTAGAATCCTTACCTTAGGCAGAAATCACTTCAAGGAAGACTTTGGTTCAAACCAAAGGGTGTTACCAGATTTAAAAGTAACATCTTCTCTTAAGTTCTTTTCTTCTATTTTAATTCTCCAACCCCTTAGCTATTTTTATTACTTTATTTTATTAAAAAAAGTATCCTCAATTTACTAGGTTGTATTTATGAGAATTATTTGAACTAAACTTACACACACCTTCATCTAATGGGTGAAAAACATACTGTTTTGTGGATGGTGAACTACTGCCTCATGAAATGATGATTGTTAGATTATCTCCTAGCACCTTTTATGGGGGCCATTATGATGGAACTATATTTATATATGATATATATTATGTTTATACTTTCTTTATGATTCTTTATTTTTCATTTATATCATACCTTTATGGTTTCCATAGTGGGTAAAAGCGATAATTTCATTTGAGGAAGTGCAGACTACTACCCCCGCAAAGTGATATGACTCGTTCATGCCACATATGGGATGTATAAAGAATGGATTTACAAAAATTATATATGATATTAA
This sequence comes from Viscum album, assembly GCA_963277665.1. Taxonomy (NCBI): domain Eukaryota; kingdom Viridiplantae; phylum Streptophyta; class Magnoliopsida; order Santalales; family Viscaceae; genus Viscum; species Viscum album. The sequence continues at coordinate 388,530,400 of OY728137.1, forward strand.
ACTGGAATAATAAAATAGCAATGTATCATTTGGTTTTATTTCTTTTTAAAATGAAAAAAAATGAAATGAAAGTAGCATTCATGCATACGTACGGCTTACCGTCTCCATGAATAGTGCATTTCATTTTCATATATCCCACTGATATGGACTATTATAAATTCATATATATACTTGATATATATGATATATATGATATCTAAATCATGAATATAATTCTGAATATAATGGAATTTTTATCACATGGACAACATGTAATTATAAGAAGTTCATTTTTGACTCAAGTACCAAATATCGACAAAATGACTCTTATTAACTTAAATTATTTTGTAATGTTTATAACATTGTAATAAGTGATATAAAAGGAATTATAAACTTTAAAAAGGTTCTGAAGAAAGTTTAAATAACTTTTAGTTTATTATTTAGGAGATTAAATAATGAACAAGTCAATTCAGAGACGAGGTAAGGGACTTCATCTCAATCACCATTCATTGAGGCATATTTTGATTTTTACACGACTTTCTTTTATACAGTATATAAAAAACCCCTTTGAATTTTAATTTCATTCAAAGGGAATATTTTTTCTACGAAGCATTTTACTAAACTACAATAGGAATATTTTTAATGTTTGTAGTGAAACTGACCTCTCTGTCGATGTAATCATTAGTTGGCTTCCTCTATAAGCCCTAATGAATTTGTAAAATGAAAAAGAAACCCCTTATTCTATTTTATGGGTGATTTGGTATTGAAAAAGGTTTTTGAAATTTATTAATTATTTAAATATCTTGAAATAATTTATTTTGATTTCAAATGAAATTTTATTAGTGAAATATTTATATTTTTTATATTTTATATGTTATGATTTTATAATGGTACTTGGACATTTGACTTGTGGAAACGTGATAAACCAAATGATGGTTGGTATGAGGCCCCAGCCTTAAACCTTACATAATCTTGAGTTATTACAAGATTACACATTGAGGATCTTTTCGGGTTTAGAGTTTTAGAGAATTAGATCATAAAACTTGCATTACATTCCACATATAAACAAAGTGGTTACAGAAAGATAGTATTCTTCATTCCCATCAATGGAAACACATTTAAAATAAAACATGGATTATTTCTTGACACATCCTTGACTCTATCATCTTATCATGTACCTTTCCCTTGACCTGTGAAAAACATTTCAAAAACTTGGTATGAGCATAAAAACTCAGTATGGGTTATAAAAAAACATGGAAAGGAAACATGAGTTCATATATACATAAGAATGAAATCCTACTTTACCCATAAAACATAGGCACCTTAACATACCTCATAAAATCATGAATAAATCATAGAAATCATAAGACATAAAGGTAACTTGAGGCATTCATAACATTCTTACGTAGGGAGTAACCCTCTTGGTTACGTTTGGAATACCCATCAAAGTATATTCCCTGAAATATCTTCGGAGAAACCTTAACGTTTCACTCCTTCGCGTTACCCAATGCATTGGAGAGCTATAACGGGCTCACCCGCCCTTAGTTTATCACGGAACCACCCGTCTTCATAATAATGCCCAAGAACCATAACATAATCATATCACATAAAACATGCATAAAGGAAACATAACATTTCCACATTTCAATCACAAGATATCAATACAACACTTTGATATAATAAAAAAATTATGAAAACCATTTTCATTACCAAAGTAAAACATGGTATTTATTTTTCGTTTTTAAAAAAAGGCATGGCTTGTAGAGGAAGCCGAAACTCAAATAACAGTCACGACGGCGGAGAAGTCGTTGTCGCCGCATACGTACGACAAAAACATTCCCTTTTGTCGTTTAGTAAACACTTCGTATAAAAAATATTCCTTTTGAATAAACGTAAAAGTCAAAGGGGTTTATACACCGTATAAAAGAAAGTTGTGTATAAAATAAAATATGCCTCAATGAAAGGAGATTGAGACGAAGTCCCATACCTCGTATCCAACTTGACCCGACCGTTCTTTAATCTCCTAAATAATAAACTTAAGTTAATCTCTACTTGCTTATGAATCTTTTTCAAGTTCATTATTCCTTTTATACCATGTTATGAACATCATGTAATCAGTTAAGTTAATAATGTTCATTTTGTCGGTATTGGGTTCTTAAGTCAAAAATAGACTTCTTACACTTACATGTTGTTAATTTGGTCATAGGTTCGTTATATCCAGAATGATATTAATGATTTGGATAACATATATATCATATATATTCATCATATACATGTATTTATAATATTTCATCACATTTAGAGGTAAGAAATGAAATGCACCGTTCATGGAGACGGTAAGCTGTACGTACGCATGAACGCTACTTCCATTTCTATTTCATATTTTCTGGAATGGAATCATAATGATATAAGAGTATATTATAATTCCAGTATAATAACATATATAATATCATTAACTTTATCCTTTACACATCCCACATATGGTATTAACGAATCAAATCATTTTCAGGGGGCGGTAGTCCGCACTTCCTAAAATGAAGATATCGTGTTTACCCATAATGGAAACCATAAAGGTATTCCCAAAATGAAAAAAACAGAAGCTTAAGGAAAAAATAAACATATTATATATCATATATAAAAATAGTGACATCATAATGGCCACCTTTGAAGGTGTTAAATGAGTATTGAACAATCATCGTTTCGGGAGGCAGAATTTCACCATCCACGGAAACGGTATGTTCTTTAACCATTTGATGTAGTTGTGTGAGAGTGTAGCTCAAATAAATATTATAAAAACATCCTTGTATATTTAATATACTGGTGTTGTTAGAAAATAAGTAAATAAAAAGAGTTTAGGGGGTTGGAGAAGCAAAATAAAACAAATGAACATGAGAGAATGAATTACCTTTAAAAGTGTAACTCCTTTTGATTTGAGCCTAAAGGCTTCCTTTGAAAGGATTCTGCCAAAAGGGAATCCTCTAGGATAAGGAGAGGGATGTGGAGAGAGTAAATGGGCAGGGGTTGGCCGAGCCAAAGGCTTGAGGAGTGTGTGAAATGAGGTAGAGGTGGGGGCCTTTTATAAGAGGAGAGGAGGGGCACTTTTGGAAAGTAAAGAAATATTACTTTATTTAAAAATGTGTTTCGGTTTTAAAAGGTCCCAAATTGATATAATTCGTGGATAAGGTGATAAGGGTTCGAATTACACTCATCCAATTGGTTTTGGCCATGTGTAGTTCATATATTTTACATTGTATTTCCATTTTATTTAAATCGTCAAATAATGATGTCATCGCTGCATCATTATTATGTCATAAATAACATAATTTATTTAATGTCTAAAAAACATATAAAAAATACTATGATGTAGGAAATCTTTTTAGCTTTCCAATTACTATTTATAATCAAATATCTGATCTTTATAACCCCATGTAAAAATTGTTTTCGTGAAACATATTATGTTTGTGTCATTTTTACTTTTACATTAAATAAAAAGTTATTTATGTCATTTCCCAACCAAAATGTCTCCATGGGGTCCCCAAGTTGACCCATGGCTTTTCTTGGTCTGCCATGACACAACCAATAAGGTTGGGACATGTTTCTAGGTTATTTCATATTATTGAAGCATTATTTATACCTTAAACTACACTAATTACCACTAATCGCGATTAAAAACTTAATAAGTTACTATTCACCAAAAAATTATTTTAATCTCATTGAACCACATTTTACTTCTTAATGACAACCATGTATGTCGGATTTTAAAAATTCAATACACATTAGTGGTAAACTTTCATTTAACTGAAAAATCAGTTTGCTTGATTACCACTTAGTGGTTTCACTATTCATCAAAAATTGAAGTTTTTCAGAAAATTACCAAAAATTCACCCTAAGCTATATTTGATATTCCGAATTCAAAAATGAAGTCTATTTTAAAAAATTCAAATCATATAAGTCAAATTAATTAATTTAATAATTAATTCCCGCTGCCAGAGCAAATAGCGTGTTTTTACAAAACAATAAGTATCAAAAGATTGACACCAGTTTAAGTCTAATTTCAAAGTGAAATTGATTCCAATGACCACCATTGGATAAAATGGTAAAAATATATTCTAATTTCACTTCAAAACCAATTCAAAACATAATCTAATCATATAAATAAATTAGATTAAAAAGCAGTTTTGATGTAAAATGCAGTATTTTTCACTATTCATTAAAAAATGAACATTGTCAGAAAAATACCAAAAATTCACACAAGGTAAATTTTGATGTCCCAATCATAAAGGATAAGTTTATTTTGACAAACATAGTTTATAAAATTGTCAAAATATAGATTCAAAAATGGTTTTCCATCAAAAGGCAGTAAAACAATCTTTTAAGAATATTAGTGTATTCCATGCATAAGATCGCATTTATTTTCATTTTAAGCCTCTATAACACTATCTTAATCATTAATAGACATAGATAAAAATATCTATTATTCATTACTTACTTGGGATGTTACATCCTTCCCCCCTTTAGAAAATTGGGTCCCCGCAATTTGTTTACTTATCGAATAAATGGGGGTACTTATCCCTCATTGCATTTTCAGATTCCCATGTTGCCTCTTCAATCATGTGGTTTTTTCACAAAACCTTTACCTGCTTAATCACCTTATTCCGTAACACTTTCTCCCTGTGGTCAAGAATCTAGACCGGTTGTTCCTCATAAGATAGGTTCTCTTCCAGCTGAACTACCTCTGGACTCAAAACATGAGATGGATCTGGCATATACTTTCTCAAAATCGAAACGTGAAAAACATTGTGTACCTGAGATAAACTCGGAGGTAAAGCCACTCGGTATGCAACTGATCCAACTCTCTCCAGAATTTTGTATGGTCCAATAAACCTTGGACTTAGCTTTCCTTTCTAACCAAATCTCATCACACTTTTCCAAGGAGAAACTTTGAGAAAAACATGATCACCTACCTCGAAAGATAGATCCTTCCTCCGATTATCTGCATAACTCTTCTGCCTGCTCTGAGCTGTTCTCATGTGTTTCTGAATCAGCTGAACTTTTTCTGCCATCTCTTCTACCAATTCATGTCCCATCAACTTCCTTTCACCCACTTCATCCCAGAAAGCTGGAGTTCGACACCGCTTCCCATATAATGCCTGAAATGGCGCCATCTGTATACTGGAATGAAAACTGTTATTATATGAAAACTCAACCAAAGAAAGATTTTGGTCCCAACTTCCCTGATAATCCATAGAACAAGCTCGTAGCATATCCTCCAATGTCTAAAGTGTTCGTTCTGACTTCCCATCTGATTGAGGATGAAAAGTTGTACTAAAATTTAATTCAGTACCCAACGACTTCTGAAGGCCTTTCCAAAAGTTAGAAGTAAACCTGGGATAACGATCCGATACAATGGAGAGAGGAACTCCATGTAACCTGACTATCTCTTTAAGATACAAACGGGAAAGTTGATCAATAGAGAAATTATCTCGTATAGCAAGGAAATGAGCAGATTTTGTCAAGCGATCAACAATAACCCAGATTGCATTATTACCTCGAGATGTCTTCGGTAATACAACAACAAAGTCCATGGATATATTCTCTCATTTCCACTCTGGCACTGGTAAAGGCTGAAGCATCCCTTTCGGTAACTGTCGCTCTGCTTTAACCTGCTGACAAGTCAAACACTTCATAGTAAAATCAGCAATATCTCTTTTCATTCCATCCCACTAGTAATACTCCTGCAGATCTCTATACATCTTAGTACTGCCCGGATAAACTGAAAACGGAGAACTATGAGCTTCACATAACAACTCTCTCTTCAACTGTGAATCACAAGGCACACACAATCTCTTCCCAAATCTCAAAACGCAATCATTATCAATGTTGAATTCAGGCAACTTACCTTTCTGAACCAGCTCTACCTTTTTCTGCAACTCACTATCTTGCTTCTGTGCGTGCTTGATTCTATCTGATAGAGATGATCTCACTAATACCTGAAACAAAACAGAAGGACTTCCTGCACCAACAACTTCTATGCCAAAGTTCATTAAATCCTTAACCAAAGGATCACGTTCCAAACGCAACATTGTTAATGAAGCATTACTTTTTCGACTCAAAGCATCAGCCACTTTATTTGCTTTTCCCGGATGGTAATGAATTGTACAATCATAATCCTTGATTAATTCCAGACATCTCCTTTGTCTCATGTTTAACTCTTTCTGAGTGAATATATACTTTAAACTTTTGTGATCGGTATATATTTCACACTTTACTCCATACAAATGATGCCTCCAAATTTTTAAATCAAAAACAACAGCAGCTAGTTCCAAATCATGTGTAGGGTAATTTACCTCATGAGTTTTCAACTGTCGTGAAGCATAAGCAATTACCTTATCATTCTGAATTAGGACGCAACCAAGTCCTTTCAATGAAGTATCACTGTATATAACAAACTCACCATTCCTGGAAGGTAGTGCCAAAACTGGAGCATTCACCAATCTTCTTTTCAATTCCTGAAAACAATCATCACATTCTTTTGTCCAGATAAACTTAACACCCTTCCGAGTTATCTTAGTCATTGGACTAGATAACCGTGAAAAATTTCTAACAAACCTTCGGTAATAGCCCGCCAAACCAATGAAGCTACGAATCTCGGTTACATTTGTGGGTCTTGGCCATTCTTCCACAACTTTTGTTTTTGCAGGATCAACAGTTATTCCATCTTTAGAAACAATGTGACCAAGGAAAGAAATTTGTTGCAACCAAAAATCACACTTGCTGAATTTCCCATACAGTTTATTTTCTTTTAAGGTTTGCAAGATAACCCTTAAATGTCTTTCATGCTCTTCTTTACTTTTAGAAAACACCAAAATATCATCAATGAAAACCACCACAAACTTATCCAAGAACTCATGGAAAATTCTATTCATTAAGTCCATGAATACTACAGGTGAATTGGTTAGCCCAAAAGGCATTAATACAAATTCATAATGGCCATATCTCATACGGAACGCAGTCTTCGGAATATCTGCCTCCTTTACCTTCAGCTGATGGTACCCCGATCTCAAGTCAATCTTTGAAAAAAACTGAGCTCCCTGGAGCTGATCAAACAAATCATCGATATGAGGCAAAGGATATTTGTTCTTAACAGTGATATTATTCAAGGCTCTATAATCAATGCAAAGTCTCATAGAACCATCTTTCTTTTTAACAAATAAAATAGGAGCACCCCATGGTGATCTGCTAGGTCTAATGAAACCTTTCTCTAATAAATCTTGCAATTACACCTTCAACTCTAAAAGTTCAATTTGTGCCATTCGATAAGGGGGTTTTGAAATTGGCTTAGCATTAGGAACTAAGTCAACAGTAAACTCAACTTCCCGATCTAGTATTATTCTAGGCAACTCATCAGGAAAAACATGAGGATACTCATTTACCACTGGCACATCAATAATCTGAACAGTTCCTTTATTTTCAATGATGTGTGCAAGGTAACATTCATTTCCATCTTTTACAAGTTTCTCGGCCTCTTGATATGTTATCAAAAGTAAGGGTTCATTCTTGTAAACAAACTGAAAGTCTTTCTGAAAAGAAACTTCTTTAGCTCTACAGTCAATCTTAGCATGGTAAATAGAGAGCCAATCCATACCCAGGATAACATCAAACTCTACTAGAGGTAGAACAATAAGGTTTTCAAGTAGGTTCTTTCCACAGATAAGGATAGGAAGATTATTATAAATTCTTTTTGCCTCAACATTTCCCCAAGGTGTTTTTACCAAAAGTTCAGGAGTCATTTCTTGAGATGGTATTTCCATTTTACTAGAAAAGGTTTCAGAGATGAAAGAATGTGTAGACCCCGAATCAAACAACACACTGGCATAATCTGAAAAAACAAACAAAGTACCTGATACAACTTCATTTGATGGCCTGACATCTGCTGAAGTAGTTGCAAAGGATTTCACCACCCCTTTCTGCTTGTAGTATAACTGCTTCCCATCACTCAAGCTCTTTGTCGGACACTCGTTTGCATAGTGACCCATCTCATTGCACTTATAAAATTTCACTAACTGTAAATAAAATTTGTTCTTACCTTCACCTTGATCCTTTCTAGTGCAATCACGAGCCTTATTTCCCATCTTACCACATCGGTAGCACTTCCCAGAATTCAGAAGACATTCCCCAGCATGACTTTTTCCACAATTATCACAAACTGTAAACTTAGTTCTCTTACCATCAGACTTTTTTGAAGAATTCTTACCTTTCTCCTGCCACCTCAGTCTCTTCTTCTGCTGGTTGTTATAGAAAACTTGGTCATCAGCAAACTCCATTTCCACCTTCTCAGCACATCGAAAAAGCTTTTCATAACTTTTAAACTCACGAGAAGCTAATGCCCTTCTATATTTTGGCTTTAATCCTGAGTAAAAACGATTGATTTTACTATCAAGGTCCCGGATAAAATTTGGAGCATACCTTGCCAATCGAGTGAACCTTTCTTCATAGGCAGCCACCGAGTCTTCCTCTTGCCTCAATTCCAAGAATTTCTTTTCCATCCTAAGTCGAACAGCCTTAGGAAAATACTTCTCAAGAAACATACCTTTGAATTTATCCCAGTCAAGAGCATCAATCTCATCGGCGTCCCTGATATTTTTAACCATAGACCACCACTGATCTGCTTCACCCTCCAAACTGTAAATAGCAAGACTAACCTTTTGATTGTCTGAACACCCCATGACATCAGAAATCTTCTCCAGTGCTTTAATCCACCCTTCAGCTAGCACAGGGTCAGATGATCCTCTGAAGGATGGTGGATGTTGCCTCATGAAATGTCCCACCACTGACATGTTCCTCTGCGGTTGGTCTGGCTGATCTTGTGTATGGATACCACCGCCATTTATCGTTTGAGTCAACTGCGCCATTACTGCAACAAACTGTTCAGTTCCAATTCCGACCATTTCTGGATGCTGATTCGGAAGGTTATTTCCTTCTGTATGCCTTCCCAGCACTGCTTCCCTGTTTCCTCTGCAGAAAACCATTCTGAACAAACATTTCTTAGATGAAGCAACATGGTAATCTTTAAATGCTATACCATTTATAAAAAAAATATTTTTGGATAATAATTTAATAGAATTCTAACTCCTAAAGTTATCTAAACTGACCTCTGATACCAACTATGAGGCCCCAGCCTTAAACCTTACTTAATCTTGAGTTATTACAAGATTACACATTAAGGATCTTTTCGGGTTTAGAGTTTTAGAGAATTAGATCATAAAACTTGCATTACATTCCACATATAAACAAAGTGGTTACAGAAAGATAGTATTCTTCATTCCCATCAATGGAAACACATTTAAAATAAAACATGGATTATTTCTTGACACATCCTTGACTCTATCATCTTATCATGTACATTTCCCTTGACCTGTGAAAAACATTTCAAAAACTTGGGATGAGCATAAAAACTCAGTATGGGTTATAAAAAAAACATGGAAAGGAAACATGAGTTCATATATACATAAGAATGAAATCATACTTTACCCATAAAACATAGGCACCTTAACATACCTCATAAAATCATGAATAAATCATAGAAATCATAAGACATAAAGGTAACTTGAGGCATTCATAACATTCTTACGTAGGGAGTAACCCTCTTGGTTACGTTTGGAATACCCATCACAATATATTCCCTAAAATCTCTTCGGAGAAACCTTAACGTTTCACTCCTTCGCGTTACCCAATGCATTGGAGAGCTATAACGGGCTCACCCGCCCTTAATTTATCACGGAACCACCCGTCTTCATAATAATGCCCAAGAACCATAACATAATCATATCACATAAAACATGCATAAAGGAAACATAACATTTCCACATTTCAATCACGAGATATCAATACAACACTTTGATATAATAAAAACATTATGAAAACCATTTTCAATACCAAAGTAAAACATGGTATTTATTTTTCGTTTTTAAAAAAAAGGTATGGCTTGTAGAGGAAGCCGAAACTCAAATAACGGTCACGACGGCGGAGAAGTCGTTGTCGCCGCATACGTACGACAAAAAAATTCCCTTTTGTCGTTTATTAAACGCTTCGTATAAAAAATATTCCTTTTGAATAAACATAAAAGTCAAAGGGGTTTATACACCGTATAAAATAAAGTTGTGTATAAAATAAAATATGCCTCAATGAAAGGAGATTGAGACGAAGTCCCATACCTCGTATCGGACTTGACCTGACCATTCATTAATATCCTGAATAATAAACTTGAGTTAATCTCTACTTTCTTATGAATCTTTTTCAAGTTCATTATTCCTTTTATACCATGTTATGAACATCATGTAATCAGTTAAGTTAATAATGTTCATTTTGTCGGTATTTGGTTCTTAAGCCAAAAATAGACTTCTTACACTTACATGTTGTTAATTTGGTCCTAGGTTTGTTATATCCAGAATGATATTAATGATTTGGATAACATATATATCATATATATTCATCATATACATGTATTTATAATATTACATCACATTTAGAGGTAAGAAATGAAATGCACCGTTCATGGAGACGGTAAGCCGTACGTACGCATGAACGCTACTTCCATTTCTATTTCATATTTTCTGGAATGGAATCATAATGATATAAGAGTATATTATAATTCCAGTATAATAACATATATAATATCATTAACTTTATCCTTTACACATCCCACATATGGTATTAATGAATCAAATCATTTTCAGGGGGCGGTAGTCCGCACTTCCTAAAATGAAGATATCGTGTTTACCCATAATGGAAACCATAAAGGTATGACCAAAATGAAAAAAACAAAAGCTTAAGGAAAACATAAACATATTATATATCATATATAAAAATAGTGACATCATAATGGCCACCTTTGAAGGTGTTAAATGAGTATTGAACAATCATCATTTCGGGAGGCAGAATTTCGCCATCCACGGAAACGGTATGTTCATTAACCATTTGATGTAGTTGTGTGAGAGTGTAGCTCAAATAAATATTATAAAAACATCCTTGTATATTGAAGATACTGGTGTTGTTACAAAATAAGTAAATAAAAAGAGTTTAGGGGGTTGGAGAAGCAAAATAAAACAAATGAATATGAGAGAATGAATTACCTTTAAAAGTGTAACTCCTTTTGATTTGAGCCTAAAGGCTTCCTTTGAAAGGATTCTTCCCAAAGGTAATCCTCTAGGATGAGGAGAGGGATGTGGAGAGAGTAAATGGGCAGGGGTTGGCCGAGCCAAAGGCTTGAGAAGTGTGTGAAATGAGGTAGAGGTGGGGGCCTTTTATAAGAGGAGAGGAGGGGCACTTTTGGAAAGTAAAGAAATATTACTTTATTTGAAAATGTGTTTCGGTTTTAAAAGATCCCACATTGATATAATAAGTGGATAAGGTGATAAGGGTTCGAAATCCACTCATCCAATTGGTTTTGGCCATGTGTAGTTCATTGATTTTACATTGTCTTTCCATTTTATTTAAATCGTCAAATAATGATGTCATCGCTGCATCATTATTATGTCATAAATAATTTAATTTTTTTAATGTCTAAAAAGCATAAAAAAAATACTATGATGTAGGAAATCTTTTTAGCTTTCCAATTACTATTTATAATCAAATATCTGATCTTTATAACCCCATGTAAAAATTGCTTTTGTGAAACATATTATGTTTGTGTCATTTTTACTTTTACATTAAATAAAAACTTATTTATGTCATTTCCCAACCAAAATGTCTCCATGGGGTCCCCAAGTTGACCCATGGCTTGTCTTGGTCGGCCATGACACAACAAATAAGTTTGGGACATGTGTCTAGGTCATTTCATATTATTAAATCATTATTTATACCTTAAACTACACTAATTACCACTAATCGCGATTAAAAACATAATAAGTTACTATTCACCAAAAAATTATTTTAATCTCATTGAACCACATTTTACTTCTTAATGACAACCATGTATGTCGGATTTTCAAAATTCAATACACATTAGTGGTAAACTTTCATTTAACTGAAAAATCAGTTTGCTTGATTACCACTTAGTGGTTTCACTATTCATCAAAAATTGAAGTTTTTCAGAAAATTACCAAAAATTCACCCTAAGCTATATTTGATATTCCGAATTCAAAAATGAAGTCTATTTTACAAAATTAAAATCATATAAATCACATTAATTAATTTAATAATTAATTCCCGCTGCCAGAGCAAATAGCGTGTTTTTACAAAACAATAAGTATCAAAAGATTGACACCAGTTTAAGTCTAATTTCAAAGTGAAATTGATTCCAATGACCACCATTGGATAAAATGTTAAAAATATATTCTAATTTCACTTCAAAACAAATTCAAAACATAATCTAATCATATAAATAAATTATATTAAAAAGCAGTTTTGATGTAAAATGCAGTATTTTTCACTATTCATTAAAAAATGAACATTGTCAGAAAAATACCAAAAATTCACACAAGGTAAATTTTGATGTCCCAATCATAAAGGATAAGTTTATTTTGACAAACATAGTTTATAAAATTGTCAAAATATAGATTCAAAAAAGGTTTTCCATCAAAAGGCAGTAAAACAATCTTTTAAGAATATTAGTGTATTCCATGCATAAGATCGTATTTATTTTCATTTTAAGCCTCTATAACACTATCATAATCATTAATAGACATAGATAAAAATATATATTATTCATTACTTACTTGGGATGTTACAGTTGGTGTCATGATAAACCAAAAAGAGTGGTTACGCTGTAACCTCTAATGAAATGGGTGTAGAAGTCAGTCGTATGGCTATTCCATTTAGTGATATGTGTGGAAGTTGGCCTTATTGTTATTCCATTTAAGTGTGTTTATGTCCCAAGTTACCTTTATATGTTATGTGTTATTTTTATGGGTTTTATGGTAATATTTTGGTTACAAAAGGGTAAGTAGTGATATTTTATTCAGTAAAGAGTATTTTATACTTTATAAAGGTGAAAAGTATTGCTTGTGATAAAGTATTCATGGTTTACTTGTTCTTTTGAAAAACTAACAGTTTCCCTTCATTGTGTATCCCATATTGAGCTTTTTTTATCATCCCAAGTTTTTGAAATTTTTTTCAGAGGACATAAAGTGTAATAAGGTCAAGGATAGGATTAAGGAAGGGTCATGTTTTCTAAAACATGGAACTAGACATGTTTCTTTTTAATAGTTATTATTTTATAAAAAAATGGATACTAAATAGTAGTGTATACATGTAATATTAAAGTTGATATGTAATTGTTATGGCCTAAAACTCTAAAACTCTAAACTAGAAAACATCCTCAATGTGAATTCTTGATTTAACTCATGATTATATAATGGTATAAGGCTGGGCCTTATAGTTGGTATCAAAGGTCAATTTTGACAACTTTAGGGACTAGTAGTTTTCGTTAAACACAAGGCTTAGTCCCTATGTCTATTATTTTAGTTAAATGCTTGTTTTATAACTTTTTTAGATCAAGGAAATTATGTTACAAATGGAAGGAGGAGTATCTCAAACTACATTACTATCTCTTCCTGAATACATGCTTGAAATAATTATTGCAAAGTCATGTTTAGATGATTGTGAAACATTTTCTAGCATAGAACTCACTTGCAAGAAATTGATTGAGATATCAAACACCTCCACTATACCTAGATATCATTTTTGGATCATGTTTTGTATTCAATAAAATCATATTTTCTCAATATTCACATATTTTCATGAAAGGTAAATATTATCAAGGCATTTTCAAATATTTTACCTGATCACAAAATTTTGACAAATATTATGATTTTGAAAAAAGGTGGTAAAGAAAGAGACCCTTTTGCAACCTATTTATATTTTATTTTATAATATAGTCTCTCAACACATACATATGGTATTTTAAAAGAACCACTGATTTAAAGTTTCAACTCAAACTTGGTCTGAATATTTCATAAAAATCATGTTTTGTCATATATTTTTAAATTATATGTCATACATGATTATTTTCTGAGACTATTTCTCTACGAACACCCATATGACCCCAGTTGTAAAATGTGTGTTTAGATGAAGGATGAAAATGATTTTGAAGGATCTATAAATCATTGATGAAATGTGTGGACATTCTACCTATGTGAACGAGATGATGATAAAACCATATGGACACCATGATCAAGGTATGATTTTATTTCTATTAGGAATAGTTTTATTTTATCATATTGAGGTGAAAACTAAATATAATATGGTGAGGTCTTAATGTATTGGGATAAAAATGGAATGTATAATAAAACATTTTAGGTTACAGCATGTTAGGGTTATTTTTTAGTTTTATAAAAAGGACAACCCATAAGATGGGTGACAACTTGTCGTGTCCAGAAAGAACATAGGAATCGAACCCACAACCGAAGGGTGACAAGGGTGCATCGCCTACCACTAGCCTATGTGAAGTCCCTGGTTAGTATGACTTATTCTTATTAGTTAAACCATTTTATGGATCAATAATAAGTTGATTTTGGTAACTTATGTTTTGTCAAATGGATATCCTTAATGTAGGAAAATGATTTTGTGATTAAGTGATAAAGGTTATTTTTGAAGATGTTCTCTATTTTGGGGAAACACTGTATGCCTATGGGAAATAGAATACTTTGAGATTTCAATTGAGGAGTAACGGTGAAATTTATTTTGGAAGAATCTATGTTTTTATAGTGTAATTATAATCATTTTGGGTTATTTAATGAAATGATTAACCTATATTTGAGAATATTTGACTAGGTTAATTACACTTCTGTATGAGACATTAATAGTATTCAATGTTATATGGAGATAAATGTTAAGAATTATTGTGGAAGACTATGTTATTAAATCCTTCTGAATTTTGGGTTCAATATTAGTTTTGATTACATTGAATCATTTTAAGGACAATTGTATATTTAAGGGTCTTTGTTTATCTTTGGGTACTGTTTGTTGAATTATATAGATTAAGTGTAGTATTTGTTTTAAATGATTATCCTTTTTGGGATTTTTCTGATCTTGTACTAAACATTTTTGTTTTGGTTGATGTATAAATACGGGGGAAATATATAGTTCATCTTTTGTAGATTATGTGATACTCTAGAAGTTGATTCTAGTGATTTAGATGTGACCAAGTCATCTGGAATACTCATCAATTGGAAAATAGATGTGTTTATGGTAAGAATTTAGTAAAGGATGAAAGTCTACATGAAAAGTAATTATGTTTCCTTATATTTTTAGTTAAGATCATAAATAAATTCCTCAACTTTACTCAAAGTAACTTAAAACAAAAATATTGTCTGTTAACTTTTTTTATTGGGGAATCGAAGAAGGATTAATCCATCACAAGTTTGTGATTTTCTGGTGGTTAACATTCTCCTAATCATGTTTTTTATCACACTCTATCAGAACATAAAACTTATTTTTCCTCCATATCCATGTTTTAATGGAATCCTTGTATGGGTTATCTTAGGTGATCTTTGTACATATTTTTTTTTAAAGTGATATTTTTATTTACTCTTTTCCCAATGTGGGACTTTCAATGAAATATACAATCCCAATTTTAAAATTGCAAGGATTCAATTTCCTAAAGGGGTGAAGGATGTAACATCCCAAGTAAATAAAGAATATGACATTTTTCATATTTTTAAATATTGTTAAATTAAATATTAATTTTACTTTAAAGAGGATTCTATGATCGATGGAGTACCAGATATGCAATAATTGGTTTCTTTGAAAACTTACGTGACACACAACGTTAGTTATACTGAAAAAATAATATAATATTATTATTAATTTAAATGGTAGTTAACACCTAGTCATTGTATTGGAAGGAATGAATATAACTAACTAAAATATTATTATATATGTTTTTTAAATGTTTTTACTTTTATCCAATAAATTTTAGAGGCTTAAAATGTGAATGAATCCAATTTTAAGCATAAATACTCTAATATTCTTTTAAAGGCCGATTTACCACCTTTTAATGAAGAACCATTTTTAAATATATTATTTTCACTTTTATATGTTTCATTTAACAAAATAAAATTATTCTTTATAATCAAGACATCAAAATTTCCTTTGCGTAATTTTTTTGTATTTTTCTGATAAAATTCAATTTTTAATTAATAGTAAAAAATGTTATATTGTAATTCCAAACTAGCTTTTAATGTAATTTATTTATATGGTAAGATTGTCTTTTTAACTATTTTTAAAGTTTAATTAGATTATATTTTTACAATTTAATACAATGTTGGTGATTGTCTATAATTTCTCTTTGAAATTGGACATAAACAAGTGTTAATCTTTTGATAGTTATTGTTTCTTAAAAAACACGCTTTTGTTTTGACAAGGGGTAATAATTTTAAATTAATTAATCCAACTTCAATGTTTTGAATTTGGTAAAACAGACATCATTTTTTAATTTTTAATATCAAATATATCTTATGATGAGTTTTCGGTATTTTTCAAAAAAACTTCAATTTTTGATGAATAGTGAAAACACTCAGTAGTAGTTAAAAACCTAATTTTTTCATTTAAATGAAATTTTACCACTTCTGTGAATTTAATTTTTGAAATTTGACATACATGGTTGTTATTAGTATGTAAAATTCAGATCAATAAGATGAAAATATTTTTTGGTGAAAAGTAACTTTTAACTTTTATTTACCGTAGTTAAAGGTAAATAGGGTAATTCAAGGTAAAAATAATATTATAATAATATTAATTTACCCTAACATTTGTCATAATCCTATTAGTTGACACATTTATGACCATGGTCATCCTTGGGTCTATTTTGGGACCCCATGGATCCACTTAATAGTGACAATCACACTTTATATTATTTAATTTAATGTAAAGACAAAACTGACATAAACATATATCTTTTAGTAAATAAATTTTTTCATTGGGTTATTTAAATTATCTCTTCTTATATAAATATTCATTTTCAAATATAAAACTATTTACTACATCATGGTATTTTTTTATAATTTTTAGACATAAAATAAATAATATTATTAAGGACTCAATAATGATGCAGTGTTTACCTCATTAATGAATGATTAATATAAATATGATTACAAAGATTAAAAAAATATTTAAACCAGATCAATTTGTATTTATGATTTTATTTATAATATTAGTCATCTTATCTTCGACATTAATGAGTTTTTGACCTTTAGAAACCGAAAATAATTATATAATAAAAAAAGTATTTTTAAACTTTCCTAAAGAGCCCCTCCTCCCCCTTATTAAAATCCCTCACCTCTAACCCTTTACTAACACCGCTCAAGCCCTTTTGCTCATCCAACCTCTTCCCAAATAAGCTCTAACGATCTCTCCCTTACACCTAAAAGCCTTAAATTAGGTATAATCCTCTTCAAGATATCCTTTTGGTTCAAACAATGGGAGTTTCCCGATTTAAAGGTAACATCTTCTCCTATGTTCTTTTCTTCAATTTTACTTCTCCAACCTCTTAAATATTTTTATTCATTTCGTTTATAATAACACCAGTATCATAAACATACTAGGTTGTTTTAATAATAAGGATTCAAACTACATTTACACACACCTCTGTCAAATGGGTGAAGAACTTATCGTTTCTATGGACGACAAATCACTGCCTCACCAAACGATGATTGTTCGACTATCTCCTACCACCTCTTATGGTGGCCATTATGATGTCACTGTATTTATATTTGATTTAGATTTTTTTATATTTTTTTTATTCTTCTGTATTTTTCATTTATATCATTCCTTTATAGTTTCCATAATTGGTAAATGCGATAATTTCATTTGAGGATGTGCGGACTACCCCCCCCCCCTCTCAAAGTGATATGACTCGTTCATGCCATACATGGGACGTATAAAGGATGTATTTACTGAAATTATATATTATATTATACTTTAATAATAATATACCTATGTATCATTTGTTTTTCATTATTTTTAAAATGAAAAAAATGAAATGGAAGTAGCGTTCATGCGTACGTACGGCTTGTCATCTCCATAAACGGTGTTTTTCATTTTCATATACCCAAATGATATGGACTATTATAAATACATTTATATACTGGATATATATGATATATATAATATCTAAATCCTGAATATCATTTTGGAGATAATGGACTATTGACCACATGGACAACATGTAATTATAAGAAGTTCATTTTTGACTCAAGTACCAAATATCAAAACAATGACCGTTATTAACATAGATAATTTTGTAATGTTTATAAAATTGTAATAAGTGATATAAAAGAAATAATAAACTTGAAAAGGGTTCTGAATGAAGTAGAAAATAAATTTAGTTTATTATTTTGGATATTAAAGAATGAATAATTCAAGGCAGACACGAGGTAAGGGACTTCATCTCAATCACCTTCTTTGAGGCATATTTTGATTTATAGATGACTTTCTTTTATACGGTATATAATAAACACCTTTGACTTTTAATTTCATTATAAGGGAATCTTTTTTCTATGACTCATTTTACTAAATGAAAAAATGAATGTTTTTAACGTTTACGGTGACAATGACCTCTTCGCCGCCATAATCGTTAGTTGGATTCCTCTATAAGCCTTAATGTTTTTTTTAAAATGAAAAAAACCCCTTATTATATTTTTTCTGTGTTTTGGTATTGAATATGGTTTCTGAAATTGGTTTATTATTTAAATATCTTGAAATTATTTCTTTTGATAAAAAAAGAAATGTTATTAGTGAAATATTTATATTTTCAATATTTTATGTGTTATGATTTTATAATGGTACATTGAAATTTGATGGGTGGTTACATAATAAACCAAATGATGGGGTGGTGTCATGATAACCCAGAACGGTTGGTTACATTATAACCTCCAATATATTGGGTTTGGAAGTCGGTCGTATGTCTATTCCATTTAGTGATATGTGTGTAAGTAAACCGTATGGTTATTCCATTTAAGTATGTTTATGTCCCAAGTTACCTTTATATGTTATGTGTGATTTCTATGGGTTTTATGGAAATATTTTGGTTACAAAAGGGTAAGAAGTGATCTTTTATTCAGTGAAGAGTATTTAAAACATTATAAAGGTGAAATGTTTTACTTATGATAGAGTATTCATGGATTACATGTTATTTCAAAAAACTAATAGTTTCCCTTCTGTTTGTATCCCTTACTGATATTTTTTTATCATCCTGTGTTTTTTGAAATTTTTTTCACATGACATAAGGTGGCATAGGGTCTAGGATGGGATCAAGGAAAAGCCATGTTGTCTAAAACATAGATCTAGACATGTTTCTTTTTAAGAGTTTTTATTTTTTTTTTTAAATGGATATTGAGTAGTAGTGTCTACATGTGATATTTAAGTTGATATATAATAGTGATGGCCTAATTCTCTAAAACTCTAAACCTTAAAAGATCCTCAATGTGAATTCTTGATTTAACTCTAAATTATATAATGTTTTAAGGTTGGGGCCTTGTAATACTGATCACACTGCGTGTATTATTAAGGTGCAGCTAATTCCAAAATATCTCAAATGACATATAAATCATTGTAATAAAGTATCAAAATAATCAGTATGTTTTTTCAATGTTTTCAGTACGTCACATTTTTTCTACTAAAAATTCATTTTAAACTAGAAAAACGCTCATTAAGTCAAAACAATCACATCATGTGTTGGTTTTACATTATATTTATTCTTACACATAAAAAATTAATTATGAATATTGTTTCATAATTATAAAGACAACATGATCATGTGTACTCAGTTTTCAACGAGACACACTCTTTGAACTAAATTTTCAAGTTTAAATTGCTAACAGTCACTTTGAGTCATACTAGTAACATCATCTATTAGATTGAGGTGATGGTGATTCCTACAAGTCATAAATGTATTATGGATTGTATTCCTAATTCATCAAAACAATAAAATTCGTTTTCTTGGTTTTGAGTATTCCAATTTTATTTTTTACTAAAATTAATGTTAAATTTAAATAAAAATATGCACTTTGAGTCATACCGGTCACACTATATGTCGGATTGAGAATTATATGACTCTCAAATGTCCCAAATTACATATGGCTCATTTTCATAATTTATAAAAACAATATGTATTTTTTTTATTAATTTTGAGTACGTCACTTTTCTTTTTTACCAAAATGTCATTTTAAACAAGAAACACTCATGTTGAGTCATACCAGGCACATTGTGGGTCATTTTCATGTGAGAGAAATTCAAACATGTCTCAAATAAAATATGAATCGTTCTTCTAAATTGACAATAAAATAAAATCATATTTTCCTAGTTTTCAATGAATGACACCTTTTGAACTAAAATGTTAATTTTAAATCGATAACGAACACTTTGAGTCATACCAAGTACATCATGTATATGATTGAGGTGTGGTTGATTCCCACACATTAAAAATTACTGATGGATATATTTTTTGATTCATCAAAATAGTCCAAATTTATTTTAAAAGTTTTGAGTATATCATTTTATTTTTCACAAAAATTCCTGTCAATTTTAAATAAAAGGGTGAACTTGGAGTCATGCTGATCACATTGTTCTTCAGATTGAGTTATGGATGATTCCTACACATACAAAATGACTTATGTATTGTTTTTAAAAGTATCAAAACAATCCAAATGTTTTTTTCTTGATTTTGATTCAATAATTGTTTTTAATAAAATGTCATTTTTAACTCAAAACATACACATTCAGTCATACTAATCTCATTGTGTATCATTTTTATGTGACATTGATTCATATACATCAAAAAATAAACTATGAATCATTATTCTAAATTATTAAGTCAGTATGATAATTTTTTCTATGTTTTAACTAAGTGGTAATTTTTGAACTAATATGTTAATTTCAAACTGATAGCAGAAACTGTGAATCATACCAGGATCATAGTGTATCAGATTGAGGTGATTCCAATTCCTAAACAACCAAAATGACCTATGGATCATTTTTTTTAAAATTATCAAATAAACACAAATTCTTTTTATCAGAATTAAGTATTTCAGTTATATTGTTTTCTAAAATTAGTGTAATTTTCAAATAGAAATACAAACACTAGAGTCATACCAGTCACATCGTGTATCGGATTGAGGTGAAATTTATTCCTACACATCCAAAAGTATGAAAAAAATCCGAACTATCAATTTTTACATGATTTTCATTTCCTTTATTTGTGTATCTTCCAACAATGAATATTAATTGCATATTCTTATCCAAAAAAGGATTTATGGCTAAGAACATCGTCTCAATATAAATTATTGGTAGTTAAACATAGAACGGAAACGGAAATCATTGTAACATTAATATAAAGGAACATGTTATCTCTTTTAGGTCTTGTTGCAGTTTGTTAAATGTAATATATGAATTCCTAAAATATCTATAAAAAAACTAAATAAGTATTTGATAGAAATGTTATGGAAATTAACATACAAAGAGTATAAAAAATAGTGACAAAATAAATTATATAAGTAGTATGAATTTGACATTTCATGATGGTGGTATACATTTTTTTACCCATTTCGTTGTCGTAATTATCTCAGTTACAGCTTCGAATTCCAATCTCTCACGATCATGAGCAACTTCGAACAGGCCACCCCAACTCGATATAAAAAACCCACTTATATAAGAAACATATTATTATGTGAGTAATACTAAAAAGAAATAAATTGACCATAATTATGAAAAAATATATTAAATATATGAAAATTTATGTTTTCATGAAAACACTTATATTTCCATTATGATTGAGAACATGAATCAATGTTTCCCTTCAAGAAAATATAGTGGAGGGAACATGGATGAATGTAATAATTTCCAACACTGTAGGGATGAAAAGTTTTTGAGAAAGAGAATGTTTCTGGAGTTTTTGGTATTGAAATTCCTGAATGAGGGATATAAATGTTCTAAAATAATCAAACTCAATAAGTAATAATGAAAATTAAATCAACATTTCATTATATAATTTTTTGGTAAAATAAATAAAGTATATTGTAACATTACTCTTACATATTCCCAAATGATTTCATTATTTAGAGTCTATTCTTCTTCAGGATTGGTTACATCATCACCTGTAGAATTCATTGTCCATATGAGTAGTTAGAAATATAATTTATATTATGTTAATGTATAAAATAATATATATTATTATAAAGGAAAATATTGTTTAATAAAAAACACTTCTACATTCTCATTGTACTCTCTTTCTTTTTTAATGTTTTTAGGGATGTGGCTCCACTATTGAGAATAAAAATCACCACTTTGTGGTCCCCTCTAATGTAATATTCATTATCTACATTTTGATCGTAATTATATGAGTGTGATCTCCCAATGAAAGGGTCATCCATGAATGAAATTTCATCTGACTAGATAGTTATTTTAGTCTCCAATAGGGCAATCAACCAATTATTGTTTACTATTTCTAAGAAAGAAATGCATTCATTATTTGTGATACCATTATTAATGGCTCATTATTTTCCCCTTCCTCACTAAAATTTAGCTTTACAAAGACCATTTTATCAACTTACACCAAACTCTTATTGTCTTCCCTTTTTCAACAGAAAATGAGCACTTCAAATGTTGTTTAATTAAACTTTTATATATATTCTATAATAAAAAATAGTATATATTTTTACAAATTTTATTTCAATCCTTATAAAATGATATGTGCATCTCTTAAGCCATAAGTGTAACTCCACTTTGTATCATACTACAATCATCATATTCATTTTTGTATAACATATTACCATTTGATACAAAACCACTAAAAGATATAAAATTTTCATTAAGTACCCTAGAAATCCATTGAAGTTATCCAGTAATTGAATACATATTTTTAGGTAACTCTTTATAATTTTGATCTTAGAACCATCCTACAGACTATTTATTATGTGTATTTGATCTCCATCCTTTAGCCCTTGATGGATTAAAATCTCTAATAATTTCTTTGTTGAATTCAATGTATGGATAAACCTATTCACTATTATGTAAAATGTATTGGTGAACTTTATCCTTCTCTGTGAAGGTAATTGTAATAAAATCCCTTCTATAAATCCCTTTTCCTATAAGAAATCTGATATTATGAGACGTTGAGAGATTAATGTTTTCAACATCTGATAGGTAATTAGAAATGAATTCAAGAACATCTTTAATAATATATCATTATGCAATACATCCATCTGGACGATGTTGATTCTTAACATACCCTTTCAAAATCTTCATACACTATTCAACGGTGTACATAAATCTATAATAGATAGAACCACATAGTTGAACCTCTCTAAACAAGTGAACCATCAGGTATACCATTATATTGAAGAATGGTGGTGGGAAGAACATATCTAATTCACATAATATGACTAAAACCTCCTTATTCGTGATTGGAAACTGTGTAGGTCTATTACTTTACTACGTATGGTTTTAAAAAAGAAGCAAAGTCTGGTTAATGTATGCCATATATTTTTATGTAGAATGTAATGGAAAGAAACATGAATCTAATATTGAATCAAAACATCAAATTCATGTGATTTAAGTCCCTATAAATTAAAAGTAGTCATTGAGACAGTATTCTTGGTATTTGAATAATACCCCTTTATATTTTTTACACTATTAAGGAAAAATCATAATTGATGTTTTTCTTATCTATGTAGCATGTAATCTATTGGAGGAAGAAAATTCCACCCTTTAACCTTTAGAGGTGAAAGCTCTTACCTTATCCTCGTGTCTATCATTTGAAACATACCATTGATCCATTTTTCCTTTTTTCAGGAACATTTTATAATATTCAAATAACACTATCAAATACCAATTTTCTACATTCATGACAACAATAAAATGTCTGATATATAAAAAATTCCTATATGGTAACTCAAATAAAATTTATCTATTATTCCAACCTAATTTCATAAGGTTTTTTAAAAAAATTATACTGATAGGAACACTAATATTTTTTACTTTTTCAAATTTTTGATCACCCATTATTAGAGTTGGTTTTTTACCCTATTCAATGCTCCCATAGAATGGCCTCACTGAGGATTTGTATTTATGTCATCAAAGTGAAAATTTTGGATATCCTAAAAACACATCATTTGAGAAATGTTTCAAATAAACTGAGTGTGTGCATTCTTTATAAATGGAAAACCCCAACATTCCTTTAATGTTACAGCCTGATAAATTTTCATAAGTAGGAAATTCAATTATCATCCCTTACAACATGGCCATAATGTGAATTCTTCACTTCTATGAGCATCATACATTATAGAAAAAATACCCCAAAACTATTTCAAATCATCAATAAATGGATCCATATAGATATCCATAATATTATAGAGTTTCTTAGTTCCACATATAAGAAGAGACAACATAATGTATTTGTGCTTCATGCATATCCATGGTGGAAAGTTATAATTTACCAACATGTCAGGCCATGTACTATGAGTAATACTCTCTACACTAAAAGGATTTATTCCATCTATAGAAAAATATAGGACAATGTTTCTCAACTCATTTACAAATTCAGGATACTCAAAGTCAATTTTCATTCACTAAGGATAATCTAATAATGGAATTAGGTTCCCATATTTAATTATTGTATATGTATTCCATGTCAATTGTCTCATGGTTTCTTCACATCCATATAGTATTCTAAATCATTTAATGATATAAATGTACCATATAAGTATTTAAGTACTTGATTCTTTTTCTGGTATCAACACACACCACACATAGTGCATTTTATGAGTGTTTAATAGTACTTATGAATGAATATTCCATCATTTAAACAAGAATGTATGTTTTTAGAGATTATACCCATTTAACATTGAATTAATTTAGTTTCAAATATTCTACATTTATGTTTATTTTCTTCTAACTGCATATCATTTAGGATACCAAGTAGTTATATAAGGCTGGTGATGCTCAATCTTCTTAGGATTTCAAATTATATAACTTCAATATAGCTGATAGTGTTATTTATTTAGTAAAAATTTTAAAATGGTCTCTTAACAAAAAAATTTAACTTCTCAAAAAAAATATGTAAAATCACGTTGTTCATCTTAAATTTTATTTTTTTTATTCCAGGTGATCTCCATCATCATTTACACTGGTATTTATGCAAAATGGTCCATAAAGCATAGTATCATCTGAATTGGTGTGCACATTCGGTTTTCCCTATGTTTAGTCAAGAATTTATAGCTCTTACCTATTCCATGACAAATAAAATGTTCTTCCAAAACTTACAGACTAGTTTTTCTTGAATAAAAACAGCATAATCTAAGACAATGTATTTAACAAGAGTCGTATGCAAGCTCAATTGAAAAATTTATGAATTCTTTAACGTCATATCCATACTCTTTTAAAAAATATTCATTCATTTTTTATTAATATCCATCCTATTAGGTTCATAAAATATTCATTTTTAAAAAAAATAATTAAATACATAAAATATATTCATTATCAATGGTTAAAGTTATTGATATTTCTAATAAAGGGAATACAACATTTGATTGTTTCAAAAAAATCATTATGATTTGAAGAAAAAAGTTAAATTAATTTAAGAAATGAATTACTCCACTATAGTCTATGGTATCCTATTAATTCATCAAAAGGATAAAGTTATAGACAATTATCATCCTCATCAGCTTTATCTCCTGAATAGTTATCATTTCACTTAGTCTCTTGAGAATCATCACTGATATCTTGTGGAAATTTACATATGTTTCTTGAACTACTCAAACAAAAATTCATCTTATTCTGAGTACTGGTGATCATTTTGGATGACAAATTCTCATAGTTGTTCAAGAAACATAGAAGAGATTAGGAATGAGTATCAAGCAAAAAAATTACAATAATGAATGTTTGAGATATGACGTTGATGAGGATGAAACTAAACCTTTATTATCTTAAATAGTTGGGGTGATAATAATTTTTCAGATTTTCTTTTCCTAAAAATACTAAAACTGAAACTAAAATAAATTCATATGTTTTTTCCTATAGAAAAAAAATATAGAATAATTCACATAGAATATAATGTCATTTTTTGAATCTAGAGTGGTAGACTTTTTAAGAATATATTTTATAATGATAATTATAATAGAATTGATCCTAATAGACATGGATCTAGTGTTTCATCTAGTTAAGATATAATGTTAGTGAATAAATATGTTCATTGACTTGAACCTAAATGGTGTAAAAACATCAATATCAGGAATTCATATATTTAAAATCCTTCATTTTTCTTATTGATAAGGATAAACATATTAATATTCAAAATAATATTATATGAAACTAATCATAGATGATGATCTCATGTTAAATAAAGAATCATTGCCTTCAAAATCTATTAGGTTCTAGGAAGAAATATTTAATGATGAAATGGATTCTATTATGATAAATAAAACTTGAATCTTTGCAGATTTTATAAAATATTCAAGTAATATTAGTTGTAAATGTGTATTTAAAATAATGTATGACTCCAATGATAACATTAAATTTTTTTAATCTATATTAATTATTAATGGTTTGAAAAAATGCAATGGATTTTTTATTTTTATATTTATACTCATTTAGTTCAAATTTAGATAATAAGGTTATTATTTTATTTTAAATTTGAAAAATCATTTGATTGACATTAAACAGATGTCAAAATTTTATTTATAAATAGACATTTAAATAATGAAATTTATATAGATTAATAAAAAGATTCTAAAACTTATTTTATGAAGACCCTACAAAACATTTTCAAATAAATAGTCACTAATATTTTTTGTAGTTTTTATAAAAATTTAGAAGGAGATCACTGACTATGATGATAAAAATAAATGAATGGATAATATTTAAAAATTCATGGTCTAAATCTCTTTTAATCACTCAAAAGAATTAGGTAAAACATATATAATGACTTCAGAAATCAAATAATAATTAACATAATTAAAGAAATGTGTTTGTGAATATAATTTTATGAAAGGGAAGATGGAAATAAAGTAATTGAGGAGATAACCCGCAATATAAGATAAGTATTTGTCCTCAATGATTCTCAACTGGAGATTAGATGGAAAATGATTAAAGACATTGAATATCGACTAAAGAGAAATAGATAAATGCATGAAGACTAAATTAGAGAGATATGAATATCATGTGAAGTCAAAATAAAAATAGAAGGGAATGAGAAATTTATTCTAAATTTATTTATTTTTATACTAAATAGGAGAATTTGGAATCAATAAAATTATTGGATTCTTAAAAATTAAAAAATAATTATTATACCCCCAAAATATTCCATGGAGGAATATTATAGTGAAAGAATGATGTTTTAGGTAATGAAGATCATCATATCATCTAATCATAAAGATATATCTACATTAAAATAGAAACCTACCATCTATTTTTTAATATAATTTTTTTCTAAAAATATTTTCATGTGTGATACATGTTTGAAACATAAATTATTGAATAAATGGTTGGTGAAAACATATGAAGGACACTACACTATATCCTGGGTTGTTGGTAGAATGTTTATAACTAGTTTTTCCAAAAATAAATCCCAATCAATTGATATAATATCTTGTAAAATGTAATCTTCTAGTTTTGGAAAAACTAGACAGCATGTGGTTCAAATTAATAAACCATGGTTAATATGTCATTCTAGTTTCTGTAATAAATTTTGACTATCACGAACTAGATATGTTCACCATCAAAATCGGCACTTGACCCGACCCTTTGAATGTCTGGAAGGGTGTTCATGATCCCCACGAGTAGGCACAAGTGCCTGGGTATCAAAAACTGAAAATTGGTAATGATTTACCATAGTTTATAAACATAAAACAATAATCAAACCCAATATAAAAAATATGGATTTTTCAAATAAAACCATCCTTTACAAAATTTAATAACTGGATTACATGGTTTAAAACAACTATCAAAGACTATAACTAATGAGTAAAACCAAAAATGACAGCCTAAGAACCATCCTCGTGGTAAGAGACACAACCCTCAAGCCATATACACAAGACAACACCATGAAGGACCTGCTAGAAACCCAAACCACTGGCACTAAAAACTGCACCCAAACCTCCAAAAAAAACTATGTCTATTTACACACAATTTTGTAAGTAGGGTGTGAGATAAATCCTAGTAGGATACCACCACTAAGATATTCCATGTGATAAACATTTAGAGATGAAAAGCATGCAAGTTTTCAAGACATAAAATGCTAGTTATAGTTTCTAAAAGATTAAACTTTAAATAAAAATAGTATTCAAGTGGGATAATTTAAAGAATCAACACATTTAAGATAAACTCCAATGCTACTGAATTTTCCAGCCAAAAATATCATATTTTAATGGTAAGCACAAATCAACTAATGAGAATAAGCAATAGGAAATAACCCCTAGGAACTAGCTCACTGTGGGTCCCAGGTACCTCGTATCTTAGTGAGAGTAACCATAAAAATATATGTTCTCATGCACAAGATACTAGTAGGGAACATACCCATGACTTAGTGGTCCCCAATCACCATCATCATAGTTTTGTTAGTGTTGTAATTTTCAATCTTGCAATGTGAAACTGGGGCCAAACCACACTGGATAACTAGCATACTAGTACATGTCCACCCACCTAGATACCCGGGTTTCCCTCTTGTGCTAAAATAAGGTCAAAATCCCATCAAATATAATTTTCACATGAAAACAGCAATTCTA
Source organism: Viscum album (assembly GCA_963277665.1). Taxonomy (NCBI): domain Eukaryota; kingdom Viridiplantae; phylum Streptophyta; class Magnoliopsida; order Santalales; family Viscaceae; genus Viscum; species Viscum album. Next base: position 388,559,094 of record OY728137.1, read on the forward strand.
CATCATTAATTCTCCAAACATCCTACATGTACATCACACAAGTCACAAAATCCTCTTTTCATTCAAATGCATTTTTAAATTATACTCACACCAATAAAAACCCACAATACATTTTTCGTATCTTTCACAATTCAAATAATCCTTTAACAATTTTATCAAATATTTTACAATATGAAAAACATCACATAACAGCCCACTCACATGTTAAATAATACCCTTTTCATAAAAAAATCTATTTTCACATCATACTCACACAAAACATCCCGTAAACATGTTTTTCACCCACATCACAATTTCATAAATTACCTTGAAAATTTACAAAACAATACCAAAATGTTTAACATAACAAATTACCACCTAATATTTAAAAAAAATCATTTTAATAAAATATTACCACCAAAATAGTACATTATCATCCTTTTTACACTTTGTGTAACTCATTAAATCACTTATAATTTTTATAAAACCAACCCAAGTGGTATAACCATGGTTTGCACCTAAAACCCATTTCCAAAACCCTCATTAAAGAACCAAATCATTACAATTCCAACCCAAAACATAATTGGCAGCCCTAAAAACATTTATTAAACCACCACCAAGTGTTATAAAAAAACCTCAAATAATACCACAAAAGATACACATGAAAACTCACATTTTCATAAATTTCCTTCAAGAGGTAAAAAATAGGTTTACACCTTATACCCATTCAAAAACAAACTTTTAAACCCAAAGGCACACTAATACCCAACCAAACCAGAATTTGAATCTTAAAAAACAATTATTAAACTACTTTATTATGTTATAAAATACACCCAAATACTACCCCATGAGTTACACATGAAATACACCCAATTGCAATATAAAATGTAACAATAAAATTAAACACTTAACCAAATATATCAAAGATAGTTTTCACACAACACACAGCATATGAGAAACATGAAAAATAATTAATTCAACCTAACTAACACATCAAGAAATTTTTACACATGGAATCACTTACCTATTGTGTCAAACCCCTTGAATCTTGGTGTGAAACCTCAACCGTACCTTCTCTACACCACAACGAAGTGAAAACAAACCCCAAATCATAAGATTTCACAAAAAAGTCCCCAAATAAAACCTTAGGTATAAAACCTAACATCTGTACGCTCTATAAATTCATGAAAATGGAAGAAACCCTAAGGAGTGGGAAGGAAATGAAGAGAGAAACACTTACCTGAATAAATCTTGAAAAAAATACCCAAATAGACTCGTAGCTGAATTTAAAAACAACCATAAATTAAATTGAGGTTCTAATAAGGCTGATGAGGTCATGTAGTAACTAGAATTGGGGAAATAAGTGTGAAAATAGAAGTAGTTATGAAATAATCAATTTACCTCTTCAAATCTGGGTGATTTGTTAAACCTAGAGAAGGCTTTCCCAAATTCGTGGTGAAAATGAGCTCCAAAGAGGGGAAGGAGAGTATGGGGGTGTGCCTTTGGTAATTGGACTCATGTGAGATTTGGAATCATCGAAAAACATATAAAACCTAATAATATATTAAATAATTAAAAAAAATTAATGAAGGAAATGATATTTCGGGTTGGCCACACACCTTAATAAAAAACTCAAATCCCTCATTATTATGGATTCCTATGGGGTAAAAATTGATGTGGTGGTTTTAATATACCGTGGGATTCCAATTGGGAAGTGGAATGGGTATAAAATGTTGAAAAATGAATGAGTTATAAAAGAAACAAAACCCATTTTTAAATCTATAAAAGGGATAACGGTTTGGCCCAAATTTTGAAAACACACCATTTCAACCAAAATTCATGGAAAACTGCCATAAAAAGTAAGGATGGAAAATTAATGAAAAATACATTTAAAAGAAGTCATATATGTGACAATTCTCCCCACTATAAAACTATTTTTCCCTCAAAAATCCACAGAAAGGACTAAGGCAAAATAAATAAACCCAACTGAAAGGCCAAAATAGCTAATTTTCCATGTTTCTCTACCACCGAAAAAGCTAAGATACATCCAATAGATCAATAAAGGAAGGAATACTTTCACAATCCAAAACAAACTCGACATTCCCGTAACAATCAATCACATTCTAAAATCATCCCAAAAAAAACACCATAATCACCATCAAATCATGACTCAAGCTGTTTACCCAAATGAACAATTACATCAAACAAGGTTACACAGACTATGCTTTAACTAAACCGGTGGGTGACTTCCAATCCCAACATTTACCCAAGGACTATTTTTGTAGTTAGATAGATCTAAACAAGACTAACTATCTAAAAGCCAAAACCATGGAAAAAAACTAAGTTACCGGTACCAGGAGACACAAATGGTCTCCCCAGTATAAGAGACAACTTAAATTTTCCTAAAACAGAATTAGGAAACTAATAGGAGGAAGCTTGAATAGACTCCCAGACCTAAGGGTTATAATTTCATTAGATTTTTTCAAATGAACTTACATAAAAATAATATTGGGTCTCCCCACCATAAGGACCAAACATCTTAACTGACCAGCACAGGCCGGTATAGAAAGACCCCAAAATTTATGGAGTTGGGATGACCACACAGGTAATATGCATGGTTTTGGAGACTGTGTGCTAGCCGTACAGAGAATTATGTCTGCATGGATTCTAGACACACATTCACTACTAATCATGCACAAACCGTGTGCTCAACCTTTCTAGCCAAAATTTTAAACTTTACACCAAAAAAACATGGGTACCCAAGTGGAAAAGTTTGAACTCAGGCTATAACATGAAAACTATATCCTCCCACCTCTATCACTGAATGAGAAAAACTAGAACAAGATGGAGACACCAGAGTTTTGATCTATTCCCATTTTTCATACTGAGGATAGGACTTTGTAAAAGGGTTTAAATGAACCTGGGATTTCTTCGGACTATGCACCATCTTCACTCTGGGGCCTATGGATGGAGCCCAAAATATTGAAGCATTTTTAGCCTCGAAGTTAGGCTTTAGAAACCCCATGTATGGAACCTCTTCTTTCAGTTCCATAAACAACTACACTAGCATCCCAGACATGTTTACTAATACAAAACACACCCCTAACTAATCTTTCCTTTACCTAACATTGCACTGAAGTAAGGGCTTAGGAGATGAACACATATCACCCCTTGTTTCCTTAGATGAAAAATAGAAAGGGGAAATGATATATAGAAACACCTTCCTCTAAACAAAGGATGTCGAGTTTTCTTAGAAGAAGACACACATCTGACAAAACAAATACCCACAAAAGATTTTACAACTTTTTCTTTACATTTAAATGACCACATGACATCGCAAGGAATCACTAAACATGGCCATTGTGACTGATAGAAACAATAAAATTAAAGGGATATTATGTCATGTCCCAAACATCACACGATTTCAGAAAGTGGTCATAATATCTACTCATGACCAGATTTCCTAATATTGTGGTTTAACATAATCCCCTACATCGAAGAGCCTACAAAGTACTGAGAGTCCCTCTTAAACACTGTCCATATACTCATCCACACTAACAACCCTAGACCACTTCCAACTACTATGAATCAGGTAACTTAAGATACTATGGTTTATTTCAACCTTCCACGAGAACTCTCCTACTACAATAGAATCCAAAAAACCAAGAAAGAAAATGGTCAAACACATTTTACAAAGCTCAATAATAGATTCCTTACATTGATCAAATGGAGGATTTTTCCATGGTGAAACAATTTGGGTTTCACTTCAGTTTTGTAATAACCCTTAATGGGGGCGTACCTTATCCAATGATAGAACCCAAGGACCTGACCAAGATAGTCCATTGTTCAAAACATTCCTCAAAACAGAACCTAATAGATTAGGGGAACCACTATAAAGGATTCCCAAACTTTTCTCCGAAGATACCAATAACCATCCCTTCAAGCTAGCTTACAGACCGAACAGAAACCCAAAACATTATTCAAACAAGAAGGGTTCTTGGACTCAAAACGTCCCACAACATCAACATTTTCAAAAAATATACTACAAACCATCCCAAAACTGTAATCAAGACATCATGTTTTCCTTTATAAACATATCTTTGAAAATAAATGGTTCAGCGGTTAACGTATCCACAAATGGTACCCTATGGGCCTCACACATGCCTGTTCTCGTGCCATATTGGGAACCCTCCTCATATCCATCTCGAAACTCACCCAGTAGTTCCATTAACCATCCATCATCCCATATAACCCCATGCATGTGGTCACTCATGGAGATACCCAACGTTAGAACAAAAATCCTTTCTACTTTTCAAAACCACAATAGTTAACCGATACTTACTTTTTCTCAAGACCGCTAACCATGAAATCAAAACCAAATTACCACTTGCAAAAAAAATTCAGAAGGTCACAACCATTTAGATTAGAACTCACTTTCAAGTTATTCACATCAATTCCCAAACATCTCATCCCATTAAAACACCCTTAAATTGATTAGAAAACTCTATTGGAAGTACATTTTCAAAACCAACTTTAACATAGTTTCTACTTTCAAAAGAGGTGTAAGAAAACAATTTTCCATATAAAAAAATTCTAAAAATTAAGTTCTGCCATTTCCTAAATCAAACCATTCCCTCTTTTCTAGAAAAACATTTCTCAAAAACATTACACTTCTTAAAACCATGTCATTTTTTCTTTAAAACCAAACTTCCAAGATTTCAAAACTAATGGATACAAGACAATGCGAGAGAAAACTAGTTTCAGTGGCTGACTTGGACATGTGGTTGGCGGCCATACTCCAATCACTTCACCATCATGAAGAGTGTTCTAGGGAAATATCCCCAAATCCACCCGGCTTTCCGGGCCCTATGAGATTAGTGAGACCATTAACCTAACTCTCTTTTCATTTCCCTTAATCATCATCAAACCAATAAAACCAATGGGGTCGGATAAGTATCGACTTCCTCTGGTGACTTGAATCCCATTGTGAGGAGTGGTGATCAGGAACACTACCCATAACTAGAATGCCATGTCCTTGAAATCCTAACTCCAGACTATCCCAACTACTCCCCAAATAGCTTGACCAAAATAGTTAACCTGAACCTCCATTGATACCATTTTTTCATGAACTAGATCTGGTCGCCATCAAAACCTGCACCTGACCCGACTGTTGGAAATTCCCGACGAGAATTCCCAGTCCCCACAAGCTGGAACAAGTGCCCGAGTATCATAAACTGAAAATTTGGAATGATTTACCAGATTTTATAAACATAAAACAACAATCAAACCCAATAAAACAAATCTGGATTTTTCAAATAAATCCATCTTTTGAAAAATTTCAGAATAGAATTACATTGTTTAAAACAACTATAAAAGACAATAACAAATGATTAAAACCTAAAATGATAGCCCAAGAACCATCCTAATGGAAAAAAGGCACCTCCCTCAGGCCATCTACATAAGGCATCACCATGAATAACCTTCTAGAAACCCGAACCACTGGCAATAAAAATGATCCCAAACCTGTGACAAAAAAACCAAGTCTACTTACACACGGTGGTGTAAGTAGGGTGTGAGACAAATCCCAGTATGATACCACCACTTAGATATTTCATGTGAAAAACATTTTGAGATGAAAAGCATGCAATTTTTTAAAACATGAAATGCTAGTTACAATTCTCAAATATAGAACTTTAAATATAAATAGTTTTTAAGTGGTATAATTTAAAGAATCAACACTTTTAAAATAAACTCCAAAGATACTGAATTTTCCAACCAAAAATATTGTATACCAACGGTAAACACAAATCATCTAATGAGCACAAGCAATAGGAAATAACCTCTATGCACTAGCTCGTTGTGGGTCCTAGGTACCTCGTATCTCAGTGAGAGTAACCATCGGAAATATTTGTTCTCATGTAAGAGACACTAGTGGGGAACATACCCATAACCTAGTGGTTCCCAATAATAATCATAATAGTTTAATTATTTTTTTAATCATCAATATTGCTACTTGAAACTGAGGCCAAACCCCACGGGATCACTAGCGTACTAGTACACGTCCACCCACCTAGATACTCGGGTTTCTCGCTTGTTCTCAAACAAGTTAAAAAAGCCATAAAATATAATTTTCACATGAAAACACCATTTCTACATCATAATTTCACCAAAAATCCCACATGTACATTACACAAGTCACAAAATACACTTTTCATTCAAATGCATTTTTAAATTATACTCACGCCAATAAAAAGCCCACAACACATTTTCCATATCTTTCACAATTAAAAAAATACTTTAACAATTTTATAAAATCTTTCACAAGATAATAAACATAACATAACAGCCCACTCACATGTTAAATAATACCCTTTTCATAACAAATTCCATTTTTAACATCACACTCTCACAAAACAGCATTCAAATATGTTTTCCACCCACATCACAATTTCATAAATCACTTCAAAAAATTACAAAACATTACCAAAATGTTTGACATAACAACTGACCACCTTATATTTCAAAAACTCATTTGAAGAACATAATACCTCCAAAAAATACACTATAATCCATTTCACTCTTTTTCTAACTCATTAAATCATTTACAATTTTTATAAAACCAACCAAAAAGGTATAACCATGGTTTTCACACACAAAAACTAATTTCCAAATCCTTCATTCAAAACCAAAATCATACCACTACCAAACCAAAATAGAATTTGAAGCCCTAAAAAAATTTATTAAACAACCCTCGAGTTTTATAATAATACCTCAAATAATACCTCAAAAGATACTCATGAGAACACATGTTTCCATAAATCACCTTCAAGAAGTACAACTTGGTTTTACACCTTAAACCCATTCAAAACCCAACATTTAAACCCAAAGGCACCCCAAGACCCTACCAAATAAAAGCTTTCAGCCCAAACAACAATTATTAAACCACTTTAATATGATATAAAATACACCCAAATACTACCTGAAGAGTTACACATGAAAAACACCCAATTTCTAGCTAAAATGAAAGAATAAAATTAAATTCTTAACAAAATCTATCAAAAATAGTTTTCACACCACAAAAAACATATAAGGAACATGAAAAATAATTAATTCATGAAAAATAACTCATCAAGAGATGGTTAAAAATGGAATCACCTTCCTTTTCAGTCAAAACCCTTGAATCTTGGTGTGAAACTTCAACCTCACCTTCATCGCACCCCAAGGAAGTGAAAACAAACCCTAAACCATAATATTTCACAAAAAGGACCCAAAATAAAAATTAGGTATGAAACCTAACTTCTGCACACTCTAGAAATTCATGAAAGAGGGAGGAAACCCTAAGGAGTAGGAAGGAAATGAAGAGAGAAACACATACACAAATAAATCTTGAGGAAAACGACCCAAATACACCAGTAGCTGAATTTCCAAACAACCATAAATGAAAGTGAGGTTAGAATAAGGTTGATATGGTCATGTAGGAATTGGAATTGGAGAAAAATAGTAAAAATAAAATGACTTATCAAATATTAAATTTAACTCTTCATATCTAGGTGATTTGTAAAATCTAGAGAAGTTTCATCCAAATTAGTGATGAAAATGAGCTCCAAAGAGGGGTAGGAGAGTATGGGGTACTCCTTGGGTAAGTGGGCTCGGGTGAGAGTTTGAATCACTGAAGACACATAGATTTTTAATGAGATATTACAGAATTTAAAAAAATTTATTTAAATCAGGAAATGGGCTTTCGGGATGGCCCAACACCTTAATAAAAATCCCAAATCTAGCATTATTATGGATGCCTATAGGGAAAAAATTGATATGGTGGTTTTAATATACTAGGGGATTCTAATTGGGAAGTTGAATGGGTATAAAATGTTAAAAATGAAGGAGTTATAAAAGAAAAAAATATTTTTAAATTTGGAAATGGGCTCACGGTTTGGCCCTAATTATAAAAACCCACTGTTTCCACCCAAATATATGGAAAACCCCCATAAAAATAAGGATGGAAATTAAATGAAAAATACATTTAAAAAAAGTCATGTATGTGATATTGATAGAGTGCATTGAATATATTTTACAATTGAAAAAATATAGAGCTATAATATAATTATAAATTTTGGTGGAAAATGATTTAGATGATGAAATATTCATATCCATTAAACACACATATGTTCAACTCAATAAGAGTTGAAATCATTAGAAATATATGTGGTATTTTCAATAGAATAAGTCACAGTGAAGTGGAATGTGGGTAAAAATCATTTAAGCATGAATGCATGATATATGATGAATAACATGAGATAATGAACAAAAAATACAAAACCATGTCACCAAATAATATAATTGAGTGAAGAGAAGGATAAAAAGTAATATTCTTTTGGTTGAACCATTGATTCGTCTGAGATAAATAAAGATCTCATGCACATGAAATCTAGCTTTCAATCGATCCTTGGATTCTTTGAGAATTGATTTGTTCGAGCCTTGGATTCAATGCCTAGATTCATTCGAGACTTGATTTGAGGTTGGATTCAACGAGGAGGAGCAACGGTGGGAGGTGGCTTAGAAGATATCTTGAGAAATTGCGATAGATTTAGTCGCGGTTATGGTTATTAAATAGATCGAGAGACTTTTGTAAGTGCTTTCAAAAAGTATGGACAAAGATCCCTTTTATGAGTAGTAAATTCAAATATGTTGATAAAAGAAATCATTATTAGTGATGTTTTGACACTAATAAAGATTTTGTTTTATCAATGCTAAGAATGCACTGATAAAATCTATCTTTAAGAGTGCTAAGGTTTTAGCACTCAAAATATGAATATTTATCTATACTAAAACATCAGAACTGATAAATGATTTATAGTTATAATTATAAGTTAGAAAATTTTGTAAATATATTTATATAATTATGTATTTATCTATTATAAATTTATATTTATTTAGATATATAATTATTTATTTAAAATTATATAGATACTTTTATAAAAAAAATTATTATTATTTATTTATAATTGTAAATATATTTATATCATTATATATGTTTTAATATTTATATATATTTAATAAATATAAATATAGTGAATATATTTATTATAATTCTATAATTATAAATATATTTTTATGGTTATACATAATAATATAATTATATAATATATATATATATAATTAGTATTTCTTTATTTAGATATATTTATTGTAATATTACAATTATTTAAAAATATATTTACAAAAAATATGTTTTTAAAATAATATTTATATATTTATATCATTATATATGTATATAATTATATATAATTATATAATTACATATAATATATATATGTAAATATAGTAAATATATTCATCATTCAAATAAATTTATTATAATTTTATAATTATTAAAATATATATAATTGTTTATTTATTATTAAATAAAAAAATTTCTAATAATATTAATTATTTATTTAAACTTGCTAATATTTAAATTTATAAATATATATATTTACACGTATTTAAAAAAATATTTTTAACATTATTAATATATATATAATAAAAAATGTATGCATGTTAAAAGTAAGTGAAATTAAATAATTAAAAATAAGTGCGCTTTAAAATTATTTAATAAATGGATAATTTTTATTAATTATTATTAAATTATTATTAAATATGGATATATATTGAAATAAATATGAATACATATTGAAACTATTACAACACAATAAATAAATATATGTAAATAAATAATAAAATTATTAAATTCCCAGAAGACAATAAATTAAAAAACTAATAGAATTGAATTAATACCTAACTATAATAAAATTAAAAATAAATAAATACTAATTACATATTAAATACATAATATATTAAATGTATCAAGTTATCATGAAATACAAAAATATGAATAAATTACATAAATATTATCTATATGTGTTTGTATATAAGATTTCATTAATTATTTAAATATTTGTGTGTGTGCATTTTATATAAAAATTGATTAATTATGTATATGTATGTGAAATCAATATAACATACATTTGATATATTTTAAATTTAAAAATCAAAAAACTTGCAATTATGTCCATTACTCGATTCAATTCGTCGGTATTTTTAAATCATATTAATTTTTAATTATAAACCATTCTCCACTAAATATATGACTTATTTAATGAAACACATAAATATTTTTCATTACATAAATCATATTTATGAGGAAAAGTCTAAGGAAATGATCCTTAAGATCCACAATCAAAGGAATTCATCATCAGAATGGGAGTTGATGATCATGATGATGATTGTGATTGTGATTATTGAAATAATCATGTTTTTCTTTATCTATAGTTTTCCCATATGGATGACAGCATGGATCTTCGTATGACCTCATCCACTTTCTTGGTTGCTTATTATCTTTTTATTTCATATTTAATAAATGGTTAAGAGCTTTGGCATTTGGCTATACCTTTTTCATAAATCATATTTAGGAAATATTATATATATTTATATATATCTATATTAATATATAATATTAATTAATATTTATAATATATATATAAGTATATTAAATTTATTTATTTTCATCAATGAGTATTTAATTAAAAAAATGTTTAATATTTTTCATAATTTACACATTTTTAATTTTTATTTAATTTAATTTTTTTGTTTTACATATCTATATATTTAATCTATACTATTTATTAGTATTTATAATTTATATATAATATATTAAATTTATTTACTTATATCAATAATTAATTAATTAATATAAATATTAATATATTTTTTAATTTACACCTTTTAAATTTTTATTTTTTAAATTATTTCATTTTATTCATGACCTTTATCATTTCTAAAAAAAATCCTTAATCCCCTTATCAGTGCTAAAAATAAACCACTACTAAAATGCACTTTTAATCTGCATTAAATAAAATCATTGATAAATCCTTCATGAGTTTTGAAAAAAAAATCACTGATAAAAGGTTCCTTTATCATCACTAAAAAAGTGCTCATAAAAGGTACCCTTTATCAATGTTTTTATCACAGATAAAGGGAACCTTTATCAATGCTTTTTTCTACTACTGATAAAGGAAAGTGTTTTTATATAATTTTTTTTAGTAGGGGATACTGGAAGAGATGTCAGTTTGGCCACAATGTTTTAAAAACTATGTGCCAACCATTAATGAACTTACAATACCAAGACACAAGGTTTGATGGGTATCTGTATAGTTTTCTCTAAACCCATTGTTAATAGCTTTCCCTTATCTGGAAACTAAATATACAGTGCACATTTTCCTAGGATAACCCACATAGTTTTCTCTAAATAAACACCATCCATGAAATTCTCTAGAGTGATTTACAATTTTTGAAATTACCCCCAAAGCAACCTAAGATAAAATCCAAATAAAATAATGATCAAAACAAGATGTTTTTATCAAAAATATGTAACACCAGGATGTGCAAATTCTCACCAACATATTTTTTTCAACACCCAAAAATTATATTCAAAGAATGTCAGCCTAAAATGTGGTGAGGCTACTCCTCCCTCATCAAAAACTCATTCTCCTAAGTCTCATGAGGTTGTTAACTTTTATACAACATCACTCAAACCAATATTATAGACTTCCACAATAGAGCCATCACTTAAGAACCAACAATTCAACATTTTTTTCTGTCATAGACATGTTTGGTTATATATTGAGCACTTCATAGTTTATAAAATGAAATGGTTCAAGTTGTTACTTTTTGAGTTGAGACACATTAAAAAACATATCTTGATCTAAACATGTTCAGACCAAGGAACCTTCATCAACATAAGACCCAAAAACTTTAGTGCTGTAAGAACATCAATAAAATTATTTGAAGGGTTCAATTTTGATGGTTGACTAGTAACTTTTATTATAAGAATATTGGGCCAAACCCAAATAAATATCCCAAAAAACTAAAACATTAAAGACATAATAACAGGTCATATTATCCTAAATATTTTTATACTGTTTTATTTTACCACCCATCTAAGGTGTATATTTTTTTCAACCATACATAAGTCCCCATTACCCCTTGGAGTGTAACGATAAAAATTTTATGAATATAAATTATATTCTTATAATTATTTCATATAGTATAATAATATAATATTACTTTTATAATACATTAAAATCTTTATAAGTGAACAATAAGTGAAATAAAAGGAATCTTTAGTAGTTAAGGAACATATAGCAATAGTAACTTGACCATTAGAGTAATAATGTGACCCTTATGAATAGTAAACTGGCCAATGTAATAGTAGCATATCCAATGAAAATATAAATAAAATTTATCTTTTAATAAGTGATAATCTAGTATAACTATTTCATATTATAGGTAAATAAATATTTTGAAAACTATTAACATGGTGTTGGTATTTTTATAAGTCAGAAATATTTAATTACAATTTTATGATTAATTTAATACTTTAAATAAAAATTTTGTTTCATGAAATTTATTCATAAATTAATATCTTTATTCTAATATAATTTTATGTGACCATAAATAATTTTTCAAAGTGTTGGAGAATCATTTTTAAATCTAAAATTCGTATTTTTCAAGTAAATTGTGATTTTAATTAAATATTAAATTAATTATATCTAGAAAATTGTTTTTTTAAAAAAAATTGGGTCCCTTTTTAGATTCTAAACATTGAAAAAAAATTAGGGTGATTTTTTGGTAATTTTCTAAAATACTTCAATTTTCAGGTGAATAGTAAAAGTACAGTTTTTCACATAACTGGTATATCTTAAATTGCCTCATTCATTATGTAATGATGACATAAAATTTATATAACTTTATATTCGGCCATGTTATGTTTAATTTCATAAATGGTTACTTAAAATACAATAAACTCAATTTACAAAAACTAAAAAGAACTTTTTATAACCTAAAGTCAAAAAGTGATTCCTTAAAATATCATTTTGTCTTTATTTTCATTTTCCTTTTAATAAATTATTGAATTTGAATTATAAAGTTGATTTAAAGAATAAAAAAAATTATATTATATTAATATAGGATTTATGTTGTTAAAAAAAAACTATTACAAGTCTAAAATTTGATATATTATTTTATTTAATTTTTTGTTCTAACCCCTCCCCCCTCCTCAAGTATAAATAACCCCTCACCCTCCACATAGAAAACCATTCCTCTCATAAATCACTAAGCCTAATGTTTGGTAAAATTATTCCTCTCAAACCTCTTAGAATACGTAGGGATTTTTTTCATCCCTCCAACTCCAATCACAGGGGGAGTTATAATTTCGATAATGAGAAGGAACACCGATGAGAGAGTAAGACTCTATTAAATCTTCTCCCTTGTCTTCCTATTTTTTTGCTTTTTCACTGTCCATTTAAAAAAGGTATGCTAAAAACTTGATTATAATGTATTTTAACATTATGATAATGATTTTATACTATTTTAGTTATCATATTAATGAATAATATAAGTATCATACTTCTCTTTCCCACACTATTGACAATGTCCCATTAAAGGTTGATTAACCATATATAGAGATGTTGCCAATATAATTATTATAAACACCTTCATGTATGGACAATATAAATTATATATAACATATTAATATAAAATTACATGTATTTTTTTCTTCTAAAACTAATTATTTTAATTTATATATTACATTTAATAAAAAGTGAAATCATCTCAAGAGGGGAAAATTTTTAAGTAAAATATGATACCAAAACGCTTTAATTTCATCAAAGAAAATTATGAAATAAAATCCAAATAATATAATTGAAAACTATTTTTATAAAATGAATATAATTGACTTGTATATTATTTTCTTACTAAACATGAATTTATTATTCATTTGGTGAAGAAGAGACGAAATTAAGAGGAAATTAAGATAAGGTATATTCTCTATTTAACTTTTATTCATGATTTTCCTCTATGTTATGCCCTTTTAGGTGAATTGTCATGTGGTGGGGTATTATTACAAAACTTCCCAATACTTTAGTCATGATGTTTAAATTATTTTAAACCCCTCTATATCTCATTAATCCCTCTTAAGTACACACAATACCATGTCGATATTCTGGTAGGGTTTCAACCCGAACATCCTTTATTCCTTCAGGTTTCTTTATCTTTATTTTGACCTAAATGAGGTTATCTATTATTCTTATTAACTCTTCTAAATTCTATGTGAATTTTCCAAAATCATGTAACAAGTTACATTCATCATTATCTTTTGGGGATATACATATTTTTAAGTGATTCCCTCCTTAATACTTCCCAATAAGCAGTTCAATTTTGAGGGAGCTTCCTGAATTATTACCCGATTTTAGAGGCGCTATATCATCTATTTTAAGCCACCAATGTCTTTATAAACTAAGTATGTTTATTATGAAAACCTTCCTATTTCCCTTATAGTTTTTTATAAAGAATTTTTCCTTTTTCTATTTTAAAGGCCCTATGGTATTTTCCTTAAAACCGCTCAAAAATTATTTTATGCCAAAATTTATTGAATAAGTTTCATACATGTTGTCACTAATACTTGAAATCACTCACTATGATGCATTTAAATTTTTCCTTATTAATTTACATTTATATTTGAGTTCCCTTATTTCATGGACACTTTTTTGTTATGCCTATTTATTATGTTTTATGACATGATTCTAGTACCCAATTCTAACCATTGGTAACCCTTATGTTTATGTAAGATTGATTATGTATGATATTTTATGTGGAAAACATATTAATAAAACTTTAATATGGGTGGTCCCAGATAATTCTTTAATGAATCAGGTAAAGTTAAGTCTCCTGAGATGTTATGTGTGACGATCTTGGTGGTTTTCCTTGGCTTGTACTATTATGTGAAACGATCTTGGCGGTTTTCCCTGACTCATATTAAAGTCATGTTTTATGTTGCTTCCACATTTTTATGACTACATGTTTTTATGATCCCATGTTTATATGTTATGATTCCATATGTTCAATTATTTTTTTATCATTATTTCATGCCTTCTAACTTATGTGGTAAAGGCTTATTCTTATATATACTCCCTTACTGGGCTATTTAGCTCATTCATTTATTCATGTGTTCCCTAGGGTACCCTATGAAGATGTATGAGCACAATGGAAGTTAATGGATCTTTATGAATATTAAATAGAGAAGTTTTTTTTTAGTCCCATGTCTTATGTTTTATATACCTAGTCATCAAAGTCACTATACATCACGATCCTTGGATTGTACTCTCATGTAAAATTATGCTTAAAATCATGTAATGTTATGTGGAAAAGGTCACTATCACACTAAAGTTACTCTACGGGGTCCCAAGGTTGGAAAAAGGAATCCCATGGTCGGCCATGACTCAAAAAATATCTTTAAGACACATGTTGGGGTCATTTTATATTATTATGATATTATTTTATTACCCTTAACTACCTGATTACTAATTAATCACTGTAATTAAAAATAATTACTGTAATTACTATTCATCATGTCAGAAACAATAGGGTATTAATTATAAAATTTAAACCTTATGATTCCAAATATGTAATCCATTTTACCAAATTCCAAACACGTAAATTTCAGTAATTAATTAAAAAATAATTCTCTTTGTCAAAACAAATAGCGTGCTTTTAAGAAATAATATCTATCAAAATATTGACACTTCTTTATGTCAAATTTCAAAGTGAAATTAATTACAATGACCACCATTGGATTAAATGGTAAAAATATATTTTAATTACACTTTAAACCTAATTAAAGAGATAATCTATCCATATAAATAAATTAGATTAAAAGTAGGTTTTGAATTAAAATACAACATTTTTCACTATTCACTAAAAAATGAACTTTATTGAAAAAATAAAAAAACATTACACATAGTAAATTTTTATGTATTGATTATAAAGAAGGATTTTATTTTGTCAAATATAACATATAAAATTTTCAAAAAGTATATTTAAAAAAAATTCTCCATCAAAAGGCGGTAAAACAATCTTTTGAAAATATTAGAGTATTATATGCTTAAGATTGGATTTATTATCATTTTAAGCCTCTAAAACACTTTCTAATTCATAAATAGACATAGATATGAAAATATATTATTCCATACTTGGGATGTTACATATTTCCCCCCTTTTGAGAATTGTGTCCTCGCAATTTAAAAATTAGGCTCGGAAACTTCATTGAAAGCCCCACATCAGAAAAAGAGTTAATAAAACTATCATTTTAAAAGAAAGAAAAATAATTATAAAGGTCACACAAGATAATATATACCAGGATTCCATGAAAACATGGATATGGAGGAGAAAAAACCTATCAAGTTCTAATGGAGAGTGATTGAAAACATGATCAATAGAAAGTAATCAATCTGAAATCCACAAACTTGTGACGGGTTAAACGGTATTTGATTCCCCAGTAGGAAAAGTTAACAGAAAACATTTTTGTTTTAATTTACTTTTCATTGAGGAATTTATTTATAGGATTAACTAAAACTTAAGGAAACATAATTACTTTTCATCTAGACTATCATCTTTTACTGGATTTCTAACACAAACTCATATTTTCTCCAAATGATGAGTATTTAGGATGACTTGTTCACATTAAAAGAACTATAATCAACTTATAGAGAATAAAATAATCCAAAAAAGATGAAATATATATTTCCCATGTCTTTATACCTCAACCAAAACCAAAATGGTTAGTACAATATCAGATAATCCCCAAAAAGGATAATCTTTTACAAAAAGAAAAACTACTCTTAATCTCCAAAATTTGTACAACAAAACCCAAAGTTCATCAATGACCATTCAATAAACAACTATCCATAAAATTATTCAAATTAATCCAAAATAAGATTAAATCCCAAATCCATGAAGGATTTATTCACATAGTCTTCCAAGGTAAATCTTAACATTTATCTCCAAATAACATCAGTTACCCACAGTCTCATATTGAAAAGTAATTAACCTAATCACATATTCTCCATGATAGGTTAATCATTTACATAGATAACCCAAAATCAAATTATTACCGATTCATAAAATCATATAACTAGAAAGAATTTGTCATACTAACCGGGGACTTTACGTAGTCCAGTGGTAGGCGATAAATACCAGTTACACTTTGGTTGTGGGTTTGATTCCCACAGCTTCGTCTGACGTGATGGGTTGTCACACGGTCTGCATGTTTTCCTTTTTCCAAAACTATATAATTCTTAAAACATTCTCCAAAAAGAGATAAAATCCTCAAAAAATAACCATAACATAATTTAACCTCAAGTTTATCTCATTCCTTTCCTTTTCCATCATAACATATCCTAACCCATAATTACCTCAAAAGTAAGGATCATATAAATTTTAATAGTTACCTTTATAATTATTACCTGAACTTCCACATCGAGTTGGTTCTCTCATACATGATTCATTAGAGAACTCACCAAGGTTCAAGTGGTTAATCATGACTCCTGATAGTTGGTTGAGAATAACCACAAGAGTTCTCATTGAAGCTCCCATATCAATCAGTTGTTCTTTCAGAAAATTTTCACAGTCTTCTTCGCATCCACTGTTACTTTGGGGCCTGCTAGATCCAGCCATTTACTAAAACCAAAATATTTAGTTTGATTATATCATTAGAATCATCATATAATATCTTATGAGGAGGGTAAATACTAAGATATAATTATTCATGTTATATTAAACTCATTCACTATATCTAAAACTATTACTCTTTTTGAAATCCTAACCATTATGGTAATGTCACTTGTGCTTAAAGAATACCCTAACCTCTAAAGTTATCTAAACCGACCTCTGATACCAACTATAAGGACTCGGCCTTAAAACATTACTTAATATTTAATTAAATTAATAATTCACATTGAAGATATTTTTAGGTTTAGATTTTTAGAGAATTAGGACATATCTATTACATCTCAAAAGATTACAAAGTAGACACTTCTACTTAGTTTCCATTTTTTCATAAAATAAAAACTCTTAAAAAGAAACATGTCTAGTTCCATGTTTTAGATAACATGTCTTTCCTTGATCCCATCCTTGACCCTATTCATCTTTAAGTCTAGTGAAAAACATTTAAAAACTTAGGATGAGCATAAAAAGCTCAGTAAGATATACACAAAGAAGGAAAACTGTTAGTTTTTCAAAACAATAATTAAATCAAGAATACTTTATCATAAGTAATACTTTTCACCTTTATGAAGTAGTAAATACTCTTCACTGAATAAAAGATCATTACTTACCCATTTATAACCAAAAATATTACCATAAAACCCATATAAATAACACATAACATATAAAGGTAACTTGGGACATAAACATACTTAAATGGAATAACCATACGGTCAACTTCCACACATTTCACTAAATGGAATATCCATACAGCTGAATTCCATACCCAATGTATTGGAGGTTATAACGTAACCACCTATCCTGGTATTCACGGCACCACCCTTCATATGGTTTATCACTTAACCACTCGTCAAATGTCCAAGTACCATTATAACACATAGAATATTTCAAATATAAACATTTCACTAATAACATTTCATTTTCAATCACAAGAAGTAATTTCAAGATATTGAGATAATCAATCCATTTTCATAAACCATTTAAAAGATATTTTTGAATCAAAGTGTCTCATACCACTTTGAAGCATTTAAATGAATTATAATTTGAAAACATTAATGTTCATATAAATAATTCCTAAAACCCATTTTGAGAACATGGACATTAAGGAGAAATATTTAGAAGAATAAATCTTTAAAACATTTAAACCAATATTTTAGTTAAAGAGTTTTTCTAACAAAAGGAGAGACGCTTGAATACAAATAATTGAGGAATAAAATTTAATAAAAATTTATAATATCATGAGAAAAAATTTATTCATGATATAATATGTAAAAGGACAGTATATACACCATATAAGAGTGAATTGGTGCATAACAACAATGAAGTCTCAATAGAAATGTAAATTGAGATGAAATCCCTTATAAAGATGGTACCCTTAAATTAAGGATAAATAAATCAAATAATTATGCGTGAAAAATATAAATACACCCAATATAAGTGTATATTAAGTGTACAACAATCAGAGGTAATTCACACATATTCATATCATGACATAATCAAGAAGTAGAGGTTTAACCGAAAGAATTGAAATTCATTTAAGAATTTCCCTTATAAAAATTCAACAGCCTAACGGCGTCACTTTAAAATTCAAAAAATGATTTGATGAGAGAGAAAATGGTATCTCATCACTTGGAAATAAAATTTACATCAATAAGGATATAGAAGAACATATCCCAACATAATAATATGTAAACTAAAATATATAACAAAAGAAGTCTTTTAAAAAGAAGAGGGTGAAATGTTCCCTTACCGATTTGGTAACTTACGAAACATACATCATATAAAATAAGGACCATAAAGTGTTGATTTAATTACCCATAAATGAAATTATATTACACAAAGAGTATAATCATGGGTAGTACATACACCACTCAAAGGAAATAGTGACAAATATAGCATGAATCTCACGGGAATAAAAGTGATATAAAAACCCCTTACCTCATTGTAATAAATCGATTCATATGACCAAAAGATAATAAGAACGAAATTAATCACATAATACCATGAATATAAATAGAATAATTATTTAAGTACACAATACACCACATGTAATAAATAATTGGCGAACAATGGAAATTTCATGGAATTAAAAGTGAGATAAGAAATCCCTTACAAAAATTCAGCAGCCTAACGGCACCACTTAAAACATCCAAAAATAGATTGATGAGATCAAATAGGGTCTATAATAATAAGAACATAAAAAGTAAAGTAATAGTAATATAAAATAACATCCCCTAACATATGAAATAGGAGCTTAAATGAAATGACATAAAAGAGAGAGGTAGGATCCCTTACCTCAAGTCAGACTTGTCTTGTTCTTTTCTTTATATTCATGAATAATAAACATTCGTCAATTTATAATTTCATAATGACCTCATTTAAATTTTATTATTAAATTCATATCATTTATTATAATTTTATAATAATTAGTTAATTATGTGAGTTCATATCAGACGTTTTTGTCAATGTTCGGTACATGAGCAAAAATGAACTTGTTTGAAAAGAATTGTCCATGTGGTTATAAGTACATCATCTCCAGAATAGTATGAATGATTTAAATATCATATATATCAAGTATATATTCATTTTATACAATTCCATAACATTTGGAGAAAAAAATGAAATGTGTCGTTCATGGAGACGGTAGGTCGTACGTACGCATGAACGCTACTTTCATTTCTTTGTCGTATTAATGGAATTAAAACTAAATGATATATATATATATATATATATATTATAATTCCAGTATAATATATATTTTATATATGTCACATAAGTTGATTAATTTTATTCTCTATAGATTCCAAGTATTGTATGAACGAGTCGCATTACTTGAGGGGGCGGTAGTCCACACTTTCTCATATGAAATTATCGCATTTGAACTACATGAAAAGCATAAAGGTATGTTTTAAATATAAAATATAGAAGAATATATAGGACATAAATATAATATATATCATATATAAATTCAGTTCCTTCCTAATGTCCACCATGAGAGGTGGTAAAAGGAGATTGAACAATCATCATTTCGTGAGGCAGTAATTCGCCACCCACAGAAATAGTATGTTCTTTAACCATTAGACGGAGGTGTGTGTAAGTGTAGGTAGAATACTTATCATAACAAAATCCTAGTATATTGAGGATATTTTTGTTATTATGGGATAAAATAATAATAATTTTAGGGGGAGTGAATAAGGAAAATAAAAGAAAGAAACTCGAGATAAGACATTACCTCTAAATCAGGTAACTCTTTTTGATTTGAGCCAAAGGCTTCCTTGGGAAGACTTATTCCAAAATTGAGGCTTCTAGAAGTAAGAGAGTTATGTGTAGGAAAATATTATAAGAGCTTTGTTAATCCAAGGGCTTGATAGGTGTGGGTAATGGGGTAGAGGTGGGGGCCTTTTATAAGAGGGAGGAGGGGCACTCTTGGAAAGTCATGAAATATAAATTTAATATAAAATGGTTTTCAAATTAGAATGGTTAAAAAATGATATATTTCGAGGATAAGAGGATAAGGGGTAGAAATAAACTCAGCCAATAGTATTTAGACAAGTTTAGGGCATATAATTCACCATATCTTTTCATTTTAACCCTTAGTTGAAATTAATAATTCTTACCACGCCTTTTTTTTATTTTCAAACTATAAGGTCATAATAATTACTAAAAAATACCAATAGTCCAAAAATTGTTTCAATAATTATATTAGTAATATATTATATGTCCTTTGGCAGAATCGTAGATTTTTTAGACTATTATACTATTTAATAAAATAACAATTGTTTTAAAAACTCACGTATTCCAATTTTGACACTATTTGGAAACTGACTTTTGTAAAGGCATAAAATATTTATTCCTTCAAAATAAAAGCATTAAAATATATTTTACATGTCATAATAATCTAATAAATTCTGGGATAACATTAAAAGTTTCAAAACAAAATTATTTTTACACTTATAATATCATATATTTAAATCTTTCATTAGTGAGGTAATAACTGCATTATAATTGTGTCATAAATAAATTTTTTTATTTAATGTCTAAAAATTATAAAAGAAATAACATGATGTAGGAAATATTTTTATGTTTCTAATGAATATTTATAGTCTAAGATATCATTTATGTAAAAAAAATTAATTTTTTTTTACTTAGGTGATACATACTTTGGTTATATTTCCCTTTCTTTTAAAAAATAATATGATAAAAGGTCACTATCACACTTAAGTGATTTCATGGGGTCCCAAGGGTGGAAAAAGGAATCCCACGGTCGAACATGACTCAAAAAATATCATTAAGACACAGTTTGGGGTCATTTTATATTATTATGATATTATTTTATTACCCTTAACAACCTGATTACTAATTAATCACTGTAATTAAAAATAATTACTCTAATTACTATTCATCATGTAAAAAACAAAAGTGTATTAATTACATAATTTGGACATTCTGATTCCAAATATGGAATCCATTTTACCAAATTCCAAACACATAAATTAAAGTAATTAATTTTAAAAATAATTCATGTTGTCAAAACAAATAGCGTGTTTTTAAGAAACAATATCTATCAAAAGATTAACACTTTTTTATGTCCAATTTCAAAGTGAAATTAATTCCAATGACCACCATTGGATTAAATGGTAAAAATATATTTTAATTACACTTTAAACCTAATTAAAAAGATAATCTATCCATATAAATAAATTAGATTAAAATGAGGTTTTGAATTAAAATACAGCATTTTTCACTATTCACTAAAAATGAACTTTATCGGAAAAATAACAAAAAAATTACACAAAGAAAATTTTGATGTCTTGATTATAAAGAAGGATTTTATTTTGTAAAATATAACATATAAAATTTTTAAAAAGTATATTTTAATAAAAGCTCGCCATCAAAAGGCGGTAAAACAGTCTTTTGAAAATATTAGAGTATTTTATTCTTAAGATTGGATTTATTCTCATTTTAAGCCTCTAAAACACTCTCTAATTCATAAATAGACATAGATATAAAAATATATTATTCTTTAATAACTTGGGATGTTACATTATCAACCTTATTACAAAAATAATTATAGGGGATTCCCATGGTGAATCACATGGGCTTATAAAGCCCATGAATATTAAATCATCAAGTTAAATTTTAATATCTTTAAATTATGATAGATCCATTGGTAATAAAACATCAATATCAGTTGTTTATTAGTCACAACATCAACCAATAACTCCAAAACCCACTCGAAAGAAAACCTTGAGATGTCTATTTAAGGAACTTATCAAAACATGTTGACTACGAGAGGAAGGATTCGACTACAAGATTTCTTCTTCAACATTGAGGTTGTAAAAAACCAAATTACTCTAAAATAGATTTTAAGTCCCTACTAGATTAGACCATGGAACCCATTATACCTATAACACATAGGTTCTCACATTAGATGCAGTGATGAATGATCATCCATGAAAAAAATAAATCTATTCCATGTTATAGATCAACCAATTCAAATTGATAATCACCTTAAAGTGGTCTAGGATGGGAACTAAGAATTTAAAAACCATATCTACATTAAAAAATTAACAAGGTGAAATTTAAACCCTACTTAATTTTTCATCCGTATAGGTATTACCATTTCCATATCTAATGTCATGAGTTCTATTATAATTTTTATAAGATCCAATATATGAGTCAATACTAAGTATTGAGAAGTATTTTATCATATTTTTTAGTTTCTATAGAAGATGCAGTTGATATGGTACCTCTAATAGTCTCAACACATATATGAACTAT
Source organism: Viscum album (assembly GCA_963277665.1). Classification (NCBI taxonomy): domain Eukaryota; kingdom Viridiplantae; phylum Streptophyta; class Magnoliopsida; order Santalales; family Viscaceae; genus Viscum; species Viscum album. Next base: position 388,582,455 of record OY728137.1, read on the forward strand.
CTCTAAAAACACCCCAATTATGTTTAATTGCATTTTTATGGAGGTGTTTTTCTAGAACCCTATAATACATGAAGAATCCTACTACGTCGAAAATCCTTAAGTTGAAAATGAGGATATAACAAATCTATATTAGTATATATATTGATAAAATTTCTAGAAGTGAACATGATTCCTATATGAATTTAAATCCATTAGATTCATAAGGAAAATCAATTTTTTTGCCCCATTTGGCCACACACTTAAAATATCAATCCACTAGAAACTGATGATGGTGTATAAAGAGACATCGAAGGAGATCTACCACTCTTTTCTCCAAGTATCCCGCTCTATTTCCTATTCCCCCAAAATGAAACATTGGAGATATCACAAATGGGAATACAAACATTGAATAAAAATTCTTATGTGGACATTCAATCTCACCCATTAATGTCCAATTGTCCATTTTTGAATAGGTTGTTAGTTCTCACATGAATTATGATGAACAGATATCTAGTCAAAGACCCATCTAAATACAATAGGCTTTCTTCTTCTCATTATACAAAACCTAATAAGAAAACAATGATAACTCATTGATTGGATTAGAATACTACATCACTTATCTATCCCCTTTATCAAACTTGAGAAACTCCATGGATTTCACCATGGTCATTGATTCCTGTTAGAACTTCTCCATTAAATTTTCATCGAACTCTTTACACTCTAATCCCTCATGATTCTTAGTCATGAAAATGATTTCATTCACTCTTATAATCCGACCTTCCAATATGAAAACTATGATCTTCACATTAACTATGTTTGGAGTTTCTATATATTTAAAGATCCTATCAAGATTTCCATACCAATGTTATACCTTTTTAGGATCATTCATCCCCTATAAATGTGGTGGATTTTATCAAAGATATGTATGGAACCTAACCTTATCCACGTTTCATTAAGTTTTTGCCTATCTTTCCTAAACAGTGGTAGGTTCCATGACTTCATCCAATGGTTGGACTATGTTCACTAATACTTCAACCAAGTCTATATCAACATGAGGGTTTCTATATGAGGGTTAATCAGAAGAACCCTTTTGATGAAATGAGGATTGATTTCTAGGGTTTATGGTATTACATATTAAATTTTATAGAGATACAAAAACATGGGATACTTTAATTTATTCCAGTTTAGAACAAGATTATAAAACATGGAGAATAAAGATAGCAATACAAAAAGAAACTAATATTAGAACTATCTGTAATGGGATCAAACCCAACATCTTATATCCAGTGCCTTATTTTATTAAATTGGCATAAGATACAAGTGATCACATCCTAAATTATCAAATAGTTTATTTGATTTTAAAAACATGATACATACATACGTTTTAAAATAAAACTTTAAATGGAAAGAAATATAGAAAATAATTTAGAAACAACACTATTATTATATATTATCCCTGAATGTCAATTATAATATACATCTTGGCATCCTGGGGAAACATAAAACATAAAAATTTTTGAACTCAGATTCTTAGTAAGGGTAAGAATATTTTGAAAAATATCCTATATAAAAAAAATATTGAATGGTGAATAACTAAAATCACATTCCAATAAAACATAATCTAGGGAATATTATGGAAAAATAAAACTTGACAAATGGGTGAGCTCAGATTCTAAGTAAGGGTAAGCATACAGTGAAAGCTATCATAAATATTGAATACCATGAAGATAAAGAGATTAATTATATGATATACAAAAGGGTATTATAAATACACCACTCATAAGAAATATGTGGTGGATAAGGTATATCTCACAGAAATCAAAGTGAGATGATAAACCCCATATTATATGTCTAAAAGCATTTTATACTTGTAATTAATGTCCTAGTTAATAAAATTATATTCATTAAATATTTAATTCAGATCCTATTCACCATAAATTTTATTTTTTATACTTTTATTAAGTTTCTTATGGCTATTTAATGAGTTATAATGTTTTTAATTCATTTTTTCGAGGGCATTCATTTCATGGTTTTATGGTCGATTCCCTTGAGTATAAATATATTTGTTCTTAAAAAATGGGAATAACATCTCAAGATGTAAAATTTTTTATTAATGAACTTACATGAGTTTAAATAGTAACAAATATCGTATGATTAATTTTTATGAGGATTATTAATTAGATAAAATATTGATGAAATTGTATTAATTCATTTTGGTGGTTTTTATGGCCATCAAAACCATTTTTCATTTTATTTAATACAATGTTTATATATTGGTTATAGAACATGTTATAAATTATAATATTTATATTTAAGTATTATTAAACCATAATAATAGTTTTATTTTAATAATTAAAGGAGATAATGGAAAATGAAACTCATCATTCACAAAGGCTGTGAATCAACACATCACAAGCAATGCTTTCATTTTTTTAAAATAAAAAGAGAGTAGAAGAGACTTGATGATGGATATTCCATCAAAATAATATAATTTAACATATATATTTTATTTTATTTATTATTTGGATTTTTATATAGGAGGTTTGGAGAGGATAAGAAAAGATAATAAATTTTAAAAAAGGATCTTACCTCTTGGATATTGTCTTCCTAGGAACCTCCTTAAGACACCATAATTTGGACTTTTGTTTAGACCAGAAGGATTTAAACATGCTGAAGAATCTTCGGATGGTATTTAGGAAATTTTTTGACAATTTTCAAGAATTATAAGGTGTGAGAATAGAATAGGTGGTGAGGGGTGGTAATTATAGGATATGAGAGGGTGTTTTTTATTATTTTATTCACTAGTTTGTTATTTTTGGATTAAGACAATAAATAGCGATGATTATTGTGACTATGTGTATTAAATAGTATATGTAGGATCTAAATAAAGGTTCATATATCATACATACACTATCCATGATTCCAAAATTAATTTATTTAGCTTATAATGTTAAATATCATAAATTGTTGTATTTCACTATTCACTAAAAATTAAACTATTTCAGAAAAATACTAAAAATTCACCATAACCATTTTTTCACATATATATTTTAAAAATTCACTCCATTTTAAGGAAATAACTTTCTAAAAATGGTAAATTTAATTTTTACTTAAAATCCTGATTTATTTTATTTTTTCATTAATAAAATTATTTTCGCATCATCATTGTATAATTAATTAAGCTAATTATCTCTTCACTAGAAATTAATAATAAAATACCATGATGTAGATAAATATTTTATATTTCAAAATAATCACTATATTTGAATTTATCTTTAGAATAAAACCATATTAAATACAATATAGTTATTAATAATATAAATGGTACATTTTTTTGATTTTCTTTAATTTAAATAATATCAAATACATTTAAATTGGAATGTATCCATTGAATAACTTAAATTAAAACCTTAGGTGTTAAGTATAAAATATATATCATATAGTAAATTTTGGGAAAATTTAGGATAATTTTATAATCCATGCCATTTGATTTTTAACCAAAATTACCCAATTTACCCTTTACCGTGGAAACAAAAATTACCAATGTTACAATTCATATTGGTAAAAAATAAAATTGTTTTATTTACTAAATTCTGAAATTAAAAGAATAAATAATACATCCATTTTTCAAAATTCAAATCATAGAAGTTACATAATCTAATTTATAATTAATCCCCCAAAATCAATGAAAATTTGTTTTATTGAAAATGTATTTTTAAGGACAAAAATGTATATACCCCAAAACAAGGTATAATTGTGATTAGAATAAAGTAAATTAGATAAATTATAGATAATTATTATTTAAGTTAAATTTATATCAAATTTAAATCATTAATATACTTTTAATTTCAAGAAATTAACAGTTTTATACAAATTGATATTTCCATTATTCATTGGGAAATAAATATTTTAAAAAAAATAACAAAAATTCATTATAAATTTTTTTTGACATTTTAATTTTAAAAATTGATTTTATTTTTTTCAATATAATTAACTTGAGTTTCAAAATTTAGTTTTAAAAAAAGTGTTCCATTAAAAGGTGGTAAATTTTCCTTTGAGAAAAAAATATACCTTTTATGCTTAAAATTAGATTCATCCTTTTTATAAGCTGATAAAACACTTTGGATAAATTTTAAAAAACATTTTTTTGAATATATAACATATATAATTCATTAATATATTTCACTAATTGTGGTTAATTTAATTTTTTAAGATAAAATTTCATTATGGGCATAAATAAATTATAAAAATGCATCATTTATGTTCAATTGGTTTTTTTATTTACTAAAAATTTGGTAACCAATTAATTCATTTTATAAACATGGGTAAAATATATTTTAATAATTTAGTTAATCTCATTAATTTCCACCATTCGAATGGTTGGGTGATATTTATCACAATTAAATAATAATATTTATTCCTTTGTTTAAGCTTGGTTTTCTATGTAATGTGTGCTATATAATAAGATAAATTAAAAAGGAGACACACCAAAAAATATTAGGGTGTTATATTATTCCCTCCTTTAATAAATTTAATCCTCTCAATTTAACCTTGTGATTGGTAATCATTGATTTTTCATTTTAAAATTCCATTGTGGAAATCCCATATCACCAACAAGATTAATAAAATATCTTCTGAAATGGAGGGAATGAAAAATGTGATGGTAAAAAAAATCTAAGTTCCCCTATAGGATAACATTAGTGGGAAGAAAAAAAATGGTCCTGGAAATGAAATATTAATATCATGTTCTGATGAATAGTAACAGATAACATAGTCATTTGAAATTCTACCATCAAAAAACAATAAATTTTTGATTGGTTAAAAGGACATTTATTTATCAAAAATAATATAAACAGGTGAAATTTTTGTTTCAAAATATATTTCATAAAGTTTAGGGGGTCTTTCACTATCTAGATAATCACATGAGAAAACATACTTAATGTATTCCTTTCTACATCATAATATCATCATTTTTTTGTGATTTTATCGATCTAAAAATCATTTCTTAAATTGAGAGATAGATATTCAAGACAAATTTTTTTGCCTGAAGTACTTATATCATACGATATATAAGTCAATCTATCGGCCTTTAAAATTTTACTAAAATAAAAAATGGTTAGAGAATTTTATACATTATAATAAATAAAAAATTAAACTCAATGAAATAATATCCATTGTTCATCTTAATCCACTCCATAAGTAGTTAATTTTAAGACTTATACAATAAATATATTCCAAAATTGAAAGTCCAAATATTTATAAGGAAGGTCACTATATTCAAAAATGTACACAACATTATATTTTCTCCAAACATCATTATGTATCTCTTATTATAACATAACAAATATATGAATACCATGGTCACCTTAAAACCTTATTATAAACATGAATGCATATAAATACATAAATAATAATTGTTTTCGTGCAGTAATTATTATATAATTCTGATAACCAATACATCATTGATAAAATTCCCAAATTAAATAATTCTTTGACCCAAGAATAATTTCATTAATCATTCCTCTTCATCTATGGTAAGATAATAAACTTGAACATGATCCATAAATATCATTTGAGGCATATTCATTTATTTCTTGAGAATTCTCTAGTATAGTGTCATATATCCTTAAAATTTAGCATTGAACATTGGAAAACTTTTTCATTCCTTACAATCATGAGCATGGAAATATTCTTCTCTACACATGAAGAAAACTCCTTTTACTATTAAGTATATACCATGGTGTTTACTTCCACAATTATCACATGTGGGGAAATCCTTCTTTCCCTTCTTTCCTTTATCCATATTATTCCATGTTGTCCTCATCTTCTCATGCTTCCTTCTGAAGCCATAAAACATTGAAAATTATTTTTTGTCTCATTATAACATGATCGTATATTATGATATCATGATAGTGTTTAGGATACTTGTTCCATTAGAAATATTATAATAAGACCATAAAATATTTTATCCTCGTTACTCTTTGGATCATGGGCATTGGTGAGGCACTCATTCCCTCTATGAGGTGCCATTTATTAATAATGACATAAAATATATTACATCAAATCATTTTGATACAAAATGTTTAATCTCAAAACTATTGAATCACATAATAATAGTCTAAAAATTTGTGTATAACTACACTATAAATCATTAGCTTGGTTCCTTTGAGGATATTTCCAAACTTTTTCATTATTTTTTTTTCTCTAATATATGATTTTATAAATAGAATTCCAAAATATTCTACTAAACTTTCTTTGATATCAATTTTAACATCCCTAACCCCAGTATCGCAAGGCATGTCCTTACTCTATTACATTATCATAAGATACAAGTGATTTCATCCAAAAATACTGAATAATATATTAGTCTTGGAAAACTATATACATACATAAGTTTTACATTGCAACTTGAAGTGGATAACTATATAGAAACTCTTTTGGAAACATCCATATTCTCCTCGATTATCCCTTTATGTCAATCATAATATAATTCTTAGTATCATGGGGAAAAGTAAAACACAATATAGTGGTGATCTCAGATGATCTGTATGGATAATAATACAGTGAAATCTATCATAAATAAAAACATACAATATAGAAAGGTGAATAAATAAAAGTAAATTCCAATAAATTATAATCTTGACAATAATATGACAAAATAAAACATAATAAATGGGTGATCTCGGATTCTTAATAAGGGTAAGAATATAGAAGAATCTATCATAAATAAACATAAAAAATAATCAAGGTGGATAACTATGAACACATTCTATTAAAACATAATCTTGACCATAATATGGAAGGAATAAAATATTATCATATACCATCATATAAATTATCACATATGAAAAATACTTAACCATATATATTCTACTAGTATAACAATCACCCATATTATCAATAAATAATATCTTAATGAGGTAATTCATAATTTGGGACATCATAAAAATATCATCAATGATTCTATAAAGACATCATAGATAATTGGTTTGGACATCAGCCAATACCCAAAATAGTTTTTCTCATCAGTCATACTGATGAATCAAGGGGCTACAGTAGGCCTCGCCTAAGACATAGTAATTCCAATTCATTCTGGTTATGAAATTCGTGAAACATAATCAACATATACATTCATTTCAAAACTATCATATGAAATAACTTTTCTGAAATAATAATCATAGACCATCCAGGGTCATATAATGAATGGTATAAAAATATAACATCAATAGTCAAACTCATCCTAAAAAAATAAGTAAAATATGTTATGTGGTATCATAGGATATCAACCACAATTAATCATAAGCTCCAACAAAGGGTGATGGAATGGGTTAAAATATTTTAACAAAATCCTTATGAAATTACTCAGAGAAATAACACTTTACTTTGAAATTATTTATTTAAAAAGATAAGAAACTAAAAAAAGAAAAAAAAAATCTTTAAAAATAAACTTGTAAACTATTAAATGATTCCTCAATACATTAAGGTATCATGAAAGTGGGAAAATCTATTCCTGACATATAAGTTTAAAAAAACATTTCCTTTAAAATTTAAAAAAGAATCATTTAAAAGAGAATTTTTAAAAGAAAGTGTGAGTGTTAATAAAATGAATATATAATGTGTATCATCTATAAATAAACCTAAAAAGTGTGCATAAAACATTAAAAAAATATAAATTTGTTTTGAAAAATAATAATATCTTGAAAAAATAAATAGAGTTAAAGTTTAAACCAAAGAATAGAAATTCGGTTAAGAATTCCCAGACCACTTTTAAACAGTCAGACCCAATGCCCCAAAAAATTAATGATCATCAAATGAAACATTGAATACCATTAAGATAACTATATTCATGATATTATATATAAAATGTAATTATTCATACACCACTAATAATAAATAATTGGTGAAAAGGGCATATCTCATAGAAATAAAAGTAGAATGAGAATCCCCTTACCTTGTGTTTAAAAGCATTCATCACTTGTACATAATGACATTTATAATAAAATTAGATTCATTAATTACTTAATTTATAGTATATTAAACATATAATTGATTTATTATAATTTTATTAAGTTCATTTATGTCCATGTAAATGAGTTATAATGTTAAATTTCATTGTTCTAGGAGGGTACGTTTCATGGTATTATGGTCGGTTCCCTTGAGTATTAATATGGGGTTCTTTCCAATTTGAAATAACTTCTATAGCTATGAAATTGTTTAGTATTATTGAAAATATATAAGTTAAATTGGTAAAATGTCATTTTTTATATGGTATGGGGATGATTCATTATAAGAAATTTTGATGAAATTTTATTAATTAATTTTTGCTGTATTTACAACCATCATGAACTTATGTCATTCTATTTAATATTAATTTTATATATTTATTCTACCCAATATCATACTTTTTGTTTTATTAAAATAAAAAAGGATGAAAATCCCTATACATAGACAGTTAAGGGGGCCTAAAATAGTGCCACCCAAGATCGTCGGCCCAAACGAAATGTAAACCCTCAGAGGGAAAGGAACCAAGACTAGAAAAAAAATACAAGCCTATTCTCCAAAGAAACTTTAGAAGCAAGAAAGTCAGCAACAACATTACCCTCATGCTAGGTATGAAGAACGGACATCTGACTGTTCATAACCCGCTTGCACCTTCGAATGGAGTACTCTATAGACCACAGAATGGGACCTTGATCTGAAAGAGATTTATAAATTGTCAACGAATCAGTTTCAACCTCCCTGATTGAAATATTCCTCTGATCACAAAGAGACAATCCATTAAGCATAGTGAGGGTCTCTGCTTGAAGAGAATCGTCGTTCCCGAAGGAAGCTGAAAAAGATGCCACAACAGAGCCTTTATGATCCCTGATAACTCCACCCCCACGCATTGAACCCATGTAACACGATCCATCTATGTTCAGCTTGTTCCCCAACATCAGAGGCTTCCACTTGACCCAAATACCCTTAGCAGATAATTCATTGCTGGTACAAGGAAGCTAGGGATGAAGGACCATGATGGAAGGTTCAATCGATGTATCCTTGCACAACCTGTTAAAATCCAAGACTAAGTTCCAAATGTTAAAAAGAATACCTGCAACCGTTCCTAAAAAGGAATGGTGGCGCCTTGTGTTTTTGGTAGACCAGAGGACCCAACACCCTGCTGTAAAAATCAGCAACCTTGCCTTCCTCTCTAGTCCAGGTATGTTCGCTCCTTCAAACCAAAGCTGGAGAAAAGAATCAGCAGAGGTAATAACACCCAATTGCCCAGAAAACTACCCAAAGGATCCCCAAGTTGCCTTCGCCCATTCTCTGCTGAATAATAGGTGAATAGTGGACTCACATCTCGACGTAATGTAGCATTTTCATCTAGAAGCAAGGATGATCCCTTTGTGTTGAATGCACTCCTCGGTTGGCAAGTCATTGTTCCGAACGCACCACAAAAAAAGAACAAAATTCATTGGAATTTCTTTTCACCAAAGGATCTCACCCCAAGGATCCTAGATAGTAGAAATAGATTGAATAGACAAAAAATATTTGATTTTAAAATCACCTGTAGTAGCTCCAGTAAAGACACACCGGTCCTGGTTATTTGACATCACAATGCTATCAAAAAAACATTTCTATTTATCATTCAAAATGGTACTAATGAGGAGGGGATAAGCACAAGCTTCTCTAAAACTAATACTTGGAGCTGGAAAATAAGGAAATCCAAGAATAGTGCCAACCCAATTATGATGCCAAAAGCTTAGATCACTATTGCCAATAATCCACCGAGAATGCGGTTGAAGAATAGGAAGATACTGTTGGACCAACTTCTGGATTCTAGAAGGCTTGCATCTGGAATGAAAACCAGCAACTCCATAAGTACATTGCATATGATTGCCCCATAAAGACTTCCCCTAAATAATCTTCCAAGCCAATTTGGCATGAAATCCCGCCATAGTTCCAGAAATACTCCTAAGATTGATACCACCATCAAAAATTGGTTTAGCCATCTTGCTTCAAGAAGCCCAATGATGCTTACCCTCTGAGTGCCCATCCCAAAGGAAGGAAATCAGATTTCTTTCTATTCATTCAATCACCTTCTTTGGAACCTTCAGAGTTGATAAAATATGCATAGGGATAGAGGATAAAACAGAATTAATCAAAGTGATTCATCCTCTAAAAGACAGGAACCTATTTTTCCAGTTAAGGATGCACCCCACAAGATTTTCAATCATCGAATCAAAATTCTTAATAAGAAGAGAAATAGGAGACATGAGAGCACCCAAATATTTAATAGGGAAAGAGCCTTTCCGCATGCCAGGACTGGATTCCATCACCTTTATTCTCCTCTCAAAAAATTTATTAGGGACAAAGAAACTGCTCTTCTCACAATTGACAATCTAGCCACTCCAATTACAGTACACCTCTAAGGATTCATTAACCCCCTGAATTGACTTTCTACTACCATTAACCAAGAGGATAGTGTCATCCACAAACATGAGATAAAAGATAACTCCAAAAAAATGTTTATTATCAAAATGAATCACCTTTCCTACCTCAATGAAATGATTAAAGTACCTACTAAGGGCATCTTGAGCAATGATAAACAGAGAGGAGGAGAGGGGATCTCCCTGCCTCAGACCTCTGACATCTTTAAAGAATCCAAATTGTTTTCCCATAACTTATGATATGTATATTAAAATCTGATTAAACCATAATAATTGTTTTAATACCATACTTGAAGGTGGTAATGGAAAATGAAAACCCATCGTCCATGTAAGGGGTGAATCGACATATCATGGATGATGTTTTCATTTTTTTTAAATAAAAAGATAAGGGAAGGGACTTGGTGATGAATATTACCATAACATAATAAAATTATGGTATATATATTATACCAAAGTTATCATGTTTTTTTCTAATGGGAATGTGAGTAGTGGATAAGAAAATAAAATAAATTAAAAGAAAGGATATTTTTCCTCTTGTATATCATCTCCTTGGGAACCATCTTAAGACACTTGAATTTGGACTTTTGGTAAGACCATAAGGTCTTTGATGTGGGTAAGATGTTTGGGAAGGGATTTGGGGAGAATTTATAAAGTCTTCAATCATTAAAATGTATGAGGATAAGGGGTGTTATTTATAGGGGAGGAGAGGTATGTTTTTTTATTATTTTAGTCATTAGTTTATTATTTTTGGATCAACACTATCAATAGTGATGATTCTTGTGACTAAGTATAATAAATAGTAAATTTTAGTTCTAACTAATGGTGATTAAATCATAAATACATAATTCATGACTTAAAAATGTATGCATTTATCTTATAATGTTAAATATTGTAAATTGTCGTATTCCACTATTCACCAAAAATTTAACTTTTTTAGAAAACTCTCAAAAATTCCCCTTATCCATTTCTTGACATATATATTTATAAAATTAACTAATTTTATGAAAATAATTTTTTGAATATGAAAATTTTAGTTTTTAATTAAAATCATCATTTATTTAATTGGTTCATTAATAGAATACCTATAACATCAACATTGAATATTTATTTAAGGAAATTATCTCTTAAATGAGAGTTAAAAATAAAATACCATGATGTAGATAAATCATATAAATTTATATAAATTATATATAGTTGAATATATCTTCTTAATAAAACTATATTAAATATAATATTGTTATTAAACATATAAATGTGATATTTTCTGATTTTCTTTCATTTAAATAATATCGAACACATTTTCACGTATATGTGTCCATTAACTAACTAAAATTTGAACCTTAAGTATTTTCGTTAAAATATAAATCATATAATAAAATTTGGAAAATTTTTATGGTAATTTTATAAACCCTGACATTTTATTTTAAACCTAAATTACCAAATTTACCCTTTACCATGGTAAAAAGTTTACCAATGTTAAAATTCATATTAGTCAAAAATAAAAGATACATATTTATTATATTTTGAAATTATAAATCCAAATATGAAATATTAAATATTTGAAACATAGAATTTATATAATTTAATTTAAAATCAATCCTGCAAAATGCAATGAAAAACTGTTTTGTTGAAAAATGCATTTTTAATCCGAAAAATGTACTTATTCTAAATTAATGTATAATGATGATTAAGATAAAATAAATTTTATTATTTATAGCTAAATATTATTTAATTTAAATTTATATTAAATTCAAATCATAAATATAATTTTAAAATAATGAAATTGACCATTTTATAAAAATTGATATTTTTCATTATTCCCTGGAAAATAATATTTTTAGAAAAATGAAAACAATTTATTTTAAGATAATTTTGAAATTAATATTTTATAAATTTAATTTAATTATTTTTTGATAGAATTTATAAAAACATCAAAACGTATTTTTAAAATAAGTGCATCATTGGAAGGACTTAAAATTGACTTTTTGAAAAAAAAATAACTTTATGCTTGAAATTCAATTCATCCTTATGGTAATCCCATAAAACTGATTAGATAAATTTAAAAACATTTAACTGAATATATACGATATAAATTTCATTAATAACTTTCACTAATAGGTATTAAATTAATTTATTATGATAAAATTTTGTTTTGGTTATACCAATAGTTTTTTTAACACATCCTTTATTCAATTGGTTTTTATTATAATTATAAAAATAATTAGTAACTCATTGATTGTATAAACTTTTTTAAAATATTTTTAAAAATATTAGTTAATCTCATTAATTCCCATCATTTCAATGGCTAGGTGATAACTATCATAATTAAATAATAATATTTAATAATTTGTTTAGGCCTAGTGTGCAGACTGCCTGGAAAAAGGATCCAATGTAAGTGTGATGTAAATGTTTACATAATGTTTAGCCCCTAGAGATATAAGTATCTTTTTTTATTCCCCTATTCTTATTAACTGATTGTATTGTTCCTTTTTGGATGTAATTTAAATTCCTTACACAAGGAATATTTATTGGAAATGAATTAAGTGATAAAGATGGGATAAATAATAAACATAGAGCTCATGATGTAAATGATAAAATAAAACATTATTACCTAATGAAACCCAAGTTTTATTGTTTACTTTATTATTTATTTAGTAATTCAATGAAATATATGTTTAGATAGGATATTTTGTATACATCATTGGTGGTGGCATAAAGAATTGTATTCACACCCTTCTCAGGACGTTGTTGGGTACCCAAGAAGATTCCATGGTTGTAGGTATGGACAAGGGGAAATAGATTTTGCGAGGGAGTTGATTTTGGATTAGGGAGTGCATGGATGAGAATTTGGACTTAGAGTGAGGACTTGTTTTGGGGATTCATCAATCATTTTCTATTTTGAGATTTCCATCACTTTTGGCACTGTTAGCATGACATGACATGATTATTGTTTGGTTGTGTTTTTCCCTTGTTTTTTGTTTAGTTTGTAATGAAAGTTTATTGTTTTTTGTCATTGTTTCCAATATTTCATATGTTAACTATTTTAGATTACTCTATTAAATAGGGTATAGTATCCCCATGTGACTTATCATACCCTTACCGCTAGTCAAAAACCTCTCTCATGTGGGGAGGCATGCTTGACCTCATGTGGTGACCCGACTCGAAGCACCGATTAATTGGTTCTGGGTTATGAATGTTAAAATTTTTATCATCATAGTTATTTTCTAGGGTATTTCTATTTTTGATGGTAGAAAATATATTAGGAAGTGTTGGGCCTTGAAAATGATCGCATGCATTGGAGTATCTAAACCATGGTCGAGGGAAAACCCTAGTGTACAGGTTGGGAATTGTTGTTCTTGATGTTTATTGTTACAGTTGAATAAGATTTAACCCATGGGTGATTCACCTATTGTATGATGTGATTTTTATGATATTATGCACGTGGTTAGAACAACCCGAGTTGGTTCACTCTTGCATCATTTTAAGCACATAGGGCTATAGGTGGAACGCATCAGCATAGGCACACAAAAATTGGTGTTTGGGATATGGAGGGTAGGATGAATTTTACATTATTGAAAATTTAAAGAAAATGATGTCTAATAAAGATTATGTGAATGGGTAAGAGTAAAAATGATAATAAATTGTTAATTAATTATACATAATGAAGGGTTCAAAATGAGTTAGCATAATGGTTGTAACAATTGGGTAATGTGATTAAGGGAAAAGATATGTGTTTTGAGTGAGGAAATGATTTTAAAAAGTTTTCTAATTAAATATTTGTGTATATGTGTATTATTTTACCCATGTTATCCATGACCCACAATAGTTATGGTTGAGGGTACTGTTCTAGGTGTGGAGATGTTTGTTGGGATAATATGTGCAAGATGAGTAGTTATGGCTAGTGAAGATCCTTATTGTATGTATGTTATTGTAGATTTATGTTATATGATATAAGACTCATGATTTTCATTGTAGGAAGATTCTACCAAATCAAAGTGTTCCGATTGGGAAACAAGAGGATGTCACTAAGCATGCTCCTATAGAAGTGTTGTGGAAAATTCCGGTATTTTAGTGTAATCAATGAGATGAGAACCTCTGTGATAAATTCACCCATTTTATTCTTATGATGTAACAGGGCCTAGGTAAGGTAGTGTTGAGTATGTTCGGTATGAATAGAGAGTTTTGATTTCAACCTCATCTAATGTTTTCTGGATTGGGTGGACCAGAGGCTGCATAGTTATGGATAGAGTCCATCCAAACGATTTTGGATCTCTTGGAGACTCCTGCATATAATAGAGTCAAGTTAGAAGTGTATTTGTTGCTGGGACTAGTGAATTTCTAGTGGGATATCTTGGTTCAGATCCTGTAGAAAGATGGTATCCAATGGAAGGACTTCAAATAAAATTTTTATCTAGAAACCCTAAGGAAAGAGTGGGTTGTAGAGTTTATGAAGTTGAATAAGGGAATAATGTCAGTGATGGATGATGAAGTTTGTTTTTTGGGACTTGCAAATATTTGTTTCGGTGTTGGTGGTAGATAAGGCTGCCATGAAAATACATTTACAGGATGGTCTTAGACATAATATTACATCTTTGGTAAACATATTTCATTTAAATAGGTTTTCAAAAGTGGTGCATCAGGCCCTTATTTTAGAAGGGGGCTTAAAGGAAGTTTTAGGAAGTGGTATTGTGGTTCCTATTGCACAAAAGACTAGAGTGAATTTTGAGGGCATGAAGCATCATTTAATAATTCCTTATTAGAGTGGAAGTGTGAAGAGTGTCCTAAAGAGAGGACAAGTCATTGAGAGTAGTGACTAGGTGTTTTTCTATCCGTGTAGTATGCCCAGACACATGCGGGGTAAGTTCCCCTGACCACCAATGGATTTTCAAGCATGCATCATGATGGGGAATGTGTAGAGGTTATATAGAAAACCTCAGTAGTTGGGCATAGGTGGAGGATCGAGGCCATTTCTAAGTTCATGTAGGGGATAGGTTACCCCTAATTAGGTGGGCAGTTAGAGTTCTAATATCTATACTAGTAGAGGTGGAAAATGTTGTACTCTAGAATGAGAACATCCATATCATTAGTGAAGTGGGACACTAGAAACTCATAACAAGGACCGTGGTAGAGGGGTAGGTTATATTAATGTAGTTTAGTCTACACCTAGAAGTGGTGAGGCTATTCCATTGATAGTTCAAGGTACGATCCTTATAGATTCCATACTCACTAGTGATTTATTTGACATAGGTTCATAGAATTCCTATATTCCAGCCCTGTTTTTTGTGTTGGGTCTGGTTATTAAATGTACGGGTGTGGTTATATTGACTAATTCACCGTTAGGGTGGGAGTAGAAGATATCAGGCAGTTTAGGGGGAGTGCACTTGAGTTTGGTGGGTATTGTTTTTTGTGGAACTTGTTTAGGCTTGTGATGTTTGGTTTTGATTAAATTTTTTATATGTATTGGATAGTGTTATACCGAGCCCCTATTGATTGTTACCATCGTAGTTTAACATTCACATATTCTGAAGAAGACACGTATTTCCATCGTAGTGAATGAGATGTTTAGTTAGGCCATGTTGGGCCAGTTTCTTAGCAGTTGGGTGAACTTACTTCCCAAGTGTCTTGTATTAAACTATATGATGGGAAAGTATATAAGCTTGTGTTTCCTCTAGTGGTGGATCAATTTTCAGATTTATTCCCAAAATATTTCTCAAGGATTCCACATGATAGGGATGTTGAGTTCACAATAGAGATGTTGCCAAGAGAAGAACTAGTTTATACTCTACCATATATGGATTGGATAGTGTTATACCAAGACAATATTTATTATTACCATAATATGGTAACATTCACGCATCTTTATAGAGATAAGAATATCCATCATAGTGAATGGGATGTTCAGGTAGGCCGTGTAGGGTTAGTTTTGTAGCAGTTGGGTGAACTTGTAGCCCAAGTAGATTGTATTATACTGGATGGTGGAGAAGAGTAATAGCTTGTATTTCCTCAAATAGTGGATCAATTTCAAGATGTATTCTCTAAATATTTCGTGGGGATGCCACCTGAGTGTTATGTATAGTCTACAATAGAGAATATTTTCTTTCCTCCAGTGGTGGATCAATTTTAGGATGTATTCCCTAATGATTTCTTGGGGATCCAACCCGAGAGTATTTTTCAGTTCACAATAGAGTTTTTGCTGGGAGAAAAAAGTGTTTCCACTCCACCATGTAGAATGGAACTAGTATATCTATCAGATCATAAGACATAGTTGGAGGATTTGGAGAATAAATGGTTTATCTATCCTAATATGTCTCCTTGGGGATTTTCTATATTGTTTTCTAAGAAAACTAATGGATCCATGAAACTATGTGATGATTATAGAAAGTTGAATCAGACTATAGTTAAGAACTCATATGTTCTTCCAGGTATTAATGAGCTTATTGACCAGTTGATAGATGATTTAGTGTATTAAAATATTGATTCGAGGCAAGGATATCATCATGTGAGGGTGATACCTTATGATATACCATGAACTTCCTTTATATACAGGTACAGGTTGTATGAGATTATTGTGATGTCATTCAGGTTGACCAATGCACTATAAGTGTTTATGGATCCAATGAATCTAATCTTCCTCCCATATCTATATCAATTTTTATTTTTATTTTTTGATGATATCTTGGTGTACTATAAGACATATGATGATCATTCCAAACACATTGACATCATCATGAGTACAGTAAGAGATCATTGTCTATACACCAATCTATCTAAATTTCATTTGTGGATCAACATGGTGAATTTATTAGGTCTCTTCATCGCATAGGAAAGTGTATCTGTGGATCCGGAGAAGGTTTAGGAAGTTGTGTCTTGGGAGAAGCCTAAGAATGTTTCAGTGGATCTAGACATGGTGCCCTATGAAATTCACCTTGTTGATCTAGAAATTAAATTTGGATATCTTAGTGTATAGCTTATGCTCTCTTAATGTACTTAGGATGATGTCAAGTTTTCTGGAATGATCATCATGAGTCTTATAGTACACCAATATGTTATCAACAAAGACAACTAAAAATGATTTAGATATGGGTGGAGGATTTGATTCATCATATCCATAAAACTATCAGTGAATTGGTCAATCCAAACTACATCACAATAAACTCATCTAACCCATACCTATTTATTAAGGTTGCTTATGGTTTATCAGAAGGTATCACACTCAACTGATGATATTTGGACATTAGATCAATTTATGAAAACACTAAATCACTTCTCATCAAGTCAAAACAGATTATCAATACAAGGAAGAGGTTATTAGTTCTTAACTATAATATAATTCATATTCTTATAATTAACAGATAGTCTCAAGTATCCATCAAATTTCTTGGAAAACAATATAGGAGATCATAAAGGTGACATACTATAATGATACCATTTATTCTCCAACTCCTCCAACAGAGTCTTAGGCTCCTGGATATTTATCGATGTCATGTTATATGGAAGAATGATGTTGGTTCTACTCCCAGAAGCAACTCTATTGTGAACTCCACATCCCTCTCAGGTGGCATCCCCATGAAATATTCAGGGAATACATCCTAAAATTTTCTCCCATAGGATTAAATACAAGATAATCTACTTCCCTGTCATCTAGCTTAAGATAATCCACTTCGGTTGTGAGTTCCCACAATTTCTAGTAAAATGGCCTTGCACAGCCAACCTAAACGTCCCATTCACCATAATGGATATACGAGTCTCCCTCAATAGGTGTGAAAGTTACCCTGTAATGGTAACATTCAATATGGTCTTGGTATAACACTATCAATTCTATACCCAAAATTGGATCAAACCATACATCTCAAGCGTTATCAAGTCCAATTGTAAATAGTACTTGACAACCATCATTGTATTCCCCCTACACTGACTGATATCTTCTTCTCACGCCCCTAATGGTATATCAATAGATATAACCTCACACATACAGAACACCTCTAGAACCAACACAACCACAAACTAGGAATAAATAAAATATTTTTAGGCACTTATGTCAAATAAATAACTAGAGAGTGTGGACGCTACAAGGATCGTACCTCAAACTATCGATGACCCATCCTCACCACCTCCAGGTGTAGACTGTGCTAAATGAAATTGACAGGACCCTATACCCTAGGCCCTCGACATAGTCCTTGGTTATCCACTACACTGTTGATATATAAGCTCATGTCATTGAGTACCATGTATGCCCCCTCTACTAGTACGGCCATTAAAACTCCAAATGTCTTCCTAATAAGGGGTAAATGATCCCCTGACTGTACTCAAAACCAGACTCGATCCTCCACCTATTATCGACTCTTGAAGGTTCCTACAAAACCTGTGCACGTGCCTCATCCATCCACACACTCATTACTTCATCGGTGGTCGGGGGAACTAACCCCGCATGTGTCTCAGCCTACCATACTGATAGAAAAACCCATGGTCACCACTCTGATATATGATTCCTCTCTTTGGACGGATTTGTGAACTTCCACTCTAATAATTGTTTCTAAAATGATGCTTCCTTCCCATGAAATCCACTCTATGTGTTTATGTAATTGTAACCACAATCCAACTACTTGAATCTTCTTTTAAGTTCCCTTCTGGATTATATTTTGATTTATCACTTTTTTAAAACACTTTAAATAGTATATATTTACCTGAGACATAATCTCATTTCAGTGCACATCCTCGAGACATCTTTTCGTCACATTATTGTCTCCTTCCAAGATCGAAACAAAGAATTGTAAGTCTGTGAAATGACCTTCATACTCCATCACTGAAATCATTCCCTATTTCAACCTCATAAGCATTGTATCCCACTCCTACCTCAGGGTTTTCAAAAAAAATGTTTTCCAAAACCATTTACTGGAAGTCCTTCCATAGAATACCAGCTGCCTGATGGTTCTGAACCGAGATATCCCACCAATGCTTCACCAGTCCCTACAACATGTACCCTGCCAACTTGACTCTCTTCTCTATAAGATTCTCTAAGTGATCCAAAAAAAATTTGGATGGACTCTATCTATAGCTCTATAACCTCGGGTCCACCATCTTAGGAAAACATTTGAGGTTGTTGCAACTAAAATCTATATTTAGATCAAACATACTCATCACTTCCTACCATGGGTCCCATTCCATCATTAGAATAAAATGAGAAATTTTCTCACAAAACTTATCCTCTCCTTGATTATATAGAACTATAGGAATTTCCTTCCCCACATCTAAAGGATCATGCTCACTGACATCCTCTTGCTTCTCAAACGATACACATCGACATGGTGGCATCTTCTTATAATTTCAATAATGAGTCTTAGAACATATTACATAAATATTCCACAACATACATAAAATAAGTATCTTCACTATCTATAACCACTCATACTACACATAATATCCCAATAGACATCATCACACTTATAACACTACCCTCGAACATCCCCACCATGATTCATAGATAACATGCATAAAAAACACACATAGAAGAAAATATTTCATTAGATAACTTTTCAAAACCATTTCCCCTCTCATAATGCATATATTTATCTAAATAACAATACAAAATTTTCATAGCCATTATATTAACTCATTTACAACTATTCATTAAGTATAATTCTCTGACCATTCAATATCATTATTCCTATTACCCAATTTCATCAACATTTTAGACACCGTTTTATTAAAAAAAATTAGAAGGTAAAATGAATCATTCCCTCCATATCCCACACCCCCATTAGTGTGTGCCTATCATAATTCATTGCACTCATATACCTAGGTGCCTAAAATGATTCATGAATAAACCACCTTATATCGTTCTGACCACCAGAAAAATATCATAAAATCATCACATCACACAAGAAGTGCATCACCCAATGGTGAAATATCATTCAACTATAACAACACACATCAAGAACAATATTTCCCACACTATACACTAAAGTTTTCACTCATACATCGGATAGCTACTCATATGAATGACCTCATTTTCAAGGCCTGACACATCCTAATATCTTTTTTAACCATGAAAAATAGTAAGAACATAGAAAATAACAACTTTGTAACATCATTGACAAAGAACCCCCTAACTCGTGCTCCAAGATGGGTCACCAAATGACCTTAAGTGCATCTACTCATAGTCAAGAGGTTGTCGACTAGTGGTGAGGGTTTTATAAGTCATGTGGGGAGACTATACCCTCTTTACCGGGGTAATCCACAAGAGATAACATATAAATGAAGGAAATAAGTAAAAAAATCTAGAAACATGCATTAATAACCAAACCTAGACAAGTCACAACCACAACTAGATAATAATCATTTGATGTCATGCTAAAAGTTCCAAAAGTGAAGGAAAGCCCAAAATAGAAACTGACAGTCGAATCCCCAAAATAGTTCCTAACTCCAAGGATGGATCCTCATCCATTCACTCCCTAATCCCAACTCAACTCCCTAGCATAGGGCCTTTTCCCTTATATAGACCTGCAACCTTGAAATCTACTTGGGTACCCAATGACAGCCCGATCAGGGTGTGATTACAAATCAGTAGGACACCCCTAATAATGTCTAAAAAATAGAGTTTAAATAAATAATTCATGTAAATACTTAATAAACAAAAAAAATAAACAATACAACTCGAGTACCATTAGGTAAAAATGTTTATTTTTTCCATTTACAACATTACCTCTATGTTTATTATTTATCCCATACTCATCACTTGATTCAAATCCATTACATGTTCCATGGGTTTGGCATTTACATTATTTTCAAAATAGAACAAGTCAATAAATTATTAATCATAGTGGCATAAATCAAGTTCCATATATCTCTTGGGATAAACATTGCATTATAATTTACATCACACTTACCTTGGATCCTATGTCCAAGTAGTCTCATGAAATGAATGTGTTAGATTTATAAAGCATTGGTCTCCTTCCCTAACCCATGCATTACGGGGTGGGGTTTATATCCTAATTATATCCCAATCCATGGGAATATACCCTAATGTACAATACCCCACAACTACCAAGCCATGTGCACAGTAATATATTTATCCATTTACCACACATACCATTCCACAAAACCTATGTAATCAAAATACATAACAATCACATTTCAGATTTCATTTAACACATAAATCACCCTTATTCCATAACTCATTCTCATAATTATCATTTACATAGAATACCCAATTTAACCCATTTACCTTTCCATTCCATAACATATTTAGCATATTCGACACTTACCATATGTTAACCCATTTCACATGTTCCACAAATTCCATAAATTATCCCATTTAGAATATTTAACAATTCTTGTAAATTAAATAATTTAACTTATTAATAAATAATCAAGAATTAATCCATTTACTCATTTACCATTTCATATGACTTAATCCACTTAAACCTTTATTTTCCAATTTCATAATCTAGTTGACTCCTTCACACTAATAAATTTAACTCCTTTTTCACATATTTTCCAAATGATCATTTCTGTCATTACCAATATCTAGACACGCCGAATATTGTTTCCTTTTAAAATTTAAACTAAAATTTCAACACTTTTATCAAGGTATATATTTCACTATAAGTCAATTTCATTCTCAAAATCACCATTATCTATGTTCAGGAATGTTGTTTCATCCCAAAGATAACCCTATATTGATAAAATCAACCTCAACCCATACCATGGGTGTCATGAGGGGTTCATTTATTCATATAGTCAGACATTTTACCATAACCTATCAAAGAAACCAAATTATCAATAAGATAAAATAAATAACACAACCATATATGAAAAAACATATAGTAAAACCAATAGATATAACTTATATACCAACTACCTTGAATCCGAAGATGAAAAAACCCTTAACCTTAGCCTTAGATCCGGATTTAAGAACCCTTTGAAGCCTCATTCTAGTATTCATCAGAAAAAATAGGGTTTTAAGGATTTGGAAGAATATGAACAAATATACAAGCCATAATCCAAAAAAATGTATCTAAATGAGGGTTATACATTCCCAGAGCATTAATCTACAACCAACAGTGCTCTAAACTACCTATAATCGAAGAATAACCACACTTGGGAAGATTTGGGGGCTTAGGTTTGTCAGTATGGTTGAGAAGAAAATAAATGGGGAAGAAATAGATAAAGAGACATGAAATATAGAGTGGGTAGTTTTGAAAATTAACACTTTTTAATGGGGTGCATGGTTTTGGCCATATGGTTTTCCAAACATTGTGTAAACCATGAATTATACACTTTCCAATATGGGTTGATCTTGTACGATTTCCTAGGAGGCCCTGTAGGTTTTGGAAAATCATGTGCCAACCATGTGAAACACCTATTTCCAAGCCCAAATGGTTTGGATGTCCCTCTGGTATGGTTTTCATTATCATGGACCCCTCCTCTTGGCTAGTATGGTTTGGTCTCTTAATTATCTCTAACTACGTGGCAATAGTGGAACATGCAATGGATATCTAGAATATTTTTTATTTCGTGTCCCAAACCCCCGAAACACATTGTAACCTCCTCATCTATCTAGTGAACATTTCATTAAACAAAATTAAGAGATATAAACTAAAATTTAAACAATTTCATACCTCCATGAAGTCTAGGATATTACACATGAAAACTTAAAAAATATTGTTCAAAAAAATTAAAACCTTTTTCTTTGAAAATGCTTTGAAAACATATAAGGTATTATTGAAATGGTTTGGAAAAACATTTACCTTTAAAACTTATAAAAGAAGATTAAAATGTTTTAAAAACCATTTTCCTTGAAAAATATGAAATAATATTTTTTAAAACCATTTTCCTTCAAAAAATTTAATCCAATATTGAAAAAAAAAATTAAAACATTTTTCTTTGAAAATAAATTGAAAAATTTTAATGAAATATTGAAAAACATTTTGAAAACATTTTTATTTGAAAATAATTTTGAAAATTTTAAATAATTATTAAAAGAACCTTTTACTTTGAAAATACATTGAAAACATGTGAAAAATTCTTGAAAAAAAATTTAGGAAACATGGTTTTGAAGGAACACAGATTTCTGACCAAAGAGAGAGGTAAAGTCATAATTTTTTAAAACCATTTTTGTAATTATATTAAGTAACAAATAGAGGGAAAATGTAACTAATACATTAAGAAATAATTTATTAGCATAGGAGAATAAAATTCATTATTATTCATGAGATATGTATCATAATATTTCATCAATGGAAGCATAATCATAAATAATCTTGATAAGGATGATATTATTTCAATAAAATCAAACCACTTGGTAACATTGAATTATACTCCCCATGTAATAAAATAAATTAACATGAAGCTTAAAATATCATTTAAATATTTAATTTCACGATATAAAATTTCATATATTAGTATATACACCTCATAAAAGAATATTGGTCCATAACATGGCATGTGTATCAAATAATGAAGATTGAGACAGAATTACTTTACCAATTTGGTGTATTTTAAAACATAAATTCCCTAAAACACATATCTTAAAAAAAATTTAAATTACCATAAATTCAAGTATAACATTCATATAATACATATATTGGTAGTAAACACACCACATATAAGACATAGTTTGTGAAAATTTCTTATATCTCATAGAAAATAAATGTGAGATGAGAAAAACCTTAACTTAAGTCTTAACTCTCTTAATAATTGTTAAAAAATCTTGTATAATATATTTATATTTATTAGAAATCTACCAAATAACCATATTATTATATATAATACCATAAATGATTTTATTATGAATTTATATTACACATTTATTAACAACTAAACTTTAATGTTACATTTCGGGTAATAATTGCTTTGTTTTTATCATGTGTTTTTATTTGTTATATTTTTTCCCTAATAGTTATATCATTATATCCATAATTTAAACCATGATAAAAATATATTTTAAATTTATTATATAATTATTTATATTAATCTACAAAATATAAAAATATTAAACGAATTATACCTTTGATAGAGATGGTAGGTTGTACGTACGCATGAACGTTGTTTCCATTTTACTATCATATTAAAAGAAAGAAAGTAAAAGACATATATGTATATATATATATATATATAATATAATTTCAGTAGCATTTTTATGTCATATATATAATATATTCTCACTAAAATCATCCTTAGTGAATTCCATGTAAAGTGTGAATGAATCACATTTCTTTGAGGAGGCGGTAGTCCACACTTCCACAAATAAAGTTATCATATTTACATGAAATAGAATTCTTGAAGGTATGTTTTATATAATAATTGTTGTAGAATAATTAATTGATAAATATAATATATATATATATATGTAATATAAAAAATATTTTATATTATAATTCCTTACCATGAAAAATAAGCAACATCGTTTCATGAGGCAGTAGTTCGTCATACACAAGAATGGTAAATTTGTTACCCCTTAGATGGAAGTGTGTGAAAGTGTAGGTATAAAACTTATAATAAAAATATCTCCATATATTGAGGATACTGTTGTTATTATTTGATAATGGAATATGGATAATTGAAGGACTAGGGAAAGAAATAAAACTAAGATGATGGTTGAATAAGGTTTATAATTTTTCAGGTAACTTCTTTTGGTTTTCACCAAAATACTTCCTTGGATCATTTTACTCTAAACATGAGACTTATATAATGAGTTTAGAAATGTTGGGAGATTATTTTATAAGAGTTTGTGTGATCCAACGGGATTTAGAGGCATGAATAAGAGGGAGTAGTGAGTGCCTTTTTATAGTGGAGGAGTGACATTCTGGTAAATTTTTGGAAAGTGAATTAAACCCACATATTTACTATTTAAAGTGGCTCCAATAATATAAAAAATTAGATCCCATGTATTATTGTGAAGAAATATGTTTATACAATGTATTTTGGAAAAGTTTATACACCATTTTGGCCCTTAATTTTGAGGTTTAGTCCCATGTTAATCTTAATATTATCTTATTCATTGTAATTAATTCTAATTACATTCACTAATATTTTTGGTAAAATCATAAATTTAAAAAAATTATAAATGACTATGATTATAAATATGGAATCCATTTTTTTTAATTTCAATTTCAGAAGTGATAGATATTAATTTAAATTTAATCTTGCAGATGGGACAAAAATGATGGTTTTTAATGTAAAATTGTTCAAAAGATTGATATGTTATTATATACAATATCAAACTAAAATTGATTTTAATGACTTAAATTGGATTAATTGTTTTCTAATTTATTTAATTTAACTTTAAAACTTATTAAAAACATAATTCATCCTTATAAATAAATTAGATGAAAACACATTTTTGAAATAAAATTTATTATTATTCTCTATTCATTAAAAAATAAATCCTCATAGAAAAATAACCAAAATTAATCCTAATATAATTTTTATATACCTATTTCAAAAATTAATTTTATTTTTTCAAATAAAAAATATAAATTTGTAAAAAAATAATATTTATAATGGGTTCTCTATTAAAATTCGGTAAAATTACCTTAAGAAAAAATAAATATTTTTTATTCATAAAACTAGATTTATTATTACCTTAAGCCTATAAAATATATTGGATGAGTGTAAAAATATTTTGTTGATTATATATTATATTAAAAAAAATCATTAATAGTCATTTTTTTAATTTATTGAAATAAAATTGTGTTTGTACATATAAAAGTAGTTTTCTTAGAAAAGGAATTTATTTATTTTCAAAGAGTTATTCAATTTATAGCTAAAATAATACACTTTATTCGTAAGTTTAAATTATATTTTATTAATGACAACCATAATAATGTATTGGTGCTAATGAAAATAATATTAATATTATGTTGTAGTTTGGTAAAACTAAGTCTTGCATGTAACGCAGGCTATCGAAGGAAATCTGTATGATGTGTAACACAAGGCAAACATTATGTTGTGTATACTGTGAGATAATATAAGTTTTTCATGTAGTGAAATATTAACATGGTTTTGTATTAAATTCAATCCAAACATAGTGCTTTCATGTAACACAAGATATATTTATAGTTCCATGAAACAAAAAAATATCAAAAAGATAAATTAATTAAAAAAACATTTCAAAAAACCTTGAGGTGTTATAGAAATGACTAAAAAATACATATAAAATTATATAATGATCTAGTAATTATGATATTTAATTATAATGATGATATATGATATTATTGGTAATAATTATATCATATAACATGTGATGGGAATCTCTCCCAATAATAATAGACATGTAAGGTTAACATTGGAAGTGATTGAGTATAGTAGTGGAAATTATTATATCATATAAAACATTTTAATCCTATCATAAGATATAAATAAGTGATTGTTGTTATCACAAATAAATATACGGTAAATCATATAGTGCAACTTAATGAGTTCAAATGGTTTTTTATCAGCTTGGAGAGGGCCTTGGGTAATTCTAGGGGTCACCGCATTCTTGTAGAGGGTGTGTCGGAAGACATGTTGGATGCGATTTATTCAGGTATAATATAGGTAGTTCATAGACTCCTGTAAAGGTTTTGACACTAGGCAAGGGGCTTTCGTGGTCTTCCTATCTAAAATAGTAAAGAGGGGTTAACCATGTAATGGACTTATGCAAGGTGTAGGTAAAAAGGCCATGTTTTATGTTCCATGTCGTGGTTTCTAGGAAAGGTTGGTAATATAGGATGCACTAAAATCTATACCACACCATCTTCTATGTAATGGTGGTCATCAAATGTAATTTATAAAATGGGAAGAAAAATGGGAAATCATCATGGGATACTCTAATTTATTTTAAAGGAGACCCAACCTAAGGGCCTTGGGTTTCCTCCACACCATGGTAGAGTTCAATTAGATTCACATATAAAGGGTTGGGGTGGATCACCATGGGTTGTGATTATAGTTAGTCTCAGTTATATGATTCTTAGGGAGGATGGTTTAGTTTACCTGTCCTAGGCCAATCACATCAGCAACAGGGTCCACCATATTTTGTTCAATATATGAGGGTTTATGGAGCTAAAATAGGTTAGTCCCTTGATTTTCCTCATCCTAACGGACATAGGGTAAAGCATGGTCATGGAGGTTTCCATCAACAACGAGGTAATAGAGATGAGAAAGGAAAGCTTTAATTCATATAGTTGACGACACTCATGGTGGAAGATATCATCAGAGATATGATTATTTTATTGTATAACCTTATTTATACCTTGTTCAAATCAGGTGTTTTCTACTCTATTTCACATACCATAGTTTGTTCTTTGGTATTGGAAGTGTAGAAACTTTTGTTACCCATAGTTTTGATTATTATAGTAAGTAGACATACATTATTTTTTGATATTTTTCGGGGTACAGGATGATGTTGGGGAAATAAGATTCATGTGGGGATATTTTATTTACTATAGATATTGTCATATGATGTCATCCTAAAATTTTATTTTTTTTATTCTATATGTGCGGTAACCGATTGCTTCTAGATTAAGATATCATTATCACATGTAGAAGGTCAACATATTGATTCCATCAGTGAATGGGCTGTTTTGATGGAGTTAGGCATCTGGATCCCCTGATTTCCCTGATTTTGAAATTTTCACTAAATTTAGTGGGTTTTTTAATAGTTAATAATATCATATTTGTCCAATAATTTATATATTTCTTCTCATATGAGGTTGTGACACAACCCCCTCAATGTAACTTTGAATTTTGGATATATTTACTTCCTGAAGTTCCTCTGATTTCAATTTTACCTTATCAAATAAAACCCTCTATGTTATAAGATTTGAGGATTAATAAATATGGAATAATGAATTATAGTTTCATCCGACCTAGTGTGTCATTATTTTGTGCAGAAATGTTATTCTCCAAGAAGGTGGATGAAATTTTGTGGTTCTAGGTAGATTATATAAGTTTGAATCAGGTGATGATCAAGAAATGAAGCCCTCTTATGATGATATAAAATCATTTCAATCATTTGGGGTTATATAGTTAGTTTTCTAATATCAATATGTGTTCTTCATATCATCAAGAGTGGGTCTAGGAGGAATACATCCAGAAAATTTCTTTCCATTGTAAGTGTCGGCACGTTGAGCATGTGGTTATTCCATTTACTATCATGAATAGACCTGATATGTTTACAATACTCATGGACTAATTTTCAAATGAGTTCATAGACTAGTTTTTATTAGTGATAGCAGATTTCATCTTAATATACAAAATTTATTAGGGGGGTAATTTCGATCATCTTATATTTTTATTATAGGTCCATTGACGCCGCCAAATCCTGGGAAAGTTTTCCAAGTTCATTTTTTGTTAGAGTTGTATTAATTTGGTCATGTAGTATTGTAAAGGGTTGTAGTCATTGACCCATCAGTTATCGAGGGAGTTGTTTCTTGGGAATAACTGAGAAATGTTGCATTAGTTTATAAAATCCTTTGTCTCACGGGATATTAGTAGAGGTTCTTGTCTGATTTCATAAGGATTTATAACCTTTTTATAGTTATGACTTATAAGGGCCATGATTTAATTTTAACTCACTAGTGTTAGGTAGTGTCTGAATACCTAAAGTAGATATTTATTAGGGTCTCGGTGTTTTGATTTCTAAAATATGGTTGGATGTTTGAGGTTTCTTGTGAAACCTCATTTATGTGATTTTGATGCAACTTGATGTAGTGGAATTGGATGATCTCAAATGGGTATTATATGTTCTATTACTATTAGTAAAACAAATCCTCTGATGATCTTGAGCTTATAGAAGTTATTTTTACACTGAAAATATGGTGACGTTACCACAATTGAAAACACATTTTTTTCATTATCAACCACATGAGATTGATATATATTTTCTATTATAATGGATTGATTTTTTTAAAATAGATGTGGATAGATTTTCATGGGGAATAAATATTTGATATCTTCTATACCTAAAATTACTAAAATATATTTGCTAATTCATTGAGTAGGTACTCATAATGGAATTTTTTATTAAGAGTTCAGGGAATCGTAGGGTGTGAAAGAGGAGTTGGAAACCATGAACCTTTTGTAGAGATAGTTGATGGAAGAGTTTTCTTATAGATGATGATCATGTATTATTCTATGATTCTATAGGTGGTGAAGTTTCTATGGTGATTCATAGTATCATAGGTAATAATATAATGTGTTGGCAATAGAGATTCCAAATAGAGATTGTTGAGGGATGGTTAAAACTAGAATTTTTTTAAAGGTAGGTTGTTCATCTTGATGGTTACATTAGAGGGTGTCCTTAATGAACACTATATATTATTAGTAGTAGTGTAATTAGGATTATCTAAGATGTATCCTAGAATAAGGATACAAGTTTGGTTGATCTGGATGAAATGTGCAGTTTACTAGTCTATGATTTAGTATCTAGTATTACAATAGGTAAAGGAAGAACATCATGTCCCTAGTGGTTTGTTCTGTCACTTGGATTCCCCAGAGTGGAAGTGATATGAAATATCAGTTGATTTCATCCTAGTTTTACCTAGGGATTAGGGATTATGTGATCCTCTATAGGTAATTGTGGAATGACTAATTGAGTCTACTCACTTCCTAATAATCATGGAGTCGGCCTCCATGTATGTTTTGCAAAAAAGTTATGTGGATGAGGTCATTCGAATATGTGGGGTCCTGAGGTCAATTTTATTGAATTAGGATTATCATTATTTCTCATGTTTCTAGAGATTATTTTATCTTTATTTTGGAACATAGTTATGATGTTACTCTATTTCCCACCCTTAGATAGATGAATATATAGAGAAGACGATCTAGACACTGGGGGATATAATATGAAATTACATCCTTGAATTAAATAGATCCAATGAAAATAAATCCCTTTAGTTTAGGTATCTAATAATAACATATACTACTCATTAGTTTTTATGTCCTCATTTGGGGTTTTGTATGAGATACCATGTTGATCCCCATTATGTGAGACTAAGGATGGAAAAACTTTTTTTCATGTTACTAATATTCATAAGAACACAAAATAAAAGGTTTAAGTAGTTCATGATAGTATAATGGTTATTTAAGAAAGATATAAATCTTATACTAATCACATGAGGAGAACCTTGGAGTTTTATATTGGGGGATATGTGTTCTTAATGGTTTCCCCTCATCAGGGGTAGTGAAGGTTCAATAGAGGGAATAATGTTTCTACATGGTTCATTGAACCCTTTGAGGAGATGGAATTTTTTAGTGCAGTATACATTCAATTGGAACCCTGACCACTTATAGATAGAATCCATGGAATCATACACATGATCTAGCTCTATCAATATCATCCTGATGACTCCCATGACATTGATTGGTGAGATATGGATATAAAAAATTTCATGATATTCATGGAGCGACTAGTAGAGATCTAGGACCATATATATAATTTGTTCTATGTACAAACCATTTCTAGGGTTCAACAGCAATGGATACATGGTGTCTTGGAAGAAATTACATGGGTGAATGAGAGGGATATGTTTTCCCAATTAGTTATATTATTTTCATTTTAGTTTCCTTCTGTTTTGTTGTGATTATATAATGATTGAATCATTCTAATTTATGAGGTGTACCTTTTCCTTATTGATGGTGTATTATTTGGATTCGAATAAAAAAAATAATTAAAAACACCTTCAAAATAATGACATTCAATGTTTACGATAGGTTTTGAAACTCAACGGGGAGGTCAGTAGAAACTAATAAAGATAATATCATGAAAAAAAGGGTAATTTCCTTTATTTTTTTTCTTGATCGAGAGTTGTGTGATGGTTCTGATAGTTTTTTTGTTGATCTACATAAATAATTAAATGGTGGTGAATATGGTTCTTCAAAAAATTGAATTGAAGTTTGTGTTTTCATGGTGTTAGTGTTTTTATAGTAAAGGGATCCCTGAATGGTATCTCCTGGGATAGTTATAGAGATCCCACATATATTCTATGTTTTTTGTTTAGTATTAATTCTTGATAACTAGAATTATTTTATAGGTTATTTATTTAAGGGGGATAATATTCCCATACTTTCCATTGGTATTTCATGGGTCTTGGTGGTTCTAAAGAGGATTTTGGGGGTGTTCTAAAGGCTATGAAAGGGTCATAGGATATGAAAGGGTCATAGGCCTTTCTAGGGGTTTATATACCCTAGTTTTTGGTGTGGAGGAGACCATTTTCTATAGAAGCATTCCCCAATTTAATATGGTAGATCAAAAATTTCTAGTGAAGGGTTTGGCATTGGGTGTAGTTCCTTGGAGGACCTCCTATCTAAAATGGGAAGTTGAGCTAACCACATCCTGGCCTTTGTCATTGTGACGGGAAACTAGGTCCTTGTTTGGTGACATTCTATAGTTTCTATCCATAGAAGCAAACATTAGAACAACAACAATATGGAACAATATATGGTCTACATGATGGTGGTTATCAAATATATTATTTAAAATGAGTAATAAAATGGGAAATGACCATCAGATATTTAGATCACCTAATAGAAGGAACCAGCATAGGGGTGTTTTGTCCCCCATGATATAGTGGATTCCAGTGGCCTTATATATAAAAAGCATACAAACTCAACCCTGGTAAGATTTCCATAATCTCCCTTTAATCTAAAGGAGACTTCTTGACCTCCCTAGATTTATTAATATATTCCTTTATGATGGATAACCAGTTGAATCATTGAATCGTGTTTTTCAGATTAAATTATGATCTCCAATATTTTCTCTATCTGTTCTTTTCAATTCTTATTTTTTAGGAGTCTTTCTATTGTAAGAGGATCTATAATGTGTGTAGTAAGGGAGTGGTTTTATAATGTATTCCCATTATTTTTATTTTGAATGTTATTATCTTATATTAGTAAGTATTGATCTCTTTTTTTCTATTATGAGTGGTGGTTATCTTTGAAGATAAAATCATTTTAATGGATACATAATATATCCATATTTAGATGTACCCATGGGTATATCAAGCCTTTTTACTAATTTTGGAATATATTACATATCATATTAATAAAGATAATAAATTGGCATAGTAAAAAATGAAGGGGAGAGGAAAACTCACATGACTTTTAGTTTTTCGTGTAATTTTTCCAATATAGTTGTTCCTAATTGTTGTGTATCCTGTCTAACTTGTGTTTAGATTAGTGTATTGTTATTATTGTTTGATTAAACTCATAACACATTGAAAAGGAAAAGAAAAATTTTATGGGTTTTGTGATGTGTTGTGGTTTTGATTTGTAGCGGATTAGATGTTTTGTGGTTCTGATTTGTGGTGGTTAATTTGTATAAGGATTTCGATGTGGGGTGGTTATCAAGAAAGGTTCATTATCATGAGATATATAGGTTATTATTTGTTATATTATTTAATTACCTAGTACATATGGAATAAACTTATTTACCAAAAAATTAATATTTGGTAAATGAATTATTGTAAGGAATGAGAAATTAATCATATGGATTAAGTAATAAATCAATAGGACTATTAAATTAATATGTTTAGTAATTTGAGAATCTAGAAAATTATTTTTAATGGTATGATGGAAATGTCTTGTGTGTGGAAAATTTGTGTGGTCTGTTTAATTTATTTGTGAAAACTATAGTAGATAATTTTGTGAGTCCTTATAGTGATGTGGTGAGAAATGTTGATTCTTTGGTTATGAACCCCTAGGTTGGGCTTGTGTGTTATCTATATTTATTGATTTATTATTATATTTATGTATTCACCCAACCAAAGTCACATGTTTACTATAAAACCAAATTTATTTAGGTTCCTGGTTCTTTTCCCAAATATCCATGATGGCGAGGATGGATGGTTGTCTATCCCTTCTCCCCAGATGTATCTTCTAGTTTATATTGAAACAAAAGGGGTATGATGCCTATAATTTATAAGTTCACTATAGTTAGTTATTGATGAGAGGATGAGGTTTTTCATAGTTGCGTAATTCACAGTAAGAGGATGGAACAAGTTTTATGTAATTCATGTTCAAAATAATTGAGTAAACTAGTTATATGGTAGTGGATAAAGGAAGATGTGGATTTTATGACATGTTTCATAGGGTGAATGGAATGATTTGGTTTCCCATTTAACATCATATATTATTTGATTTGTCTTACCATGTGTCTTTGGGCATGAAAACAATATAAGGGATGGGAATACCATGACTTATAATGTTGGTCTATGAGAGTGGTAAATGAATGGGTAAAGTGGTTAAAGGAATCACTTATATATATGTTTCCTATTCTATTACAATGTCATATGATTTATTTGGTGAGTGTACTATGGTAAATATGGGATTCATTAGTTGATATTCTTATATGCATATTAGTTATACTATTTGTTCTTGGGCGGGTTAGAATTACACTTTCACTTGTACATGAAAGACATTGGGTATGATATAATGGCGTTTAAATGTTATTCTCACCCTGGATATATACACATAAGTTTTTAGTTATCTAGGAGGACTCTTTGTAATTTGATGTACATTACTATCTTGGACATTGGATCTATTCAGGAATTGTTACCTTGGTATTTTTATAAATTTTTTGGGAGACTCTTTGGTATTTTTTTAAATTATGCATGCATCTTGGGATGGTTTTTTTGTTCTTTTTCTTTTATGAGATGGTTATTCTAGGTGTATTTCACTAGAAATCTTGATCCTTATTAGTTAATTGAGTTTAATTCCTTCTATATATGAGATTGTATTGCACATTATTCTAGTATATAACCTATAGGTTACTGAAGTCATGACTCGAAGGGACATTATCTCTCTTCCCTTGTTTTCAGCCTAGGACAGGTATCTTTAGAGGGGCTGGGTGGTTTGAGAAAATCACATAGTGAATTATAATTAGTTAAACATGTTTTTATATACAAGCATATATGGTGTTTTTATATCATAGGGTGTTAATGGATTGTAAAAAAAATATGAAAAACACATCCATATGGTAATTTATTTTACTACGTTTATTTCAAAGCTCCATGAATCATCCATTAGTGTAAGAAAAAAATTTGTTTTTTTAAAGTATTGAAGGATCCTAAAAATAAGCCAATATGTAGAGTTAAATATGGATTTTTTTTTCTTTCAAGGTTTCAATATATATTTTGGGTTTCTGTATTGACATGACTGTTTTCTTTATTTGGGGAAAATAATTCTATTGGTTAAAGAGTTCTATTCCTATAATGATAGATGAGTCACATTAGTATAATTAAATAGTCCTTATTCACATATATAAACTAAATGAAAAGAAAAATATAGTATTATGGGTGAGGGTTTATTAAATTAAATGATGTTTTGTAATTAAAAATGATGATATAGATAATTATTCATGAATGAGAAGGTAACAATATTTCATATTATTATTTAAAATAAACATAAAATTTTTTATAAATATATATAAGGTCTATTATTATGGTATTTATCCATGTTATTGATGACAGAAAAAAATTATCCTATATTGTTAAAGTTAAAAATATTAATTTATAATGACTCAAGAATATAACAATAACTTTCATGCTCCATAGACCGACATCCATTTTTACTGTGAATCAGGTAAAAAATAAATTAATATATCATTTGTCTCTAGTATACATTCACATTAAAAAATATTAAAAAGAATTATCTACTCATATTGATAAAATTTATATTAATATGGGTAATGTGTTATAAATAGTATATGGTTAAAATTAACCATCTCATATTCAAAACTCATCTCAAGACATACCATTATCAGGACCATGTCTATTTTACTAACAATAAGTATTAATTCCTTTTATTATATTTTTCTAGATATATTAATATAAAATCCTGAAGTATATAAATAATATATTATTAAAAACCCATAGTGGTTTTTAGTTATTAGTGTACAAAAATTTCATATGAGGAAGAAAAATATTATTTACCAGATGAAGTTATATAAAATGGTAGTAAGACTTGTTGTGATATATAGAGTTTCTTAATTTGAACAATAAAATGTTTTTATTTTTAAAAAATATTAAAAATTACATTATATTAATATGAAAGTATTTTATAATCTTGGTAGATATTTCTATGATAATATTAATAATATATTCATGTTATGAAAGGTCTGCAAAGTTATATGAAAAAATATTATCAGTATTTACTATGTTTACTCTAGGTAAGGGGATAAAATTCACATTATGGTAAATCACTATGAATATAAAAATATGGTATATATTTAGTAAAATATTTCAATTTAATGATTTTTTTATATTTTTATATTAGGGATATGATCCTAAGAATTAATTAAAGTTCTTCTTATTGTAAAACATATACTAAGGGGATTACTAGCTCTATTTATCCTAATGGGTTTACTATAGAGGAATGAGTTTGGGAGATAGATTATCTCGATGATATAAAATGTATATTACTTTCTTATAAAATTAAAATATAATTAAAATAATCATAGAATTTTAAGACTATAATGGAAATGAAATTTAATGGCATAGAAAATGTAACTAATAAGGATTAATTATAGGGGAGAAGATAAATGATTTGATTCTATTTCTTATAAATAATATTTATAAAGGAAATTTATTTTTGGAAGGAAATTTTTTTATCTTTTTTTATATTTTTATTTTTTGGAAACAATTTTCTCATGTTTCCCAAGATTTGGTGATAAAAATGTGATATGGAATATTATTAATGTAAACCGATGTAGAATTATAATTTTTTAAATTTTAAAATCACATCATGAAAATTAATATATATTTATATATACATATATTTACAATCCAAATAAATTATTAGTGATGAAATTGAATAAATGTTTGAGGAATTATAATTTTATATAAATATGAACAAAATAAATTAGTGGTTATGGTATTAATGAGTTAGTTAAATAACTGGTTGAATTGGGAACCAAACATGAATTTACACAGAAATAACTAGGCATCTAAAGACTGAAAATTAAATGTTTAATAATGTTTCTCATGAAGATAATAATGTGTATTATTGAATAATCAAGAGAAACAATCCTTATAAAAGTATTCAAAAATGAAATTAATGGAGAAAGTAAGTGAGTAATTGATTACAATTGATGTTAAAGTTCAAGAAAAATATAAAACCATCAATTAATAAACTATAGATTTTGAATGAATAAAAAATATGATTATAATAATTAACATAAAGTTAGTTAAAAGAATAATAATTTTAAATATGATTTCCAACATTTTTATTATTTTAATTTGTATGTTTCTCATTTTAAAATTCCACAGTATTTAATTTTGAATCTTGAGGTTAGTAGGATAATTTCATTATTATATTTCTTCTTATTTATTTGAAAAATTATTATTTTTGTAATTTATCATTACCCTTCCAAAATAAAAATCTCTGACTACAAAATAAAATAATGGGCCTATATTTATTAATTATTATAGATGGGAAATAAATAGTATACTTCCTAAAATAATACATAAAATATTTTATTTCAAAAGATGATACTATCATGGAAGTATTATACACGCTATGGGATACTATACAAAAATGGATTTTTTTTATCTCCAAGGTATGCCTAAATGATATTCATATGATAATGATAACATTTTAAATTGGAATTATTTTCATTGTCATAAATATTTTCGTAAAAAAATTTTACAATATGAAATAAATGGAGTCCAAATAATGAAGCTAAATATTGTTTCCCAATTAAGGAGTAAATTAAGGATATTTAATGGTATTTCATTGAGCATACATATTATAAATTTGGTGTATCGAGGAAATATGGTTAAAAAATTTAAAACTAACCAATAATGGCTAATAAATTACTATATAATCAATAATTATACTTGAAATAATTTAGAAAATAATGATATATGAACAAAAATATACTTGTTTTTGCAGTGAAAGTTACTCGAAATTAAGAAACATGTATTCTAGATAGTGATTTATCTTCTTTCTTGATAAGTAGAATCATCCCATAAAGCATATAAGAATTTAAAAGAATATAAATATTATTTTTATAAATGGTGATTTAATATAAATAAAATTTATAGGGACTAAATGATTTATAATTATTTAAATATCTAAGTAAGATAATTTTTTTGTTAAAGATTTAAAATAATAATTATTGAGTTTTATTCAATTGTGTAATATAATTTATGTTTTTGTGATAAATATAAATGAATTAATTTTGGAAATTATTTATATTTATATCATTATAGGAGGGAAAAAATAATGTATACCTCTATTAAATATATGGAAATTGATAATTATGTTTTCTTTCTTTATATGATTTGATAAGTTTCAAGTATAAGATATTTGGTAACCTCAAATAATTAATCATGGTGTTACAAGTGATACAAATTAAATACATAGACACTTAAGGTACAATAATTTAAAAAATATCAGATATTTATGGTATTTTGAGAAATAAAAAATAGAAAAAAATTTAAAATAATGGGGGGAAGAATCACTCATGTATTGGATCTATTTCACAGTGAAATGAGTGTACCCATGAATTGAAAGAAATATGATAATACTTATATATTTCTTTTCTATGAATTTAGTTGAGTATTATGTATCATATACATATATAAAAAATACCTTTAATTTTTTATGCACCAAGTATCTATAGAGATAATTTTATAATACAATGAGATTTTAAATAGTAAATGATGAAACATCAATAATAAAACATGATCTATATTAATATCATATGGAATAAAATAAAATAAAAATATATGAGAGAATGTGACACTAAAATATATGTTTTAAGATATCGTATTAGTGAATTTATTTTAAGTCATAAGAGTCAAATATTTTTTTTCCAAAAACAATGAAGGAAATCATTAAATGTATGGGAATCAAGGTGAGAAATACATAATTCTCATTACTCATTTAATATCAAATCATATATGTGATATAATACTCAACTTAAAAGAATTATAAAATTTTAAAATGATTCAATAGATGTTTTTAGTAAGGAATATTGTAATAGGATAACAAAATATGGGGATGGTTAATAAAATGAGTCATTTTGTTTTTCCAAATATGTTTCTTTTGATAAAAGAGACACTTCCACAGTGTAAAATAATTATGGTGTAGGAAATTAATATAAAAAACACCTATTACTCATAAAACATAACACATTAGAAGATATATAAGAGATAAATACACTTTGGGGGAAAAGATGTCCTAATTCAAAGACTATAATATTGAGATTTATTAAAGCTACAATATTTTTAATCATGTTTAGTGAAACATATTTAGTGAATCTTCTTGAGATGACTGGTGGGTTAAATTATTTCACTATGAATTGAGCTAATATAAAAATAACATTGCTTCGATGATGGTACTAAATAAAAGTGTATGAAATTTCATAATAAAAAAAATAGGTGTATAAAATTTAACATAATAATAATGAAAGAGTAATTAGAAAATGAACAGGTTAATATGTAAAGAATATTTTAAAATGGATGAAGTATATTTTGATGATAAATATTCTCCATTATTTAGGTTAGAAGAAACCAAACTCTTACTTTCTATATTTATTATAATATTTTTCTTATTTCTTAGAATTTTTTTGAAAGTAGTGGCTAACGAAGACATACCCAA
The DNA here is from genome assembly GCA_963277665.1 of Viscum album. Taxonomy (NCBI): domain Eukaryota; kingdom Viridiplantae; phylum Streptophyta; class Magnoliopsida; order Santalales; family Viscaceae; genus Viscum; species Viscum album. The sequence goes on from OY728137.1 coordinate 388,621,451, forward strand.
ATATTTTATGAAGGCAAAGGAAAAAAAATGAATAGGATTTCACAATTTCCTATAAAGATTAAAAAAATTTATAATTATATTCATCAACCCATGATATAGTGTTTCATAGTTTCCTTGTGAAGAAAAATCATAGGGTTTCAACACTAAATTAAGAGGATAATAGTATCTTTGTGAAATCAGGTCATGGAGATTATGGGGTAATTAAAACCCTGGAAAATTTGTAAGAAAATAAAAAAAAGTTTGCATATGTTTTTAATATAAATAATATTCTATAATCGAGTGGTGTGAAGAGTAAATGAAAAATTAGGAAAAACTGAAGTCCTCTTCTAGGAGGGCCAAGGTCTAGCTACATATGAAACTACTAGTTACATTTATTTTTTGATTAAGAATTATAATAATAATATTATATGAATTTTAGAAACAATGAAATATTTTTCCTCTTTTTCAATAATAATTTTCCATAAATCTAGATATAAAGAGATTAAATATTTCTCCATAGTCTTGAAAATCGATATTATCCCATTGATAAAATGAAAAAACTGGTATAAAATTTTTCAAAATTTTCCATAGATGGTTTAAAACATCAATTGATATAAATTATTTGATTAAGGTCATAATTATGGTTGTCAAATATACATGATATAGATAAAAAATATAAAAAATTATTAATACAAGTAGGCTTGATAAATCCTTTGCTAATTATTGTGCTCTAGATTCTTAGGATCAACTCTATTATGAAAATCTCTCTATTATGATTTCTAATTATAATATTATCCTATTATACTAGTATATTAAAACTACTAAATCTATATACCATTTAGAATTTTCATTTTCATCTTACTATTGAGTAGTGCATAAAGGTAGTTAATAATACATGGGGTGAAATTAAAAAATTGTGGAGTTTTTTATTTTAATGTAGAGGTGAATATTTTTAAATCTATGTTCAAGTCTTGGAGAAAATATAATATCTATATAATTAATGAAGTAATTTTACAAAAGAATTTGATATGAAAATGGAATGTATTTAAATAAATCAATAGGGTTATGCGGTTAAATAATGGGGATAAAAACACTTCCATTTTTCATATACTTGTAAAAGTTAAAATGGTGAATATAAAAAAAATAAACATAAGTAGGTTTCCTTTATTCTATCCAAAAGATATAACATTTTATCTAATGTGGTCAACAATTTTAATCACCTCATAAAAAATCACTCAATTCAATAACACTGACTTTGAGGATGTCTTCCTAAGATTATTTGAAATTCCAAATATTAATATATTTATTATTATACACATTGGTGATGAAATTAAGGATTCCCTTTTTACCACAGTTTGTATTGTATCCCTGGTAATGATGTTTTCACTAATAAATTTTTTTCATTACCTTTTGGATATTAGACATGTTTATGTTGAAAGAATGGAGACGAAATTTTTTAGTGTGATTATATTAGAAGATGTTATTAATCCACTGTTTTTTACTCTCATTATTAAATAGAAAAATGTAGATTATTTATCTACATTCAAAAAAAATTCATTGATAACTCTATGTACATATCTATATTAAATCTTCTAGACCATATAATCACTCACATTGATGAAAAAATTGGTTTTATATATCAATTTGGTTCCCTTCAAGGATGGATGTTCCTCAGTTTTCTTATAATTTACATTGAAAGTGTCAATATGATTTGGAAAACAACTTGTATATGTTATGTTTAATTAAATTTTTACATTGAGAAAAAAATTGATATTGTTATGCGTGATTTCATTTTTCGCATTTTTAATAATTTGAGGTTCAATGATTTCTTTGTTTAGTTTGTTTGGTTTTGTTTTAATTCTATTAAAATATCAATTTTAATTAATGTATACTATAATTAATATGATCTAACTTTAGAGGGGTTACCCAAGGACACCTCAAGTATTCTCTACTCTGTTTTTCTTAAGACTACATTAGTAGAGACGTTTTCAAGAAAGTGGAGGAAAGGATAATAAAATCTATTATAGAAACTATGGGACTTTCTATAAACAATAATTCTAAATATTTTTATTACATTACCTAGGCCATAAGAGTATCACAAATATTATAAATTTTTTTTAGTGATACACCTTTTTCATTGGTAAAGATATTAATAGGAGTAAATCAATGATGTTATCTGCTAATGTAATATCATTATTAAGGAGGAATAACTTACTTAATAATTTGGGTGTCAGTGAATGGATAATTCCTTTCATGCATCATTGGGTTCCCATCATTTTGGGTAATCCTATAACTACCCATTTCTCTTAGAAAATTTCTAAAGGTAATATTAAACTCTTATCTTGGAAAATGATGTATGTTTACTATATTAGTATGGTTTTCTATTAACTCTATATTAATAAATAAGATGGTTTACTATTTCATTGTTTACAAATAGGCACTAAATTTTCTATTAAAACATAATAGTTATATGAGAAACCATATTGGGATTGGAATAGTGCTTTAGAATATGTTTTTCACTTTGAAGTGGACTTCCAATTAAAAACCAATTGTGGTTGGTGGATTGCAAATTAAAATATCGATAATGTTTAATGTATCCCATCATATTCAGTTATTTTCTTGTTTAATTCATGATTATGGTCATTTCATACTTTTCCATAGAGATATATTTCTTAAAAGGTTAAACATGTGTATTTTTAATTACAATGATTCATCCATATTTTATTTTATAGGGTTATTTATGACTCTATTATTATGTAATATTGATTGTTTTTTACTAACAATTATTCCTTAATTTTTTGGAAATAAAATTGCATTGGAATTTTTCTTATTCATATTATTCCTCATAATTATGATATTTTATAAATTGATATCTTAATTAAAAGTGTGCTTGAATGTTCCATTAATGACCTTTCAAGATTCTTAGTGGAGGTCAATAATGAATATTACATTTTGTCATTTATAGATGTCTTCTTCTGGGAAACTTTATGAAGGGGTATCATCATTTAAGAAACATATAATATTTTTTCAATGGAATGAAAACTCTATTAAGAATTACCATGAATTTTACCCACAAGTAATGGTTTCAATTATAAATATAATTCATGATTTGTAATATTTTTCATGGTAATCTCCCTATAGAAAATTATTTCAAACATGTTGGCATTTCCATTTCCATTTTTCTCCTTCACTGCATGTATTAAGTGGAAATAATTATATTTGTTTGATGTGATTTTTATAAATATGTTTTCAATTAAATATTTAATAATTTTGATTTATATTATTTAAATAAAATATTGATCTTGGTTCGAAATATATATTGATGAAATTTGAGATTAAATCTATATATGGGTAATTCAGTTCTGATATCTCTCTTTAATCAATTAAATATCGTTTTCTGGAATCATATCCCGATGATGTATGAGGGGTGGATTCCCCCTCCCTAATTTAATGTTTTATATTATTGATATTATAATAGGGTCTAATATTTTTATGGATGGATTTTTTTATCTTTGTTCAGGATCTCTTAGTTACTCAAATCTTTGTATTAAAGCGAATTTTTATTGACATAATAGTCTGGTTATTGTTCCCTGGAACCCTCCATAAAAAAATTGGTTGAAGATAAACATAGACGGGGTTTCCAAGGGAGTACTCTAAAAGATTCCTTATAGATGATCCATCATTTATGTAGTTGGAGTAGTGGTGAAAGATTTTTATATTAGTTGTATAATGGTAGTGGATATAGATGGATTTCTTAATGGATTTCTTATAGACATCATTATTGGTAATAAGTAAAGATAGATGAATATTTTGGTAAATCATGACTTATTAGTGTTGGTTTACCTTTTAAGAATAAGGATTTTGACTCCTTTATAGATAATTATTACAAGGTAGGATGATAGCTTAATGTTTCATAGTAATAAATTGGTGTATTTTACATGTGTATGAAGTGGAAAATTAAATTAAAAACAATCTCGTGAATAATAAAGTGGATGAAAGTTTTTTTATCTCTTAGTGATATTTAGGTTGATATATGTAGTCCATAAGATTTTTATAGAATTGAAACCATTTTACTTGATCATTATTTATTCAGAAATTATTTTTACATCCATTATAGTTTCATAATCTTATGGCTACCATCTGGTTAAAAAATATTACATAATCGTAAAAAATATGATGAAATATTTATGAGTATAAAATATATATTTACTGATGATCATGTTATTTCCATCCTCACAAAATCCCTTCCAAATCCATAACATGAGTGTCTTGGACTAAACTATAATGTTATACGTGGGCCAATTTAATCCCATTAAAAATGGAAATTATGAAATCTAGGGAATGATAAATGGTATTAATCTTAACTTATCATTCAATGATGATTACCCAATCACAATATTCTTTTCATAACTATTATATATTTATATGAATTATTTTCTAGATAATAAAAATAACTAAAAACAATTTGATATTTTTTGAATGAAAAAATTAATAAAAAAATATTAACAATTTGAAATTATAGTGGAAAAGATAATGATTATTCCTTAGTTATTCTATAAATGACTTGTATTATAGTTCAAATCAATGTCTATTATAAATTCATTTTAATTATATAGTTTACCCCAATATCATATAATCAGACACCTCTTATTTCTTTTTAAATAAAATTGATGATGTATTATATTCACAATGCATAGAACAAAAAATTTCTTGGGAGAACTATATGAACCACTCAATAATCACCTATATTTTTTCCCATATTCCATAACTAGTTGAAAATAATCCTGATCGAGTGATGTACTTATATAGAAGGTAATTGTGAATAATTCATCTCAACCAAAATGACGATAATCAAACATCAACATTTCCATTCATTATTAAACTCAATGATAAGTAGAATAAATTAATAAAATAGGGTTTATTAAAGATGTTATTATAAAATATGAAATATATAATTTAATAAGATCTTCCAATCTATACTTGAAATCACAAAATGAAATTATTATATTTGAAAAATAAAAATTAAACATAAAAGACAAAAAAGAAACTCAATAATAAAATCAATGTATCCCCCATATAATTAGTCATTATAAGTAAGAAATATATTACTAGAGTTACTAAACAATAAGGGAAGAAAATATATAATCTACCACTACATCATAATGTTAAAATATATCTATCGTTTACATCTATTATTTCATGTCAAACTTTCATATTTTCAGTCTAAATTATTTAGAAGAAAAATTAATACCAAATCACACCTCTCATTATTTGATCAATCCGTTTGTAATTTATATAATATAATTTTTCAATGTGGTTTGTAATCCTTTAATACTTTATCCATTCCCTAAAAATAAAACCAAGTAATATTGATCTCTTCTCACCATACATGTCTAATAATAGTTAATATGGGTGATTTTTTTCCGATTTAGGTTAAAAATATGTTTCAAAAGTATTCTTGTTCACTTTTTTATCCACTACATATCTGAGGGAAATATATTGCATAATCCCCATTATATAGACAATATTGATCATGGAATAATTCATCCTTAATACTTATAGAATGAACAAGAGACATGTTACAGGTATACCTACTATAATTAATGTTACCATATTCTTCATATTATTGATTCAAATATAAAATTTTACATTCATTGAATTAATTGTATTTTATGATATATTGGACCATATATTATGATATTTATTCATTTAACACATTGAACAATATATAGATATAATAACAAGTTATTTTTAAATATAATATGTCATTGTTTCTATGAAAACCTATTGTTATATATAATTTGATCTCATTCCATGGTACTCTATTTTAGAGGCAATCACAACCTAATTGCCTTAATATTTCACATTAATGAATCCTAAAAAAATATTTTTCGTAAAAATGGATTCATTCACTGAATTTGATATATTTTATTTATTTTAATACAAATTTTATTATATCTCTCATATCCATATCTGATCATATAACATCCCATATAATAACTAGAGATTAACTATATGTAATTTATTAAATAAAAATAAAGGATCATACACTACTTCTAATATGAATATTTCATATTAAACGATTGATTTAATGCCTTTAATGGTGGTTTTTTATAGTGTGATATCTTGGAAACCTTCGATTCACAATGTCATGGTATTATAATATTTTCAATATTATATAATTGTACTGATTTACCAAAACCAACCAAAATGTTGATATTTATTTAAATACTACAAAAAGTAAAAAAAATTGATAAAGATGACTTACTTATAAATCATAAGAGCTATATAGATTGGGATATAAATGATAAGAGGTAATAGGATAATAATATTAATTTTCACAAACATAAAATTTTATACTCCATGGAAAAAATACAACAACCAATTCAATAAAATATATACTCAAATCAAATCCAAACATAAAATCTAAAAATGAATGATTAATTTTTGTTATTCATAAAATAATTATATCATGATTCTTTCATTAAAAAAATTATTCAAACATCTACCCTCCTCTATTTACATTTTGTAATATTTCATTTATCTCCTTTCATAATTGTGACATACCCTATTGGAAAATTTATCACACATCACTTAAGGATTAATTCTTTATTGTTATACTCAATCCTAATTGCATTTATAATTTTTACATGATTACCATATATATGAAATAATTTCATCCAATTATAATTTTTTTGAACAAGTTTTTTTGTTTTTCTTCCATGTTATTATAAGGATAATGGTTGATGGGTAATATTACAACTAAATTGAAAAAGGTTATATTTTATATCTATAATTTATGGTATATTATATCATATAAATTTCATCCCCTTGAAAATCTCAATAACATAATTTATCAAATGTATCACCCATTAAGGTCCCTTTTCATTTTCCCTCAAATTAATTATGATAATATTACATTATGATGATTGAAACATAGTCCTTTTCTTCAATATTTTTTCTAAATTTTCATATTTCACATGTACAATTTTTTTTAAATAACTATAAAATAAATTAAAGATTGAATTACTGTAATGCGATTCTAATGGAAATATGTATCCTTTACCTAAAAAAATTTCACTCAAAAAATACATCATCTATATTTTTTTCTCCACCAAAAAAATCATTAATAAAACCTTCCCACCACACTTTGATAGAATTATAAACATATGTGTGTGTGTGTGTGTGATGTTTATTCCATGTAATATTCAAGGATTGGTAAATGGAATGCGAGGCCCTAAATGCCTCATTAAGTGGTTTTTTTTGGTGTGAGAGAAATGGTATGGTAACATTAAATCATGAATTATTTTCCAACCTATATTATTTGATATTATTATCATTATGTGGTGATATTTTATTGAACCATAGACTACTAATGGATGGAAGGACCTCACTATGGGTTTCTAGGTGTTTGTAAGGTAATGTGATTCCTTAGTAGGTGTACAAATACTTTACATGAAAAATTTTCCATAGTGATGAGATGTGTGATGGGTAATGAAATAGGTTTATTCAATGTTTGATGGTGTTCTTTGAGTGGATAGGTAATTTCCTAAGGGTTTTAGTTTTACTTGAGGGTTGTGACATTATATGATTGTAGTATAGATGGATATTATGAAAAGTGATGTGACTTTATTTTGATATCGCCCATAGTGTTAATAGGTTCCCAGTAAAGGGGGAATTATAACAGCCTGAATAAAAAGGTATACTATTTCAAATGTTTAGGATCTTTTTTATCTTTGTTTGTAAATTTTCAGAGTTTTTTTTTTGTGATTTTATCTTGGTATTGAGTTTTTTGTAGCCTTTTTGGCATGTTTAGGGTGTAAATTTGTAATTTGAGGTGTAAATAGGTTGCTACGAATAACCCATGAAAATGGTTTTGGGTAGAAAATCTTTTAAGTTGTAAAATAGTTTTACATCAAAAATATATTTCTTTTTATTATTTATCTTGATGCTAAATTTTTTCAGAATAAATTAATTATAGAGTGTATACACTATAAATCCAAAATTAACTAAGTAAATCGTACTTAAATAGTGTGTTTTATCACATTGGACGCATGAATCCCTAATCATTAGAATTATTATTCTCTACCTCAAAGCCTAGGTTCTATCAAGGAAATTTTGGGTGTCTCCTCTTCTTCTATATCACTTCATTCATCCCTCGATCTATGGAATTGTTTTATTTCTTCTCTTTAGGTAATAATCCTTTTGATTATTTTTCTCTCTTATTATGGTTATTACATTGGCCTATGTTTTTCGGAATTAATTGATGACATAGTGATTGTGTTTTTTTCTTCTAGATCTTTTGTACAATCCTCTTATGGGGTTCTTCCCTTGGGTTTTTTGTGGAGTAACATTTTATTTCATTGAAATATGTTTCTATTTATCCTCTTCATTAACCATTTTTCTTATATAATTCAATTTTGAGATGTGGGAATTGTTTCTAGGGCCTCTGTTGGTTGTTATGTGTTTCTACTAGCATGTGAACCTATTTTTTAGTAGTGTGACACCAAATTTTGAGAAATTTTTTTCAGTCTCTAGAATATGTTGGATGAACCTTTAAAAATATGGTTTTTTAAATTACATTACAAATGAATAAGAAAAAATTGTTTTTTCTATAGAAATAAATGAGCTTTTGAGAAACGGTGGTTCTCCCCGTGTTTTGGTAATATAAGTAATAATTTCAAATAATTTTGAAATGGATTTATTAAATGGTTTTTGTAGAATGGTTTTAGTGATATGATTTGGTAAGGTAACACCTGAAAATCCTTGGGTACTTAGGTGTAGGGTTTAGTAATATTACTCATCCATTGATACGGTAAAGGGGATCAATCATGGTGTGTTCCTCTTATCCCATCATAGATTTTCCAAGGAACATGTTAGAAACTCTTGGGTGGTTCACCTTCAATGGTGTTACTATTCCCCTTAGATTCAATACATTTGTATTGGGTATTAATGCATTCATATTTCAATATTTTGTGTAAGAGTAATCTAGGTAGTCATAACTGTAGTGATCCTCATAGTGATTTATATATTCTTTTGTTTTTACTATTTTTTGATCGATTGCATTATTTGATAATTGTAATATTCTTTGAAACTATTTTACCTGACTAGTTTTAGAATACTAGAAAAAGGGTATTTATTTACCCTGGTTTGATATAAAAATATATAAATTATTATGATTATATATCATCAATAAATTAATATTGTAATAATAATTATATAGAAACATGACATAGAACATATAGGTAGGATCCTACCAAAACTATTTAGATCACACCAAAGATAACTATTTTGGTGGTGTGTAGATCATGTTCTTTATTTCAATACAGGATAAAGAAAGTCATAATTATGAGGCGGTGAGGTTCATGTTAGGTGGGTATGGGTAGTGGGTGGTAAGATTATGGCTATTTTTCCACATATCACAGAGAGTAAAAGTTTTCATTTTTATTGTCCTTTACATTTCTTCAGACATGTGCCTTTTTTTCTTTATTTCAATTTGTATCACTATATTTGTTTCTCTTTGGTAAAGTAAAATATTTTATTAGTTTTATTTGGTTGCATCTTTCTTTTGTGTAAATATACCATGTATCTTGTTTCAGTTTTGGTTAAATTGTTCCCTCTTGTTTGTGGTTAATGCCTGAGTGCTATTTTCCAGTCCATGTGGATCAGTAAATCCCTTCGGGTATGTCAGAGATCAAGTTGGGTACTAGTATTGGAGGGTATTTCAGGTCAGTTGATTAAAATTTAGTATTAGATAATGTTTAAGGTCATTCATGGGGATTTGGTATACATGAAAAAGTACTTCTAAGACTTCATAGGTTGTTTTTTTTTTGAGTTCATGTCTAGTTATTGTAGTTATAAGCCTCATGTTAACATGGGACATTAAGATTTGTGTTTCCTATGTGAAATTTTGATCATAATATCAATTCCTACTTATGGTTTTCATGTTTTTACTAATATTTTTCTCTTTTATAATCATTTTTATTTATTTCTATAATTTAGTAATATTCCTATGATACCTCTTCCTCAGATTCTATAGGAGGGTGTAGTGAGAGATTCTCCTCAAGGGATTCCTCCTCTAGATTAAAATATTATAGAGTATCATTTAGGAAGTTTGTGTTGAGGACCTAAATGTACAATGAGTTATGAAACTAGATATTAAGGTACAACTAGTTGTTGGAATAGATAGAGATAAATCATGGGATTTCTTAGGTGAGAAGACCTCATCTTTTAAGGGTATGAATGAGACTCAAGAGGTGGAGGGATGGAAATAAAAAATTGATCAGATATTCAACTTCCTAGTGACACCATATTTCATCAGGGTAAAGTGTTCAACATTCAAACTCTAAGGTCCCATCAAGTCATTGTGGGGTTCCGTGGTACCAATAGATTAGTGTGTGGGATTAGATTGGAAGGGTTTCAATACCCACATCACCCAAAATTTCTTCCCAGTGTCTTTGATGATGGAAAAATCTCTAGAGTACCTCTCATTTTAGCATTGAGAGCATTCATTGTAAGAGTGAACTAGTCAGTTTATATAGATGGTTCATTTTGATCTAGAGGTAGAAAAGAATGAACAGATTAATAATCAGAAGTACCTATTGTGTCTGAGACTAGATAGATGATTCTATGTGTACATTTTTAGTATTCGTACAAATGATAACATATTTGAAAGGAATATTATGGATGAAATGTATATGATAGGAAATACTAGTTACACATCTACTCTTCTACCCAATATAAGTTTTATCTTTGTGTAGGGGAATAATATGAAGTTTAATGATAATCACTAGAGTGTTGTAATACTTTTTCTATAGAAAAACATCTTTACACCATCATCTATAGCCAGTAATTTTCCCATGACCTGTTATGAGTGTGTCAAAGTATAGAACACCAATTGTACCTATCATTATCCCCCAAATATGTTCAATTCATGTGGTTAAAATATATTTCTACATAGGTTCTTCCATGCCATATCTATACCTAATTATGTTTTGGGATCTTTGGCACCAGTGGAACCTATGAAGATGTTAAAAGCTTCAATGTCTATTGGTCTCACTCCACAAGCCTCAGTGGTAAATCACCATCAAATATTTTCTGAGTTTCATATGGAGGTTTATTCAATTCTAGTGACAGTGAGAGGTAAAATATTTTTTTAATTATTATATAGAAACTATTTTATTTGGTATAGGGTCCTCATATTCATTTATATATTTCAATTTTGTTGATGTTTTAAAACTTCCAATTGAGATCATATACATTTTTATAGAGTTAGTGAAACCTTGTGGAATGAGGAAATATCTCTTGTTTATATATCTGGCATGGTATCTATTGATAGCTAATGTGGAGTTACTTCCATACATTCCTAATGTTTTACAAAATTTACTATTATGATATTCCTATAAAGAGTGAGATAGATATTATTATAGATCTGGTTTTGGAAACACATCTAATCATGATACCAACTTCTCATATATAACTTGATGAGTTGATTGATATCTAGGTTCAGTTGGACAATCATACTGAGAAGGGGTTTACTCTTTCTGGTGTTTCTCCATCGGCCTCCTCCAAGCTCTTTCCCAAGAATGATGATGTATCACATCTTTTCGGTGTTGACTATCAGAAGTCAAATCATGTGATAGTTAAGAATTGTTATACTTTCCCATATTTGTATGATTTGTTCTATTAGTTAAATTCGTAAAATTGGTTTTCTAAGACCGATATTTGGTTTAGTTATCGTCATTATATGGTTTGGTATTTTGGTGATACAAATACCACTTTTAGGAACTATTATGGACATTATGAATAAATTTTGATTCAATTTGGTCTAATTAATACTCCTATAATTTTTATAGATGTGATAAACTACTTGATACATCAGTATGTCAATAGGTTTACACTTTTATTTTTTGATGATATCTCAGTTTATTTTTTATTTTATTGTCAGCATGAGCACCATATAAATTTAATTTTTCAAATATTAAAGATCTATCATCATTAGGAAATGATTTTTAAATGAGATTTATATGTTCAAGGAGTAATTTTATTAGGGCATGTGATTTTAGAGCATTTAATCTCATCCATTCTAGAGATGGTGGTCGTTATCTTTCCATGTAAGGATCTATGAAACGTTTTTTATATTAATATATTATTTGTTCTTACTCGATACTATCAGTGTTTCTTCATTTATTTCATAAATTTTGATTCATCTTCAATCGATCATTTTTATAAAGGGGTAAGGATCGCATGGGATGAATAATTTAAAAATTAATTTTATCTCTTGAAATAACATTTAATATCATATCTTATTTTGATATTGCCTAAACCTAGAAAGGTGTATATGGTGTACTATGATGATTTTAGTACTGGTTTGGGTTTTGATCTTATATATTATGACCTCATTTTTGATTAGGGGTCTTATTATATTTGACCACATTAGATAATTATTCTACTCATGACATGGAGCTTGTTGCATATATGCATGTTTTTAAATGTTTGAGGAAATATGTTTTTTGGGAGAGATTCAAAGTCATTTATAATCATTGGAATCAGCGCTATATCTTCTATTTTAAGGGATTGAATCTTAGATATATAATTTGTGTGGAATATTTCTAGCTTTTTTACATAGACATCACCTAAACCCCAGAGAGGGTGAATGTTGTTGCTGACACTCTCTGTACGAAACATCCAACATGGGTTGTTTTGGAATCGAAGGAAGAGTGGAACCTAATGAGACTCTTCACTAAAATGCCTCTTGACACTTAGGGGTGATTTAGGTATGGTTATGAATAATTATCCATTATCTTTATCTCTCATTGAGTCTATTCTGTAGGTTCTACAACATGGTGATAAGTTCATAGGAATCAAGGAAACCATAAATAGTGGGGAGACTATTTTTTTGTGAATCCATTCTAATGGAATTCTCCATTTCATGGACTAGTTTTTCATTCCAATATGAATGTGGAATTTAGTCTAGCATGAATATCATAGTTATTCATGGTTCATTCACCCTATCATGATAAAGTTGTATTATGACATGAGAATTCATTTCTTTTTTCTCGGTATGAAGAACAACATTTCAAATTATTTTCTCCATTGTTACACCTTCTAATAGATAATGAACAATAACCTGAAACTTTCTAGTCTACTATACCCCTTTATAGTGTGATTTTTGAAATAGGATGAGGTTTCTACTTTCTTTTGTGTTGTATTACCACAAAATCCCTAAGGAAATATTTTTATTTGGGTTTTGATTGATCAATTGATGAAATATCCTCATTTCATTTTGATTGGAGACACTAATAAAGATGAATATTTGTGTAAGATATGTGTGAAAGAGATCATGAGGTTCATAGGGTTTCCTTATCCCATTTTTTCATACATATATCCTGAGTTTACTTACAAATTATAGAATAATATCTAGGAGGTGATAGGGACGCTGGTCAATTTGAGTGAAACTTATCATCCACAGACTCATAGAAAGATGGATCATGATATTTCAGACATGAAAGATATGATCCATGATTGATTTTTGGATTAGGTGGATTAAGGGATAACCATCTGATATTGGTCTAGTTTTTATATAATATCCTCTATTAGTCATCAATAACAATGGTTTCTTTCATGTCTTTGTGCCGTTTCCCTTGAAGGTCACCACATTATTGGGAAGAGGTGGGTTAGGCTATAAGGACCTAAACTTTTATTAATGAAAATTCATCTTGATCTAATTAAATGTATTATTATATAAAATGGTTATATAAAATATTCAATTCCTTTTTTTATATTATTATATTTAAAATAATGTTATGAATTTTTATCATTGCTAATATAGTCATTGAATAGTAACCACATGATTACTATAAATATAGGGATTTAACGAATCCAATTTACTCAGAAAAATGAAGCAATGACCACATCTAGTATAATTACTCCATACGAACCCCATTTTTTGGAGCTCAGAATGGAATTAGCATCACTAGGCTTCTCTATTGACCATTCCCAAGTCGAGCTTCAACATGTTAAGCTCAAATGGAACCACCTATGGGAGAACTGGAAGTTAATAAAGATTACCACCCAAGCGATGTTATCCGAGCCTCCCCAGGATTATGTCACCATCACACACCTTTCCCTTAGGTATTATGCGGGTGTTATAAAGTTTTATGTAACAAGACCCTAGAACTATTATTATGTGCATTATTTTTGTACATAATAATGAATATACATTCATTTTATTATTGTTACTTTATAAATAGTATTTAAAGCACAAATAGTAGTTTTAGTTAATTTTCAATTGAGAAATATATTTTGATAAATTAATGGATTTTAAAATTAAATAATATTTTAATAACACATTATTACTAAATTAATTTTTATTAATTATAAATTATCATATAATTTTTATGAATACAATTGTAATTTTTATTAAGGTTTTAAAGTTTTTTTTTCAAAACTGATGAATTTTTGTTAAATTTCGATTTTTATTTTAAAAGTAAAAAAAATCACTTATTTAGAAAATTATTTATAAAAAAATAAATAATATTTTTGAATTCAGGATGTCGGAATTATCTAACGGTGAGTTTTTCATAATTTTCTGAGAGAGTCGAATTTTTGGGTAAAAATTAAATATTATTAAATATATAATGTGTTTAATGACATCATAATGACCCAATAGTGATGTAATAAAATACTATAAATGGTATTTTTGGGCAATATATGTTTAAAGTTTAAAATAATGGGATTTAATGTTGTATTTATTTATTTTACAAAGCCATTGTGGACCCTCCAAGACTTATAAAACATTTTAACATTTTAAAATGGTTTTCTTGAGAGTGGGGATCACCTCCACATAATAAAGCCTAATATTTTTGGAAGATTAGACATTGGCCTTATAAAATAATTTTTTCCAACCACCTTTGGAAAAAAACAATGGGCAAAAACTATGGTTTGGTTTGTAGTTTTGATTACTTTATTTTGTAGTGTCCAAAACCTAAATAATAAAAAATTACCTCTCTTTTCCTATATAAACCCACCCAAGATCCCACTTCTCATCACTCAAAACCCATGTATCACGTCCCTACTCTTCCCTCATATCTCTATAATCCTCCCAAGGCACCTCAAGATCCCAATAATTCTCTCTCAAGCCTCTCACAATCCTTTGGGATCACACTTCCCAAGTAAGGAATTTCTTCCTCTCTCATTTTTGTCCAAGTTTATTTATGTTGGTATACACTTGTATTTTTAATTGAAAATGTTGGGATATGAATTATCACCTTCCCTGTACATCTCTCCTTATGTTTTATTTTTGAGATACCCCTTTATCTCTCATTAATGCCTCCCATGTGTACCCATTACTATGCCGAAATTCTTCAAGGGGTTTATTCCTTTCTAATTTTTGTCTAAGTTTATTTATGTTGTTATACACTTGTATTTTTAATTAAAAAAATTTTGGTATGTCTTAGAACCTCCCCTATACTTCTGTATTTATTTTTGAATGATTATAGACCCTTTATCTCTCATTAATGCCTCCCATTTATACCTGTTACCATGTCAAACTTCCATAAGGGATTTCTCCCTCCTCATTTACATTCCAGCAATTCTTTTATATTATGAATCTAAATTACATTACATATGTTATGAAATATATCTATACGAACCCATTAATTTCAATTTCATATAAATATGATGAGATAACCCTTTATCTATCATCCATCATTTTTATGAATTCTTATGTCAGGTAGTTATGCTGCCGAAATTGCTCTACGATTTTCTAAGCCAAAGTCATTGTGTAGTGAATACCATGCCCCTTTCTCTATAAAGGGTATTCACCTTTATGATCATTTACTTATTGATTATATAGTTTCATGTGTGAATTCCAAATTCCATTATCATTTAATAAATTATTATGTTTAATGAATCTATATTGTATGATCTATTTGGCACATTTATGCCTGAAATGAAATGATTAAGAAGGGTGTTCCCTAATAGTGCTCGAATGCATTGGGTAAAGATTGTTATCTTGATATGTCAAGTTCAATGAGGGTTTACTCATTATAATTCAAGTGAAATGATTTTTTACTCATGCTCTATGTGCAACTATACTTTTCTAATGCTAATATCCTATTAAATGTTGTTTCCACATTTCCATGTTATGATAATCCTGCTATATTATGACTTTATGTTCTTATTTCTCTTAAAACTCATTGATGTGCATATTTCCTATAATGTACTATGTTATTCATTTTATGCCTTTTTTACTCCCTTACTGGGCTTTATATATCACCCTTTTCACATGTATGTCCTCAGGTTATCATATGTAATGCTAAGTATGAAGGAATGTTGTGGTCGTGTAAAAGAAGTTTTCAATAAAGATGTTGGGTTTTATATTATAATTTGTTATGTAATGTTACTAATTTTCCAAGACACTATACCTCTTTATCCTCAGGGTTTCCTTTATTAAAATTTTATTTAATTAATTGTGTTTATGTTTGTAAGAAAGAGCAGGGTTTTTATAGTTTGTATCAGAGGATAGGTTTAGTTATTTTTGGGATTAGGATTAGAAAATACCAGTGAATTACATAGGTATAAGACTAAGTATAATAAAAAAAATCATAACTTTTGGTGATTATTAAGTAAGTTGTTTATCAAGAAAATACTTCCCTTTCTAAATACGATTAGGTAGAGGAAGCTCTGGCACAGATGTATCTAGGGGTAAAACCCAAAAACACCTCTTTGAGCAAGAATAGAATAGGAACTGATGCACAACAATGGGCCTTACTTCACTCTTAGTCATGAAACTCCTGGGGGATATAATTTGGTAAATTTAGAAGTATAGTATGAACCATTATTAAGGGAATAAAAATTCCCATAAGAATATTTGTTGGGAAGTTGATCATGGATAACATATATTGAGGCCTATAAATTCATAAGTTAAGGAAATAAAAGTAATGTATATGTTATTTATTTTTGTATTTGGATTCCCATTTATGTGTTACCCCTAACATTCCTTTTATTCTAGATAATGGCTGGTAATAGGAGTACATGGGCTAAAAACTAATGTTAATATCAATATAACAACTGTTCTAATGAGATACTCAATCTGATGGGAGAAGGAATTGCAAACTTTGTCATCATACCCTCATAGTTAACACACGTTTTGAATATAAACATGGGTAAATAAAAACATTACCCCCCCCCCCAAGAAATATCAAGCTGAAATCGAGAGCTTCATGAGACAAAGGCTTCCAACATTTAATATATCATTTGAACCCTCAATCATCAAACAACGGATCAAATCCATTGAGAAGATCTCATACATCCTTCAATGTTATGAAAAAAAGAAGGTACTTATGGATTCTTATCGTATTTAGGGAGAAGTTGATCAATCATAGAAATTTATCAAAAATATGAAGACTGAGTAGGAGATCAAATCATTAGAATGGAAGGATTTCTAGAAAATGTTTTTCCGATAAATATTTTCCTCACACCCTCCAACTTAAGATGGAAAGGGACTTCCTTTCCCTCAAGCCAAAAGATGACGAATATATCGGAGCGTACGATAATAAATTCACAAGTCTTGCACAATATACCTCCATCTTTTTTGATACCCCAGAATTCAATTTTGACCACTTCTTTGGTGGGATAAAACCTAGCCTATGGAAATCCCTAGCAATCCATTACTTTGAGAGCTATGAGAAAATTGTCTGATGTGCCCTCAAAATAGAAATGGAGATTGGTGAATCTCATGGGTTTCATTGGGATAAGAATTGTAAGGTGAAATTTAATTATTTCAGTCTGATGGATAAATCTAATGATGCTATGAAAATACAGGGCCCCACTTTCCAAAGGAGCAAAAAGAATCACCCCAGAAATTGGGTGAAGGGGATGAGGAAATGCTTTAGGTGTGGAAGAGAAGGGTACATGTCTATTAACTACTGACAAGAAAAACCTATTGATGAAATAGATGAAAGGAATGATCTATTTGACCCTCAATGCATTGTTAATTTCTTAAACTTCAAAGAACCAGGGCACTTTTCAAACCATTTACCTAAGCCAAGGGGTTTCGGAGGCAACCAACAACCTCCAAGGCAGCAAGGGAGAACTTTTTGCTTCACTGCCACCAAAGCAAACCCCAGTAATAAAGTGGTGATAGGTAAGCTAGTTATTCATTCAAGAATATAGAATGTGCTTTTTTATTTTGGTTCAATGCATTTTTTTATATCCCAAAAGTTTAGTAGAACAATCCCAACACCACCACAAATCATGGAAGTAATGATGTCAGTGAGAATAGCAAATGGGGAAATCATTGCATTCCATGAATATAACTCCTCCCCTATCACAATTTGTGGATTGAACATCCTAGTGAACCTCATAAAACTCACTCTAGTGTAATTTGGTTCAATTATGAACATGGATTGGATTTATCTATATAGAGCCAACATAAATGGTCGTGAGAGGTAAATCAATTTTTGAATATAGAATTGACCCCCAATTTAGTACAAGTGCAAGGAGGAGGATGAATCTTCTTTATCACCATCATCTCAAGTGTGGATATAGCTTCCATATGAGCACATGTATCTTTCTTAAATTATTGATTCTAAAGAACAAACCACCCTTGAAGACAAGTCTATTGTGAGGGAATTCACTGACGTTTTCCCCAAGGAATTTCATGGTCTTCCTCCTAGGAGAGATGTTGAATTATCAATTGATCTTATACCTGGAGAGTTTCCAATATCCAATACTCCATATAGAATATTTTTTGTGGATCTTGAGGATCTAAAGAAACAACTATAGGAGAATCTAGATAAAGGGTTTATATGTGCAAGTTCTTCACCACGGGGTGCACCGGTCCTCTTCATCAAAAATAAGGATGGGTCAATGTGCCTTTTTATTAATTATCGTGAGCTCAACAAAATCATGATAAAGAACAAGTATCCTATACCACAAATTTATGAATTTTTTTATTAGGTATGTGAAGCACAATGCTTCTCCAAGGTGGATATGCGGTCGGGATATTATCAAGTAAGGGTGAAGAATAATATCCCCAAGATTGCTTTTCGTACAAGATACGGGCACTATGAATTCAAAGTAATGTCTTTAAGACTCACTAATGCTCTATAAATATTCATGGACATTATGAATGGAGTATTTAGAGATTATCTTAACAAAGTTTTGGCAGTACTTATAGACAATATTCTAATACACTCCAAAACCAAGGATGAGCATGAGGAGCATCTAAGCATTGTACGAGAGACCTTGAGAAAGGAGAATCTCAATGAAAAGTACTGCAAGTGCGAGTTATAGTTGAAGGAATTATCATTATTGGGTCATATCAGAACAAGAAATAGGATATCTATAGATCCCTCCAAGACAGCTACAATTGAGGGATGGTTGAGGCCAACATTAGTGATGGATATCTGTATCTTCCTTGGGATAGCTCGATATTATCATTGATTTTTGAGAAACTGCTCGCAATTTTCAAACCCTCATATTAGGCTAACTTAGAAGGGAGTCAAGTTTTCATGGAGTGATGAATGCTAATATTTCTTAAAAAAATTAAAAAAGAGACTTATCACTACATCTGTGCTCACACTACCCATAAGTGGAGAACTTTTGTTTTATTAAGTGATGCTTAGAAGAAGGAAATGGGATGTGTGTTGATGAAAAATGACAAATTCATTACCTATGCTTCAAGGAAATTGAAATTTAATGAAAAAAACTATCAAACACATGATATTCAGTTGGATTTAGTAATCTTATCTTTAAAATTTTGGCGATATTTCTTATTTAGGGAGAAGTGTGAAATATACCCATATCACAAAAGCCTCGTGTATATATTCACATTGAAAGAGTTGAATATGCACCAACGAAGATAGATAGAGCTGATCAAAGTCTATGACTGCTCAATCCATTACCACCCTGGGAAAGAGAATAAGGTATAAAATGATCTAAGTACAAAGGACCCATCGATTCTATCATTGATGATAATTTAAAAGGATATAATATTCTTATATTTAATGAAGATGGACATGGGAATAATAAATAAGGGGAAATCATCAATCCTTTTACAAATTATTGCTTGGAAAGGTTAAAGGATGCTCAAAAGGATGATATGGGAATTCAGAAGAAAGTAGAAACTATCAGAAAAGGGAAATCATTGAAGTTTAATGTTAATGAAGAAGGAATCGTGAGATTTGGTTCAAGACTATGTGTTCCATAAAATCCAAATTTAAAGAAAGAACTTTTGGATGATGCACATAGTTCAAATTTCTCCATTCACCCAGGAAACACAAATATGTATCTAGATATATGATATCTTTATTGGTGCGATAACATGAAGAATGAGATCGCTGAGTATACATCAAAGTGCCCAGTATGTCAGCAAGTGAAGGCTGAGAGGTAGAAGTATAGAAGGATGATGTAACCATTACCCATACTAACATGGAAATGGGAAAACATCGCCATGGGATTTTTCACTGGGCTTCCAAAGACATCCAAAGGAAACAATGCTATCTGGGTTGTTATGGATCATCTTATAAATACTACACACTTCATTGAAATTCTGGAGGATTTCTCATTGGATCAACTGGTACAGATATATATCAGAGAATTAGTAAGGTTGCACAGAGTAGCACTATCTACTGTATTTGATCAGGATCCAAGATTCACCTCTAAGTTCTGGAAGATTCTTAAATATGCTTTGGATATTTATCTAAACAACAGTACGGCTTGTCATCCTCAAACTAATGGTCAATATAAGTGGAATATCCAAAAACATGAGTACTTGTTGAGAGCATGCTCAATGGAATTAAAAAGAGGATGGGATCAACATATTCCTCTGGTTGAGTTCTCTTAAAATAACAGTTTCTACTCATGCATCCAAATGCCTCCTTATGAAGCCCTTTATGGGAAGAAATGTAGAACACCGGCATATTGGGATTAATTTTCGGATCAAAAACTCTTAGGTCCATAAATGGTCAAATAAATGGTGGAGAAGGTTAAGACCATCCAGTAGCACATTAAAACTACACAAAGTTGAAAAAAGAGTTATGCTAATAATCATCGACGAGACCTAGAGTTTAATGTTGGAGACCTGGAATTCCTCTACATATCACTATGGAAGAGATTTGTGAGATTTGGTAAGAAGGTAAAGCTTATTCCAAGGTACATCGGCCCTTTTTAGATCCTTGATCTCATTGGAGTAGTGGCCTATCGACTAGAACTCCCACTGAACCTATCTCAAGTACATGATGTATTCCATATATCACTCTTAAGGAATTACATACCAAACCCATCGCATGTACTCAATCCAGAGGTGTTACCATTGGAGAATGACCTCTCCTAGGAATAGAAGTCGGTGTAGATCTTAGATAGTAAGAAAAAAGTTCTATGAAATAAGACAATTACCCTTGTGAAAGTGTTGTGGAGAAACCATAAGTTTGAATAAGCAACGAGCCAACTAGAGGACGTGATGAGGTGAAGTGAACCACATATATTTTAGTGCAGGAAAAAGAAATTTTGATGGTGAAATTTCTTACGGGGGGAAGATTGTAAAGACCCAAAATTTTATTAATGAAAATTTCTCTTGATCTAATTAAATGTCTTATTATGTAAAATTATTATATAATATATGAACTTTTGTGATTTTATGTTTTGTTATTTTAAAATACCATTAAGAATTTCTATTGTTTCCAATATAGTTTTTGAATAGTGACTACATGATTAGTATAAATATAGGGCTTTAACAAATCCAATTTACTCAGACAAAGGAAGTGATGGCCTCATCTAGTAGAATTGCTCCATACAAAGCCCATTTTTTGGAGCTTTGAAAGGAGGTAACGTCATTGGGATTATCTCTTGACCAATACCAATCCAAGCTTCAAAACATTAATCTTGAACAAAACCACTTACGGTATAAGTGGAACTTAATAGAGATTACCACCCGAGCAATGTTATCTGAGCCTCCATAAGAGTCTTTCACCATCGTACACCTTACCCTTAGGTATTATTGAGGTGTTATAAGGAGTTATGTAATAAAACCCTAGTACTATGATTATGTGAATTATTTTAGAATAGAATAAATAATAAAAATTCATTTTATTATTGTTACTTTGTAAATAGTTTTTAAAGCACAAATAGTATTTTTAGTTAATATTCAATTAAGAAATCTATTTTGATAAATTAATGAATTTTTGAGTTAAATAATATTTTCATAAAATATTATTAATAAAATAATGTTTATTAAATATAAATGATCAGATAATTTTTATGAATACAATTTTAATTTTTATTAAGGTTTGAATGTTGTTTTTGTTAAAACCCATTAATTTTTTTATAAATATTGGTTTTTAATTTAAAATTTAAAAATTCACATATCTAAAAAATTATTTAGATAAAATGAATATTATATTTGGATTCAGACTATTGAAATTATCTACAGGTGTATTTTTTATGATTTTTCGAGACAGTCGAATTTTTGGGTAAAAATAAAATATCGTTAAATATATAATGTGTTTATGACATCATAATGACCCAATAGTGATTTAATAAAATGATATAAATGAAATGTTCAGACACTATAATTTTTTCCTTTAAAATAATGTGATTTTAGTTTTTGATTTATTTACTTTACAAAGCCTTAGTAGACCCTCTAACACTTATAAAACGTTTTAACATTTAAAAATGATTTCCTAGAAAGTGTGACTCACCTCCATTTAATCAAGCCTAATATATTAAGTTGTTCGTACATTGAACTTATAAAATAATTTTTTCCACTCTCCTTTGTCAAAAAACTTGGAAAAAACTATGGTTTGGTTTGTGTTCTTCATTAGTTTAATGTGTAGTGTCCAAAACCTAAATAATAAACAACTCCCTCTATTTTCCTATATTAACCCACCCAATCTCCCACTTCTCATCACTCAAAACCCTTGAAGCACGTCCCTAATATTACCTTCTATCACTATAATAATCCAAAGGTGCCTCAATATCTAAATAATAGTCTCTCAATCCTCTCCCAATCCTTGGTATCACACTTCCAAAGTAAGGTATTTTGTCCTCTCTTATTTTTTGTCAATGATTCTTTATGTTTCTATACCCTTGTATTTTCAGTTTAAAATGTTGGGGTATGAATTATATACTCCAATATACTTTCCTCTTTATGTTTTAATGATGATATAATCTTTTATATCTTATTAATTCCTCCCATGTACACCCATTATCATGTTGAAATTCGGTAAAGGATTTCTTCCTCTCTCATTTTTTCCATGTTTTTTTATGTTGTTATACCCTTGTCTTTTCAATTAAAAATGATGGGGTATGATTTTTCACCTCCCCTATACTTACCTCCTTATTTGTTAATGATTATAGACCCATTTATATCCTGTTAATTCCTCCCATTAACACCTGTTACCATGAAGAAATTTTGTAAGTGATTTCTCCCTCCTCATTTACATTCAAGAAATTATTTTATATTATGAATCTAAATTCCATTACATATGTTGGTACATGTATCTATATGACCCCCTTATTGTAAATTTCTTTAAAATATGATGAGATGACCCTTTCTCTCCCATAAACCATTTTTATGAATTCTTATTTCACGTTGTTATGCTGCCAAAATAGCATCGCGCTTTTCCATGTCAAAGTCTTTGTTTAGTGAATACCATGCCCCTTTATCTATAAAGGGTATTCACCGTTATGAACATTTAATTATTGATTATATAGTTTCATTTATGAATTAAACATTCCTTTTTAATGTAATAAATGATGATTTTTAATGAATCCATGTTGTATGATCTATGTGACGCACTTATGCATGAAATGAAATGATTTAGAAGAGTGTTCCCTGATAGAGCTCCACTGCATTGGGTAATGATTAGTATCCTGATAATTCAAGTGAAATGAGTTTTTACTCATGATAATTCAAGTGAAATTATGGTTTACTCCTGATCCATGTGCAATGAGCCTTAGCTCGTGCTAATATAATGTTAAATATTGTTGCCACATTTTCATGTTATGATAATCATGCAATATCATGAAACATGAAATATCATGAAATATCATGACTTTATGTTAATATTTATCTTGTGCTCCATTGATATGCCTATTTTCAAACATGTCATATATTCTTCATGTTATGCCTTGTTTACTCCCTTACTATGCTTTATATCTCACCATTTTCACATGTATGTCCTCAGGTTATCCCATGCAATGATAAGTATAAAGGAATGTTGTGGTCACATAAAATCATTTTTCAATATAGATGTTGGGTTTCATATTCTAAGTTGTTATGTAATGTTCCTAATTTCCCAAGACACTATACCTCTTGATCCTTAGAGTTGTCTTAAGTGGATTTTTATGTAATGAATCATTTTTATGTTTATAATAAAGATAAGGGTTGTTATATAGTCCCCTTTTATGATATTTAGTATCATTTCAGAGCTATTGGAGTGGATTTGGGATATATATTGACACTTGGTTATATCTCAGATTTAGGAAAAACATTTTGAACATTGAATTCATCCATTTTAGTTTTTCATTGGTTACTATGTTTTCTTGAAATTCTATCCTTGATTGGGTCATTTCCAGCCTGTAATACAAGGGAAAATATCTCCAAGATATTTTTGACTAATTTAGTTAACTATGTTTCCTAGGTTGGTAACATATTGGTTTTAATTCCATTCTCGGTTTATAGATAGCCATTATTTTTTACACATATCTCAAAACATAAGATACAATATGGGTCACCTTCATGTCCGGAGTTGGGAATAGATTTTTATATAGGAATATGTTTTTGTTGTTAAACAACTAGTTGAGATCATTGATTCTCATGTGAAATTCTTGATTGGTAGGTATATTAAATTAGTTAGGTTATTTTGGTGGCATGGGTAAGATTCTCACCAGACAGGGGAATGTGAATAATTGGTGAGGGAGTAGTGGCATGACCTCTTTTCATAGTACCCTTTTTTCACATGACTTTACAAGGATGAATAGTTTTACAGTTATTAGACTATAACATCCTAGATAAAAAGTTATGATATTTTAAATTTTGAAGTGATTTTTTCTCACATTTGGATGGTCAGTGAGTCATTTTGGGAGTCTTTTAAGAACCTGGTTTGGGTTCATCCTATAGGGCATATTTACGACCTAAAAATATGTAATTTATAGTGTAAATAATCCACTAGAAAAAAGATGTTAAAATGTTTTGGGGATTAAAATTATTGAATCATTAAATAGATTTATGTATTAAATATGTCTATTGGGATAATTTAACCTAAGGGGGTGTGTTATTCAACATACATGAATTATGGGGATTATACATCATAAATCCATAATTAATGGAGTAAACCCCTAGTTCCCAATTTTTTTATCATGATTATCATAGGAATCCCCTCTCGTTCAGTTTATTCATCCCTACCTCAAACCCTATGGTCATTTCACTCAACTTTGGTTATCTCTACTTCTTCTGGAATACTTAATTTAGTGCTCGATATTCTATTTTATTGCATTACATATCTCCAGGTAATCAACCTTTTTAATTATTTATTGTTTTTTTTATGTTTGTGGTGTTTGGAATAATTTATAGAGTTAGTTTATCATATGGTGATTCTAGTTTTATTATATTTGATTCATTTCTGAAATCATCTTCTATGAGAAAACACATGTGTTTGTTGTGGTATAGCCTGCAAGTTTCATGAGGTGTGTTTTCATCTATCAAATCCACTAAAAAAATTTATTATTTAACTCAATACTAATATGTATTTATCGATAATAAGGCCTCTTTTTTATTTCTTCATTACTTTGGTAGCATGGAACACATTTTGGGTAGTTTGTACCCTATATTTGAGGTTGGTGCTTCCCTATCTAGCCCTTTTTGGATTAGAATTGAATTCTTTAGTAATATAAATTACTTTAAAATTTAATTGGAATTGCCTTTTGATTTTGACATGTGTAAATGGGTTTTTAGAAAATAGATAGTTCTCCCATTGTTTTGGTAAAAGAGAATGTATTTTTAATGCATTATGAAACAGATTTATGAAATGGTTTACAAATCATGGTTTTGTTGAAATGGTATAGGAAATATAATACTTGGGAAGCCTATTATACATAGGTGTAAAGTATAGAAATATGCCTCTTCTATTGATACTATCGGAGGTTCATTCATGGGTTGTACATTTTCTCCCAAGTCTAATAGAGCTTGGTAATATTTAGGAACTTTTGGGGCTTCACTTTCTTAGGTGTTCAACTACTCCCTACATTCGATGCACATGTCTAGGGGATTGATGCACACAATTTTCTACATTAGGGTATTAGTGATCTTACTAGAATGACCTGTCGTGATCCTTGATGTTTATTACCTGATATTTGGTTTGTAATATTATGGATTTGATTTACATCTTTGATAAATCTGATATTATTTGAAACATTTTTACAAATATGAGTTTTGAACAGTGTAAATGGGTATTTATTTACCAAGATTTTGATATAAAAATTATTTAGCTAATTAACATGTCATGTTTTCTAAAATTGATCAAGTTTGGATTGTTATCCAGAGACATGATATGGAAAACTTTTGTGGTATTCTACTGAGCCAATTTATCTCCCACATTGAAAAACCCTTCAGTCGTGTGTAGAACATGACATGCCTTCTAATGGTTGAAAATTAAAGTAACCACAATGAGGTGGAGAGGTTTATGTCGGATGGTTATAAGTAGTCGGTGGTGATATTTTGGGTATTTTTTGATATATTACTTGTAGTAGTGTTTTTTGTGTTTAGTTTCCATTTTATTTTTTTCAGACATGTACCTTTGTTTTTATTGGTATTTCAAGTTGTATCACTACCAATATTTCTATTTTTTTTTAATTCATATATTTCATTTATTTTACATTCTTTGTTTCTTACCACTATATACACATGATATATAACTTGTTTTATATTGGGATAAATCATTCCCCCTGGGGTATGATTGATTTATTGGTGATAGTTACCTACTTGGGGGAATTATTAATTCCCTTATAGAAAGTAGAGGTCATCACAGGTATCATTTTGACATGATATTACGATTTGGTTCATTACAGTCATGCAATATTTTTACCTCCATGGTGTGTTTTTTACTATGGAAAGAGATCCAAATCACTTATGAATATTTTATGGTATGGATTATAGAAAGATAATTTGAATGTGTATCAAAACCATGTGGATGTATTTATTATTAAAGATACAACATGTGTATCATGGTTCTTTCTTGAATGGATATCATGATGCTTTTGTTTCATTCACCATTATTTTATAAAGTAGGGGAGTTGGGTTTCCTAAAGGATTTTTCAATATACGAATAAACAACATTTTTATGGGTGTCATTTTTATACATATGATTTTATAAGAACGCTAATTCTTATTTTGTATTATTTTAATGGAAACATTAGTGGTGTCATATATAATTATGTATGAAAACCATGTATATGAATCTTGAAGGATTTTTAATATTTATTTTTCATGACACAATAAAGATAAAATGGTTAATGAATTTTTCTTGAGTAACTATAGATTAATATTAATGATGAGATATAATCAAGGCTCTACCTTGGAATATTATTATATAGACACATTTTATTTTTTACATAATTTTTTGTATAAGATTAACCCAATAGATTGTAACACTTATGACTACTAATTTGTGACATGAAATGTGAATAGTTCTATAATTTAATGGTTATATAACATTAATATAGATATATTTTATTTAAATACAATATTTTTTTATGGTTGATGATTTTTTGTTTATTTATATATTAATATTGGGTCATTATCATATCAAGGAATACTATCTCCAATGAACATGACTAAGATACTTTAATAGTACCTACGTCAAAACATTACTAACTCTAGAAGAATTCCTCGATCTTAAGCATTGGGAGAATTATATGACTGGTCTTCTATTATCATTGGGGAGTAATTTAATCTTTTTAGTTATATAAATAATCTATAATAAAATTCTATTAATAATCTCAGATAAAGAAACCCTATTATATACGTATACAAAATGAATATCCAGGTAACATTCTTATGAATCCTATTTTAATTGTATATTTATGTAAAACTACTGTATCTATTTTAATAAATTTATGAAAAAAATGAACATGAATTGATCAATTACTATAGACCGATGTTAGAGATAGGATGTACTAAAAAAATATTTAGAATAATGTGGTAATGTGATGACACCGCTCCTCTCAAATATGGAAACCACTATAACAATTCATGCAGACCCAATAGACTAATCCACACCACTACCAATATAGATACAAAATCATTAAAAATCTTCATATATATCACTTTATGCCTAAACTCTTTCAAGAGTAATTTCATGTCTGTGAAAGTAAATATGCAACTGTGATAAAAAATACTCAATGAGGAATAACTAATGGTGTATCAACTCTCACATTGAATAAATAGGTTGATAAAAGATAATTTATAATTATCTACATATGTATATAAAGAATTCATTTAGTAGATAATTATTAAATCTTATCATAAATGTCTGAACAATCACTTATTTATGATTAATAATTATAAAAAATTACACAACATATTATAAGGGTCTTTACCAGATGAAACATTATTTAAGAAGATCTTATAGTCTAAGAAAAATTAATATAAAAAATTGTTGGTGAAATACACATTCTATAGGTAAGGTAATAGTGTATTACAAAGTATGAAAATATTTCTACTGGTCCCTTTAGGAAAGTATAATGTGTATACCATGTTTAAGAAATATTATAGATTATCCCATTTGTACATGATTATTCAACATAAAAAATATAGAACTTGTAACATGTTCAATATAACAAATTAGTAAGATTTATTATGGTTATAAAATTAATTATAAAAAACACATGCTTATCCTAATATAATAATATTTATTCTCAAATATAAAATTCTAGTCCTGAACTTTTCATGGTGAAAATTAATTCTATATGTAAATATGAAAAAAGTAAACATGATAATCCAATGATAAATTATATCACATGATACAAAAAGTAATATTAATATTAGAACATATCTAGATATGTCCTGGAATAATAATCACTTAAAAATATTTTAATGGTAATCTGCACAATGCATAAGATTTGGCATAAGTACGATTTAGAGTTCACTAAGATCAAACAAATTAAGTTATTAAATATTGATTGGGTGCATTCTATTTTACGCAAGTAGTAAATATAGGAAATCATTAACATTAAATTGACCACAATCATGTCCCATTCATACTAATGAAACCATTGTATAAGTCATTATATAACCACCTTTACGGCATACTAAAAATAAAAATGGAAATCACTTATTTAAATTTTGTTTTCTATATTAAAAATCCAAATTTTAGAAAAACATTTATATGTAAAGAATAAATGTAAATTCTATGTTGAAATTATTTATTAATATATTATTATATCAAAGATATACAAAATTTAACATTATTATATAATAAATAATAAATTTAGTTTATAATAGAAATGGATTTTTAATAGGAAAAATTTAAGAAGTAAATCCCCTAAAGATATAGTTGCAAAAAAATATTTAATTTATTTTTATAACCATTTCAATATTGAATTAATTATAATATTTTTACATTTTTAATTTTTAATGTTTAGTTTTAAAAGTCAAACATTTTGATAAAACAAAAGAAGTTAAAGATCAAAGTCATTCATTTACACTTATTTAACCCATCCATTATCTCACAACTAAAGAAGCTGAATAGAAAATTTTTGAATCATTCACTTATAATTAATTGTATTTTAATTGGAGATAATTGATCTAATTTATACACCATGACTAGGTATTGTTTGAAAAAAAAATTACAATGGTTTAATCATAACATTATTTTCATTGTTAAAAAATATAGTTTATATTACTTATAATTTTATAATATGGAATACCATATGTATGGAAAAATATTAACATCATTCCTTAAAATAAATTCTAAAACAATAGAATACTTGGGTTACTATATCTATATGAAATTATTTGATATAAACTAAGCATATTAAAACAACTATCTCATTATATATATTTAAAAAATTATGAAATTTATAAGATTTCTAAACAAAAACCTCCATACATGAATAATTATAATAATTAAAGTCTATATGACCAAATCCAAAGTTTTTGGAATTGAAAATATCTATTAATTGAACATATATAACATTATTTACATAAGAAACCAATAATGAGAGAAAAATATAGGGAAGTTAAGCATGAAAATTTAACAGATTTCCCAAAACTATATTCCATTAAAAAATATACAATAATGTATAAGTATACATATAAAAATATACCATTATGTGTTCTATAAATAATTATTAAAATTACATTTTTAAAATTAATGATCAGAACCTTGCAAAGAGATTTCTATACAGAAGGTTAGTAGTCTGGGTTTTAAAGAAAAAAATAATGAATAAAAACTATCAAATGGTTTCATGAGAAATCCAATTATAGATATTTAACTCGGTATTTTAAAATATTATTACAAATTTTATTTATATATATATATATATGAAATTATTTATTAAAATTTATCATTAATTTTGTAAAATGAGTGGCAGTAATATCCCATACATAACCTAAGAAAATAACACGGAGGGTTGAAACCACTTATAATGAACCTTGGAAAAATTAACATACTTAAATGATTACCAAGAACTAAATAAATTAATTAATTCAATTTAAAATAATAAAATTTAATTAATTTAGGTAATCAATGTTAGTAAAAAGTAACTAAAATGAAAAAGAAAACTAATGTGGGTGACTCCTAAAATACACCAAAAATGTAATGGATAAAATTATATATCCACACGAACCAAAGATTCAAAAATAACATCCCTAAATTATAAAATACATTTAGTACATCATTAATTCACAAAAATAGTTCCAAATAAACATCAATTGAACATAAAAAACTCATTTATACTTCCTTGAATGAATAAAATAACTGAACCGAGGCTATTTTATGGTTTCATTATTCAATGGGGAAATGATAATTGAAATACTTAATCTCCTTCAGTAGAATAGGTAAAAAAAGAGAAGAATATATAATTTATTATTAAAGAAGTATAACTTTCCATTGGTGAAGTAAATCCCTCTTGAAAACCATGTATTCCTAGTGATAAGAAGAGGAGATGAATTTATCTATAAGAGGTAGTTTGTAGTATTTAGTTGGAATAAAAAGAAATAGATCAATAAAATTCCTTTCTAGGGTCAAAAATAATTATGTAAATATTCTATAGATTCCATGCTTTAGTAAAAATTAGGGTTGGGTATACTGGGTCTAGGTATAGATCCATCTGGTACCCTATGGTACAACCTAGACACTTCTATTCAACCTCAACCCATAGGGGATCAAGTGGGTATCTGATGCCACAAATTTAGTTTTATATCAAATGAAACATCCTCACTATATAACCAAATTCCTAAAAATATTTAATATTGTTCATTAAATCATAGACCATGAAGTGGTCGAATTCATTTGTGTGGTCATCTATTTCTTAATGAGGTTTTGTTTTTGATGGATAAATGATATCATTCAATTGACTACTAAAATATTATTTTCATGTTAATTTACACAAAAACACATTATGTGATGATGTGTAAATACGACATTGATTTTAAATGTTGTTAACAATCAAATATTAATAAGAATATTACTTGTATAGATGATATTCCTTCTAATTTGATAACTCTTTATGGTATATATTGTTTAAAATTTGAGTCCTTCAAACTCGTGTTGTTCATTGTATTTTAATTTATATTCCTTATCTAATTTGGTGAAGGAAAAATTACACAAAATATTAAATGTGGTCTCCACTATAAAGAGTTATAATGGTGGAAGTAAAAAATGATTTCTTCAACTAATAATGAATAAGACTCAATTACTTAATCAGGATACTTAATTTGACATAATATATATATAATATTTATATATTATATTTAATAATTATTTTTGGACCTCATTTATAATATTGCAAGTTTATTCTCTACTTAAAAATTTTCTATTTGATTCCCCTCAGTCGATTTTCATTCAATGATAATGTTCTAGGACACCATTTTTTGGGATAGGTCCTAATAAATATTTTCAGGATTTGAGTGGAAGGTTGATTCCTTAAGAGTAATTCACACATTGTTTTATGTATAGTTATCTCAATAACACTCACTTAGAGTGAATATCACATGAATAGTTAGTGAGATAAGTTCATTATGTTTTGTATTTTGTAAATTTTAAACTCATTTAATCCTCTACTATTTAATATTGGTATATTTATTTATTTATTTATCTACTTATAGAATTAATGGTATCCCAAGAAAACCATTTGTGGTAAAAGTGAAAAATACGACAATGAATTAATAGGATAAATAAGGGATTGTAAAACAAATTTCATTTTTAAGGAACCATGGATGTGGTTATATTACCACATCATATTGTATGATGTTTTTTCTACTAATTATATGGTTATTGAATCATCATATTATTATCTATAAAAAAAGAATTATATTAAGGAAAACATCTTTATTTTATCTACCATAAAACATAGCTTAATTTTTTATATCATCATGATCTACTAATCTGACAACTATAATGTATTTAGATCCTCTATTAGGATAAACTGTGTTATAAGGATTGTATACTATTCATGGTAAAATCCTTCATATCAACTAGTTATACCATAGATAACATTTATTTTCCATGGTTTTTTGGGAGTCCAAAAAACCAAAACATAATATTGAATTACATAATTTGATTGACCATAATGAATTATACTATGAGACCATGTCATGGTGGAAATCAATGGACATTAGACAAAAATAATTTTTTCCTTATAAATTATCACTGATGTGGGCCCATTCCAAATCCTCCTAATTTATTAAACATATATAAAAGTTTTTTTACAAATATATCCATCTAATATTTATATCTAATGTTAAATAATTGAATAATTAATTTATTTATTATATTCTTAATTAAATTATTATTAAGATGTTAATATTATGTGAATAATTTTATTGATTTAATTAATATGATATTTTGATTCTAATTAATTTTCATACTATTCATTTATGAAAGGTTTTATATAATTAGATTTTTATATTTCTATCCTGATATCAATTTTTAATGCAGTTATGAGATTGAATTTCAAGTTCTATTATATATTACCTATGTTTAGTGGTAGATTTATGATGAAATTAATGTCTATGTTGAGTAAAGAACAACTTGTAGATGTAATTTGGGTCTGAATAATTTCTAGCTTACAAGTTTATACATTTTCAAGAAAATGGAGTTTCACTTATTATCCCTTTATGCATAATCATACAGGGATTACTAGTTTCCAATAATTCAAAAAAATTACATAAAATATTTTCTTTTTCCTTATTCACAAGATCAATTTTGGTATGTGTAATTTTTTGGGAATATAATTTTTAAAACTGATATGATTTTTTACTTTTCTAAATAGTTTCATGTTAATATAGTTTCAACGTATTAATTTAGTGGAAGTAATATTGATTTCATAAATAATTTTCAAAAATCTTACATATATATTGAATGAAAACATGAGATAATAAAGATTTCATGAGATGAAATACTTATTTATTTTAATATTCATTTGATTCATATGAAAATAGTGAGACAAAGAAAACCTTGATAATAATAAGTATAAGATTAATTCAAAATACAACACATTACAAGACCTTAGTCATTCAATTGGGTAGGTTTTTCTAATATATGGTTCTTGTGTGTTATACTTTTTATGGAATCCTATAAATGGTTAAACCAAATTGTTAGGTAACCAAACCCAACTTTATGCCTTAGTTTATACATAACATTAAAAATATATGATATAGTATACCAAATGATTGGAGTTTATTTTTTTTCTATATGATGATTTTATGAAAAGGGTTCTCCGCTCACTTCCCATGAATGATATATTATATGATTGGTATAATGTATCATATTAATAAGTATGTTACTAAATGGATTTAATGTCATTTAAATACTTAAGGAAATATATATCTTTATCCACAAAGTGAACATGATATATTGGGTTATCATTATTAGTTTAAGTATATCAAATTAAATGCCTTATTAAAAATGTTATAATCATAATATCCACCCATATATATATTATATTTTTTCATGCCTCCTAATCCCTTTTTTGAGATCTCTTATAGTTATAAACATTAATATAATTCTATATTAGTATATAATATTACGAAATATTGTAAAATAGAATCATTCTAAGAATAAGGAAGTGAAATTTATATTAATGAATTTATGTAATTATAACTCATGGATATTGGTTACAAGGAGTGAATCATTCATTTTTTATAATAAAAAATTTCTCAGAAATATAGTTGAATTAATTAAAAGATAAGAATATTTACATGATATTAATAGAGAAATTGTTATTGCACTGGAGGTTGACACATATGATCTATGTGTACCAAGTGGGTTCATTTTTTAATTAAAAAGTTTTTTTTATATTCTAGTCACAAATATATTTTATTTTATTTTTTGAAAAGGAAATATTTTCATTCAAAATTATCAATAAGATTTATTTTATAAATATGAATGATTTTTTTAAGGAATTGGGTATATGGGGAATGTTTTATACATTAATGGAAAGGATAATATGATTTTTAACAGTTATGATACAAAATTAAAGGTCAATTATAACACCAATTATCTTTGTCATTGTAACCTTTGACATATAAATGAGAAACACAACCAAAGCCTCCATCGAAATAGATTAATGGACTCATTCAATTATGAATCCATTGATAATTTTTAATCTTTACCATCTAAAAAATTATCAATTCAATTTTAAGTGGAAATGTTGAATGATATAATGGACTATCTAATATTAAATATATTGATGTATAAAAACTAAGGAGTACTCAAGTTAGTAGTGGTATTAGGTAATTAGTAAAATTAACAAATGATTTCAATATTTATTATTCTATGTTTTTTATGCTGTAAAATTTTTAAACCTTTCAAACATTAATAGTGTTAAATTTTTAGTTACATAATCAAATATTAAATATTATTAAGATTCCTTCATCATATTGGGTTGATGAGTACTTTAGATATAACTTTATTAATCATCTTAAAGATTGTGGAATCATTTAATAACACGCTATACATGATACGCCATAATGGAATGTTATATTTGATTGGAGGAATCACATAGTATTAGACACGATTCAACGATAATGAGTTAGTATAACCCTAAACTATTTTTCTTGGGATATTTTATAAAAATAGTTTCATTCCTACGTAATTATGTTTCATTTAAATTATTCAAAATGAAACTATATTTCATATCGATTGGGAAAATCTGAAATTGAACTTTTTAAATAATTTAGGGTAATAAAGTAAATATATGATGATTTTATAAATAAAAAATCATAAATTATAAATGATTCTTATTTTTTAGTTGTATAATTGAAACTAAGGGTCATTATTTTAACGATCCATATAAGTTCAAGGTATTTATGTCCTGATTTTTTAAATTCCATGAGAATGAATATATCAATTGATGGGTAATTTGAAGGAAAATTGAACATATAGAAGTTAAGGAAAAAATAATATATGAGTTTAAAAGATGGAAGTAGATGTGATTTGACAAATATTTTTGAGATAAAAACAAACATAGGTTTGTCAATAACATCATAAGTTAGGTATGATTCGTTGGGAGCCTGAGAGATTTATTTGATGTTCAAAATATTGATGAATAAATATTCAAGGATAATGATCCTTCTACCTATCATGAATCTTTTGAGTGTTCCTATGATAAAAATATTATTAAAGGCCATGAATTATGTGATTGACATGATGTACATTATCCATGTTTAGAACATTATGGATGGGCCTAAAAGGGTAATATCCATATGATGAAAACTACTATGGATAATTGAGTGTATTCCTATAAATCTCTTTTGGTAGAAATATGTTTAAAAAAATTAATGGTATTGAAATTGAAAAAACATTTCTATTTTAGATATTATAATATTAGTTCGTATATTTATTCATATATTAGCTCATTATGATTGATAAATGTTTCAAATGGATATTATGATATAATTCCTTTAGGGGAATTTAGTTGAGGATGTATATATGAGACAGCTTAAATTTTTTGATGCACTAAGGGATTCTTTTATGGCCTTGAATTGGCAACAATCCATTTTTGGATAGAATCATTATTTTCAAAGTTGGTACATCTGGTTTAATTTAGAGATCAAAGTGTTTGGTTTAATCATGAATTAAAATGATTCTTGTGAATATAAGTAGTTTTGTGTGGGTATTATTTAATTTATGATATTTTATGTGGATGGATATTATTTATTGAAAATGATATCCCGATTTTAAATTATGTAAATTTCTGGTTAAGATGGTGCTTCTTGATGAAATACAGGGGTGAAGCAGCCTAAATAATTGGTAAAGTGATCTTTAGAGATAGATCAAAAAGGTTTTTTGGACTGGGTCAAAAAACATATATGGGTAATGTGTATAAAATGGTTTAATAGATAAAACTCTAAGAAGGGGTGTTAAAAAGTTTTTCATGGAATCAATCTTATAAAGAATCAAGATATATTCAAAGATTTGAAAATAATTTATAGGATTCTAAGTGAGACTTACATAGAATCAATAATGTATAAAAATATTTGTAATCAATATAATGTTCTTTATGCTATGAGTATAACAATTAGATACCAACTCAATATTATTAAGTTTCATTTGATTTTTTGCAAGAATATTCTTAGTTACTTGATAACTCACTACTAAATTAATGTATTTTCATGATTATACAACTTTGAACAACTACATGTTAGTTATAAAATGTTCCATTATAGGATTTTTTATGATAGAATCCAACTCCTTCCTAAAAAGGTCATATAAAATTATTTTTTTTTTGGAATTATAAAACAATGCAAGTATTTTTTATGACTGAGTGTACAGTGTGAAAAAAACATAGTTTCAATGTAATGAATAGTATCTATCATAAAAAAATATGACAAATCCATCATAGTTATTTTGCTAATATATTTTTTTATGATGAACGAAATCCATCACAGACCATTTATATTAAATATTAGAAAATATAATGTCATAAGAACATTTTTATGATATATTGAATTAATAAATCTCAATACATATTTATTATGATATATCTACCATGTATACACTTCTGGAAAACTCTTCTATAATGAATAATTTCTACCATAATTTTATTATTAAAGTGAAAAAATTATATATTACAGAAACTATTTGAGACTTATTCATAGTCAATCAAAATATCCAATTGAGAATAATCTTTTCCCATACAAATATACATAGTAAATAATCCACTAATGAATATTTCTGGTGGACTTATCTATTATAATTTTTAGTCACAAAAAAAACCTGCACCAAATCCAACACATGCACCCTTCATTCACTCAAAATTTCATTTGAATTATCTTTTTTCGTCTATGATTCTTTAAAAAACTTTTCGAATTTGGATCAACTATTCAATATAATCATTTGAAGCCATATACATCAATAAATTGTTATCTATCACAAATTTTATTTTATTTATTGGTAATTATTTAATTTTTTGATAAATAGATAATCATTTTTTGTGATTAATAGGTAAATTTATTAGGTATTTAATATAAATATATTAAATAATGTTTGTAATTAAAATTTTTTATTTTTAATTATTATTAAATTATTATCATCCTCAGATAGGTGGTGTGTCAGATATTACCATTAAAATAATAGAATATATGTTGAGATCATTCTTTATATATTTAAAATGGGTTAGTGATAAACAAATTAAATTATTAGATATTTTTTACAACAATAGATTACACTCGAATATCCAGATGGCCACTTATAAAGACCATTATGGAGGGAATTTTATAACTCCAATGTGTTTGGATGAAGATAGAATAAGAAAGAAATTTGGACCATAACTATCCAAGTAAATGGAAGAGAAGGTTAAATCCATTCAACTACACATAACAGAAACTCATTGCCAAAACAAATATGTTAAAAAATTAGGTGATATCTGTAGTTTGAAGTTGGTGGAAATGTATTCTTATGAATAACTTCTTAGAATAAAGATGTAATATTTGGAAGGAATGGAAAATTATTCCCTAGAAATATCATTCCCTTTGAAATTATTGATCGTATCAAGACAGTAGATAATTTTTTGTGCTTCTAATAAATATATATAAAGATCATGTATAATTCCTATGAAATTACATACCCAATCCTTCGCATGTACTTGACTCATATTTCAAACCCTATAGAAAAATATGGCTTATGAGGAACCACGAGTGGAGATTCTGGATCATAGGAAGAAAGTGATATGAAATAAGACCAATCACGTGGTCATTGTTATGTGGTGAAATAATAAAATAGAAGCAGATATGTGGAAACCAATGGATATGTTTAGGTATATGTATCCTGAATTTTTTGAATTGGAGTGATTTAATTTTTAGAGTGAAATTATAATATGGGTTATAATATAACATCCCATGATTTTATGTTAAATTTATATTTAAATAAAATGTATTAACACAAAAAAATGTTTATAATAGACATTATAAGCCATTAAAATGTTATTCTTTGAAAATTATAACATTTTTGAAATCATCATGTCAATATTATCTTAGGTTTAGTTTTTAAAAAAATTGAAAAAATATATTTTTGGGAAGATATTGAAAATACAAATTTTTAAAGAAAAAACTATTTTATAATATTTTAAATGATTCATTTTTATTTTTATTTTCTAAAAAATTCTATTAGTTTTTTTTTCTTAAAACTAATTTAATTGATACCTTTTATATCAACCATATACATATTATTTTCATAAAAAAATATACACTTAAAAAGAAGTATTTTATAAAAAAAATCATCATGATTTGTGAGATTATTATAAAATTAGTTTCTTCAAATTATAGTAACTGAATTTGATATTTTTTATAACATATTTTCAATCAAGAGGTTCACATTTTTTTTATAGGTCTCTCTAATTTTTAGGCATTGTGAATAGAATCCATTATCAAATTTATCATCTCAGTAATGGGTAAATTGGGCAATTAAGGTTAGAAATATTGTGATAAGGCATTAACAATATATATATCACTTTATATTAATTTATTGTATGAGTCAGTTTAATTCATAATTATTCAAACTTCTAATTTGTCACCATGTACCTTTGATTTTTACCTTTATGATATTTAATTAAAGGATATAGTAAAAAATGTAACCCTCTTACTTTAATGTCATTAATATTATTTCATAAGGATGAGAATATTTTATATTTAGTTTTCATGGGTTATTGGAAATGTGAATTAAATTTTTTTATCATGGTAATTAATTTTTAATTTTTTGTGATTAAAGGATTACCTCAAATTCTTATGAAATATCGACATAGTATTTATCCAATTCATTGAAAAATAAAATAAATGATTTTAAAAACATTTAAAAAATATAATTTTGGTGAGTTGTAGTGTTTCATGAATATTATAGATGAATATAGGATATTATGGATGTATTCAAAATTCAAAATTATTTTTTTATAATGTTTTTTAAAATTCAATTTAAATTACTAGTCAAAAAATGACATTAATGGAATCTTATAATAATTAATATTTTATTAAATGATTTGTAATTAATAAAAAACAAATCATAAAAAATAATGGGATATGGTTGAAAACATAAACATTGTTCTATTTATGGTTATTTTTTATTTTTACCATGATATTCTTAAGCCTAAATTTTTAGAAAACATTAAATTTTTGGTGATTTTCAAAAGTTTTAATGGGGTTAAGGCTAAAAGATATAAGTGAAAACATTTCCAAACTATTTCCAAATAATATTTTATTTGAATATTTGGAATAAAAACAATTTTATATTATAATTATATACATATTTATACATTATTATATTAAAATAATTTATACTAATTTAATAATTTATGAAATTTCATGAATGGCTCTCCCCTCACATATAAAATGACACCCATTTTCATCTTTTCTTGACACCAAATTGAGAAACCTAGGTCAAAACCCCCATGAAAAATTAACTTTATAAATTAGATGTATAGGATTTGTAAAAAAAACATAAAAGTCTTTTTCAAAGGTATATAAGATGGGATGTAAATGATTTCTTTCGTAGAATAAGTAATTGACTTTACGGTCTCTTTCAAGTTTATTTCTTATTCTACTTCCTATAAATCTATTGTAACCATCCAAAAGTAAAAAATACAGTGTAATAAATATAATTAAGTATTATTGTTATAAAAAACAATATTATATCTATATTTTAACAATTTAAATGAGAAATCATAGTCCGTGCGTACATATAGCATACCTTCTCTATATAGTGGTGTATTGTTTTTCAAAAGCACTCTAATTGGATTATTTTAAATATAGAACTAATTAATATATATATGATATTTAAGAAAAATATACTCTTCTAGAATTATAATACCATATATTCCTTCATACATTTCAATCCATTGGATGGAAACAATGTGGTATGTGCATACGTGTAAACTACCGCCTCCAAAAATAAATGTGGTCCGTTTTTCATTTACTCTTTTAATGAATGTTAATAGAGATATATTTTACAAATTTATAAGATATAAATGATATTTAAATGATCCTATAATGGTGATTTATTATTTAATTTAATTTTTTCCATCCTTCAAAAGGTGAAAAGGGTTTTCATCCGTATGTATGACCTAGCATCTCCATGAATGGTGTAATGCCTTTTACTATCTTAATATTTTATTATTGCATATCTATATTATATATATATATATATATATATATTATGTATATATTTTTTAGATAATTAATAATAATATTTTTATAATGGGATCATGAGAAATATGCAAGGATAGAATCTACTGAATCAAAGCATTCATGAAAAATGTAGTAGTTAACGCCAAAAATTACAAGGATAAATAAAATTGTTAACAAAGGGGTGAAAAATATTAAAAATATATCTTATATGATATTAAAGATATGTATATATTTCTATAGTGTAATTATAATAAATAAAAATTTATTTTATTAGAGTCTAAAATCAGTTACGAGGAATATAGACCATAAGGTAATAGATTTCGTCCAAATTCCACTCTATTGAGACATATTTGGTATAATGTACCAAATTACATTAATGTGGTTTATGTACTTAATAATTTATGTATTTAACATGAATATTTATATTTATTCTAGAGTATTAATGTTTCAATTCAATTTTAAACATTTAAGGGGTTATAATTTAAAAGTTACCAAAGAGGTAAGAATTTATTTTACAATCTCATTTTTTGTGTTAGCCTTTATTTTTATTGAAAAAATATTATTTAATATTTCTTTATAAACACCATCTATTTTCACATACTATAGATATTAAAGGATTATCCTTGTTATATTTGATATTTTCCACTCTTTTTCTCTTTAATCATGAAATTGAATATTTAAATGAAAAGATGATCTTAAGTTACTTTTTGATTGAGGTTATTTTTTTTTCAGTTCCATATTTTCTAAAATTGTTTTACATAAGTCATTTTTATATACTCAAATGATTTACTAGGTAAATTTTATTTTATATTTTACTTTTGACATGGATGAAATGAATATTTCTAAATTTTTTCCGAATGGTTCATTTTTATATTTCATTACAAATGGTCAAAAGGGATAATTTTTTTACATATAAGGTGACAATACATTTTCCCACTGCCATAACTGTTTTATAGTATTTAGATTCATATACATGTTTTGAATGGTTTAACAAATAAAAATGTTTATTGAAAACTTATTTAAAATTTTCACTTCCATTTTATTATATTCACTAAAAGAGTTGATTTTATTTAATAAATTATATTTCTGATGAATCAATATTCATATTTTACTACTTACTCGTTTTTTTCATGAACTATATCCTGAATATTTTAAAAATATTATGATCATATTTCAACAGAAAATAAATTTCTATTAAATATCCATATTCGTAGTATCTTGGATATGATACCATTATAAACTATATACCATTTATACATATGGTGTTTTACTATGAATATAGACTTAATTCTGGGGTAAATATTGATATTATATATTCCTTACATAATAAATATATATGTTGATATAGAATATTATTATAAATTAAATTGATCATTCAATATATGAGAAACAAATTTAACATCTAGTAATTAGTGGTGCTAGTAATTATATATCCCAATGATACCTAGGCAGGTCCCATGAGAAAAATAAATTGGCCAATTTGTATTTTTTTGGGTTTATAACTACCAATAAATTATACATTCATGACAAAAGGATTTTACAGTAACGATATCTTGTTTTATGAAATCATTACATATGATATTAATAATTTCATTCATTAAGAATTCAACTATTATTCTCCGTGATATTAATACATTGATACTATGTATGGACTTATTTTTTGATGATGTTATTGATTATATGGAATGTTTTTTTAGTTATTTACCTTAACATATTGATTATTCCATATTTACTCATGATAAATTTCATTATACATAACCCTTACTTAGCATCTATTTTCACCATTTATTTTTTATCCTTACCCAAATATAAGAATAAGGATATTATGAATAATATCATGTATTTGAGAGAGTTTATTATGTTATATATTTTATATTTACAATTTAATAAGGGATGAATATATGTATCTCATTCTACAAGACGAAAAAATGGGTTGATCCTTTATTATGAGATCTCATGTATCATTTACCAATGTATTAATGAAAAATCCATCTATAGGATACTAGTGATTGGGTTTCTATATGTATGAAAGGTTTTATATCACTAATTAAATCCACCATAGTTGTGTTAGATCCAAAATATCATCCACATCTCATAACATCATTGATATTTCCATGATGAATCTTGTGTCATTGATTGGGTTAGGTTAGAAGTTGAGGATTACACTATGTTCATAGATTTCTCAACTGAGATCCAATTTTGTTAAGAGAAGTTATTTTATAGACACATCATTCTGTTGTTTCATGTGCTATAAAGTCATAATGGCATGGAGGAATGTATATGGGAACATGAGTCATAGATGCACATTCAATATCCTAATCTATTTTTAACCATGATTCTCCTATATCATTAAGGTGTTAAATTTTTTACTATTACGATTGTGGTTATTTTATTCATGGGATTAGTCATGTCTTAGTGAGCATGTAATTATTTGTTTAGGGGTCAATTTGGATGTGATTTGGTGTTTTTTAGTGTTTTAATTTTTTTGGTAAGTTACAATTTTATGGGATGAGAATCGTATAAAGTCATTTAATGTAATGAACATGAGTTGATAAGATTGTTTCATTTTTTCTTGTGTATTTTAGAATCATTGAGACAAGGTTTCAATAAGGGATAATGATTTGGTGATAAAATTTCAGCTAGATTAGATTTTTTTCATTGTAGCCCAGTAAATGTTCCTTGTGGAGCAAGATAGTAGAGATGTATTTTCTGCAACCTGGTGTTTCACAATGTGAAGTTTTAGGATATGGTATGGTTATTTTATTTTAGTACATGGTTTTATCAATAAGAGTTTTATGTCTCGATGTTTTTAGAAGGATGTTAGGTTATGCTGTAAGGATGTTCGGTTACGATGTAAAGGTCCCAACATTAATATTATATATGGAATACTCTAGTTTAATATTATACAAGGCCGCTAGAGTTAATCATAATATAGAATGGTTAAAACATGAGCGGTAGAATTATAAAATTATGTAAATTGGATGTTTTGATCTTACTATACACGGGTTAGTTCCAACGTAGGGTATTTTGGATTTAATTTCACATGATCCTTGGGTTATTATCACATGAGTGAAATTGTTCCCTCGATATACCTACTACAACAGGAAGTCAAATGTGGTTAATTTTCATGGTTCTTTATATAAGAAATTTTTAGTTCTATGGTTATTTACACTTCATAATTGATTGTTTTTTGGGTTCATTGGGATTGAGGTTGTAACGTCCCGGTTCTGGGTGCCACACAAAGGGTGCCCCAAACCCGATTGGTCACAAAACCTCAAGCGCATTTCCCCAAACACCAGAGTCTGCCGACTAGCAGCAAGGGCCTAGGTCTGATAGTGGGGAAAATATGCCCTCATTTGTCAAAGTGTAGCGTAGCAGAAAAGATAAATAACAGACAACAGCGGAAGCAGTAAACAATATAAAACTGAAGTGGACAACTGAAGTAAAAGAGTACCAGTAGTCATATATCTATAGTGATGCAGCGCGACACTAATTCTATGAAAACAGCCAGAACATGTTACACAGTAGTGCAATACGATACAAAGGAAATTACAGGTACAAAAGAACAAAACAGAACAGCCGACAGCATCACGAGCCTGAGCTCGGTCCCAAGCTCCCCTACACCTCAATAACACTCAAGTACATGTATGAGCAACATTTCCCTTATCCATACCTGCAGAAATGTAATCTATTTGGGGTCAAAGACATGATCCCAAATAGGGTGTGAGAAATAAATCCCAGTAGGCACCCACCAATGGTCAGCGCCCAACTGTCAGTGAAAATGTGTAACAACAGTGTGCAGTTATAAATGCAATAAACTAAGCAGTACTCAAAAGTAACTAACTTTACCAGTTTCATTTCCATTTTAATATTTATTTAGTATTTCAATTTAATAACATTAAATG
Source organism: Viscum album (assembly GCA_963277665.1). NCBI lineage: Eukaryota > Viridiplantae > Streptophyta > Magnoliopsida > Santalales > Viscaceae > Viscum > Viscum album. Next base: position 388,666,178 of record OY728137.1, read on the forward strand.
TTCCTCAAAACTATTCCCTCAGGATAATCATAACCTTTCCCTCGGGCTAATATAATATAACCACACACTCAGGATTACCCTTAGGCATAACGAATGGTGCCCTCAAGCGTATGGAATCTCGACCTCGGGCATATCGAATATTTCCCTCAGGCATGGAAGCTACTGCCCTCAGGAATAATATAAGTTGCCCTCAGGCTAAACAACTACTGTCCTTGGGCTAAGAATACAATTCCCTCAGGCTAAAGTAAAACAATGCCCTTAGGCGCAAGTAACTGGGCCGAGCCCAACATATAATCAATCAATCATACAAAATTCCACTCAAGTCAATTTAATGCATGATAAATTATACGGTATACCCTCGGGTAACCTCGCCAAATGGCTAAATAGAGGAAAGAACCCCTATGGTGGTCTTGGATCTAAGAAGTGAACCCAAATAGCAGTTTTACAATTCCATTAAACTACCTATGCAATTCTAGGTATTTAAAACAGTCAAGGCCTTATCCACACGACACCAAAACATGGGTTCATAGCACAATGGTACACAAAAATGCACAGCGGTTGGAATTTAAACACTAGACCACCTACCTCGATCGCCCCTAATTGGTATACGTGAACGACACTCCTCAAAATTCCCGAGAACGACATAGATATGAGGTGAAAGAAACTTTTGTTCAATTGTATATAACTCCCGTTATAGGAAGAATTGTCAGGAGCTATGCAAAGAGAAGGAATAACTCACCTGTGCGGTTCCAACGAGATCGAAGGAGGCGGAATCGAATTTCTGGTGCTCGATCGGGTGATCTACAAAGCTCCGACCATCCCTCCCGACTTATACTCCGGTTCTATGCCTTCTCTGTGAATAGGGGAGGCTACTGCCCAATTTAAACGAAAAAAACAGACTACACGGCATGTAATATTGGGTACACGGCGTGTAGTTTTCATTTTTTTTAACTGTTCCTTCGGCGGATTCTCGCCAGCATGGAACTGTTCATCTGTCGACATAAGTACACGGTGTGTAATACCTGAGTACATGGCATGGAATGACACTCAGTAGGCCACCGCCTTACTGTTTTCTTGCCGACTGACTACACGACGTGTAAATACCCACTACACGGTGTGTAGTCGGTTTTTACACCCATCATTGTCGACCAGCCTACACGCCCTGTGTACCCATTCCACATGGCTAAAGTACACATCATGTGGAAAATTACACAGCGTGTAGTCACAAAATTTCGGATTTTCACCCATTTTCTTTATTTTCTCAAAAAACACTTAAGGAAATGATAAAAGAAGAAACTTGTACCTCAAGAATAAGAACTGGGTTATTACAAACTTCCCCCTTAAAGCAATTCGTCCCTGAATTGCCCTTCCAAGGGTGGAAACGATAAAGCTCAGAACAAATCTGGCCACTGAGCACGTACGTCATTCTCCCGCTCCCAGGTTTCATCCTGCATTTGGCCATGTTGCCATAGCACCTGTACGACAGGAACGGACCGGCCTCGGAGAACCTTCGTGCTCTGATCCACAATACGAATCGGATGCTCCTCAAAGGATGTGTCAATATAAAGCTCAGCCTCCTTGGACTGAAAGACGTAAGAAGGTTCTTAATGATAGCGGTGCAACTCAGATACATGGAGGACGTCGTGCATGGCCTGGTACCTCTCTGGTAACTACAATCGATAGGCAACCGGCCTAACTCTCTCCAGAATCTCAAATGGACTCACATACCTCGGTGAAAGTTTACCCTATCTCTTGATCCACCAGTGCCCCAACCTCGATGAAACACGCAAGAAAACCTGATCTCTGGCCATGAACTCCAAGGGTCGTCTGCGGTGATCAGCATAAGATTTTTGACGAGACTGTGCAGTAGCCATCTGCTTCTGAATCAACTGGACCTTCTCAGAAGTCTCCTGCATGAGACGTGGTCCCAGTAAATCTACCTCACCTGCCTCCATCCAGCACAAAGGTGAACAGCATATCCTACTAGGGGTATATGCTTCTCCTAAGAGCCCCCAATGTCCAGGATGCATGCATGCAACATGTCCTCTAGAACCTGTATCGTACGCTCTGACTGGTCATCGTTCTGAGGGTGGTAAGTTGTGCTCAGAATCACCTGTGTACCCAGTGCCCTCTGAAAGCTCTATTAGAAATGAGACGTAAAATGGGCTTCCCTATCTGAAATGATATAACGAGGAACCCCATGAATACGTACAACCTATCGAATATACAGTTTTCTGATCTCATCAACACCGAAGGTCTCCTTGATTGGAAAAAAGTGAGCTATCTTCGTGAGTTTTTCCACACCAACCCACACGACATCATTGCCTTGAGTTGACCTCGGCAACCCAGTCGCGAAGTCCATCGTGGCATCATCCCATTTTCACTCTCGAATGGGTAACTGCTGTAACAATCCGGCTGGCCTCTGATGCTCCGCCTTTACCTGCTGACAGGTGGAACATCTCGTAACAAAACCAGATACTCCTCTCTTCATACCCAGTCACCAGTACTAACGTCTCAAGTCACGACACATCTTGGTAACTCCAGGATGAACTGACCAAGATGAAACATGAAACTCTCGTATCAAATCCTCTTGTATATCTTCTAGAACCCACACTCGTCCATGGAAACGCAGTACCTCATCACCACTTATCATCCACCCAGGAGGAGGGTCCTCACTTTCCACCGACTCCCGTAGAACTAGGCCTTTTGAATCAGATAGTTGTCTCATCCTCACTCTATCAAGGAGGGTAGAAATTACAGCTTAAGACGAAAGATAGGTCTGTCCCTGACTATCGTGCACCTCCAAATGCATCTCAATGAACAAATCCATAAGCTGACACTCACCACTGGCCTCATGAACTGCTTGTGTCTGAGTCTTCCTGCTCAGTGCATCAGCAAATACATTACCTTTACCAGGTGTATAGGAAAGCTCAAAATCGAAGGACTAAAGGTATTCGACCCACCTTCTCTATCTCAGATTCATGTAACGCTGATTAAATATATACTTGAGACTTTTTTGGTCAGTTAAAACCAAAAAATTCTCTCCCATGATATAATGTCTCCAACAGCGTAACGCATGAACAACTACATCCAATTCGAGATCATACGTCGGGTAATTCATCTCATGTGGCCTCAACTGCCGAGACCCATACGCAACAACTCAATCGCCATGCATCAACACAGCTCCCAGCCCAATACCTGATGCATCACAGTAAATTGTATAGCTCTTCCCCTGCTCGGGGAGTATCAGAATTAGTGCTAATGTCAACCTTCCCTTCAACTTCTGAAAGGATGTCTCGCAAGCTTCTGACCAAACGAACTTCACACGCTTCTTAGTCAAACCTATCAATGGAACTACTAAGTGGGAGAAGTCCTATATAAAATGCATTTAGTAACCATCCAACCCCAAGAAAATATGTATCTCAAACACGTTCTTAGTTCGATCCTAGGAAACTACTGCTCTCACCTTCTCTGGGTCTACTGCAACTCCTGCCTCTGAGATGATATGACCCAGGAAGTGAATCTGGTCTATCCAAAGGTGGCACTTTGAGAGCTTAGCATATAGTCGATGCTCTCTCAGTGTAATCAGCACGATCTCAAGATGGTTGGAATGGTAATGTCAAGTGTGAGAGTACATGAAGATATCATCCACAAATACAAACACAAAAGAATCCATATAAGGATGGGACACATGATTCATGAGATCCATAAAAACTGCTGGTGCGTTCATGAGTCCGAACGGCATAATCAAGTACTCATATAGACCATACCTACTTCTGAAGGTTGTGAGAGGTATATCAGATGGTCTAACACACAACTGGTGATATCCGGATCTCAAGTCAATCTTTTAGAACACTCGTTCACCTCAAAGTTTATCAAAAACAACATCAATCCTTGGTAAGGGATATCGGTTCTTGACCGTCAAGTAGTTCAGATTCCGATAATCCACACAGAGTCTGAGGGTACCATCCGCCTTCTTTGCAAAAAGGACCGGAGAACCCCAAGGATAAGTACTGGGTCGGATAAAAACCTTTGATTGTAACTCTTCTAATTGTCTCTTGATCTCCTTTAACTCAGGTGTAGCCATTCTATAGGGAGGAATGAATACTGGTGCCACTCTTGGCACAATCTCAATAGAGAAATCCACCTCACGCTCTGGAGGTAGACCTGAAAAGTCGTTTGGGAAGACATCCCTGAAACGATCAACTATTGGAGGGAAGTCCTTCTGACAAGTTCCCTAATAATCCGGATATAAACTCTCAATCTGGGTTGTGACTCCACCTTGCCCACGATGCTCTGGTGCAGCTCGACTCGTCTGAACATCCCACTCGCCTTTGTATAGAAACTCTCTACCCTCTGGTGACATGAAACGCACCCAACGACAATAGTAGTATACAAAGGCTCAAAAGGGAACCAACCAGTCCATCCCGAGAATGATATCATATCCCATCATCTCTAAGACATAGAGGTCCCAAAGGAAGTGACACGCACCAACCTCAAGGGGGCACTCCCTGCACTGACGCACACCAGCTGTTCTAGTACCCAATGGAGTGTCTAGTTTCATAACATCAGATGAAGAATAAACATAGAGCCCAAGGCTCTCCACAACAGATAAATATACAAAGCTATGTGTATAACCTCTATCAAAAAGTACTAAAGATAAGACAGAAGCTACTAGAATAGTACCTCTAACAGTAGAAGGTCTGGGATTCATCTCTTGTTGGGTTTGTTGCACTACATATGTCTGCCCAGTGTCACGACCCTACGACACAGCCTGGCTACCCTAAGTTGTCCCGCCATGCAGCCTCTGAGATCCTGGTGCCTCGCTATCATGGCCATGACCACCATCTCTGCCTGCATGTCCTGGTGTATTCCAATTTCCCAACTGGTAAGAAGTTGTTGGTCCTTCTCCCGCACACAGAGTCTACACGGAAACCCTCTCAATATCCACTGGTGGAAACTCCCTGCAAAAACGCTGAAGAAGACCCATTTTGCCACAAGATTGGCACTCCACTGGGTCATGTGGACACTACGGTCTCTTGTGCCCCTCTTTACCAAACTGGTAGCACATGATCGAGCCACCCGAAGCATTCTTATGGCTGGTACTTCCACTTTGAGAGAAGTCCATCTGTCTCTTCCTCTTACCAGTAGAAATAGTACCAGCAACTGGTGCTGAACCTCCCTGTCCTACACCACTAGCTTCCAATAGGTTCTGCTTGGTAATTTGTGCCTGGTTCACAATAGAATGTATAGTAGGAAACCGGAAAACATTCACCAGTGTGAGGATGTCATACTGAATACCATCCTCAAAGAATCTAGCCCTCAAAGTCTCATCACCCACCAGAATGGGTGCAAAACGCTGAAGCTCGGTGAAATGAGCAGAATAATCCATCACTGTTATAGCACCCTACTATAGATTCATGAAATCTCAATCTCTATCTACCCTCAACGTCTTTTGGAAGAAGAAATCATAGAAATCTATCTGAAAATATTCGCATGCCATGTATCGGTGATGCTATGACTGGGTGGTAACATCCCACCACCTCTTAGAAGAATCACGCATCATATAAGTCATGAGCTTGACCCTCCACCCTGGAGGCATCTCAAGATGCTCAAAAATTGTCTGCAATGAATCCAGCCAGACTCTGCAGCCTGTGGTCTTCCATCCCCTAAAAACATAGGTGGTTGCTGTTACAGGAAGATACAAGTCAGCTCATCCATAGATGTTGCAGCCGGTGGTGCTCCCTGAAAGGTCTGCATGAACTGCATTAATCCTTCATGGAACTGTGCATCTGCGCCTATTTCCGATATAATGGTCGGCACCGCATCTGGCTCTACTAGAGGATCAAATGGTAGCCCATGGTCTACCATCTTTGGAGTATAATCATCACCGCTCTCTTGGAGAACAACGTGCGGTCGTCTTGGTGGAATGACTCTACAAGGTCAAAAACATGCCTTAGATTCAAGTTTATCCAAGACTAAAAACAAAGGGACCAAAAGGAAAACAGGAGGAAGAAAGCATTCAAAAATTGAAAAGCAAGACTACACGGCGTGTACATTAATCTACACGGCATGTAATTGACTTTTCTTCCCCTGTCGGGGTCCTTCTACATGGCAAAGACACACGACTCCCGTTGAACAACACTACAAGGTGTGTATATCATCTACATGGAGTTTATGGTTTAATTTCCAACTGCTTGTGTCGTTCATGACACGGCCGGCTACTCGGCTGACACCACACTGCGTTTTAAACCTGCACATGGTGTGTAAACCGCCCCTTTTCCCAACCACACGGCCAAGTCCACACGGTCTCTCACCGGTCAATACTACACAGTGTGTCCCATGGGAACACGGCATGTACAAGGTAGGGAAACACCGACCCTTGTTGTTTGCTACAAGGCTAGGTCCACAGGTCAGACTACACAGCGTTTTCCATGGTGGACATGGTGTGTATGTCTTAAGGTTTCCTCCGTCCGTGTTGTTAGTTACACGGGCAGACTCCAGGTTAACACTACACGGCATGTACATTAGGTACATGGCGTGTTTTTTCCCCAAGCCTTTCCATACCCTGTGTCCCATCCCATACGATCTATGACACGGGATAAGACTAAACATCGTGTACTGAGGGTAAATGGCGTGTACTCAAAAAGTTTTCATTTCATCCTGAATGGAAGAACACATGGCGTGTGTCCGAAGAACTACACGGCATGTATCCTGGGTTTTCTGGACAGTAAGCCTCAGATACTCCTCCAGAACCCTGAAAATACTGAAAAACAACACCTAAGTTACAAATTCTGATCCGTGAGGGCCCATAATCCCCTTGAATCAAAGTTTGGTATTTTATACATGTTATAATCAAATAAACAAGTCAATGATCCACCAAATTCTGGTTATCGAGCGCCCATACTCCCTAAAAACTAAAGTTTTGCGTCCATCTGATCAACAGGCTTACACAAAAAAAAATACCCTACCACATAGTAGGTATTTATCAAAGCAGATATCACAACAGCATGATTTTCTAGCACAACAACTATCACAACAACATGCAACTTCTAATGCGCTTACATGGAATGGAACTATGCATGGCATGTGATTTCTAACATGTTCCTAAATGATGCATGAGATAAAAAAACCTCATCTCATCATTTTGAAACTATATAGAACCCATGGATAACATATTAATAGCACAATCCCAAGTGCATCACCCAACGGTGAAAATGAATCAACTGTAAAATTTTCAAAATCAGAATAATTGCAAAAATACGAGATAGACTGGATTTTCCCTATACATGGGTTAGCTACTCCTGGGCATAGCTTATTACCAACTACCATGTCCATCCTAACACTGAATAAGGCTCCAAATAGTAAGTCAAAGAAACTAACCCCTCTGATGCCACTTTGTAACGTCCCAATTTCGGGTGCCACACAACAGGTGCCCCGAACCTAGTTGGTCACATGAACTCAAGCGCATTTCCCCAAATGCCAGAGCTTTCCGACTAGTAGTGAGGTCCCATATCTGATAGTGGGGAAACTATGCCCTCATTTTTTAAAGTGTAGCGTAGCAGAAAATATAAATAACATACAACAGTGGAAGCAGTAAACAATATAAAACTGAATTGGACAACTGATGTAAAAGAGTACCAGCAGTCATATATATATAGAGATGCATCATGGCACTAATTCTATGAAAACAGGAATAACATGTTACACAATAGTACAATATGATACAAAGGAAAGTATAGGTACAACAGAGCAAAACAAAACAGCCGGCAGCATCACAAGCCTAAGCTCAGTCCCATGCTCCCCTACACCTCAAAAACACTCATGTACCTATATAGGGACCCTTTTCCTTATCCATACTGGCAGAAATGTAATATTTATTGGGCCGAAGACATGACCCCAAATAGGGTGTGAGAAATAAATCCCAGTAGGCACCAAACAAAGGTCTGTGCCCAACTTTCAGTGAAAATGTGCAACAACAGTGTGCAGTTATAAATGCAATAAACTAAGAAGTACTCAAAAGTAACTAATTTTACCAGTTTAATTTCCATTTTAATATTTATTTAGCTGTTCAATTTAATAACATTCAATGTTCTTCAGAAATAAGCCCCCGGGCTAATCATAACCTTTCCCTCAGGCTAATATAATATAACCACTCCCTCAGGCTTACCCTCAGGCATAACGAATGGTTCCCTCAGGCGTATGGAATCTCACCCTCAGGCATACCGAATATTTCCCTTAGGCACGGAAGCTACTGCACTCAGGCATAAGATACGTTTCCCTCAAGCTAAACAACTACTGCCATCGGGCTAAGAAAACAATTCCCTCAGGCTAAAGTAAAACACTAGACTCAAGCACAAGTAACCAGGCCAAGCCCAACAAATAAGCAAGCAATCATATAAAATTCCTCTCAAGGAAATTTAAAGCATGCTAAATTTTATAGTATACCCTCGGGTAACCTGGCCAAATGGCTAAACAGAGGAACCAACCCCCGGGGTGGTCTTTGATCCAAGCAGTGATCCCAAACATCAGTTTTACAATTCCATTAAAATACCTATGCAATTATAGGTATTTAAAATAGCCAAGGCCTTGGCCACATGACACTCCAACATGGGTTCATAGCACAATGGTACACAAAAACGCACAACAGTTGGAATTTAAACACTAGACCACCTACCTCGATCACCCCTGATCGGTATACGTGAACGACGCTCCTCGAAATTCCCAAGAACGACATAGATATGAGGTGAAAGAAACTTACATTCAAAGGTAAATAACTCCCGTTAGAGGAAGAATTGGCAGGAGATATGCAAGGAGAAGGAAGAACTCACCCGTGCAGTTCCAACGAGATTGACGGAGGCGGAATCGGATTATCGGTGCTCGATCGGGTGATATCCAAAGCTCCGGCCATCCCTACTGACTTTTCCTCCTATTCTAATCCTTCCATGTAAACAGGGGAGGATACTACCCAATTTAAGCAAAAAAACAAACTACACGGGGTGTACTATTGGGTACACGACGCGTAGTTTTCATTTTTTAAATTGTTCCTTCGGCGGCTTCTGGCCAGCATCGCACTATTTATCTATCGACATAAGTACATGGTGTGTAATACCTGAGTACACGGCATGTACTATCACTCAGATGGCCACCACCTTACATTTTTGCCTGTCGACTGACTACACGACGTGTAAATACCCATTACACGGCGTGTAGTTGGTTTTTACACCCATAATCATCGACTGGCCTACATGCCCTGTCTACCCATTCCACACGGCAAAAGTACAAGGCGTGTGGAAAATTACACGGCGTGTAGTCACAAAATTTAGGATTTTTGCCCATTTTCCTTATTTTCTTAAAAACACTTAAGGAAAAGAGAAAAGAAGAAACTCGTACCTCAAGAATAAGAACTGGGTTCTTACAAAGGTTACGTGTTTGAAGAATGCATAAAATTTCTCGTAGGATATAGTATTATGACATGGCTAGATTTGTTATATCATTGGACTTGTTAAATTCATGTAGTTAAAGATGTTTTAACATAGATATTTTCAGGAATATATGGGGAGATCAACATCTGATTTTTGAATGTGGACTCAATTTATCTTTTTGACACCATGATTCCCCTATCACATAGTATTTATTTAATAATCTAAAGTGGTTATAAATTCAATATTTGTGTTGAATTCATCATATTCCATTAACATTCTCAAAAAATGAGATAACATGTGGTTTTTCATTGAGGACCCATAGCCATAATTTTATTATATTTGACCCTTGGAATCATGATATTAACTTATTATTCTCTATAGATAGTTTCTCTACATACCTTATGTGTAGTTTTTTGTGGTAGTGATGGTTTTTTTGTGGTTATTATTGGTAATGTTAAGATATAGACACTATAGTTGGTTTTTTATTGATTGATGTTTCATTTTCATTTCATTTAGTGATTGTTGAATCTTTAGTTAAGGTAGGGTATCCTAAAATTCTCTTTATTAGTCTTATATAAATTAGTAAATCGATATGATTTTTATAACCTTGAGTGGATAATATGGCTTAACCTAACAAGATATATAACTGAACTAAAGTTTATTAGTGGGATGAGGGTGATTCATATTTTTTTATAAAACCCATTTATATTTCTTACATGTTAATGATTTATAGTTATTTATATGATAAAATGTATGGTTTTATGTTTTGATTACATTTATGGTTGTTATTTATTTTTTTAAATGAACTTTCATAATGGCTTAATCACTCAATATTGGTAAGAAAATGGTTAGTGGTATAGAATTTTCATAGTGCTAATTAAATTTTGAATTTTTATTTAATAAAAAATAAAGATTAATAAGGGAATTATTACATGTCAATTCATTAATGATTCCCCTGGTATCTACTTTATTTACTCCTTTTATCTCTATTATTAAATTGTATATTTTTGGTTAGTGAGTACATGGAGTGAACAGTTATGTGGTTGTAATATATCGGCAGCTGTGTGATTTTTTTTAATGGTGGAAGTGATGTTTAAGTAGTAAAAATGTTGTTCGGTAGCTTTTATAGTCATTTTTGGATTCAAATGTGTGGATGTTATCATAAAGATGTGATTGTTTGATTTGGGGTTATGTAATTTTCATCTAGTACAATGGAATTTGGTTTGAACTAATTGAATCCATAGTGGGTTTCATCTAAAATTAATAAACTATAACTAATCATGGGTAGAATTAAAAATTGAGGTACCATATAAATGAATGGAGGTAAGTGGTTTTGTTTTTTGAAATGAAAGAGTATAATTATGTGGTAATGAATGAAGTAAAGGTGGAAAATAATTATTTAATGGATTTTCATTAAATGTGGATAAAAAAGTGACACAATAAATGTAATGATGATGGTGAATTATCGATCCTAAATTTATTTGTAAAGACCCATAATTTCCATGTAAATTTTTTTTAAATACATGGGAATTTTACGAGTCTATAAAAATTTACGGCGTGTGATTCCGGGGCTCGGAGTGCCCGGAATGAATTTATGAACTTTTTTTCAGGTACGTTCACTAAATGTGAAAGTGGGTTTTTCTAACTTTTAAACCGGTGCTCGGAATTGAAATCTGAGGGCACCGTTGAACTCACAGTGCCAGTAATCACTTAAGTATACCTTCACCTTGACCGCAGTAGGTCGAGGGTGGTAGTTAACTTTTCACATATTCGTGAAAGAATAAAATAAAAATGAAATTGTGTAACTTTTATTTTTATTTTTATTACTTGTGGATGTGGATGGTGGGGACCATCCGAATTAACCTCCAATAAGAGGTTATGGTGGTGGGGACCACCCGAGGCTTAATCCTCTTGAACTCCCCTCTTAATGAGGTAGAAACCCCTCAACTCCCTCATTAATGTGGAGGAGCCTCTTGAGCTTCCTCCACATTAATTGTGCCAACTCCATACATTAATTTAGCCAACATGTGTGTGTGTGTGTGTTCCAATATAATTTCTTCTTAAGTTAAATTATCTTGGAACTTTTTTCTTTTGGTGGGAAAATGAGGGGGAGAAAGCTCTCCAAAAAAGAACACCAATGAAGAACGTCGACCTCGACTTCGAGTTTCTTCCTCAGGACATCCTCCAATATGGGACGTCTTCAATCAACGATCGTCTTTCCCTCCCCAACGATGTCATCTTCTCCCTCGTGATCTTCGTCGACGAATCAAATGAGGTAGGGGTTATTATTAAATTATTGAATTCTCTCGATTAATTTCCTCATTCATGGAAAGCATGGAGAATGTGGATCAACCAAAATGATTTGATCCATGATTCATATTAAATTGAATAGTTTGTCATTCTTGACTCCTGATTTTGTTGAGTCGCTTTCTACTGCTCTAATGCAGAAGGTGTGGGACAAACAAACATGGCCCGACCCCTCTGCCATTCTTCCTTATTGTGTTCTTCACGTTGAAAGAAATTGGATTACCCCACAATGACGAATAAAGAGAGAGGTCGGCTAAACTGGCCGCCGGTGAAGGCACGACACCCCGCCGTCCATGATTGAGTCACTGCCTGAGACACTGCCACCATCCATAGCTGAGCCACCACCCAATCCACCACCATCATCCGCATCTGAGCCACAGCCTTTGGCCTCACTGCCCGAGCCACCGCCTCCGTCCAAAACTGAATCGCTGCCCGAGCCACCACTGTCATCCGCAGCCGAGTCATCGCCCACAGCCTCGCCACCCGAGCTGCCACCATTATCCATGGCCCTGCTGCGCCGCTCTCAACCTCACCGAGCCACCCCTTGGCCAAGCCGCCCTCATGGCACCCCTCAGTCGAGCCGCCCACGCGGCACCCCCGTGTCGAGCCGCCAACACAGTACCCCCTGGATGAGCCGCCCTCGCGGCACCCCTCGGTCGAGCCTCCCATGCGGCACCCCCAGGTCGAGACGCCCTCCAGGCACCCCCTGGTTGAGCTTCCCTCGCAGCACCCCCGAGTCGAGCCACCCTCACGGAACCCTCCGCAGACGATCCACCTTATGGCTAAGTCACCCTCGTGACACCCCCTGCGGCCCTCTGCGGCCCCTCACGGCCTGCCGGACCATCCAGCGGGCCAGGCCAGGCCGGACCCAGCGGGTTGGGCCGGGCTGAACCCAACAGGCCGGGCCACCCAACAGTTTGGGCCAGACTCAGTGGGTCAGGTCGTGTGGATCAAGACCGGGTCGGGCCAGGCCGGTTCGGGCTGGGTTGGACCAGACCCGGACCCACTACGACCCATTTAAGCTCTTTTGTCCATAACTTTGGCACCATACGTTCGTTTAAAAAACCGTCAATGGTTCTAGAAACCCTGAAGAGAGACAGCCCCTTTGGTATACCCCACTGGATTTTTTGATAAAGTTCGGGAATGGTCAAGTTGGATCAAGCACGAATTCAACCAGGCCCTCAGGACTAAAAGGCTAATAACTCACTGATCGAGCATCTGTTTGACACACTGTATGTTGCGTTGAGACCCCTATGATGTGGAGAAACTTTTAGATTCTTCTTCATGGAACATCATGGTAGTTGGATAATTGACTAGTGGATTGGGTATCGGACTCTCCTAGAGACGAGAAGGCCTTTTTTGAAAACCCATTAGCTTGCTGTGACGAGAAGAGTGCTCTTGGAGATCATGTGCGAGTTAGCTCCTAACAATCCTATGCGAGTCAGATCCTAGAAATCCTGTACGGGTTAGCTCCTAGAGATACTGTGTGGGTCAGCTCATAGAGATCATGTGTGGGTTAGTACCTAACGATTCTGTGTGGGTCAGCTCCTAGCGATCATGTGTGGGTCAGCCCCTAGCGATCATGTGTGGGTCAGCTCCTAGCGATCCTGTGTGGGTCAGCTCCTAGCGATCCTGTGTGGGTCAGCTCCTAGCAATTTTGTGTAGGTCAGTAGAAGAGCCTCTTAACATAGTTAGATGATTCATTAGATATAACTAATCATCTCTACTACCGTACTTAAGTTATGCATGGTGTGAGCTGAGTCAGTACCTCTGTGTTTCCTAATGATTGATATGGATTACTTGATAACTTAGGTATATGTATGGGCATATAACTAAGTAGGTTTATCTGTTATTTTATACTTTGTGGTTTATCCTTAGTAGATTTTTTGAGACCATGAGGGTCTTGGGGTCCCTACTGAGTATCGTTATACTCACCCCTGCATGGGTTATGCCCACACCTCGTTATGTTGGATGCAGACGAATGACAACACTGACTGAGGATGAGGGTACCAGGACTGAATGTAGAACAGAGTTGGATGTTAAATGAGGTAAACTATAGAGACGGACGTTTATGAGCAGTACCTACCCTTCAGGTAGGAATCGTGGTGGAAGATCCAGGAGCTTCTTTTCACCTATCAGTCGTCTTGTACTTTCCATTTTTCCTTATACTTTCTAGTTGGGCTTAAATTCTGGCACCTTTTACTTACTGTACTCACTCTGTTTACTATTAAGTTTACTTGTGTTCGTATATTGTTGTGTTCTTGGTTGTATGTGTTTATAGGTTATAAATACTATGTCTTCTCATTTTTAGGGATTACGCCTTTTAGTGCTAGTAGCAAGCCCCTGGCCTATGGAAGGTGGGCTTAGGGTAGTCACGGCACAGGCCCCAGGGGATGGGTCGTGACATTATTGAATTATGCGCTTAAATTATAAGTGCATAAAAATTATTGAGGATGTCTTGTGTGAATACATGGGTCTAGTTTTATTTTTTTATGTTATTAATTTTGAATATTATATTTTGTTCATTGGATAGTTTTGGAGAGATTTCATAAAATTTTTGATAAATGAAAACTGTTAATTTTGTATGCTTGTGACTATTATATTCATTGATTTTTATATTATTTTTAAAAAAAATCACTTGAGTTGTATATCCTTACCAACCAACATATGTTTTTTTATTATATTTTTTTCCAATTTCTTTTCTAGTGATTGAACAAATTCCCAATTACACCCTCTTCTTCGATCATTATTCTTCACATAGAATCTGTTGTGTTGGCCATGGGTTATGATGCACATTCTATGATGGATTTATGTTAGAGTTCATATGTTACGATGATAATGAGATATAATATGTGACATATAAATGGGGTCATTCATGGTAGGCATAGAACATGAAGTTGATTTATTCATGTTTACAATGCATAATATTTGATTATACATAATTTGATGGTTATTTTATAGTATGTAGTGTTTTTTTTGTTATGGATATGCATTGATATATATTGGTGGATATGAGATGATTATTATGATGGTGATGATGTTGCTCTTTTATGTTGTTGGTGGATGTCATATAAGATATGGTGTATGGTGATACAACTACTGAAGGGATGGGAGTAGGATGACTTATTTCCTTTGAGTGTGAGAGAGATATGCAAATACTAAAGTGGTTATGTGGTGTCTTATTTACATATATTGTTTTGGTATTATATTATTGTAAATAAGTTTTATATTGGGAGAGTGAGCCTTAGAGAATATGGGAAATAGGTATCTTAATATTGGTTTGGGTTGGTTCTTCTATTTATTCAATGATTTATTATTACTCTTTTTGACATTTTCATGAGATTCTTTGGGAAGTATCCTACTAGGTATTTTAGTATTCTCTTCCAAATATATAGAGAAATGTATTTATAGGTTTCTAGGAGGGATTTTTTTATTGATCAAGACATTAATAGCATGATCCTGGTTGATGTTTTCGTAGTAACGTCCCTAGGAGTTTCTTTATGGGGATATTTTTTATGTTTGACATTATAATCAATTATGGGTTGGGACACAATTTTTAACTTATTGATTTTATTAAGGTTTTAATTTATATTCTTGGGATTATTATGGAATATCCTCTAATTTATATGTGATTATACCCATTATTTTAGTCTCTAAATCAAGGCATATTTGAGTTGAGTTTTGGTGGTCACATTCCTATTAACTCCTCGCCTAAGAGGGCTTCCAAATTTGAGCTGGTCATGACATTATATATATAATGTATGAAGTTACTATCATTAAATTAGACATAATGAGAGATGAAATTAAAAATATTATGTAAATTTATGATATATAGAAATAATTTGAAAAGGATGGTGTTAATAATATTAAGATGGTGAACTGGATAAAGATTTGGAAGTTGTACTCTATTTACAATCATGATGAGTACATATTAATTATTTTCAAAAACTATTTATTATTTTTGAATATTTTTTATATATTATAATTATTTTCATTGAATATTAATTACATGTTTTATATATCTCTAGTGAAGTTTTATTAGATATTGTTTTTCTTTAATGAGGTTGGGATTCCTAGTTATATGCCTATTGTTTCTTCAGCTGGGGGTTCTTCTACAACACTAGATGCTAAGAGGGATCTATAAGTTACAGAATTATTGATTAAAAATATTATCCTTTTCATTCTTTTGAATGTTATCCTCATTTGAGGAAAGGTGTTTAAATTTTTTTTTTCATTTAATTAAATTTGATTATTAATTTCATTTCCAATTATTATATTTTTTTCAATTTTTCACATTATTGGTCTATTTAGGATTTTTTTTTTATTCCATAGAACCATTTTTCCTTCCAGGGGTGTATTAGGATCAGGTTACCAATGATATGAATCATCACATGTTTTAGAATTGGATGATTCATAAAAAAATATTTTAATATAAATATGTATAATTTATAATTTTATATATTTTTACATATTTTTATATATTTTTGGGTTCATTTTCTCTCATTCGTGATAACATGAGACTCTATATTGGTTATCCATGAAATGTATGTGTGCATGACCGTTTTATCAAGTTTTTCACAACATTCATAATAGAGGAATGGAGAGTGCATCTATGTCTCTCTTTTATAACTCTTGTATGGGGCACCGGCCAGGCTATGTCCCGAACCAAGATTTGTGTGGATTTTTCACATAAAATATTTGGGAGAATTTTAGGATATAAACATATTTTAGAATAAAAAATCAGAGGATACCAGTTTTCATAAATAGGTATAAGAGTTATACTTTTATTATATTCCCCAAAAGTGGGTTAGTATTGTCATATAAATATTTATATATAGCATTAATAATAAATTAATATGATAAATTCAAGTATTCTATAGTTTATCATTTCATGTTAATGTTAGATGTGTACGGGTGGATATACACAAATCATAGTATTGGGTGTATTTTATGTGAGAGGCAATGATAAATTTTTCTTATAATTTATTAATTGTTTTTCAAACTAAAATAACAAGTTTTTCCATTTTAATTTCTATTTTTAGGTTTATTAGAGGTATATAAGATAGATAGATCTCATATACCATAGATATAGTAATGAAAAAACCCATGTTATACATGAATTAAATAATATATTATTTAAAATAATTAAATAATACCTATTATAAATTTTCACACATCCAAAATACTGAAATCTTTTATGTCTTGATTTTTAACTACATATACATATTAATTTTATATAGTTTTAAACATTTATCTATAATAAGGATCCTCTATAACATTTATTATATATCACACATGATATAATCATGTTCTTAACCTTTTGAATGGAAACATAATAAAGGTGTGAGCTTATATAATTAGTAAGGGAAAACAATACATATCATAATGTATCGTATAATAAAAATTATGGGGATAATGAAGAATACTTAATAATATAATTAATATATCATCATACCATAGATGATAATAATAAAATATGATAAATAAACATAGAATCATAACTAGAATATAAAGGGAATTTAAGTGTTATGACTTGGCTTAGAATACATATCAAAAACTAAGAACATTTTATCATGGAATAAATGTACAAAATGATTCAAAATATGATATAATAATGAAAACATGACATAAAATGATAAAAATGTGAAAATTTATCACAGTAATACAAATAGGATTTCTTGTTAATGTCAACCTATCTTCCCACCAAACAATTCAAATAAAAAAATATGAGTAGAGATTAATGCCTTGAAACTCTCCATTTGTGAGACTAGAGTCGTTATAACCTTCTCAAACATATAATTATTTTAATATCTTAATTTAATCACACACACCATTTATGAACCTAGATATTTTCTAACCTGTTTACATGTATACTTGTGAGTAGATGTTCGTGACATCACACTCTGTCTTTTCAAGCATAATGACATTCTTACTATTCTAAAAATATAATTTTGGATAGAGATTAATTACATCACACTCACCCTATATAATCCTTGAGACATTCTAACCTGCTCACATGTAAAATTTTGAGTAGAACATAACATCTTCAAACACGCCATTTGTGAACTTAGAGACTTGTTAACCTATTCACATAATATTTCTATCCAATGATATATAATATTTTACCCAAATTATTGGAGAGGGATATAGGTCTAAATTTTTCCATAATCCATACATTTTTACACCAATTAAAAATCCAATGTTTATCATCTTATAATGAAAGCATGGGAAAAATGGATTTCATAAAAACATTCAAAAACATCACATAAAATGATCATAAAAACCGATTGAATAACAAAAATATAATTTTCCAAATTTAATCATATCATACAAACAAATAAATGGTGATAAAAACATATTTTGATGAAAGATAAACCTTGGTGGGTAAATAGAAGTGAAAATAGAAAAAAAATACAAAATATTTAAAAATGTTGAAGTAAAAATTACTTTTAAAAATTAATTTTCGTGAAGGTAAAGATAAGACCTATGAAGACATTGATATAATCTGTTACAAAAAATCCTCCTTTAAAAGAAAAATAATAATCAAAAAGGAGAAGTAAAAATACATGGAAATATTTTATTTTTATAAAATAATATATATTAATGAAACATTGAAGAGAACATAATTATTTAAAAAGGGAAAGTAAATATAATATATTAACATTTATGGATTATAGTTAATAAAGAGTTATTATTACCTAAGGAAATGGTTTGAGTCATGAAAACCCATCAGAACCATCATAAAATTTGAATCAAAATATCATGCATGGTATAAGACTAATAATAACATTTAATATCATGAAATATAATAGAATAATCATAAAAATGAAAATAATTTTGTATTTAAACTATTGGAAAGTAAACATGTTGTATATTATAAACATGTATCAGGGGATTGAAATTTGACACAATGAAACCCTTAGGAATATCTCTATCTTTAAATTAATGATCCATTAGAAAGTAAGTCATGTAAATAATTGTAAATAAATATCAATTAATGTGAAAATAAAATTTTCTACATTCATGGATTAAAATAACACAACATAGAATAATTGGGATTAACAATAGCCATTATTACTCATTGAAAGTAAAATTAGTTATAAAAAACACTCACCCTGTTTCCCTGATTAGTTAGATTATCTTTAATATTGTGTATAAAAAATTAATATAATATTTCATAACATTACTCATATATAGTAAAAAAAAGTATCCTTATCAAAAAATATTATTATGATTATTTAAAATGGTTATAATGTATTATGACTATAGGTTGTTAATGAATTTAACTATTTTATGCATGTATAATTATTTTGATATCATTAACCATAATTTGATGCGAAGATAATTATTGATATATAATTCCTTATACATTAATATAAAAGTAATTTTTATGTAAAATTTTCTTATTTTATTCCATAAGTGTATTAATTACATTGCATCCAAAGGGAGTTGTGGTTGTCTTATTTTAATGATTTTAACAAATGAAAATGATACATTAATAATTACATATATATATACAATTTAATCTTTCATGAACCATACACAAAACATTAATTTTTTATTAAAAAAATAATATTAGTTTTTTATGTTCTTATATACTTCCATAATAGAGATTTATAGAATCATTAATATAGGTGGTCAAACTGAACCAAACATGAAAACACTTTAACTCTATTAGTGGGTATGGTAAAAGTGTTGTTTATTTTGACATAATATCATTATAAAATATTAATAATGATATTATATTGATTTTTCATAATATAGGGAACCCTATTTTATGATATTTATATAATGTATAAAAATATATAAGAAAAAATAAAAAGTGTTTCATCGTGGAGATGGTAGTCCTCACATACGCATGATTAGAATCCCCATTTATCAACACATGAGGTGGGGGTGAATTCGGATATTAAATTAAAATGTAAGAATAATAATTATATTTTAGATATCATATTCTTTGAGTAACTATATCCTTTTGTTCATCTATTTATGATGGTGATGAATAATGGAAGATGTCGCTCTGTGCATGTGGTAGTCCATACAAGATACTAATTATGTTTTTGTTGTTCATTATGGAAGGGAAGGAATAAATAATGGTTATTAAATTTATATAATAAAATATTTATATATTAATGATACTTATTTAATTATATTTTTTTGATATAATATATTTTTAAGAGTACAATTAAGAATAAAAATATAAGAAGATTATAATTCATACTTTTGAGACTTGCTCTTTCCTTGGAAAAGTCATTTGAATTAAATGGTATAGTTTATAAATGACTGAATAGGAAACTATAATAGTTTGGGAGTGTTCTAGGAATAGTAATATTGGATATTTTAAATGATTAATTAGAATTATAGGTATATTTTAAAGGGTTTAAATGGCCACCCTTTATAATAAAGGAAAATGTAACTTTTCAAAACACCCTTTGTATTTTAATAACTCCAAGAAAAGTTTCCAAGGTAAATGGATATAGAGTTTTTAAATAATATACTTTGAGGTGTATTTGGGTACATAATAATTCATCCATGTCTTTATATAGATTTTTTAATCATGTTAAACGGTTATTACCATTATGTTTTTACATTTAACTATTGTACTTTTAAACTAGGTGACTATTTTTTAACTATGTGATTTTATGTTTTATTAATAATATAGAATAAAAAATATAACCAAATTTTGGTCTTATGGAACAAAATTTAAAATTTATTTGATCTAACTCAATTTCAAAATATTGAAAAATTAAATTTTAATTCTAAATATATAATGTGTAGAAAATTTGTTTTAGTTGAAAATTTACATTTTGACCATTTTGAATTCTTAATCTTATGTAGTATTGATTAAAAAGTAAATGAGTGAAAATATATTTATTTATGAATTAAAAAAAAATTATTTTATTATTTATTTATTTTATTTATTTTATTTTATCTTAATTTATTAAATAAAAATTCCATGATTTCAAAAAATTAATAATGTTAAAATAATATTTTCACCATTATCGCATTAATTTGTATTTACCCTATTAATATAAATTTTACACATAAAAATTAAATTGGAAACATTAAATAATATGATATTTATTATCCCAAATATATGTCTTTTTATCATTTTATCCTTCTTTTTATAGAGAAATTAATCATATTGTTAGTGCATGTAATGAGTAAAAACAAGTTCTTTAAAAATATTATTTTTAAGAAAAATAATATATGATTAGGATAGATTTTTCAATTATGTTGATTCCATTTTATTTTAAATAATTATTATAAATTAATTAATGTATATTTATCAATAAATTAAATAAAAAATTCAATTTATAATGTTATAATTAATTAAATAAAGTAGTGGAAAACCCATTTTCATTTAAAATGTTACATAAATTTTCAATATGTTGACCATGATTTTATAAATTCAACATAGTATTTTAATATATATTATTATCATATATAAGAAATAATTTTATAGAAAAATTATTTCAAAAACATTAGATTTATTTATGTAAAAAAATAATTTCATAAAAGTGACAGCATTAATAAAATCTATAAACTCAATATTCACTAGAAAAATAATTATTTCCTAAAAATCTCAAAAATATATCCTAACTTTTTTTAAGGAATTCAAAAATTAATTTTATTTTTTAAAAGTTAAATTCATTATTTTAAAATTTATAATTTTTAAATAAAATTTCTAATATAAATAAAATGGATTTTATTTAAAATAACCTTTTCAATATTAATTCTTATCAATTATTTACCTTATAAAGGTAAAAAAAATATTATTGTTTATCCATTTTAATGCATATTATAGATTTAATAATAATTTATTCTTAATATATTTTTTGTTTTTTTACATTGATTGTTGTGTGTGACAGCAGTTATATAATATAAACTATATTTTAAATGATTTAAAATCTTGGGTCATTATATTCTTCCCTAAATAAATAAATTTCATCCATAAAATTCAATTATCATTTACTCATAATAATATCAAAATGTAGTGAAATGATTGAAATGACTTAATATATTATCTCTAATAATATATGATCCTCAATAGAAAATATAAGAATAGAACAAACATATTTTTATCCAACCATTTTAAGGAAATGTATTTTATATCTAGGTAATAAGTCCCTTGTTAAGGATTCCGTTTTCTTCATAGATAACTCATAGTTGGACTTATGCTAATTGGTGATCAAAATAGATTTAGGATATTTTATTCACTATTATAGAAATAAAAGTAATATTAAAGTGAAGATATCCATTATATTTTTAAAATTGATTCAATTTGTATTTCTTTATAAGGGATATTATTATTTGGACAAAGTTTATTTCCATAAACATAATAATTATACAACTAAATATTTCCCCTAAAAGAAAAATCAATATATTTGATTACTTAATTTTCATAGAAAACATCCTACATACAATAGGGTTGTGAAAACTATAAAATATACACCATTTTAAAGTATTTGGTAAGTTAAACTCCATTACAACTATATTATTCATAAATATTCATTGCATAGGTTCTTCCTTCCTCCCTATGGTTATGAAGTTTTGGGATCCTTACAATTAATAGCAATCATTAGATTAGGTCATTGGCATGAATAATGCATGTGTTCTCCATACATGAGACATTGAATAGTTATTTGTGATCTAAGATGAGTTCTATCCTCATGTAACTTAAACACTTTATTTCCCTTCGATGGTATGTTTCTCAATAGCCTCCTTTACTATAAGAAAATAATCTTCCACTCTCCTTGATGTAATTTACTTATTTCTTCTGTCCACATTTTTATATATAGGAAATTAAACCACTTTTCATTCATCATCTATATCATTTGACCTTTCATAAGAATCCATTTTCTATTATTTTTTGTTTTTTAAAATTAGCCAATATGCATATTGTTAATAATGTTTCATGATATCTAGTTACCCATATTCACAAGGTTTCTCATTCTAGCTCTAAATTCGACTGGCTTTTCATTGAGGTAATCTTCTAATTTTCCTTCACAATAATGGTTCCTTATAGTTTTATCCATTAGTATAACCAAAATGGTCAACATAAGTGATAAAACTATGAGTTAATTATCATAAGAAAAAATATAATTTGAAACCTTGAGTCCTTGTTCTATTATAGAATCAAGTAGGAATATAGTTTCTTTAGTTGAACCTATATCGATATTAATTTTACCATTTTTACCTTAGGACGTGTTATCTTACACTTCTCAAAATAATCCCTCAATATAACTTAGAGATCAATCCTATATAGAGGTTCATAAATTTAATATTATAAATCAAAACATATCCCCAAGGAGTGTCAACCCAGGTTTGTAGTACTAAGCCCACTCGTAATGAATCAGGGTGATGATCGATTCAATACTCAGTCTAACCTTTTTTGGGTGATTATCCCTATGTTCATCTGTGTCACAACTGTATCAACATACAATTTCGAAACATGGATTTATTATTAGGGAAAACAATCTAATAAGGACATTACCAATTTTTAGAATATCATTCTTTACAAAGATTCATCTAAAGGGTTTTCATAAAGTTTCTATAACCCTAAAACCAAATATAGGTAAAAGGTAAACAAATAATGGCTAAAATAATCTAAAAAATTACCAACCTACTTATAATACCAAATGAAGTAACTCATGTTAGAAATGACTTAAATAATACGATAATCACATGATTTAAACAATACATGTCACCAATAGTAGAAAATAGAAAAGACTAAAATGTTTAATTTCTTATATATTAACTATATATACTCCTTAATTTTATACACTTGTGAACATTTATCTATAATAATCCTCATCTATATATTTTACTTCTCATCTCACATGATAAAATAATATTAAAAACCTTGGTAATGGAGACATAATATAGTGGTGAGGTCATACAGTCAGTAAGGGAAAAAATATATCAAATCATGTCTAATCATAAACATGAAGGAGAGAATGATAAACACTTAATTATCTTATTAAGATATCATAATACCAATGAAGATAATAAAAAAACAATATAAAGTAACATAATATAATAAATTAAATGTTAAAAACTTGAAAAAGTTATGAATGAGCTCAAAATATAAAAAATATGTGAGTGTGGAATATATGTTATTAATTCATTAAAATTTGTAACAATTATGAAAACCTAGAATAACATGATAAAAAAATTCTAAATGTGGAACTATCATTAACATAGGATCTATTATCGCTGAACCTAGCTACCCACCAACCTGATCACATAAAAAATATGACTAGAGATTAACGCCTTTACCCTCACCCTTTATAAACCAATTATCATTCTAACCTACTGAAATATATAATTTTAGGTGGATCATCATTCCATCACACTCACTCTTTATGAACCAAAAAATTTTCTAATTTTTTTACATTCCTAATTGGGAGTATAGATTAATTCCATCACACTCATCATTTCTTAACCTAGTGACTTGAAAAACTATCCACGTGTAAAATTCTGAGAATAGATTAAGACCATCACATACACCCTTAGTTAATATAGAGACTTACTAACCTTTTCACACATCAAATTGTTAGTAGATATTAATAGCTTAACACACTCCCTTTGATCCTACATACATACTAGCCAATTCAAATAAATATTCTATCTTAGGATATATAATCATTTACACAATGCATTTGTGGGAGATATAGGTCCCACAAATCTCATAATACATACATTTTTTCACCACATGAAAATTCAACATTCATATATTATAAATATCCCTGGTAAATTTAATGGGTTCTTTATATATTTAAAAATATCACATAAAAAAATAAAATATAAAAACTCTCATTTTACAAATGAAATCATATCATTACAAAATTTTAAAGGTGTTTAAAATATCTCTTCATAAAACATATACCTTATAAGGTAAATATATGTGAAAATAAAAAAATAAAAAACCATTTAAGACATCGATGTCAAAATTATTTTAAAAAAATCATTTTTGTGAAGATAAAGAGATGGAAAATGGAAACCTATTTATAAGTAGTTCTAAATAAAACATTCTTGGAAATAATAAAATAATTTCAAAAGGAGGATGCGGAAATATAATGAAAACATTTATTTTTTACAATTAATTTTTACTAGTATAACCTAAAAAAGAATTAATAATAATTCAAAAATTAAAAACATAAAATGGTTATCAAAATAAAATTTGGAGTGTATATTAAAACTTATTTATATAATAAAATGGTTGAAGAAACTTTTTAACATTTTGAAAAAAAACTTGTTGAAAAGTTTAATTGTTAAAAAGGATGAAAAATCATTTGTTTTAGAATGAATAAATGGGAATAAAAGCATCAATGGAGATAAAAAAATCATTTTTATTTGGAAAAAGGAGAAGATTTTTGAGAATTAAAAACAAGAACATGGAAGAAATCCATTAATAAAAATAAAATTTATTCTTAACAAAAATACATTTTAATAAAATAATATAATAATCAAGGATGAAGTATTTTTTTATATCATTATTTCATCATAAAAATAAGGTGTAAATAAAACATAACATAAATATAGACTATAATATATCAATATATCAAAATTGTTGTTAAATAAGATTTATTATTACCCTTGGAAAAGGTTTGCATCATGAGAAAACCCATTAACACATCATAAAATTTTAATCAAAAAATCATCAGAGGTATAACATTAAAAAGAACCTTTGGTGTCATTAAATTTATGATAATAATAACAAAAATTGTAAATAGGTATGTATTTACACCATTGTAAGGCAAATAAGAAGTATATCATAAACATATCTCAATGAATTCAAATTTGAGACAAAAAACCATTACCAATATCACAACCATTGAATTAATGATCATATACAAACAAATCATGGAAAATACATATAAATCCAACTAAATTAATTTGAAAATACAATATTATACAATCATAGGACCAAAAAATTCAATATATAAAAATTGAGTTCAAGAATAACCATTATAACTTAAAGAAAGAAAAATGAGTTATGAAAAACCCTTACCTTGTTTCTTAGCTTCATCTGTTGAACTCTAAAATCTTTTATAATAAACATAAATAACATAATATCTGATTTAATAACCATAATCATAAATACTAACATTTTCTTACCCTTATTATAATTTTTTAACATGACTATATTATTTTTATATATAATACTATGACAATCAAGTGTTAATAACTTTAACTATTGTTTACATGTTTAATAATTTTTATATAATTACCCGTCATTTAATAAAATTTTCATTACTTATATATATTTAATATACCTTAATATATAACCTATAATGATTTAAAATTTATTTATAACTTTTAATAAGTTTTTTAGTTTTGCTTTATCAAAATGGAATCATTGTTGTATAATTTTGGTAATTTTAGCAAACCAAAATTAAAATTTAAATATAAGTTTTAATATTATTATATTAAAACAATATAAAATTAATTATTTCAATATTATATTAAAATATTATTATTTATGTGTCTAATTTATTCAATAATAATGTTTTGTATCATTGTTCATATAAGTGGTGAAACCGACCAAAACATGAATAGTATTTTACTCGATTGGTTAATGTGGTTAAGGAGGTGTTTCCTTTGACATAATTTAATTATAACTAATTAATAATTATATTATATTTATTTTTTATAATTTTGAAATATATTTTTTGATTTTTACAAAATTTATTAAAATCTATAAGGAAAATGAAAATTTTTCATCATGGAGGCGGTTCTCTGCACATAAGAACTATTATAGTTTCCATTTCCCAACCTGTGATCGGGGTAAAAGAGAATATTATATTTAAATTTCATAATAATAATTATATTATATATATAATATTTATTCATCCATTATATCCTTTGTATCATCCATTAATGGTGGTTTTGATAAACGGTAGACGTCACATTGTGGAGGCAGTAGTCACCAGAACACATTGACGACGTTATTGTTTTTCTTAGCGGATAGGGATGAAACCATAATGGTTATTACATTAATAAAATAAAACATAATTATAATAATTATTATTATGACATTATATTTTTTTTATTTATTTATTATAGTAAGATGATGAATAAAAACATTAAAGGGAGATAATACTAACGTTGGAGACTTGTTTTTTCATTGGAAAATTCCTTGGAATTGAAGGGATTAATATATCAATATGTGATTAAGGGACCATGTTTGATGGATTAATTTCTAGTGATATAAAAATTTTATATTTTCATGAAGTAATTTTAAGTATAGGTGTTTGTTTGAAATGGTGTAAATGACCCCCTTTTGAAGGAGAGGAAAAAAGGGATCTATTGGAGGCACCATTTATATTTTAATAATTACATGACATTATTCCATGTTAAATTGTGAAAAAGTTAAAAATAATGAATTTTAGGGAGAATTTTATTCATTAAAGTCTCAACCAAGTATTTACGATCATGTTTAAATTGAGTTAAAGTGGTTTTTACAACTTTGTTTTTACATGTTACTATTTTTCTTTTAGAAATGGTTACAAATTTTTATCATTGTGATTTTATGTTTTAAAAAAATATATATAATAACCCATATAACCATGTTTGTATGTTATAGAAAAAAATTTATCGTATATTTAATCTAATTAAGTTTCTAAATTTTATAAAATTGGATTTTAAATTAAAATAGATAAGGTGTAGAAAAACAGTTTTATTAGAAAATGACATTTTGACCATTATAGATTCCAAATCTTATTTATTATTTATTAAAAACTAAATTAGTTTTATTATATTTATTTATGAATTTATAAATTACATTTAACTCATTATTTATATTATTTAAATTTAACTGATTTGATAAAAATTCCTTGATAATAATAAAAAAAATAGTTATTTCACCATTTTTATATTTATTATCAATACCCATAATGATCTAAATTTTACACATAAAAATAAAATTAGAAATAATAAAAATATATATATATATTAATATCTCAAATATTAGAATAATTTCATCAAATTAACATTCTATGTTTAGGGAAAATATTCTTAACCGAGTTTTGAAAAAATATTTTTATGTGAAACGATTTATGAATAGGGTAGAGTTTTCAATAAAATTAGTCTTAATGAATTGTAAAAAGTTATTATAGTTTAAATATTATTTGTTTAATAACATTATAAATAAAAAACATCATTTAATCATTTTATATTTAATAAAACAAAATATATGAAAAATACTTTTTATTTAAAACAATACATAAATCTCCAAAATGTTAACCATGGGTTTATAAATTCAAAAAATAATTTTTAAAAATAAATAATTTTAAATAATTTTATAGGTAAAAGTTTTCAAAAAAATTCATTATATTTATATAGTAAAATAATTTCTTAAAATTGATATCATTAATAAAATCAAAATTTTCAATATTCAGTGGAGAATAAATTTTTTTCAAAAATTGATAAAAAAATATATCTTAATCTAGTTTTGTTGAGAGGAATTAAAAAAAGAATTTTACTTTTAAAATTTTAAATTATATATTTGTAAATTTAAATTTTTTTAAAAAAAAATTGAAATATAATGAAACAATTATTTTTGAAAATAACCTTTTTTATATTAACTCATATTCATTATTTAACTTCTAAAGGTAATAACTATGAATGGTTTAACATTTATGTGTTAAATGTGGAATTATTAATAATGTATTCTGAGTTTTTTTGGTTTGTTTATGTTGGGTGTATAATGTGACACAAGTTATATGACATAGTATGTTTTATAAATGATTTCAAATATCAGGTTTTTATAACAAAAACACGGAGGGTGTGGATGATGAGGCCTTATATAAGATATATTTTGATAAGGTGGAATAGAATTTAGAAAGGGTTAAAGGTGTTGGGAATGGTATGATGAACAAAATTAGATCATGATAGATTCAATACAAATACCATGGAACTAAACCAATGTTATCATTTTTCTCAAATGGATCTCATACAGGACCATCATCCTTTATTGATTTAGAGTACGATGTGATAATGGGTGATTAGGAAAATATAATACATTGATTGATCAGGGAGTATAAAGTGTATAAACAATAGAATTACTAGTTTTGTAATACCCTAAGGTTATTTTTTAAAATTAAATTCATGAAACTTTTTTTTAATTAGATATTTATAACTATCCTTAAACATAACTTTTCTACTTCTATGTTTTGAATTTCGAAAAACGGACATCTACAATTGTGTTTAGTAAGTTATTTGGAGTATGATGAAACCAACTTGTTTTTTTGGTGAATAATAACATACCCTTATGAATATTAATGTGAATAGTAATATGAACCTAATGAATAGTAAATTTTATAATTATTTTTTTTCTTATGGC
The DNA here is from genome assembly GCA_963277665.1 of Viscum album. Taxonomy (NCBI): domain Eukaryota; kingdom Viridiplantae; phylum Streptophyta; class Magnoliopsida; order Santalales; family Viscaceae; genus Viscum; species Viscum album. The sequence continues at coordinate 388,695,260 of OY728137.1, forward strand.
TTTAAGATAATGACATCTTGGTTAATTTTTCAATGTGAAATAAAAGTAGTTATATGAATTAAACTTGTTAATTTTTTAATTAAGTATGATTTTATTTAAAAATTAAATTAATAATATTTAGAAAATTATTCTAAAAAAATCAAGTTCATTTTTTAATTCTACACATCGAAAAATGGTTAGGGTAAATTTTTGGGGTTTTTCAAAGACAATTGATTTTTCGGTGAATAGTAAAAATACAGTTTTGAGTTTCTATGTGTTAATGACATCATTAATGATGTAATAATGATGTAATAAATCTGTTAAACTTTATTACAATAAATTAATATGTTAGCTGACACAAGTGGCTAATACCTTGGGCAAATACTGTGGGCAAGCCTGTGGTTTTGCAAATACCACTAATGAGGTGTCCCTTGAAAATTATTAAAATATTCTCTCACTATTTCTATAAATACCAACCCATTTCTTTGTTAAATTCATTCCAAATTCATCATCAACGTTGCTCTAGCCTCTTTACCTTCCTAGTGGTCCTCCCAAGTTTTCCCCAATCCCCTAAGGTCCCAACCTTCATGTTCTAGGAGTTACACTACAAGGTAATAAAATTCTCAACTTCTTTCTTTTTCCATTCAAGTTCTCTATTATGTGGTATAGAATTCAAGAATCCATACCATGTTCTCCTTTTCATCTTATTATTGATATATTAGTTTTTATTACTCATTTCTGGATGGGTAACCCTTTTCCCCTCTAATGTTTTCTAAAACCATGTTGCATAGTCATAAGGTTGTAGAATTGTTTTAAGGGATTTCTCAACTTTTCTTTTATTTTGAGTTCCTTTATTTTATTATTATTTACTCATATAATATTTCCCAAGTGGAATTAAAGCTCCATAAATCATTTATATTATGTATGTTCTAATTTTCATGTAAAATTCATCATCATTATTATTCTCCTCTCCCACTTATTCAAGGAATAAAAACATTGTTCATGAGGTGTTGAATTACCAACATTGTGGACGATGTGATTCCAATTTACATTAATTCTTTCAAGACTGGTCAGGAAACTATTTTTATGGTAGAACCAGGTTATAATATATGTATTATGTCTCATCCATGGTTCAGTAATTCTTCTATACACATGGTTTTAATTTATAAAACAAAATGGGGTTGTTATTATCAAAGAGCCACTAAAATGATATAAACAAACATTATTAATGTTTTAACTTATGAATCATCCTCATATCAAACTTCAAAATGATAAATGGTATAATTTATGGTACCAAAAAAATTTAAATACCTTTCCATTCCAATTCTGGGGTTTCACTTCCAATCGACACGAATATCCATCATGAACCAATCATGGAAATCATGTAAAGAAATGCACCCAAAACAATGCAAGGAACAAAATACTAACAAATAAAAGGTGAAATGATGTAATTAAATGATAATATAAGATATTATAAAGATGGATATGTTTCTTTAGGATATTAATAACACTCTTTTAACCATTATATAGGAAGTTTAAACAATTTTGAAGTAAGAGAAACCTGAGGTAAGGGAATTCTTAACCCCATTTCTATTCTTTGGGTTAACCTTCTTCTTTATTCATTATGTGGTATTAAGATTATTGGTGTGATGAATTTTTAATTATATTATTTTTTAATTTTGTGTATTTTCAGTGTATACACATATCCATTCTTTTAATTCACACTCCATTTATATTTTAAGGGAATTTACTTTTAAAATACTTTTAAAACTCTTTTTAATAAATTTCAAAAAGATTGTTTTTTATGTGTATGGAATGAGTTGTTTATACTAATTTTAAGATACTTTATTAACATGATATGTTCCTCGGACATTATTTATATTGTTTTTATCCCATTATAGATCAAGATATGTTGGTTTTAGCCCCTTTATAGCTCAATATACATTGGGTTGAGCCCATTATTACTCAAGATATGACGGGTGATCCCCATTATAGCTCTCCAATGAATTGGGTAATTCAGAGATGTAATTTAACCAAAATTGTATTCCATATGTAAGGGTGAATTTCATAGTGATATGGTAAATATTTCCTAAGGAAAAAACATGAGTATTCTATGCATTTGAGTTTTTATGATATGGGTTTCATTTGTTATTATGTTATCACATGACTAACCCTTTATTTCATTATATCCCTTACTATGTTTTATACCCATCCAAAGTTTTCAAAAAAAAATCCACAAGATATAAGGATAGGTAATAGAAATAAGATATTTTTGATGTTTGATATGGAGTGTTTTCAAAGAAATTAGGCTTTATGTTTTAAAGCTTTATATTTTGAAAAAATGGATACTGTTTTTAATAGTGTCATATTTTTATAAATGTGGTATGTTATGTATGTATGTTGTCCTAAATATTTTAAAATATAAACCTGAAAAGATATTAAATTTTCAATAATGTATGTTGTTTTTAAAAAATAAATATTAAGTAACGTTTTAAGGTCGGGTCCTTATAGTTGGTATCAAAGGATGGTTTAGATAACTTTAGGGGTTAGGATAATATTTAAAGAATACTATTACTGATTTTTTTACACCTTGGTAATTTGAAATGTTATAGCATTTAATGATAACCATGTTTCTTCATCTAAGATATATTTGTACATAATGGTTTTCCACAGAAGAAATAGGGAAGCTAAAGTAGGAAGGCACTAAGAGGCTGATGTCTGCCCGAATATGCATCCTAAAATGGTGGGAATTGGAACTGAGTATTTTGTGATTGCAATGGCTAATTTGACTCAAGCAATAAATGAGGATTGTATCCATGCTAGAGAGTAACATGATCAACCGTGAAGAAACATGTCTTTTATGGATCATTTTTTAGGCAACATCCTCCAGAAATTAGTGGAACCGCAGATCCAGTGATAGCCGAAGCATGAATCAATGCTCTAGAAAAGATATTTGATGTCATGTGATGTTTCGAACATCAAAAGGTTATACTAGTCATTTTTTGTTTGGAAGGTGAAGCTGGTCAATGTTGGTCTCTAGTTAAGAATATGAGATAAAGAGATGATCTTGACAGTTTGTAATGAGATGGTTTTAAGAGTCTTTTTCTAGAAAAATATTTTCCCAAAAATGTTCGATTCAGAATGGAGAAACAATTCTTGGAACTGAAGTAGATAGATGATGATTCTTTGATAGCATATAAATCCAATTTTAAAATACTATCCAGATATATACCAGATTTTACTTGGGATTTGGAAAGTAAAATTAATAGATTTTACTCTGGTTTGAAACTTTTTTTGTAAAGATCCTTGGCCTCATGAGATTTTAAAAGATATGAGAAGTTTATTTGTTGTACAGAAAAAGTTGAGATGAAGTTTACTGAAACATATGTGCCTCATGATAACAAGAATAAAAAGTGGTTTGGTTGGTATTCAATGGTGAATAACACATCAAAGAAGTCTAGAGGTAAGAAAATGAATTTCCCTTCTTGTGAAAAGTGTGGTAAAAGGAATCTGGGTGAAGGTCTTATAAATTCTGGGAAATACTACCGATGTGGAATGTTTTCAAACATGTCTCGTGAATTCTAGGAAAATGATCATAAAATTAATGAAAAGTTGATTGTGATATGCTTTAACTGTAAGGAATTAGATCATTTTTCTAATGTTTTTAGGAATCTAGTTACTCAAGCAGGGAATCAGCAAGATAATAAATAGAATGTTTTGGCATTTTCAAGCACTTCAGTAGATGTTGAGCCATCAAATGAGGTGGTCCTAGGTACATTTCTTATTTAAAATGTGTTTTTTGATTCAAGGTCTACACATTCCTTTATTTATGAGAAAGTTTCATAAAAAATAGGAATTCAACCTCATGAAATGAAATCAGATTTCATGGTAAAAACATCTAGAGTAAATATTGTGGAAAAAAGAAATTATAAGAATATGTTTATCCTCATCTATGGGAAGAGTTTACCTGAAAACCTTTTTTTTCCTCTAGTAGAGTTTGATGTTATTCTGGGTATGGATTGGCTTTCTTTTTATCATGTTAAGATATATTGTATAGAAAAAGAAGTTTTTTTTTATAAAAAAAAATCAGTTTGGGTTCAATAATGAACCAATACAATTAATAAAATATTAGGAAGCTAAGAAACTGATAAAGGATGGAAATTAAAGTTATCTTGCTCGTATTTCTAAAGATAATGGAAATATACAAGTTAATTATATACCCGTGTTAAATGAATACTTAGATGTTTTTTTGATGATTTGTCTGGTTTTATTCCTAATCGAGAGGTTCAGTTTACTATTGACTTAGTTCTTGATGCTAAGCTAATTTATAAACCTCCATATTGAATGTCCCAAATGGAACTTTGGGAATTAAAAAAGCAGTTACAAGAATTATTAGATAATGGATTTATCCGACCAAGCACTTTACCATGGGGCGCTCATGTCTTGTCTGTTAAGAAAAAAGATAGTTCCATGAGACTTTGCATCGATTATAGAGCCTTTTATAACATTACCTATTAAAAACAAGTATCATTTGCCTCATATCGATGATTTTTTTGATCAGTTCAAGGAAGCACAATATTTTTCAAAGGTTGACCTGAGGTTAAGGTAGCATCAGTTGAAAGTAAAGGATGAAGAAATCCTGAAGACTGTATTCCATACTAGATATGGTCATTATGAATTTTTAGTTATTCCTTTTGTGTTAACTAATGAACATATTTTATTCATTGATCTTATAAGTAGAATATTTCATGAGTTCTTGGATAAGTTTGTGGTTGTATTTATTTATGATATTTTGGAATATTCTAGAAGTGACGAGGAGCATGAAAAACATCTACGGGTTGTAATGAAAACCCTAAAAGAAAAGAAACTATTTATAAAATTCAACACGTGTGATTTTTGGTTGCAATATATTTCTTTTATTGGGAACATTGTAAATAAGGACAGAATAAAAATTGATCTTAACAAAACAAAAGTAGTTAATGAATGTACAAGATATACAAATGTTATAGGTATTCATAGTTTTCTTAGATTAGTAGGTTATAACCAATGGTTTGTTAAAAACTTTTCACGGTTATATATCCCGCTAACTAAGCTAACACGGAAAGAGGTTAAATTTTTTTGGACAGAAGAATGTGATGTTTGTTTTTAGAAACTGAAGAAGAGATTAGTGAATGCTCCAGTTTTGTTCTTGCCTTCCCGAAATGGTGATTTTGTCATCAACAGTGATGCTTCATTGAAGGGACCTGGTTGTGTTCTGATGCAAAATGATCAGGTAATTTCTTATGCTTCAAGACAACTAAAACCCCATGAGTTAAATTATCCCACACATGATTTGGAATTGGTAACTCTGGTTTTTTCTTTGAATAATTGGAGGCCCAATTTATATAGATCCAAATTTCAAATATATACTGACCATAAAATTCTGAAGTATATATTCACTCATAACTAATTAAACATGAGGCAGAGAAGATGGATTGAACTGATAAAGGATTATGATTTCATGATCAATTATCATCTAGGAAAAGCTAACAAAGTGGTGGATGTCGTAAGTCGAAAACATCATTCATCATTAACCATGTTACATTTAGTACATGATCCCTTGATTAATGATTTGATGAATTTTGGCTTAGAAGTTATTTGTGTAGAGAATACATCTATATTTATTCAAGTTTCAGTGTAGTCATAATTATCAGACAGGATTAAGAAAGCACGAAAGGAAGATCGTGAGCTACAGAAAAAAGTAGAATTGGTTAAAATGGGTAAGCTTTCAGAATTTAACCTTGATCAATATTGTGTTTTAATATTTGGAAGAAGATTGTGTGTGCCTTGTAATTCCCACTTGAAAAAATATTTGTTGTATGAAGCTCATAGTTCTGAATTTTCAGTTAATCCTAGAATTACTGGGATGTATAGAGACCTTCGAGAGTATTCCTAGTTGGATGGAATGAAAAGAGATATTGATAATTTTACTCTGAAATTTTTGACATGTCAACAAGTTAAAGCATAGTGGTATTTACTGAAGGGGGTGCTTCAGCCTTTTCCAGTGCTAGAGTGAAAATTGGAGAATATACCCATGGACTTCATGGTGGGACTACCTAAGACTTCTCGAGGTAACAATTCTATTTGGGTGATTATTGATCGGCTGGAAAAATCTCAACATTTTCTTTCTATTCGAAATATAATGTCATTGGATCAACTTTCTTGATTGTAACTCAAAGATATTTTCAGGTTACATGGATTTCTTCTTTCCATTGTATCATATTGGGATCCCAAGTTCACTTATAACTTTTTGAAGGGGCTTTAGAAGTTGTTGGGCACAGCATTAAAATTCACTACAGCTTTTCATCCTCGATCAGATGGGCAGTCAGAATGAACAATTCTGACTTTGGAAAATATGCTTCAAGCTTGTTCAATGGAATACCAGGAAAGTTGGGATCAGCATCTTTATTTAGTTGAGTTTTCTTATAATAACAGTTTTCATTCCAGTATACAGATGGCACTGTTTGAGGCATTTTATGGGAAGCAGTTTCAAACTATATCTTTTTGGGATGAAGTCGAGGAAAATAAGTTAATGAGACCAGAATTAGTAGTGGAAGTGGCTGAGAAAGTGAAGATGATCCAGCATCACATGAGGACATCTCAGAGTAGGCAGAAAAGTTATGCATATAACAGAAGGAAAGACTTCTCATTTGAGGTAGGTGAACATTTTTTCATTAAAATATCTCCTTGGAAAAGTGTGATGTGTTTTGGTAAGAAAGGGAAGCTAAGCCCATGGTTCATTAGTTCTTTTGAAATCATGGTGAATGTTAGACCAGTTGAATATCGAGTAACTTTGCCTCTGAATTTTTCTTAGGTACACAATGTTTTTCATTTTTCGATGTTGAGAATGTATGTGCTAGATTCAACTCATGTTTTTTGCCCAGAAGCAGTTTAGCTGGATGAGAACTTTTCTTATAAAGAGAAACCAGTTCAGATTCTTGATCAAATGGAATAAGTATTGTAGAATAAGGTAATCCACCAGGTAAAGGTTTTGTGGAGAAACCACATATTGGAATAAGCAACATGGGAATATAAAAATGCTATGAGGGAAAGGTACCCTCACTTATTTAATGAGTAAATAAAATTGTGATGATGCAATTTCCAGAAGGTGGGGATAATGTAACACCCCAATGTTTTTTAAAAAAAAGAAATGCATGAAACATTTTTTAAGTAGATATTTATAACTAGCCTTTAAACATAACTTTACTTCTTCTATGTTTTGAATTTCAAAAAGGAGTCATCTACAATTGCGTTCAGTAAGTTATTTGGATTCTGATGGAACCAACTTGTTTTTTGGTGAATAGTAACATACCTTTATGAATATTAATATGAATAGTAATATGAACCTAATGAATAGTAAATTTTATTATTCTTTTAGTTTATTAAGGATTTAAGATAATGACATCTTGGTTATTTTTTCAATGTGATATAAAACCAATTATAGAATTAAAATTGTTAATTTTTGAATTAAGTATGATTTTATTTAAAAATTAAATTAATAATATTTAGAAAATTATTTTCAAAAAATGGAGTACATTTTTTGAATTCTACACGTTGAAAAATGGTTCGTGTGAATTTTGGGGATTTTTCTGAAATAGTTGATTTTTTAGTGAATAGTAAAAATATAGTTTTGAGTTTTGGTGTGTTAATGAAATCATTAATGATGTAATGATGAAGTAATAAATCAGGTAGACTTTTGTATAGTAAAGTAAGATTTTAGGTTTCCTAAGTGTCTAATACCTTGTTCAAATATCATGGGCAAGCCCATGGTTTTGCAAATACCACTAATGAGGTGTCCCTAGAAAATTATTAAAATATTCCCTCACTTTTTCTATAAATACCTACCCATTCCTTCATTAAATTCATTCCAAATTCCTCAACAACAAATCTTTGGCCTCATTGCCTCATTAGTATCCCTCCTAAGGTTTCCTCAATTCCCAAAGGTCTTAACCTTCATGTTCTAGGAGTTACTCTACAAGGTAAGAAAATTCTCAACTTCTTTCTTTTTCCATTAATGTTCTCTTTTATGTGGTATAGAATTCAAGAATCCATACCATATTCTTCTTTTCATCTTATTCTTGATCTATTCTATTTTATGATTAATTTCTGTATTTTTTACCCTTGTTCCTTCTCTTTTTAATGTTTTCTAAAACCTTGTTTCATAGTCGTTAGGCTGCCAAATTTTTATAAGGGATTTCTCAACTTTTCTTTTATTTTGAGTTCCTTTATTTTCTTCTTCTTTCCTCATCTCCTCTTAACCAAGAGGAATAAAATCTCCAGAAATCATGTATATTCTGGATGTTCTCATTTTCATGTAAAATTCATCATTATTCTTCTTCTCCTCTCCCACTTATTCAATGAATAAAAACATTGTTTGTGATGTGTTGAATTACCAATATCGTGGATGATGTGATTTCAATTTACATTATTTATTTCAAGTCTGGTCATGAAACCATTTTCATGGTTGAAATAGGTTATCATATATGTATTATGTCTCATCCATGGTTTTTAATTCTTTTTTAAACATGGTTTTAATTTATAAAATAGAATGAGTTCATTATTATCAAAGAACCACTAAAATGATCTAAACGAACATCATTAATGTTTTAACTTATGAATAATCCTTGTATCAAACTTAAAAATGATAAATGGTATAATTTATGGTACTAGAAATATTTAAATACATTTTCATTCCAATTTTTCATTTTCACTTCCAATCAACATGAATATCCATCATGAACCAATCATGGAAATCATGTAATGAAACACACCCAAAATAATGCAAGGAACAAAATACAAACAATTAAAGGGTGAAATGATGTAATTAAATGATCATATAAGATATTATAAATATGGATATGTTTCATAAGGATATTAATAAAACTCTTGTAATAATTATAAAGAAGGTTTAAACAATTTTTAAGTAAGAGAAACCTGAGGTAATGGAATTCTTAACCCCATTTTCATTCTTTGGGTTAACATTCTTCTTTATTCATTATGTGTTATTAAGATTATTGTTGTGATGAATTTTAGTTTATATTATGTTTAAGATTTTGTATTTAATGTGTATAAATATATTCATTCTATTAATTCTCACTTCATTTATATTTTAAGGGACTTTCTTTTTAAAATCCTTTTAAAAATATGTTTAATAAATCTCAAAAGGATTGTTTTTTATGTGTATGGAATGGGTAGTTTATCCTTATTTCAAGATACTTCATTACCATGAAATTTTCAATGGAAATTATTTATGTTGGTTTGAGCCCATTATAGCTCAAGATATGTTGGTTTGAGCCCCTTTATAGCTCAATATATGTTGGGTTGTTCCCATTATAGCTCAAGCTATGACGGGTGAGCCCCATTATAGCTCTCCAATGCATTGGGTACTCTGGAGATGGAAGTTGACCAAAATGTTATTCCATATGTAAGGGTGAATGTAAGAGTGATACGTTAAATATGTACCAAGTCAACAATATGAGTATTCTAGGCATTTGTGTTTTTATGATATGAGTTTAATTGGTTTTTTGTGTTATCACTTGACTAACACTTTCTTTCTTTATATACCTTAATGAGATTTATACTCATCCCAAGTTTTAAAAATGTTTTTCATAGGATATAAGTATGGGTAAGAGAAAGAAGATATTTGTGATGTTTGATATGGAGTTTTGTTAAGGAAATCATTATTTATGTTTTAATGTTGTATAATTTGAAAAAATGGATATTGTTTTTAATACTGCCCTCTTTGTATGAATGTGGTATGTTATGTATATAAGTTATCTTAGTTATTTAAAAATCTAAACCCAAAAGATCTTAAATGTGTAATAATGTATGTTGTTGTTTAAAATTCCAGATTAAGTAACATTTTAAGGTCGGTTCCTTATAAGTTTAATTGGCTATACGAGCTAAAATGATATTAGATTAAAGTGTATATATGGTGAGATACATGTGGTTTATGGATGTAATTCCATCCAACTAGTGGTGTTGGCCAACCAGTAACATTAATATCATTTTATATTTGTGAAGTATTATTTATTATATGTATTCTATATTTATTATGAATGTTTTAAAATAATTTTTTTTTTATTAAATTTTTAAATTTTTTTAATCATTTCCTTATATTGAATTGAGATAGACTTATAAATAAATACCAAAAACTATTTTCTATGGAAATATTGAATTCATCAATAATATTAATTGTGATGGATTTATAAGTCTTATGAAAATACAATTGAGGAAATTATTTATGATTTACTTAATTATTCATCACAAATCTATCAAAAATTATGATTCTGGTTGGATTAATAGGGATGGTGCATGACAAATAATATTAATTATGACATGATTTTTAGTGATGATATATTTGAGATTAATTCCTATAACCAAAAAATTTTCATTAGAAATCCATCACAAATATACTGTTGTGAAACAAATCCATAATTTTTTTTGTGAATGTATGTCTATGTTCATGGTATTTGGATTTAAGAATAAGATCTTAATAAAGGGTTACACTAATTTTAGTATCTAACTTTAAAAAATGATTTTAGATCTAAATATAGATTCATGTTTTTAATAAACCATAGAGTTATCAACTATATGTATTTTAAAGAACCCACCTTTGAGAACTCAATAAGAGAGGCTGAGTACATCACCCAATTAGATGATATGAAATAATAAGTTTGTATCATTAATTTAATTAGTAAACTTGGTGTGACCCTTAACATTGAGGGAGGAATTGAAATTTATTTTTTACTATTATATTGATGTTTCTTAGGATAAGGAACCATGGTCACACCCATGGACCAAACATGTCCTTAAAAAATTACATATCACTCTAAGGATCATTAAGAGTGTTGATGTGAATATATGTTGGGTAGATACAAAGGTGAATGTAGAAGATTTATAAATAAATACATTAATGTAGTAGGAGCATGAGGTTCATGTGTAATATTTAGGTTCTAGATACATAAGTTTATGGATATAATGATTCTTTTCAATAGGTATTGAATTATAGTTTTAAAATAGGGTAAATCTCTATTTATCATTCATTTGTGTGTGTTCCAAATATGCCATGAATTATGGAATGATAAATTCTCTTCAAGTTATGACTTTGGGTAATCCCTAATAAATGATCGTTATGGAATATTATGGGTTGAGATGATTTGTTAAGATTTTCATAATTAGTACGTTTTATATGAAAAAGAGTAGAGTAAATAAATAAAAAGAGAAGAAAAATTATCTAGGCTAATCCTTAAAACAATATAAAAAATAATTTTATATATTCATCAATATTCTTCCCATTGTATACATTATTTAAATCCCTATTAATTTAGTTTGAAAATATTATTTTCCTGTGAAACAATAGACTCTGATTTCCTTCATAAACAATCACTCAATTTTAGTTTATTAATGGGTGGTCATGTGTGTTATTGATCTAGTTGCAAGTTGATTTTAACTAATATGGCATTTGTACTATTGTATGAAAAGTATAACATCTAGATCCATGGTTGAATAAGGATGAAGAAATTTATATTATTTCATAGTCAAGTAAAATGTTATGTACTCAACTACTGGTAAAGAAAAGTCATATTTAAAGGTAGTTTAATCCACTATTAAATGTTTTTTTGTGGTTTCAAAACATTATTACAAAATTATGTGTCAAGAATCATTTCAAGATGGTTTTTTTTGAACCATCACAAGGAATTTAGTATTTGTTTAAACAATGTATAAATGAATATAATATTATTTTTTTATTTTTTTATTTTAAATAAAAAAATTTATTTATTAAAAATATTGCTTTAACATTTATATATATGTTAACTATTTGATATATATTTTTAATTTATTTACCATATATTTTATGTTATTTACTTATTTTAATGGTTATTTTTACATGGACTAACAACTGCCATGTAGGTCACCTATCTCTACACTACTGACAATTATCCTTGCTTAACTCCTTGAGTAGTAACCACTCTAATAAATGCATTTATATGAATTAATTTCTTAAAAATTTTATTTAACATATTTATTTCAATATTTTCTTATATTATATAACAAATTCCAAAGGGATTACACATCCTTACACTACATCGATACATTCTCCCTTAAATCATTTTGTGTTACCCACTACACCAAATTAATTTACAAGCATTTAACATATTTGAGAAAGAAAATGAAATATATGAATAGTTGGTCCTTAAAATTAAAAATTTCTAACGGTTTAATAATTGTTAATAATTATTAATCAATAATACTTACAAATTATAAGACTATAAATCAATCAATTAAATAATAGTAAATTCTTTAATAAATAGTTATTCATAATTTAAAATCTGTTAATGAATAATTGTTTGGGAATTTAATTATAAATAACATATAATTAATAAGTACAAATAATTGATACTTGATAATTAAAAATAATCGATAATTATTAATAAATACTTGATATTTAATAAAAAATTGATAAATTATAATTAATATTCAAAAATTAAGAATGAGTAATTATTTATTAGAAGTTAATATATTAGCAATTAGAACATTACGATAATGAAATAATAATTAGTAAATTATAATTAATAATTAATAATTAAGAATTAAGAATTATTAAATAATTATTCATTATAAAAAATGAAAATTAAAAATAATATAAAAAATTAAATTAATAAATGGAAATTAATATATTTTTTATAATTAATAACTTTTACTTATAAATACAAAATAATTAAGAATTATCCACTTATAATTAATTAAAATTTTAAACAATAGATAAGACATAATACATAAAAATATTAAATTAAAAGTAATTAAATTTTCAATTAATTAAAAATTATAATCTATTATTCAATTAAAAAAATAAATTATTATTTAATTACCAAATAATAAATAATAACTCATAATTTATAATTAAAAAATAATTTAAATTTAAATAAATTTATTATGGTACTCTAAATAGATCACTAGAATTATAATAAAATGAATTATACACCCATATATTGGGAGGTTAGGTCATAGGCACCAATGTATAATACATACAACTAGCTAAAAACAATTATAATTTATAAATGATAAATTATCATTGATAATTAATAATTTATAGTTTATAATAAATAATTTATTATTAATATTAAACAATTAGTTGTTAATAATTTATATATAATAAATAATAATGAATTATTAATAATTCAGAATTATGAATTAATAATTAATTAATAAATTTAAATAATTAATTATTAATAATTTCTATTTATTAATAATAACTAATAACTAATAATTATTAGTTAACATTTAAATAATATTTGAATATTAAAATTAAAAATTATTAGTAATTATTAATTGAATAATATTAGAGATAAAAAATTAAAAATATATAATTAATAAATAATAAATAATAATTCGTTAAAAATAACTATTAATTATGAAAAAAATTAATAAATAAAACTGTACTTTTACAATTAATTAAAATAATAAATATTTTTCAAATATGAATAATTAATGATAATTAATGCATAAATATTATTTAAAATTTTATTTAGTTATCAATTATCATTATATTCATGGTGGATATTGAAAACTCAACGCTAAAATGAAATAAAAAACATATTTAGTGAAAATTTTAACATTTTTAAACAGGGTGATATTTTTACTAAACCGTCCGGAATTAGAGATAATGTTAGAAAACAACTTCTAAAAAAACATTTAACAATGGTCTAAAAGATATATGATAAAAACACCATTAAATAATGTCTTTTAATATCATAGATGAATGATTAAAATATAACGTATTCATTTAATAGGTTTGTCTATTTTGAAGAATCCTAAATTTATGAGATGACTTATACAAGATTGACTCGTTTTGTATTAAGTGGTGACTTTATGTCATAAATATAAGGATTATCTAAACTTGTGTATGTTGTATATAGATACATGTTGTGGTGGAAATGTTCACATAGACATATGATCATGTCTTATCGAGGCCACACCAACCTCATTGTTTCATGATTATAAATGATATTTTCCCAGGCGACACACTTTTCATATAAATATATGTAAGGTAATTTAATTTTTTTTTCAACACTACCAATGCTCAAATGGTCACACTTAGGACCGTAGAATACGGATTAAATTTATATAAAGTGGTTGTCTAAAACTTGAGGATAGATAATGATAATTATTTCAAAATATTTTTTGAAAGTGTTATAAGGAAATGTGAGGTATTTCATAAGTGCAATTTTTTTATTGAAGAATATTATTCTCTAAAGCATAGAACATTATATAGTGAAAGTAACCATGTCATGTTCAGTGTCTTCTCATAGTATTCTAAACCATATCACGGGGCTCTTATTGAACTATATATAATGTCATTCAGTTTTCTCTCTCATGTATATTTTCATGTCCATTCATCCATTAAAGAAGCATGTGATGATGTGTAAATATAATAATTATTGTTCAATGTGATGAAAAATAAAACCTTAAACGAGGACGATTTTAAAAAGGTTTATAATGACATAAAACCAAAATTATTAGTATAACACAATGAGATTTAAAAAAACACCATATTTTATATCATATATAACACACAACCCAGAGATTAAATGAACCATGATATATTAATATTTAAATTTCATAGTAATAACCTGGTTATATAATTAGAGGGTTTAAATAGCATTAAATGCCATATAATACATATATAAATAGGTTATACTCAAAAAATATTTATTGAATATTGATTTGGAAATAAGAAATGTATTTTTTAGTAAACTCATTGTTTTCATCAAAAAAATTATTAAAAATTGAATTTTTTTATTTTTTGAGAGAATATACTATAATTAATTTTAGAAAATTTTGAAATTGTATTTAATAAAAAAATTATCAATTTTTAAATCAAAATTTTAGAATTATATTTTGATAAAATCATGCAATTTTTCTGAAAATATTAATTTTTCTATGAATAGTGAAAAGTAATGATTTTTATTGAGAACTAAATTTTGAAATAAATCATTTAAAAATATAAATTATTTTTTAAAATGGTTTCAAAGTAACTTTAGTGCTTATATATTATTAATAATCTAACGAAGTTCATTAGAATCAATTTTATGGTTGAGTTTAGTATAAACAAATTTATACATGGCAAAACATTTTTCTAAAAAAAAATTTGTTTTAATCACATATTAATTTCTACCACTTCATAAAATTGAATTTTAAAAATGGATTCCATATTTTAAATCATTAGGTCCAAATTTGGTAAATAGTTCCCATTTACTTTTTGTCTTTATGAATGGTAACATTAGTAAAAAAATCATCATGGTAAGGGTAAATTAGGTAAGTAAGGTTAAAAATAATTTGATAAGGAATAAAAATTGACCCTAATACATACCTTTATCCTATTTTATGAGTGAATTATGGTTATCCATGGTTCTAAACTATTGAAACTTGGGCCATATTTCTTTTATTTTTTTCCTTTATAAAATTTTTGTAAAATATATATTCCAAAATATCGATTTCGGTCTTTAAATAACAATAATATATTATGGCATGGATAAAAAAACATATGTTTTTTTATAAATAGTTATTTTAAATATAAAATAATATTTTATTTATATTTAATTTTATATCTAATTTTTATTTTGAAAATAATTTCCTTAAATTCGTATACAATGCTAACACAATATTTATTCAATTAAAATAATATAAAATAAATTATACTAAAAATATTTAAAGTTATAAAACATGATTGAATTATTATTTTCCTGAATTATTTTGGAAAATATAATTTTTTATGGTTGTTTTACTTTATTATATTTAGATTCATTTTCTATCTTAATGGTATTAATTTTAAAGTAAATTATTAGTTATAAGAATGATAGTAATGATATTTTATAATAAATAATTTTTATTAAATGATTTAAAAATCATAAAATTAATATAATTACAAAATTTATTAGTATATAATCTAAAATATCATTCATGTTCAAGTTTTTCCCCAATTTTCTTTTATAGTAACTATATTGACCCCTAAAAATTTAAGAAAAAATATTAACCTGGTAATCGTAAAAAATGGGAAACACGGGTTAATCAAAATGATAAGGGTGAAAAAATTACCGAAACATGTCCAATTTTTTATTATATGATATTATAAAGATATATACTCATTTTATATTTGAAACATCCTAATTTGGATTTATTTTAAAATGAAAACTAATTTATATTATTTTAATACTTTAGTAAATTCTACGAGTGCCCCACCCCTCACTTATAAAAAGACACACCCTCTCCTGTTTTTTCACACTTCAAAAATCATTTTATTTAGATGATACATTCCCAATATATAAATTACATCACTACCCATATCTATATTCCTTAGTTTGATCATATTTTAATCTTAGGAAGTCTTTCTGTAAAATCCTAAAGAGGTAGTCTGAAGAAGAGGTATTATTCATAACAAAAAAATCAATTTATTTCTTCTTGTTCCTCCATAAAATATTTTTCAAAAATAAAAAATAATAATAAAACTAGTATCATCTATGTAATGAGATGATATTATTTTAATGGGTAACTTATATACATTTCATCTTGCATCAAATTGGAAACGAAACTATCATTCATTTTTATGGAGAACTACCACCTCACGGGATGATTTAATTCATTTTTATTCATTGCCTATGACAGATGGTTATAATGATGGATTTAATGTGTATATATAAATTATATTCATTAAAAAATTACAAATTTTGAAATGTAATATATCATAATTTTCATACATTCCAATTCATTAAAAAATGATAATGACATTCTTGTGTATGTGTAGATTACGGCCTCCGCAAAGTGATGTGATTTTTTTTCATCCATGCATTACATAGATGGTATATATAAGAGTTTTTTAATAAATGAAATGTTATTTATAATATAATGATAATTATTTAAGTATAAAATAATACTTTTCTTCATTCCATCATGATCACTGAAAACTGGATACATTACTCATGCAAACTCAAAGCCTACCATTTACATGATTTTAATGTAGTTCATTTTTCTTAACAATATTTGAATTTTTTTTAAAGTATATTTTTTAAATAAAAATGATAATTATTCCATCATTATTATTTTTAAGATGATAGAATAATGACCCTATTTACCATAGTCAACTTATCGATGTCATATTGGACATATTTTTCCAATGTCGTCAAAACGTACAACATAAACTTAATTGATAAATTAATTATATATAATATGGTAATAAATATAATATAATATAAATTTAAAAAATGTTCTTAAACATGTAAATAATTAAAATTATTTTTCTATTCTGTATGATAATGAACATTTTTTATGAGTCAGGCTTGAGGTAAGGAACACATTAACATGAAATATCATTTTAAATGTATTAATGTTTTATTTTTTCAATATTTTTCATCCATGTTTATATTCATAAAATTATTTTATGAATTTATTTAAATGGATATAAAAAATAATAAAGGATATTTTATATCTCTTTCAAATGATTTTTTAAAGAAAATTTTTTGTAGAATTTTTTGACTTTGTTTAGGAAATAAAAATGGAATATATTATTTTAGCATATATGATATCAACACTTTTTCACACTTATAAAACAATTATTTGATATTTAAATTTTATTTTAATAATCCTTGATTTCTTTGAGTAAAAAATCTCAGTCCCTTATTATGGGATTTTTTTTAGAAATTTTTTTTTCAAGCACTGAGTATTTCGATATCTGATAGTGTTTCACATATGGGTTTAAAAGAGTTTGTAAAGTTTTTTATGTTAAAAATATGAAATATTAAAATATTTAACTTATGATATAGCCATTATAAATTGTTTATAGTGATGGTTAGTTTTGTTATAAACCAAATATGCATGATTATTTTATAAAACAAGGATCGGTTATTCCATTATAATCCAAGGACCAATGGATCCATTATAAACTAATAAATGATGGTCACATTGTATATCAAGAATGAGTGGGTCCATTATATCCCTCTAATTCATTGGTTAATGATTATATTATCTAAAAAATTAAATTGGAATTTAACCATATTATTATTATTATTTTAATGTTATTGTTAAAGGTTTTGTATAGATGATATACCAAGGCACCTACATGAGTTTTCTATGATTTTTATGAGTTCTCATGGAAATAATTTGATTTGAAAATTTGATCTGAAGATATTTTTCTTTGAAGCAATGATTATTCCATTTTGGGTAAAAAGGTATGTTTTAATAAATGTGTTTTTATATTCCTTTCATGTTTCCCATGAAAACCATATTTTTATGATTTTTAATTATTTTCTCATGACGTTTTTTAAATAAAATTTAAGAAAAAATCTTGTTTTAATGATTATGAAATTGATTATTTTTTATCTCAATGTTTGTTTTGTTAATGAAAAAATATTATTATGATTTCCTAGTTTAAAAATAGACTAACCTGCTTCCCTCTTTCTTTTATGTCCCTTACTAATATTTTTATTCTCATCTAATTAGTTAAGTGTGTTTTACATGGATTAAGGATGAATATAAAATAAAATAAATCTAGAGTTCCAGAGAAGGATGTTATCTTTAAGGAATCATGCATGTGTTCATATTGAACAGAATTTGTTGGAAAAAATGGATAATGTGTGGAAATGTATTCATTGAAATATGTTTTCTTAATTATAAAAAACTATAAATGTAAAAAAGGTCATTGGGTATGTATGTGATCCAATATTTTATTTTAATGATATATGTCATGACCCATCCCCCGGGGCCATGTCGTGACTACCCCAAGCCCGCCTTCCATAGGCCAGGGGCTGGCGACTAGCACCAAAGGTGTAATTCACTAAAACTGGGAAGAAGTTGCCTTTATAACCTGAAAACACACACAAAAGAGAAATATATGGAAGCAAAACACTATGTAAAACTATATACAAAAGAGTTTATAAATTAGAGGGGCCGGAATACAAGCCCAACAAGAAAGTACAAGTACAACTGAAAAACAAGTACAAAAGAAGAAAGGTAAAACAGCTACTGGGTCATCCTCCGGTATTCCTACCTGAAGGGTAGGTATATATAGCATCCACAGCACTCTACATCCGTTCGTCTCTTCCGTGTATTGTCACGTTGTGTGGTCCACCACTGGGTACCATCCAGTCCTAGTACACTCAGCCACGGTCAGTGTTGTCCGTCGTCTACATCCAACACATCGAGGTGCGGGCATAGCCCGTATAGGGGTGAGTATAATGATACTCATTAGGGACCCCGAGACTCTCAAGGTATCATAAAACCAACAAGGATAAACCACAAAGTATAAAACCAACAGATAACCCCACTTAGGTATATGCCCATCCATATACCTATGTTATCAAGTAATCCTTCTCAATCATGAGGTAAACACAAAAGTTACTGACTCAGATCACACCAGGATTTATACTAGGGGTAGTATCAAGTAACATTTCTAAGCACAACGTCGAACACCTAGGCTAATAGAGAACTCCTCCTCTATCGAGTATAGTGGGCCTGCCGCATCACATAGAGGCGATTCCCACTAACCTTGGACTATTTAGTTACTCCTACTATCGAGTATTGTGGGTCTGTTGCGTCACACAAACGTGCTCCCCACTGTGGGTCTATCACGTCACACAAAGGCGCTCCCCCTCATATCCTGCTAAGATACTCCTCCTATCAAGTATCATGGGTTTGCCGTGTCACACAGAGGCGCTCCCCACCGTGGGTCTGCTGTGACACCATGGCGCTCCCCACTGGGCCAGTCGATTCACTCCGAGTCGAAACGGTCAGTAGTTATCTGGTCTTAACCAGCTACTAGATCTCCACACTCTGCTCGCTCATCTCTGGAATATCCGCTTCACAAGATACTATTTGATGGTCCAACTACCACGAAGTCCCACAAATAATTATCTCACGAGTCTTCCATGTCGTAGAGGTCTCAATGCAATAGACGGTGCATCAATAGGATGCCCGGTCTGTGAGTTATTAGCCTTTTAGTCTCGGGGGCTCGGTTGGATTCGTGTATGATCCAACTTGATGGTGCATGATTCCAACTCCTGGTGTTCCTGGAATCAATTTTTGAAGTTTTTTTCGAGTAATTTCAGTAAACGTACAAGCGGGTTTTTATAACTTTTGAACCGGTTCTCAGAATTGAAATCTGAGGACACCGTTGAACTTGCAGCACCGGTTTTCGCTTAAGGAGACTTTCAATTCGACAACATTGGGTCGAGTTTAAAAGATATTTTTTGGGTTTTAGTGTAAAATAATAAAATAAAGTGAGCTTCATGTTATTTTTATTTGAGTCTCCATGTGGGTTTTTGGTGGTTAAAATCTCCTCATGGAAGTTGGAGGTGGGACTACCACACCTTAACCTCCCATGAGAGGCTATGGTGGTGGGGTCCCCTCAACCTAACCTCCCGCGAGAGGTTATGACATGGGGATCACATGGGGATAAACTCCCATATTGATGGAGGAGACTAAAACCTCTCAAATATCCCTCATTAATGAGGGAGAGCCTCTCGACCTCCCCTTTAATTATTTGGTGCCAACTCCCCTAATTAATTTGAGCCAATACTCATGAATTAATTAGGGGAGAAAAGTTATTAATTTATTTCACCATTTGAATTCCATTCCAACGAAATAACAGATAAACCTATCTATTTTTATTTTCTTTGGAATCTTGGTGGAAACTTGGGATAAGAGGGAAGAACTCTCCCAATGAAGAACGATGAATGATGACCTTCTTCGACTTCTTCCTCATAGCTTCTACCGATGTGGGACGTCTTCAACCGACCTACTCCTCGCATCGTCGTCAACGAGGCGACATAGATCAGGATTGGAAGCATGCAGCAGATGTGAAGAACCACAATCTTCTTCGTCTACTTTTCGCAACTCCATCAACGAATGAATAACAAAGAACGAAGGTAGAGTTTTTTTTTCAAACTTTCCTTTTATTTTTCTCTTCTTCGGATTAGAAAGGAATCATTATGTGGTTGTAAAATAATTTTTGTTTATCTTTCTTACTCTTTGATGAGCCAAGTGTTACCACCCTAAATGTGAAGGGTGCGGGCCAAACCAACATGGCCCAACCCCTCTGTCGTTCTTGTTTGTGTTGTTTATTGGCATGACGATGAAGCGGCGTTGAAGGCGATGAAGGCGCAGGCAAAGGTCGTGCTTCCCACGGCCTCCACAAACTGCGCTGCCCCCGCGGCATTATGGTTCCCCGACCGAGCCATCTCCGTAGGCTGAACCACCGCCGGCCTCCCGTGTGCCCGTCCGCACTAGCGCCGGCCTCCCGTGCACCCCGGCCGAACCCCACCGGCCCGCGTTGAACTACTCCGGCCCGAACCGCGCTGGCCAGGCCTCTCGGCCTCCTGGACGCCTGCCGGCTTGGTCGTGCCCCGCCCGATCACCTGTCGGCCCACCTGAAGCCCTGCCCGGCTGCATGTCCGCCCGCCGGGCACCCTGGCCGACCGCCTCCCAGCCTGACCCAGCCCTTCTCGGCCGCCCACCGACCCGCCTGGCGCCCTTCCCGGCCATGTGCTCGCCTGGTCGCGCCATCCCCGGCTGCCTCCTAGCCACCCGGCCTCCCGAAACTGCTCGTGGCCCCTCTCACGGCACCCTCGACAAACCTACCCAGGCGACCCCTCTGGGCCGAGCCGAGCAGGGCCGAGCCCTCGCAATGCTCTGGGCCGAACAGGCACCGAGTCCGGGCCGAATTGCCCTCGCAGCCTGCTAGGCGGGTCCCCGCGGGCCGGGCCGAACTTAACAGGACATCCCACTCAATGGGTCGGTTCAGACTCAATAGTTCTAACCTGGTCGACCCAGACCAGGTCAACCCAGACTGGGTTGGGCCGAGTCGGTCCAACCGGGTCAGAACGGACACGAGCCCACTACTGACCCTTTTCTTTCTTTGGTCATATCTTTGGCACCGGACGACCGTTTGACAAACCATCAGTGGTTCTAGTTTTCTTGTAGCACGATGGTCCCTTTGAGTATGCCCCATTGGAGTTCAGGGTAAAGTCGAGATATGGTCAGGTTGGATCGTACACAAATCCAACCGGGCCCCCAGGACTAAAAGGCTAATAACTCACAGACTGGGCATCCGATTGATGCACCGTCTGTTGCGTTGAGACCTCTATGACATGGAAGACCCTTGAGATAATTTTTCATGGGACTTCGTGGCTGTTAGAAAATTGGCCAGTAGCTTCTGGATTGGATCTTCCGGAGACGATCGAGCAGAGTGCGGATATCTAGTAGCTGGCTGAGACCTGACGAGCAGAATTACGCTACCCATGACCTTGAGTTAGCAGTAGTGGTCTTCGCCTTGAAGATGTTGCGACACTATCTTATGGGAGAACATTTTACCGTGTACTTTGATCACAATATTCTCAGGTATATCTTCTCTCAGAAGGACCTGAACCTGAGACAGCGGCGATGGCTTGAGTTCCTCCAGGACTATGACTTCGAGATAGTCTATACTCCTTGAAATGGGAACGTTGTAGTATATACACTCAGTAGGAGATCTGGTATACAGCTGCTAGGCGAGGTGACGGAGCATCTGGATGCTTTACAGATATCCTTTGTGTATGGGCATATACCTAAGTGGGGTTATCTGTTGATTTCCTACTTTGTGGTTTATCCTTGTTGGTTTTGTGAGACCTTGAGAGTCCCGGGGTCCCTACTGAGTATCGTTATACTCACCCCTGCACGAACTATACCCACACCTCATTGTGTTGGATGCAGATGACGGACAGCGCTGACCGAGGCTGAGTGTACCAGGACTGGATGGTACCCATAGGTGGACCACATGGCATGACGGTACACAGAAGAGACGGACAGACGTGGAGTGTTGTGGAGGCTACCTGTACCTACCCTTCAGGTAGGAATCCCGAAGGACGACCCAGTAGCTATTCTAACTTTATTCTATTGTACTTCTTTATTAGTTGTACTTGTACTTTCCTGTTGGGTTTGTATTCTGGTCCCTCTACTTTCTGCACTCTTTTCATACAGTTTTACTTAGTTTTTTGCTTCCAACTCGTTCTCTGTTGTGTGCGTTTTAAGGTTATAAATTCAATGCCTTCCTAGTTTTAGGTAATTACGCCTTTTGTGCTAGTCACTAGCCCCTGGCCTATGGAAGGCGGGCTTGGGGTAGTCACGGCACGGGCCCGGGGGATGGGTTGTGAAAAATTGGTATCATAGGAGTTAGTTCTACCGTAGAACTTAGGACTCTAATATTTTTTGTGAAGAAATAATTTTAAGAATACTGAGTGTGGTTTTCAGTTTAGGGAGTCTAGTTGGTGCGGTAGCCGACGTATCCATACACTAGGACCCTGACTACAGATTTCTGACTTAGTGGATGAAAACACTGATTGCGTGTGTATTTTCAAAAGTTTTTTTTAAGTCAACTCAACCAGGTCAGCTCACCAGGTATAATCTTTGACTGTGTCACATCTGTTTCTTTCAGGATGCCTCCCCACGGATGACCAGCTAGAGCCCTGAGAGTGGTACGCACAGTTAGCCCACCGAGCGACAAGACCTTGGTGTAGGGACCTCTCACAGCGGAGGCACTAGCGGTACCACTACCTTTTGGGACACCGATTCCACCATCCCCAGCAACAGACGATACACACCACTTGACCGTGTTGCATGAGTTCCAGCGCCAGAGGCCACCCAGGTTCAGGGGAGAGATGGACCCGCAGGCAGCTGAGGATTGGATGGAGGCTGTGGTGAGAGTCTTCAGACTATTAGGGACACCAGCAGACCTTATGGTGATCCCTGATGCGAGTCTCCTTCAGGAAGCAGCATGCAGATGGTGGAGACTAATGCTCCAAGTTCATGACGAGATGACACTTCTCTAGGCAGACTTCGAGAGCCTTTTTTGTCAGAGTTTGTCCCAGCGACTCTTTGTGCTATGCACATACAGGATCTACTTCACTTGTAGCAAGGCATCATGATGGTGGCATAGTACTCAGTGAGGTTCACCGACCTCTCACGCTACTCCACCGATATGGTACGGGACCCATTCTTCAGGGCCCGGACCTTCGAGCAGGGGCTCATAAGAGAGATCAGGGCTTCGATTATCTCACTCAGTATCCCAACGTAGGTGGTGGTGCTAGAGAGAGCCCTCTTGGTGGAGATTTTCCTTGCTGAGTAGTCTCCAGCAGCGAGACCTGCCACTAGTCGACATGCAGCGGAGTCTTCTACTGCTGGCAGTAGACATATGATGAAGAGGTCCAAGATGACTAGACCCATGGGTGGATTACCGCATGACACAAGATCAGTTGTACAGGGCACCTGGGGCAGAGACTTACATGCTAGGAGCAGGCGGTGTTACTAATGCGGCGGGTAGGGTCACATGGCTCGTGACTATCTGAACCTCTGTTTGGATGATCAGAATACGGTCGAAGGACCACCCATGTAGAGGTAGAGATTCGATCGAGGTGGTCCATAGGTAGTAGGAAGACATGGCAGAGGAGCTGGTCATACAGCTAGCAGTGGATGACGTTTCGAGGTGTTACCGCCAACACCACCAGGAGGTGAACCCTGACCGTAGGGAGGATGTAGACATGGCAGAGCTTAGCTCCAGGAAGCTAAGGCCAACAATCACAGCACTCCGGAGATGATTCGAGGTACGATATGTGTCTACTCCACCTTATCTATAGTTCTTATAGAAACATGTTTCAGTCACTCTTTCATTGTCACTTCCCTCATTCGGAGCTTGGAGATTTTGACGGTGTCATTAGATCGGTCCTTATGGTTAGAGACTCCTACGGGAGCAGACTCAACAATTACGCACTGGTTCCAGTAGTGTGATCTTACTCTAGGAGGCGAGAGCTAAGGCTGGGATCTACTAGTAGCGGTGTCGAGCCCTTATGACGTCATCCTGGGTATGGAATGGTTATCTACAGTCCATACTCATATTGACGGTATTAGGTGTAAAGTGCGGTGTATCCACATGGATGGGACCAGGTTTACCTTCACAAGTGAGAAGGGAGCCTATGCAGCATAGGATGGACTTACTCGGAGGAGGGTGCAGCTGAACACTCATTATTTGGTATGTATTACCCTCGGAATAGTTGATATAAAGAGTCTGAGCTATTCTATAGTGGTGGACCAGTATGCAGATGTTTTCCCTAACGATGTTCCAGGACTACCTCCTCATAGAGATGTGGGATTCTTCATTGATCTGTACCCCAGGACAGAACCGATATCTACACCAGTGTATCGGATGGATCACGTGGAGCTTTGAGAGCTGCGGTTATGGCTAGAGGACTTGCAGGATGAGGGGTTCATCTCGCCCAGTGTTTCTCCCTGGGTATCCCTGATTCTGTTTTCCAAGAAGGCGTATGGAATCTTGAGTCTTTTTTTCGACTACCGTCACCTGAACCAGCTGACTGTGAAGAACAAGTACCCACTCCCGATGATTTATGACCTCTTTGATCAGCTGAAGGGATCTTGGTGGTTCTCGAAGATAGACCTCATATCAGGCTATCACTAACTCAAAGTTTGAGATGAGGATGTGAAGAAGATGTCATTCAGATGTCGGTACAACCACAATGAGTTCTTGGTTATGCCTTTCAGCATAACCAACGCTCCATCGGTGTTCATGGGACTCATGAATAGGATTTTCTAGCCATACCTCAATCTCTTTGTCATAGTCATCTTCGACGACATTATGATATACTCGACTACTGAGGAAGAGCATGTTTACCATTTTCGGGTAGTATGGACACACTCCGAGAGCACTAGATTTATGGTAAACACTTGAAGTGCCGGTTTTGGATCCGAGAGGTTCACTTCTTGGGACACGTCATCTCGGAGGCTGGAGTTGCATTAGATCTAGTGAAGATTGAGGCTTTATATTCTTAGGATCCACCCAAGAGTGTGACTGAGGTATAGAGTTTCCTGGGATTGGCTGGGTACTACCAAAGGTTTGTTCCAAACTTCTCCAGAGTTGAAGCACCACTATCAACCTTGACGAAGAAGGGTAAACCCTTCATATGGTTAGAGAGACTCTAGAAGAGCTTTCAGAAGATGAGGCAGAGGCTGACTAGTGCCCCCATCTTGAGGCTTCTAGAAGAATGCATAGAGTATGTAGTCTATTTTGATGAATCAGGGACTGGACTCGGGTGTGTCCTGATGTAGGAGTGAGCAGTGATCATGTATGGTTCTCGAAATCTGAGACAGCACAAGAAAAACTACGCTACCCATGACCTAGAGTTAGTAGCAGTGGTCTTCTCCTTGAAGATGTGGTGACACAATCTTATGGTCGAACGTTGTACCGTGTACTCTGATCACAAGAGTGTCAGTTATATATTCTCTTAGAAGGACCTGAACCTGAGACAGTGGTGATGGCTTGAGTTCCTCCAGGACTATGACTTCGAGATAGTCTATACTCTTGGAAAGGGGAACATTGTAGTAGATGTAATTAGCAGGAGATCTAGTATACAGCGACTAGGCGATGTGACAGAGCAGCTGGCTACTTTACAGATATCCTTTGTGGATAGAGATGGAGCAGCTTTCCTTCAGTCCCTTACATTCACTCCCCCAATTCTTCAGCGAGTCGGGGAGGCACAACATGGGGACGCTGACTATGAGACACGACATGATCAGATATCCACAGGGTAGGCACCTGATGGATTTTCAAAAGGTGGGGGGCTCATACTTCTCTTCAGAGGACGTACTATGGTACCAGTGTCACTTCAGGAGGAATTGTTGAGGGAGTTCCACACATCCCCTTTAGCGTTATATCTAGGAGTGGTGAAGATGTACCAGGACCATTGATGACAGCACTTGTGGCCAGGTATGGAGAAGGTAGTATTAGAGTTTTTCTCTCGATGCCTCACTTGTTAGCAAGTGAAGGAGGAGCACCAGGTACCAACGGTCTTGGTTCAGCCTTTAGAGGTCCCAGAGTGGAAGTGGGTTGGGATATCCATGAACTTTTTGACAGTACATCCATGAACATCCAGGGGTCATGACTTGATTTGGTTGATCATTGACCGACTCACCAAGTTGGACCACTTCCTACCAATTATAGAGCAGGGTTCAATAGAGAGCTTGGGACACATCTATGTGCAGAATATTGTGCAGCTACATGGAGTACCTTCATCTATTGTCTCCAATCATGACACATGGTTTACTTCCCGGCAATGGAAGGGGTTGCCGGAGGGTTCCGGGATGCAGCTTTGTCTGAGCACCACCTTCTATCCTCAGACGGATGGCCAGACTAAGCAGACCATTCAGACTCTCGAGGACATGCTCTGTGCATGCGTCCTCAAATTCAGTCTCATCTTGGAGGACCACTTACCATTGGTGGAGTTTGCATACAACAATAGCTATTAGTCCACTATAGGGATAAATCCTTTTGAGTCATTATACAAGTGACCTTCCAGATCACCCTTGTGTTGGACAGACCTAGGGGAGTTAGCACTGGTGAGACCAGAGATAGTACAAGCTACCACAGAGAAGGTGCAGATCATCCAGGAGCAGATGAAGACTAAACAGAGCAGGCATAAGTTGTATGCTGATAAGAGACAGAGACCTCTAGAGTTCAAGGATGGCGACCACTACTTTCTATGGGTCTCACCTCAATGAGGTTTACAGAGATTTGGCTGAGGTGGTAAGTTATCTTCGAGATTCATCGGACCTTTCCAGGTCCTCAGTAGAGTAAGCGAGGTGGCTTACCGCCTGGCTCTTCCACATCAGTTACACCGGGTGCATAACATCTTCCATATATCTCAGTTAAGGATATACATGCATGACCCTTCTCACATTATCAACCATGGAGAGCTAGATGTAGATGATGGGGTGACTTTCACGGAGGTTCTAGTGGAGATTGAGGATCGATAGGTGTCGGTCCTACGTGGATGGTCGATACCTATCGTACACGTTCGCTGGCAGCACGGGAACCTCCAAGAGAGCACATGGAAGCGGGAGGCTCAGATGCGTGCTCAATACCCCCTACTTGTTCCCTTAGTTTTATTTGTAGCTTACGAGGATGTAAAACCCTGAGGTGGGGAGAATGTAAAGACCCATAATTTCTGTGGAAATTTCATGTCTTTAAAATTAATATATGGATGGGTAAAATTGTGTCACATTTATTAGTATCATTCCCATAAAATTAAAGATTATTGTTTTAGTATTGTATCCTTATGTGAGGGTTCGTGGATATTGTAGTTGGTATCAGAGAAGGGTTTAGAAAAAATTGAAAATTATGATGCTTTCATGATAGGTTATATTAAGAGATATTTATACCATCATTGGTTTATAAGTTTAAGTTTGATCATAATTTCAAAATAATATACATCATGATCGATGTTTATGTGATTTCATTTTAATGTTGTTATAGAAATTTTGGGAGACATTTTTTTTGTGTTGAGGTATATGTAACGATTAGGTTTTACATAACGTATTAAATGAGGAAGAATTCTATTAAATTTTTTTACATAAGTTTAATGGTATATATAGATTTTAAGGATTATATGATCGTTAATGTTGTGGTAATTATTGGTTATTATGATTTTTGAACACATAAAATAGCTAACCATGTGATTGGTAACTAATTGGATAAGTATGTGACTAGTTTTATATTTGAATAAGTTCATCATATTGGATAACATTTTATGATATGTGAGGAATAAAGCCTGAATTAAATTTTGTTAATATATATTATTTCAATATGGATTTATGGTGATTCATGTTTTTTATAGAAATGATTATCATATCTTGGATATTATATTATTAGCTCATATACATTTTTTTATTATAATTTAAGAGTGAATAATTTTATTTTGTTGTTAAATATTAATTTTTTCTTGGATGAATATGTGATCAAATGATTCATATATTTTGGTTTCAATCATAATCCATAATATTTTAAAGAATTTTAAATATATGTATTTATCAAATGTTCTATATTGAACTATGAGTGTTACTACTGAGGATTTAGAGATTAATGTTGTATTTCTTTGTATGAAGTTTTATTAATTTTGAAAATTATCCTTACCTATCCTGACTAATTTGGTTTTTCGTTATTTATAAATATAGGTGGAATTTATTTTTATCCTTTTATGGATTATGTGTTTTGTTAGAAGATGATTTTAGTGATTCAAGCATGAAAAAATCATCTTAAATACTCATCATTTTTATAAAATGTTGAGATTATAGTGGAAAATCATTAAGGGAAGAAATTATACATGTCAAGTTAGAAATTTTCCTTTTTTTCTTAGTCAAGATAGTAAGATAATCCCACTATTATAGTAAAAGAATCCAAAAAAATGTTATCATATTATGTTTTTTTTATGAATTGATGGTCCTTTTTTCACCACGTTGGTTTATGATTTTGTTTTCATTTACATCCTCATGATTAGTCACTTTCTTGGGACCAATGTTCTTCTTCACTCTCTATCATTATTTTGATATTTCATATTTATACCATTTCCACATTTTCACTTCCCCACTAATGTTCTTCTCTTTTTAAGCCTATTTATGTTTTATTATAGATGGCCTATGTACAACCTTTTCATATTTTTCAGGAAAAAAGTTTTATTAACCTATTTTGTGATGTGGGATTCCAAAAAATGTGATTTAAAATATCAAAAACTTGATTAACGATACCGTTTTAAAATTTAAAGGATTTAATTTATTAAATTGGGGAGAGGATGATGTTATCCGCTTTAATTTTAAAAGAACATTATATACAAAAATATTTACAATATACCACCCTAAGCTTAAACAAACCATGAAATATTAATAATAAAATTTTATACGTATAAACCTGTTATTAAATTAAAATGTTTGAATATAATTAATCTCATTATGAAATATACATAAAGGTATTTCCAATTAAAAATTTATTAATTAATACTTACTAAATAAGCACTTTATTTTTTAGTAAAGTCGTTTTATGCTTCAAAAAAAATTTCATCCGAAATGAATTTTATTGATTTTTTAGAGGAAATAATGTAATAAATTTCTATAAAATTTTGAAACTAAATTTAATAAAAAATATTTCAATTTTTGAATAATCATGTAAAAAATATATTAGGATTAAATTTTGGTATATTTTTGAGATGATTTATTTTCCATAAAATAATGAAAAATATTTATTTTTATCGAAAACAGTATTTATATTTCAAAAATTTTCAAAGATACAATATGTTTTGAAATTATTTAAAAGTAAAATTAGCTATATTATATTATGAATAATCTAATTGTATTCATTATATCTTATTGTTTTGGTTAAATATGGCATGAAAACCTTTTTATACTAAAATTTTTATTTTTCCAAAAAACTTTTTTTCATTGTGTTTTCAATTTTAATCATAAATTACCATCTGAAATTTCGATAAATGGAATATTGAAGAATTTATTATTTATTTGGAATAAAATGGTTCAAATTTAAAAAATAGTTACCTTTTATTTTTTATCATTTTGAATAGTAACCTTAGTAAATTCTTTTCACCATAGAAAGGAAAAATATTGTAATTAAGGTTGAAATTAATTTGATAAGTACAAGAAATGAACATATAAAATTACCCTGTGATATTATATTAGTGTATTTTGAGCATCAAAGGTTTTAAAATTTGGAAACATAGTGCCATATTTTTTTATTTTTACCTTTATAATATTTAATGAAATGATTATGTAAAAAATGAAACTTTTTTATTATAAGTATCTATAATATTTTTTGATAGGGATAAAAAATATTATTTTAACTTCTAAATGGTTATTTGAAAGATAATTTTTTTATCATTTTAATTTATTTCAATTTGTTAGTGATGAAATAATTACCTTAAATGATTATGCAACACTGAAATAGTATTTATTCAATTAATATAAAAAATATATTGAATGATACTAAAAATAATAAAAGTAATATAATTTGAATGAATTATTAGTTTACATAAATTTTAGCAATAAATTTTACATTTTAGGGAACTGTGAATTGAATATATTATAATTAATTTCTTTTCTTACTATTATTAAAATCGAAGAAAATGAATAGTTTTAAACATAAAATTTTTCATATTTTTTAGTAAATAATATTTCATTAATAATCTTAAAATTACTAAAAATAAAATATTAATTCATGTGATTGTGTATTTGTTGAAAATATAAAATATGTCCATTTATTTATTCTTCTACCTCCATCAAATAATTTTTAACAATGGAAAAATAATAAAAATATTAACTTATACATACTGATATTTTATTATGATAATTTCATAACCTATATATATATATATATATATATATATATTCTTACATAAAATTTAATTCAAAGCTATCCTAATTGTGTATGCTGGACTACTTCCTCACTAACTAATATAACTCATTTTTCATCAATGTCTCTCCTAAGTGGTTAAAATAATGGATATAATGTGTGTGTTTGTGTGTGTGTGTATGATATTCATGACATAATTTCCATTCTTTATAAGTAATATATCAACTTTTTATTATTTTTTCATTCATTTTAAAATGATAATGTTGCCCGTGCATGGGTGTGGATTACCACCTCCATGAAGTGTTTTTTTTGGTTTGTCATCACTGCATCACACAGCTAGTATATGTAAGTGTATTTAAATAAAAATATACTATTTATTATATAAAGATAATTTTTTATAGATAAAAAAATTATTATCTCATTTCCATCATTATCATAGAATAATGGAAACATTACTCATGTGTACATATGGCCCACCATCTCCATGATTGTAACATAGTTTATTTTTTCATAAAAAATATTCATGGTTGGTTTTAAAAGTATAATTTATGTGTAAAAATGATTATTATGTCATAATTATTATTATGAATATGATATAATAAGTACCCAATTGGCCATTTTCCTCCTACCGAATTCATTCTGGATAGATGAGCTGAATATTGTAAACAGATCTGACATGAACATAATTAATTAATTAATTAAATATGAGATGGTAATAAATAAAATAAAGAATATTAAACATTAAAATTATTATTAGTAAAGTAAATAATTATCATAAGTTTATTATTTACTATGTTAAAGAATGATCATTATGATTTGGACTTGAGGTAAGGGATACATTAACAAAAAACCTCATTTTAAATGTTTTAATTATTAATTTTTAAATATTTTTAATCCATTTTAACTTTAATAAAAATATTTTGTGGATGTATTTATATGTAAATAAAGTAATTATAAAAGTAATTTAATATTTCATTTAGAGGTTTTAAAAATTTTATATTTTTCAAAACATTTTGAATTTCTTTACAAAATACAAAAGGAATGTGTTATTTTAACATATATGATGTTAATGGATTTTCCCATTGCCACAACCATTATTTGATATTTATCATTCTTTATAAGCTTACTAATGTATTTTAAAAAAACCCTCCTACCCCTATTTTGGAAAAAAAAATGAAATTGTTTTTTAAAGAAAATTGTACTTATATATCCAAAAGGGTTTTTCAAGTGGGTTAAATAGATTTTTCAAGGGTTTTATGATAAGAAGTTACAATCTTAAAATGTTTTATTCATGATATGGATTATGAATATATTTTATAACAAAAGGTAGTTCAATTATAAATAAAGAAAGGCTTTTACCATTATAAACCAAGAACAAGTGGTACTATTATAAACAATGTATAGGTGGTTCCATTATAAAACAATGTTGGGTGGTTATGTTGTAAACCAAGAAAGGTGGGTTTGTTATAGATTTACTATGCATTGGTAAATTATTATTCTTTTCAGATAATTACATTGTAAGTAGACCATATGGATATTTCAATTGAAAGTGTCCCTCTAAAGCTTCTACGAAGATGATTTTCCAAGGAACCTTTGAGATTATCAATAGTTTCTTATGAGTTTTCTCAGAAATTTTTTATTTCAAAATTTAATCTAAAGTTGTATTATTTTAAAGTAATGATTACCATGTTTTTCATAAAATGAAATTTTTATAAGAAATTTATTTCATAAGGATTTAATATTTTTTGAGAAAACCCCATGTTTATAATTTTTGTTATATAATTTCTTATAAATTATTTTATGAAAAAGAATGGGAAAAATTACTAATTTTATGTGTATGAAAATGATTATTTTTGAGATTCGTGATTATTATGTTATAGGAAAAAAATCCTTTTATTATTTCATGGTTTAAAAATTTATTGGTGAGTTTATTTATTTCATTTTAGGCATAATACTACATTTTTTATACTCATCCTTCATTAAAAAATTATAGGGCTTAAGGATGAGTTGAAAAGTGTAATGACCCAAACTTTTTGAATAGTATATTAACTTACTCTTAACGATTTAATAGAGATGTTAATGGTTAATGAAGAAAGAGGAGTCGATGGCTTCATCCAGTAGACTCGAACCTTATAAATCTCACTTATCAGAGCTTGGGAAGGAGGTGGCATCTTTGGTCTTTGCTTTGGACCAAGCCCAAGCCAAACTCCAACGTGTCAAGCTTGAACGGAAACGCCTGCGGGGGAAGTTCAAGTTAATAGAGATTACTACTAGGGCAATTTTATTTGAGCCTCCCTCAGATTCTCTCACCATAGCACACCTTACACTTAGGTCATATGCTGGTGTTATAAGGGGCTATGTGATGAGACCGTATCTTCATTGTGTAATCCTTTGGGATGAATAAATTGATATTTCTTCCTTTAGTGATGTTTGTGAAATTTCAAATTTTCGGATAATTTTATGATGTATTTTATTGATGAATATTGAAAAAAGGAATATTTTAAAATATTTATGTAAACCTTAAATAATTTATAATGTGTAATGATTTTCAAAAAATGGTCTTCTGCAAAAGTGTTCAGTAAGGAATTTGAAGTCTAATAAGATCAACTTAATTTTCGATGAATAGTAAATTATGAATAGTAATTTTACGCTTAGGATTAGTAATGTGACCAAAGGGATTAGTAATCTCACTTAAAGAAAGTTTTAATATAATTTAGACACCTAGATTAAGTAATGTGATTCAATAAAATGGGTAAATAACGGTTTCATAAATTATTAGTCAAGTATTAGTTTTTTTAGGTGAATAGTGTTTTTTATTAAAAATTAAATTAAAAATATTTAGAAAATTATTTTTATAAAATGGACTTTATTTCTGAACTCAGAGCATCGATATTATGTTATGGTAATTTTTGGGTATTTTTCTAAAAAAAATGAATTCTTGATGAATAGTGTTTTTATTTAAAAATTAAATTAAAAATATTTAGAAAATTATTTTTATAAAATGGAGTTCATATTTGTAATCCGAGCATCGATATTTGGTTAAGGTGAAATTTTGGGGTTTTTCTGAGAAAGATGAATTTTTAGTGAATAGTAAGAATGCAGTTTTAGGGTTTCGGTATGTTTAATGACATCATAACTGCGTCATCATGATTTCATGAGATATTTTAAGGGATGGACGACTAAAGGGGATGAATTATTTTATGAGGTGTCCCAAGTGGCCAATACCATGGGCAAATACCATGGGAAAGCCCATAGTTTTTTCAAAACCACCAATGAGGTGTCCCTTGGCCATTAATGCCTTGTCCACTCACTTTCCCTATAAATACCAAGCCATTCTCTCATCCTTTCGACTCCAAAATCATCCTCAATGAAGTTCTAGTCTCCTTACCTCCCAAGGAGTCCTCACAAGGTCCCCTCAATCCTCTCAAGGTCCCAACCTTTAAGTTTTAAGAGTTTCGTTTAAGGTAAGGGATCCGACCTCTCTCTTTCTTTTCAAGTAATCTCTTTTATGTCATTTCTTTTATGCTCCATGATCTTATGTTGGAGGATATTATTTTATATTCCTCTTACTTACCTTTCCATGTTCATATTATGAGATACCCCCTCTTTCTCTCATCAATTCGTTTTAAGAATGTTAAAGTGGCGTCGTTAGGCTGCCGAATTTTTAAGGGATTCTTTCACCTTTCTCTTTTTTCAAAGTTCTACTTTCATGTCAATTATTTCATGTTCCTTTTTATTATGTTGGGGTATTATCTCTATATCTATCATACTGAACTTTTATTTTAATATTATTAGAGACCCTATTTGATCTCATCAATTCATTTTTGTTGAAGTTTAAGTGACACCGTTAGGCTGCCGAATTTTCATAAGAGAAATCTTATTTTTGTCTTCCTTTCATGTTCTTCATTTCATATGGTATGTCTTTAAAATTTCATTACCATGTTCTTAAATCCTTTATATTTTGTTCCCCAAGTTTTTTATGGATCATTTATGAGTGGGTGACCCATGTCCCCTCTCTTTTCAATGATTTCTAAAACCCCAAAACATAGCTGTTATGCTACAGAATTTCCTTCTCAAAATGTCTCTCTCTTTTTCTAAAGTTCTTTTATTTTATTAAGTGAATAATCAAAGCTCTCTCCTCTATCGGGGTATTCACATATATACCAAAATTTTCTATTTTAAATTCTGGTATTTACATACATGAGACCCTCTTTCCCTTTCCGTGGGTTTAAAGTGACATAAAGATCATGTCTTTAAAGAAGCTTTTAAAAAGTTATGATTATGAAATGAAACCCATTTCTTTTATGCTATATGGGTTTCTTATGAAATTATTGATGATGATATATGTGTATCACATGATAATAAAAGAAAATTTAAGGGTACACCCTGATAGAACTCCAATGCATTGGGTAAAGACTTAATCTCTAGAGATGACCTTTTAGACTGATACCTTGGTGAATAACCTTGGTAATTTTTAAGGACACCTTGGGGATGGACCTTGGTGAAACGGAAATGATTTTCAATATTAAATGTTATAGCCACATATTCAAGTTATGAAAAATGTTATTTTTATTATGATATTCCTCATGATTTCTTTCTCATGACTTAAAGTTCTTTTCATGACCTTATTGAAGTATCTCGAGTTCACATGTAAAATGTTTCTCTTATTTCCCTTACTGGGACTTCTGCTCACCCTTTCTTTTTATGTATGTCCCCAGGTTATGAGATGCAGTAATGACCCTAGTATGAACTTAAGTACAAGCCTTTCAAGTGTTTAATAAGAATTTTTTATGTTGTTTTCATGTATTATGTTTCTAGTTTCCAAGACACTAAACCTTAAAGATCCTCAGATTTGTGTAATTTAATAACATTTTATATTATATAAAGGTGGGATGCCACAAAAAGTTAATAAATTTAGAGTTCCAGATTGATAAGATACATTGAATGAAAGATTAATGTCTTTATAAATAACATATATTGGTAAAAAATGGATACTATGTGGAAATTTCCACATTGAATTTTTATTTCCATGTTGTATAAATCATTAAACCTAAAAAATTATCAGGTTTTTTAGTAATAGATTATCTACTTTTGATATTGTAAGTTTTGAGGTATAAAATTGGATCACATTTATTGGTATTAAAAATGAAATTTTAATGATTATTCTTTTTTAAAAATATCA
Source organism: Viscum album (assembly GCA_963277665.1). Taxonomy (NCBI): domain Eukaryota; kingdom Viridiplantae; phylum Streptophyta; class Magnoliopsida; order Santalales; family Viscaceae; genus Viscum; species Viscum album. The sequence goes on from OY728137.1 coordinate 388,731,682, forward strand.
GTATATGATGGTTTAAGAATTTTATAATTATATAATTTATTATAAAGGAAACATTATTACTCCAAGAGGACCCTTCATTCAATGATGGGGTATAATAAAATAGATATTCAATTACCTCATCCATAAAAAATATTGTTTATTATCTATTTGATGAATCTATCATTGATTTTATTCTCTCTATTTTATTCTAATTAAGTTCTTCTATAAAACATTTTTATAGAAGAGGTAATTCTAAAGTGTTCACTAATTCTAGTGTTAGGTGGAAACCATCATAGGTAAGGAATATTGGGTTGTTCCTATATGAACTTGAATAAATTATTTTATAATAAAAATATAAATCATGGATATGGGGGTATGCTAATTTAATAGTTTTTGAGTTTTATATTATTGATTATACCCCCAAATAGATCTTGGAATGAGTTTTTTGTTTACTTATTCTACATATTTTTGTAAATATGTCCAATAAAACCCATCACACCTATCAAATGAAACAAAATACCATATGTAAAAACACAAAGTATCTCCTCCACCGATATCCAAATATGTGAATGAATCAAAAAATAAAAAATAAACCCATAGTAAATATCTAAAAGTTTTTTTAAAATATATTCACTATCACCACTTAATCTCCAAAAATGAAATCAAACTTCCAATTTAATAAAACCCTTTGTATAAGGGTCACTATAAACTCTCTAATATATGTATTTCTATCCATGATAACTTTAAAAATAATATCATTCGAAATCATACCACCTCATTTAAATATTTATTCATAGCTAACACTCTCATTCCAATTCTAATGTATACCATTATTTTAATATATGAATCCAAAAATCTATAAAACCTACAAAATAACATACAACCATAATACTAAAATACAATCTAACTATCCTAAAATCCTAAAAATTGTGACAATGCATCAGAGTAAGTCACATGATTCTTTAAACCATTATAATTATCTATGATATTTATATTCTTTTCAATTCATTGAATTTACAATATCAATTCATAAAATTAATTGATATTTATTCCAAAGTACATAGTTTAATTCTATTTTAAAAATCCATAACATAAAATTTTATTAGATACATATTCTTATTAAAATAAATTTTTTGAAAATAATCTTTCATTTTGGAACCCATAACTATTATTAGTTTTATAAACTAAATATTTTATAAATAAAAGTTATTTCAAAAATAATGAACAAGAAAGAACTTGAAAATTTTCTTTCTCAAGAAGAAAAATATTGCAAACCACTACCAAATTTCAAAAAACTTTTTTAATTTATAATAGTAATTTATAAATAGTTTTTTCCATTCTTAAAAATGGTAAAAGATTTTGTAAAACAATTATAATATAAAATATTGAAAAAATGAGGAAAAATGAAAATTAAATCACTAGTTTAAAGCATGGGAATCTTATTTTTTAATTTTATTAATAGTAAATCATTTAAAGATAAAATATTGTCAGGATCTAAAATTTTAATCATGATATTTTCAATAATACCTTACTAAAAAACATTCCCCATGTCTATAAATCCAAATATATTATATTTTGGATTACACATCACTAAACAGAAAAAAGAAAATCAATATTAATATAAAATATATATTAGTGAATTTAATTATTTTAATAACACCTAATAATGTATTTAGGATAACAATGGTTATATTATAAGTATATTTTTAATTAATTATGGTCACTCATATATAATGAAATTCATTTTAATAAAATCTTCACACCCTAACATGCCACTAGACTATATAATTCATGTATAGATACCAAAATTGGCTCTTGGATGATTCATATGCTCTTTCTTGGGTTTCTCAATTCCAATATTGAGATACTCAAATCAAGCACTCACTAATACCAACAGTTCCTATATTTAACTCACATATTTCCCTAGTAAAATATATTTTCATAAAATACATGTTTTTTAGAAATTCAAATTGTGTACAAACTAAGTCTTAGAAACTTTTCCTTTATCAATAAATAAAATCCCTTAAAATCCCAAAACCGGCTCTGATATGACTAATAATGATTATGGCCTGAATTCTTGAACAGTACCAATGTCGAATTGGAAAGGATCCAAGTAGAATTACCTGGTTTCTAAGGTATAGATAATAACTCTACGTATCAAGATTTAACAATTATTTATGATGTGCCCACTTCAGTTAGACGAATAAGCTAAAAAATTCTACTAAGAGTCTAGGATAATGCATCAATTTTACAAATGTAAATAAAATAAACATCCCCCTAAAATTATTTCAATGACTAGTTTAACCATATAATAATATAAAGCATCTCTAACTATATGAATATAGTCAAACCTAAAAATAATCCAATCAAGTATAGAAAAATTCTCAAATGGAGAAGTAAGAAACTAGATACATTAGAAAATCTAAATAAAGTTATGATGTGACAACACTTCTCTTGCTAAATATATTCCTCCACTCTAACACCTAATGGATACTGTATTCATGGATTGATGTCAGTAAACATCATGTTAAAAAATTATAAAATAAATATTTACACACATGTTTATACCTGAAATGTTATACTGGTAACTGCATGTTCATCATAGTGAACATGCATGTTGTGATATGAAATACTTTTTAGGGAACCACCAATAATTTTTCAATTCACACTATGGAAAAATGATTTATTCATCAATTTTCCACCTAATTTACAAAAAGATATTTTAAATATGTGTTTCATAATATTATAAAATAATAGATGCAATGACTGAACAATAATTTATAGATGATTTAATACTATAATAAATCATCCTCTATTCTTAGAGTTTTTATACCTAGACCAAACTATATTGATCCTATAAAATAATTTTAGCTAAATTGATATAAAAATATAAGTGTGAAATACACATCCTAGGGGAAAGGTAATATTATGTACCAAATGAAAAAAATATATCAGATAATATCTTCAGTAAATGGGAAGGTGTATACACTATTATAGAAATTTTACATACCACAACATTTAAAAAAAATTGAAATTAAAAATAATAATATTTTAGTTATAATATTCATAATATTTCAAATAATAATCTATGATCATGTATCCAACATTTATTATAGAAATGGAATGATCATCATAAATCATAGTAGACATAAGCATATATATAATAATATTTATCAATATAACATGATATAAATTATTGTTACATATAAGAAATAAACAATTAATAATGTAATCATTAGATAATTTTCATAAAATAAAGAAAACAAAAATTACAATTTCAAGCCATATGAGGCTCTCCCTTTACGGTTCCTCCATGAGGTTATCCCACATTATCTCTCTTGACTCCATTGGCAGTAGAAATCACTGAACCATCCTTAAATATAATTTTTTTTGGTGTGTCCCCACCTAATCCATCTTTTAAAGAGATTCTCTTTAATTTTTCTTAATTCAAGGCCCCTCTCATCCCACTAATCCCAGATATCCATTTCACCTTAAAATCAAAGCACATAGATGGTCTACCTTATATTTTCCTAACACTAATGGATTTCAACATAGATTTTGGTAACTAGTAATTGGCTCTAATTGAAAATTTTAGATTGGGTCAATGATCATGGGGCTTATTCTGTAATTGTTTTTACTCTTAGTTGTTTTCATCAGTTTTTGCACCCTCGATTATCAACCATATGGAATTTTTTATGTATATATCCACCAATAAGGACTTCATTAAGGCCTGGTATATAGAGAGTCATGTGTAAAGAAAATGGTAGTTCCTACTTTTAAGATGGAAAATAGTGGTTTAATCTCGAAAATACCCTTTTACATCAGCAATTTGGATTGGCCTTCTAGGCCTCCACTTTATTTCCATAACCTTTATAACCTTAATGGAGTCAAAATTTTATTTGGAACCTTTTTATGCATGGATGAAGGAACCATTTAGATGAATAATCAATTGGTTCCATGTATATACATGGATATGGATCTCTCATCCTCTCTCCATCATTTTATTTTATTATATGATGGTTAGATGATGTGCTTATGGGGGATGATTTTTTATGACTCGTATATGGGTTTCTTCTTAGAGTTCTGTATTCAATGGAATTTGTTCTCCTTCTGAAAATGGTTTTTTTTGTTTCAAGTTATAATAACTTATTATAGATCACTCAATTCTAGTGGTTTCCCTTACCCACGGTCTATAGGCCCTAGAGCCATCATCCTCTCTACTGAAGTGCTTGCTTCTCTTACTTGTCCATCGCTTTAGATTATAGTGTTGTAGTTGAATTATATTCTCCTATAGTGGTAAATCACTATTTAATTATCTATTTGGGGTCTATGTAATCTATGTCTCCTAGATTCTTAATTTCCTATTTGTGTGGTTTCTATGGTTAACCATGATGAAGGTTATAATCCTCAATCCCCCTCTACTGTGATAGAGGGTGCCATTGATCTCCTCTTAAGTGTGAATCCTATATATCCTATGGACTCCCTACCATGTTGTGATAATTATAAGTGGATGAAATCCTCCCTTTGATTCCTCTAGATAAAAATGAATACTTTATAATGATCCCCTCACTCACAGTGGTTTGTTTGTTTTCTTTTATGAAGGTGACATGTTCTGATGGATTGTTAGATTTGGTTTCTTTTGAAACTCCAAAAAAATTGAAGTTTCTTCCCTTGATGATTCTGATCCCCATTTCCCTCCTTCTCAGGGAATAAGAGGACACTCTGAGATAGTTTTATCTAATATTAACTATATATTAACATGGACCCTTTTAGTGTAATAAGAAAAATATAACTACATTTTTATCTCAACTAATCATCCCAAAGGAATCAAGGCCTCCTCTTCCACCAACCAATGATATCCTTTTTCAATTGGAAGGCCTTAGGCATATATTACCTAACCAAGTGTAAATTAATCTCAAAAGATACTAAGATACATCAATATTACTTTATAGTAGTTTTCAAACAAAAAATTGGTAGTTATTATAGTTAGTATGATCTAAAAACTATCTGAATAGTTTTATACTCACAAGATAGAGAAACATCCATATTTTTATTTTCTATAAAAACTATTTAAATGTTTACATAAGGGACTTTCAACCAAAACATTTCACTATTTATGTTTCCACTCCATCATTTTTTAATTTTACCTTCCTTAAATATGAAAAAGGTGTTTTTTAGGAAAGAGAATAACTCTATAGATACCACTCAATGTTTTACCATGGATCAAGAGACAAGTTTCTCAATGGGTATTTCAGTTTGTTTGCCACACTAAATATTATGATTGGTGAAACTAATTACAAAGGAATATAATGAATATATTATATTTTTAATAGAGATTAATATATTTTATATATGGTTCTCTAGTTACAATTCCCTCTAAATCCCTTTTTTCATTTTCAAAATAAACCACTTTTTGGGTTAGTGGGAACCGCACAAACAAACACACAAAATTTAAAGCAAACTCATCCCAAACCAAAATTAAAACTTCAACGGAGGAACCAAGACACTTTTAAAACTGGACTTCAGGAGGGATTAGAAACTCAGAATACAAACCACCAAATCCAGTCCAAAACCCGAGGAGAAATTGATTAGCGCATCAGAGAAAGTCATGTCACAGCCTTCTTGATTACCAAAAATCGTCATTGTCACCCAACACCACCGGAGACTAATTCCGAAGAAGGTTTTCTGAGAATTAGAACCACACCATTGATGTATGCATCCAAGATCCCAACCATACAAGATGAACATCTTCGTAAAAAACTGGAAAAAAAACCATGGAAGCTGATGAAGATCTCCTGCCTTGACACTGCATCATTGACACACTAAATACTCCACAGATATTCAAATCCAGATAGAAAATAGCAATAGAGACCATCCAAACAAAATAGCCAAAGAAGGAACCAAACAGATAATGAGATCGCCACACCAGAACCATGGGGACCGACCTGCAAATCCCCAGCTCACCGACGAATGTAGAAAGAAACCCACGAACCATCACTAAACACCAAGCATAAGAGAAACTCAGACTTACCACAGACTAAGGATACGCGCCTGGAACTCTGATGACCTCCGAACCCACATCCCAAAACCTTAGTGTCACCCCGCTTCGGATCCGCCTCGAAGTGGAGCAGATAGACATGAGGCCAGATTAGGGAATGGAGAGAATGAGGAACCCGAATGATGCTGTGATGATGGGGCAGAAAACCATAAACAATGAATGGCCGACGCCGGAGTTCCTTGAGAACCAATAGCCAACGAACCACAAAATTCCAAAACCTCTTAGAAATCCCACATCAGATCCGACCTGGAAAGTTGTAAGGGAACCAGAGGTCAGATCAGGGGAGAGGCCAAGGGCTCCAATGCAGAAACCAATGTCTTGCCTCCACACAGGGAAGGATGAAGGAGTAAAGGCGAAAAGAGGGGAAGAGAGGCTAGGGAAGAAGGAGCACTGCAAAGCCTGCGCCGTAGGGTTTCAAGAGGAAACCCTAGGCGGGGCCCTCTTGTGAAAATTCCACCTACTGAAACAAGAAAAAATGAGATATAAGGATCTGGTTCCATTTAGATAGATGTCTAACCAATGTTGAAGGGTTATAGAACATCAAATCTTCTTCAATCTTCTATTTATCATGAATTTTCTCAGATCACTCATACACACTAATCAATATGAACCACTATGAAGAGAATACATGATGCTTCTTCTTCTCTAAGAATTAGTTCCTACACAAGGATTTTATACATATAATTCCAATATTAGGGGAAAATAACAAAAAAAAAGAACTCACAGTTATAAATACAAAAAATGTTTTTTTAAAGAGTATATTCAAAAATTTATAGATAGGAATCATCAAAATTAAGATAGTTTAGTGATCCTACGATATGAGATCAAACATATTTATGCTATACTGAAAGATTATTAGGATGAAGATATTTATTTATAATTTAACTAAAAGATACATGACTAACTATAGCGGCTCTTGGATGAAGAATTTAGGGAAAGATAAATATACATGGATCTTTAGATAAGGGGAGGATATATAAGTACAACTTATTTCCATTAATTTATTAAAGAATTGAAATAAATTGGTAATATTAACTTTTAAATGTAGGATATATGTAACACCCTGAATTTTTTTAAAAAATTGTAATAGGATCGATCACTTTCTAAACACACGACACTAATCTTTAAGAATAATGAGTTATATTATAAACATATTGTTTTTTGAATGTAGTCATTATCACATATCCATTGAAGATAAATGTATGGATATGAGTTTATAAAATATATGTATGATATATCCACTCAATATAGATGTTATTATTAATTCTTAGGAAATAACCACTCAATTTTATTTTTTATGCCATTTTTCCATAAAATTAAAACTTTTTCGAAAAATATTTCTATTACATATTTTCATTAAAAATTATAATTAATTTATAACACTTTTATAAATTATATTTTATAAAATTATGATCATTTTTAAATGATAATATCAAAATTAACATTCAATTAATTTTTTATAGTTTTTTGAAATTCTTCATATTTTTGTGAATAGTGAAAAACACAAATATTTCAAATACCGTCATTTATATTTATTATTTAAATTAATTTAAATGTAAAAATATAATTTTTATTTTTTATTAATGTTACATATGTTCCATTTTATTTATAATAACCACATTATTTCCATTTGAGTCACTAATATTCATGTATTTTACATAAGTAAATATTTATTCTTAATAATACATTTTCATAAAATATTTTTTTCATGAATTTTTATGAATTTATATTAAAATTTATTTTTTATGTATATAGGAATTGAATCATAAAAAATAGATACCATATTTAGAATCAAAATTTTCCAATTTTTTAAATATGAAACTTAATTTTTAGTCATTATCAATAGTAACTATGGTAAATATTTGTCACCTTTATAAGGGTTCTTAATCTCAATTTTGTTTCATTAAGATTGTTTTTATATTATAAACCTATTAATAATTATGAGGTGTATATAATGATACTTTTACATGAAATATCATGAATCATATTCATTTTTTGATATTTAATATCTAATTTGATGATATTATTTCATGGGGATTATGATTGAAATGTTACCAAAGAGATAAGATATTTATGTTTCAATCCCATTTTAATCAGGATTGTTTATTCTTGAATTTCCAATGAGTAAATTATATAATCCTTATATTATAAACTGATCTCATTTTTTCAATCTATTTTTTACTATAATTTTTATGTTAGAGTACCATTTTCACTCTTTGGTATGTAATGTTGTTTAGAAATATTTTTTTAATAAAATCCAACATTATTTCTCCTCTATCTTCTAAAAAACATTTTTTATCTATATACTTGTTTTAAAAATATCAGTAATAATTTTTAATATTCTTCAATGATTTTATGAATTAATCATTACATATACTAGAATTTTAACAAAAAAAAAGATAAAATTGAATCTTCTTTTCACTTCCTAAACAAGTTACTTTTACTAAAGGAGAGAACATTGTCTTTATTTTAAAGATTGAAACATGAATAGAATTTCCTACCACTATGACTGTTAGATTATTTGAACATTCCATTACATTTTTCCATGTTTATTTTTACGTAAAATTATCTCCATAATATATTGGAAATATTTGTTTTTTAATTTAGTGATTTTAAAATAAAAATTAAATTTTCCTCATGAAATATTCCAGTGATTATTTAATTGAATTTTTCATCTATGAAACTTGATTATATTTTTTTATGTTTAACTAAGGATATGATTTAGTGATACCATCTATATAATTTCTCTATATGGTAATTTATTTTGATGAGGGAATTTTATTATAACTTGTGTTCTTTTTCACAAGTTATGCTATGACAAAATGATGAATCTTTGTAGGACCTTCGGTCATAAATTTAAAGGGATATTTATTATATGATTGTTGGGTATGTTAAATCACTATAATGAATTGGGTAATGTGATTATGATATCTCATGAAATGATTATGATAATTGGGGACAAGATTTCAACAATCTATGTTAGCATTTTGATGTGTAAGTATAATTGGTTTCTAGAATTTTTCTTAGGATTATGCATGGACATGATTTTGAATATCTTGGTTCAAATTTTAATCCATGGGTATGATTATTTTATGGATTTTCTCAAAATATTATGATTTCCCTTTATTCTGATGCCACATGCCAATATTATTAAACATGGATGATGATTACTATTTTGAAACCATTATTGATCATGTTTCTGGATATGGAATTATTTTATAGTTTATGAAATATTCTTTTATGGGTATGAATATTTATGCTGATAAGATTCACTGTTTTATTTTATCATACCCTTATAATCATCTTATCATTTCTAATGATTGATATCTCCCATTATTATCCTTATTGAGATTCTAGTTTATCCCTTTCTTATGTTTTATTCTTTTGATATGAAGTATAATTTTAAGTTTGATATATCTATGAAGTGTGGTAATTTTGAATAAATAAGTCGGAGATGATATAGATCATTTATGAATTAGTTGTTTATCTATCCATGATTCCAAATACACTAACCCTTTTTGGGTATTGAGTATGTTTACTAGTGACATATATTGAATATTTATCATAAATATTTAATATCTATTTAAGTGGAGTTTCGGTCATTGTATTTGGTATCATAGTAGGGTTTTATTAATAATGGGTTATTAGGATTTAAGAAAATTGGTGAAATACCATAGGATAAGCCTAAGAATATGAAAATATCTGATGCTATAATAAAGAAATTAATGTGGTTTTTCTTAAAAAATTATCACTTTAAGGATATTATTAATTGATGTGTTTACATAATAGATTCATCTAGGGATAAAATCTATGAATGGGATAGATCTGGTATTAAAATTATCATCACTAGTGTATTATATGTGGGCCTAATATTTCACATCATCCTAAAAATCATGGGGGTATTCTTGGGAAAATTCACATTTTTCATTATGAACCATTATGAAGGATTTGAAAAGTTAATTACAATAGATGAAATATATTATACCTAAAGAGTCATAATTTTAAAAAACATGTCATAATTTCAATATCTTGTGATATATTTTTCATGATTTATCACTATGATTATTATTTCTCGCACTATATTTTTTGGTTTTAGTCAATGCCTCTAAAAAGGATTAATTGTGTTATCACAAAATGTGACATATAATAGAATGATTTTACTCATGAGAAACCAAATGAAATTTAAACTATAATGATAATAATTTTAATTATACCCAATTATAATCCATTTTTTATGATTAATAACCTAAACATTTGTTAAATTTCTAACACAGAAAATATGAGAAAAATAGTGTTTAATGGGTGTTTAGTTGATTATGAAATTGATAAAAATTGATTCTTCTTACTAAATTTCAGGAATATTGGAAGAAGCACTTGGGAAATTTTCTCAATGGAATGTGAAGATGTTTTATATGTGTAAAGGAATGGAATATATCTAGTGATTTCAAAGAAAAAATTAAGGGATTAATAGAGAGGCATATATTTCATCCAAATGTTACGTTTATAGTTAAATGTAAAATATATGGGGAATATGTCAATTCACTAAATTTGATCCCTAATCCAAGGAATAACTGGGGAATTAAAAAATGTCTTGTCCTATAAAAATCATTGAAGTAGAATGATTGACATTTTTATATATTGGGATCTAAGAATTATAATGTATATGTGTTTTATAAATTATATTCTATTTATAATAAACATGAAACATATATGGATTGTTCTTTTGTTTGTTGGACTTATAAAAAATTAGGCTTATGTTGAATTTTACTAATAACCTAGAAATTTTATTCAGTTGTAAAGAGATATTTATAGAAAACATATTATTGACAGACATATAACCCTTAATATGTTCCTAATTATGAGATAATAGTGTCTAATTTGGGTTATGAAAAGATTGAGATTGTTAGTGTAAATTTGATAGTTTTTGTGATCTTGATAATTATTAGTGATTTTTTGATAAATTTATATCTGATGAAGTTTGTTTCACTCTTGGATTAATAAAATATATAAAATAGAATGTGAATATATTTGAGTAATAGGTATAGATTTAATTCTTCAAATAATCCATTTTTTCATTATGGTTTTATAATGATTCCGGTTATTAACATGTTTTATGGTAATTTATAATCAAGGTATTCACATGTTTGTTATGTGACATTACAAGCTACATCATATTGTCTGGTGATAAAAGTAAACATCCTTGTTCAAAAAAATGAAAAAATCATTCAAAATTTTGTGTTTTTAATTTAGTTATATGTATTTTGGAGGATTATTAAGGATATATATTTATGGAATTGATTTTGTTGAAATTTGTGTGTTATTATTGAGGTTTTAGTGATTAATGTATTATAATTATCCATATTGGATATCTTATGTTAACCATTTTAGTTTTGGTAAATATATAGATAATAAGGAATGAATATTCATTATTTTATGGATATTATGATCTATTGAAATTTAATTTTAGTTCTTAATGCATGAAAATTTCATCTTGAATATTAATTTCATGGAGTAAGAGATGAAGTTAAAATTGATCAAAGCACAACCAAAATTTGTAATTATACACATTAAATGGAATGATGTCAATTAAGTTTATTTTATTATGTTATTCATATTAATAGTAATAGAATACATAAAATTTGTAAAAGGATCTTGAAATAAAAAATTTATCCTCATATAATCATTTTTGATAAATTGATGGCCTTTTCACCCCTCAATGATTTATTTTTTTGTGTTCATTAACTTTCTCATGATCATGTTATATATCACTCTCTATTAGACCTTCGATGTTATTTTTCTCCTTTAAGTACATATTATAACATCTTACCAATTTTCTCCTTATCTGAAACATGATTATTTGTTATTCCATGCAACCATTATATTTCCCACATCCCTTTTCAATGGATGTTTTATTATCCCTTTGTATGATGCGGGATTTCAATAAATGTGTTTTAAAATAATTAACCTTTAATTGATGAGATAAAATTGTGATGGAGATATTTATTTATGGTGGGTAGAATTTAAAACACAAAAAAAATATTTTCAAATAATAAAATGTTTTATAGATTTCTTAACACGCAACACTAAGATTTAAGAAAATTGAGTAATATTCTAAAAATATTAACTTTTAAATGTGATCAATGAGAATTGTTCATTTAACTTTTATCTATGTATATTATTGTTCACATTAGGTAATAAATGTATAATTATAATTCAAATTTTAAATGTATTGATAAATTCATAGGAAACAAGCACTGAATTATTTAATGATGTCATTTGATTCTTCAGAAAAGTATTTCCATCAAAAATAAATTTTATTTATTTTTTTGAAATTAAAATTAATTTATTCAACTTTAAAAAAATTATTCTTTAAAATAAACTTATTTTTTCCAATAAGAATATTAATATTAATTTTGTCTATAGTTTATTGATATTTCTGAAATGATTGGTTTTTAAGTGAATATCAAAGAATGTCATTTTTTCAAATATTGTCATTAATTTTCATTATAATAAGTAAATTAAAATTCCCATTAAATTATTTTTTTGGCCTAAAAGTGACATATGATACATTTGATTTATTATAATCTAATAAATTAATTTTAATCATAAATATTCAAGATTTTTGTATAATTTGAATTTTTATCTTAAAAATTAATTTGTCTAAAAACTGTTTTTATTGAATTTTATATATTTATATTAAAAATGATTTATAGAAATTATATAAATTGAATATTAAAAAATGCATACCTTATTTAGAATTAAGAGGTTAAAATTTGGTAACTATTTAACTATTATTTTTGGTCATTATGAAAAGTAATCGTGTTGAATATTTATCACCTTTATAAATGTCAATTTTGTTTCAATGATACATATTTTTATTATGATCCTATTTGTGTTTATGAGGTGAATATACTATTACTTTTACAAGATATATATTGAATATCCATATTTACATAATATTTAATATTTCATTTGAATTTATCCTTCAATGGGGAATATGATTCACAAGTTACCAAAACAATAATGGATTTAGGTTTCAATCACATTTCAATTGGAATTTTTTATCCTTTATTTTTCATTAATGAAATTATATGAACTTTTTCTGATAAACCCCTTTCATTTTATATATCCTTTTTTTATTTTTTGAATTTTTATATTTTATACCATTTTATCTCTTTGGTACTCAAAATGATCAAAAAATACTTTTAAATAAAATCCTACCTTATTTCTCCTCTTTCAGCTAAAAACCGACTTTATTCCATATAAATTGTTTGAAAAATAATTTCATGAATTTTTTTTGTATTATTCAGTGATTTTTAGAAGAAAATTTTACTCATGCTTCACTTTTTACAAGAATGACTAAAAATAATTTTCTTATCATTTTATAAACAATGTACTTATCACCAATCCAGTAAAAAATATTTAATTTAATGATTTAGGCATGAATAAAAATTCCCACCATGATAACAACTTAACACATTAAATCACCAGTTATATGTTTCCATTTTATTTTAAAAGATAAAAATTCCCGTATTATTTTTTAAATATTCAGATTTTAAGTATGTTTTTTCAAAATAAAGGGGTTATTTTCCTCAAGAAACATTCTTTTATTATTTTAAAGGTATTGTTAATTTATGATAAAATAATTTTAAGTTAATTATATTTCACTAGGGATATGATCCAATGATACCCAATTTATTCTTTCTCATGATGGTTATTTATTATGATGATGAAAACTTGTCAAAACCCATTCCTTTTTCAAGTATGATGAAATGATAAAGTTTTTCATGAGATTTTGGTGTAAATTTTAATGTATTTAGATTATGTAATAGTTATGTTTATAAAATCCCTTTATAGATTTTGGCATACATTTTAATGTATTTCAATTATGTTACAGTTGTTTCTATTAAATCCCTTCAGTGAATTAGATAATTTGATATTGATATCTCCTAGTATAAGGATGATAATAATGAAAGTGATTAAAAATATCATTGATCACATTTTGACACATGAGTATAATATACTTTTACCTTAACTCATAAGATTATAAATACACATGATTGAGAATAGATTATTTTACATTTTGATTCATGGGTATGATTGATTTCTAGATTTTATCACAAGATTATAAATAGACATTGTTTTTAATATCTTAGTTCAAAATATTATTATTTTTTATTTTTATGATTCTGAAATAAAATATTATGATCCTAGGATGGTGATTACTACTATAAAACCTTAATTGGTCATGTTTCTATATATGAATTGTTTTTTAAACTTTTTATCTAATATTTTTTATATATAAATATTTCTATTTAGAATATTTTTTTGTTAATGTTATCATAGTCTTATGATGATTTTATGCAACCTTGTGATTGATATCTCCCATGTTTATCCTTACTGATCATTTATTCTAAAACATTATTATGTTTTGTTTTCCCCAATATAAGAAGAAATATTTAGTGTATGATATGTATTATATTATATCTAGTTGTGATGAACTAAGTGGTAGGTTATGTTGATATTTTATGTTCAAGTCATTTATGTATCCATCTTTCCAATGTCACTGAACCTTTATGGTCCTTAGACATGTTTATTTGGTATATATATTGAATATTCATTAAAGGGAAGTAATATCTATTTATGTGATGTGTGGGTCATTATAATTGGTATTATAGTAGAGTTTATTTAGTCTTTTGATATATGGATTAGATAACATTGTGAAAAAAATTGATAATACTAAGTATTATATAACATTATAACCTATGATAAAGAAATAAGTGTGATTTTCCTAGAATTTTAATCATTGTCTGGATACTAGAAAGTTGATGAGGAAATGGAACATATGTACATAGGGAGAATAACTTTGAATTAGATAGATTATATATTAAATCTATCATCACTAGATAATTATGAGTGAGCTTAAGACTACACATCTGGATAGAAACTATTAGGTGATATTCTTAGTTTAATTTACATTTTCATTATGAACCATAATGAAGGATTTGAATATATAATGTATAATAATAAAGAATTTTAAATCGAAGGATTCTTAAAGTGAAAATAATTTATCATGATTTATACATACTATGAATGATTTTGTATGATTTCCCACTGTTAATATTTTTTCTCATAATTTTATTTTTTTTAGTATATTGTTAGAATAATGAGGAATCATGTTTTTCATGTAGGCAACAGACAATGAAATGATTTTTGTCATATGAAACCAATAGAAATGGGATCTGGAATATTAAAGCTTGTAATTGTTCCCAATCATCTATCATGTTATATGATTAACAACCTCAACATGGGTGAGATTATTAATAAACCTAATAATAGAAAAATTGTGTTTTATGTAATTTATATTGTTGAATACCATGATGTAATAAAGGTTAAGCATCCTATATTTCATTAATTTGGGAAGAATCACCTACGTAAATGCCTTAATGGAATTTGAATATGTTTTACTTATGGAAATGAAAGGAATAGTTAATATAATTACCAAATAAAATAATGTATTAAATGGAGAGAGAAAAATTAAAATCATAAAGTACTAATTATATTTATATATTATATTTGTGGGGAACATGTGAATGGTCATATTCAATGCCCTAATCCGGGGGTTAACTCATATTAAAAGTAATTTTATATGTTATGCCAGTAGTTGATGTTTAATTATTCAATTTTTTATGTATTAGGATTATGGAATCATGTTATAGATGTATTTTATCAATGATATTATAGTTCTAAAAATCATGAAACATATTAGGATTATTCTATACTTGTTTATCATTATGAATTTTAAAGTATATTTAGAATGGTACCAACAAACTAGAAAAGTTATTTTTGTGGTAAGATAATATTTTATGAAAATAAATGCTTGATGGATAAGTAACTCTTTATATATTATTGATTTTTTATTACAATGTTTAGTTGGGTTAAAAAATGATTGATATTGATAAAGTAAATATGATATTACTGGTGACCATGAAAAGGATTAGTGATTTTATGATAGATTCATTTATGATAAAGTTTTTTTATATATTTAGGAAATAGAATCAGTAGTCCATGATTTTGTTTGAGGAATAATGATAAAGTTAATTTTTGGAATATTATATTTTTTAATTGAGGTTTTATGATGATTCAGGTTTTTAGGAAGTTTGAGGAGGATTTATGATCAAGTTATACACATACTTAGAATGTGCTATAATGAGATGATTCATATTTTTTAGGGATAAATATTAAAATTAATTTTAAAAATATGTGATCAAATTTTTCATATTTTTGGATTTTTAATTTAGATATATATATATATATTGAGGAGTATTATTAAGGTTAACTTCTTATGTAAGGAATTATGTTTATCTTTAGGTGTTACAATTGAGGTTATAGAGATTATCCTTTTTATATTTATCTACACTAGATAACTTATGTTATTCATTTTTAGTTTTGGTAAGTATTCAGAGATAAAATGAGTGGTTTTTCATTCTTTTATGGATTTTTTGATCTAGTAAATATTAATGTTTGTGATTCATTCATGGAAATTTCATCATGAATATCCATTTCATGATGTAATAGGTAATGTTTAAATGATCGAAGCATAAACAAAGGATGGAATTTTTTATGTAATGGAAACATATCAAGTATGTGTATTTTATCATGTTCTATATATTGATATTAAAAGAATACCTTGACATTATAAAAACTATATTGAAATAAAAATGTTTTTCTCTTAAATTTATTTATGATGAACTTATATACTTTTACTCAACATGGATTTGTGGTTTTATGGTCATTATCAATCTTATGACCATGTTCTCTATCACTCTTTATTAGTACTTGGATGTTCGTTTTCTTCTATATGTCTATATTTTAACTTCCCACTAATATTATCATTATCCTAGAACCTGATTATGTGTTATTTCATGAAAACTTTTTGTTTCCAACATCCATTTTTCATAGGAAGTTCAATTAACCCACTATATGATGTCGGTTTCCAATAAATATTTCTTCAAATATCCAACCTTTGATGGTTGAGATAAAATCATGAGGGAAAAATTTAATTAATGAGGGAAAATATAATACATTCAAGATTAATTTTAAATTAATGATAATTTTGATATATTTATTGACATACAACACCAATTTTTATGTGAAGTGAGATACATTATAAAAATATTTTTATTTTAATGTGACCATTACAACCTCACCATTGAAATACCATGTATGAATATAATTAAATTCATTAAAAATATATGAATAATGGTAATATTCAATACATATCTATTGATTAATTATTATAAAAGAATAACTCAATTATTTAGTGAAGTAATTTTATGCTTCAATAATGAATTTTCTTAAAATAGGATTTTATTAAATTTTTATATTGAAATTATGTTTAATTTATTATAGTTTTAGAAAAACAATCTTATAAAATTAGCATCATTTTTTAAATTAGAAAATAAAAATTAACGTAGTGTGAAATTTTGGTATTTTTTTGAAATGTTTTATTTTTTTAGTGAACAGTAAAAAATACATATTTTTTTAATATAATCATTTATTTTCATTAATTCATGTAACTTAGATATACCATTATATATTTTATTTATTATTAAAGTGTCACATGACCTATTTTTCTAAAAAAATATTATTAATTCCATATAAATCTATAATATTCATGATTTTGATATAAGATAATTTTTTTGTTTAAAAATTAATTCTTTTAGAAACTGTTTTTCATTGAGTGTTGCTTAATTATTTAAAAACAATTTTTTTCACTTCTATAGATTCAATATTTTAAAATTTTTTTCAAATTTTTAATTAAGAGTTTAAAATTTTGAAATTATTTCCCTATTATTTTTTTATTATAAATATTAATCATGATGAGTATTTCTGACCTTGATAAGGGTTCTTATTATCAATTTTGTTTTATTGTGACATATTTGATATTGTATCCATATTTATACTTATGATGTTTATATAATTATAGTTTAACAATATATATCATTAATATCATAAAGTTAATTATATTTATTTTTTCTTATGATTTTATTATTTCATTGAGCTTACGATTCAAAAGTTATCAAAGCTGTAAGATATTTATGTTTCAATCCCAATTTAATTTGGATTAATTATGATTAAATTTTAATTGATGAAATTATATGATCCTTATCAGATAAAAACCCTTTCATTTTTCATCATCTCTAGCTATTTCTTGAATTTTTTTTGATTAAGTACCAATTTCCCATTTTGGTAGTTAAAATGGTTCATAAATGTTTTTAAGAAAAGTCATCCTTTTTCTCCTATTTCCATTAGAAACCCTTTTTCATTTTATATAATTTTTCTAAAAAAATAATGTATTTATATAAATATTAAATGATAATTTTTTTAACAAAATTGTATACATGATAATATTTGTAAAAAAGGATTGAGATGAATTTTCCTTTTTTGTGAAAAATTTACTTTTTACGGGAAGAGTGATTATAATATTTATTTTAAAGATTATAGAAAGAATATAATTTAATACCATCATGATCACTAATTCATTTAATATTCATTTAAATGAATCCATGTATACTTTTAATGAAAACAAATCATTAATATTTTTGAAATATTTATATTTAAATTGTTATTTCAAAATGAAAAGTGTGTTTTCCTCAAGAAATATTCCAGCGATCCTTTAAAGGATTTTTTCATCCATGATAACATCATTTAATGTTAATCTTTTTCACTACTGAAATGATTGAATTATTGAATAATTATTCATTATTTGTATGGTTATTGATTATTATTATGGAATCTTTGAAGAAACATATTTTATTTTTCATAGGTTAATATTTGACTGAATGAAGGAATTCTATTACATGGTGACATACATTTAAATAGATTTTAATTATGTGAATGTTAGGTCCTTTAAAGGTCTCTAATGAATTGGGTAACATGGTATTGATATCTCATCATAGATGATAAAAATCATGGACATGATTACAAATATGTTTTTCTCATTTTTATGCATCAATATGATTTCCTTCCAACTTTACTAACAATAATATAAATAGATATGATTGTGAATAGGTATTTTAACATTTTGAGGAATGATTATGTTTTTTATTGATTTAATCAAAATATTATGAGGGGATATGATTCATAATAATGTTTTTCATGGGATTATTACTTAATAAGATTACGACACCGCTTGACTTTATTTTGAATCGTAGATATGGATTAATGCTTTCATTCCATTATTGATCATGTTTTTGGATATTATTTTCTGGGTATATTGATAACATACACTCTTTTAATCTATTATTTTATGGGTATAAATCTTTATATGGATAACATACACACTTTTATGTTACCAAACCCATATAATCATCTTATTCTTTATTATAATTGATATCTCCCCTGTTTACCCTTAATGAAAATTTTAGATTACCCATTTTTATGGTTCCTTTTCTCATGGATATGAAGAAAGGTTTTTTTATGATATGTCTAAGAAGTTTTCTATTTAAGAAGAACTTTGTGGGATATGAAGTTTTTCTTTTATGTACCATTTGTTTACTTATTCATTTTTTCAGAAATTAAACCCTTATAGTTTATGAGCATGTTTATTTGGGGGACAAATTGGATATTCATAAAAAATAATATAAATGTATATGAAATGTGGGTAATTATAATGACCCATTTGATAGAAATATTTATGTTCTTTCCCCCTTGTGTGTATCATGTTTCATGACCATTAAATCTAGTAAGCAGAATTATATGGATAGAGTATACCCATTGGATACTAATAATACCTCTTTTATATATTATAATACTTTATACGTTATAAATAAATATAAATTGTAAATGTTGGATATTCTTTATAGGAATGAAATAAATATTTCTATCCTTGATCTTAAACGTGATAGTAAATCTGTAATTGATGGTTTTATAAGTTACTTATATATTTAATCTTTGTAAATTATTTATAATGATGTCATTAAAGTTGTCCAATATTTCTTTAGAGGTGTTCATCATCAGAGAGTTACTTTCCCAACCATTGTAGTACTTGTCCCAAAGGTGAATCATCCCCACTTATTTGGTCATTATATAAAAATCAATTCATGAAATTTATCTTATAAAACTATTAAAAATTCAAATAATGATTGGGTTACTCATTTCCTATCTATGATGATCTCCCGAGAACAACATGGATTCATTACATAAAAGGTTCCACTGCTCTATCATAAAGAATGATGGAATAAATTGATGGAAAAGTTATTATAAGTAACCCCATAGTTAAAATTTTCATTAGTAATATATACAACAAGATAGATATGAATATGATTCTAAAGGTCCTAAGAAGATGGATCATGTTTGAGCAAGTTTGGGTATTAAGTTTATGGTTCTATTAATCATCATGGTCCTCAGTGTATCTTATATGAAAAATAACTAGTTTCATCAAACCAAATTAGGGTATATAGAAATGAGACACATTTCCCCTAGCTTATTCATTCTTTCCTATGAGACTCTAAGTCAAAACATCAATCAAGTATTTCTTAGTGGTGACATCGAGACATTAAAGTGTTGATGGGGTCCCTCGGGTATCTCCCATTTTCTTCCTATTGATGAGATTTTTTTTATTTATCAATGGTATGTATCAATATTTAAGGAATATATAATAAATATATATTATTTATGGTAAATATTGGGGTATAATGTTTTCATTAATAAAAGAAGTATTTATATCTCTCATCACTTCTCAAATATCCATATATACATGTTTGAAGGGTGGATTGGTCTATTTAAAGAAATATTCCCAATGAATTATTTATCCCCCCTCATATTTAGGTAGATTTAATATTTATTTATTTTATGGTTTGATGGATATAATAACTAGTCATATAGACAATTAGAAAAATAGGTTCTTATATTCTGGAGGAAGGATTAATCTCTTAAAATGTAATTTTATTCATTCCCATAAACATTTTCTTAGTCATTATTCCTCCAAAAACTATTATCAGACATATTGAAAAAGTTCTCAATGCTTTAATATAGTAATCCCATAATGAAAGTAATGGTCATTTGGATATTTGGTTCCACTATTATTTTTATTATAAAAACAAAAATGTGATTATAATTCTATGAATTTCATTGAAAGGATATTATAAATGAATTAACTGTTTTCCTTAGATGTTTTGAAGGCTAATTACTTATGCTCAATCATATTCAACTCTAAATACCAATTTTGTTAGATTTTTTTCGGGTATAGTAATCACGTTCTCTCTATGATGTGACCTAGATTATATAAGGATTACTAATTTATATAGGATTATATAAGATATATTGTTGGGTGTGTGGAGATTTAATTTAGGGGTGACCATTGGGTTGATTCTGCTCTCTTACTCATGGTATGATTAGTTCTATATTTACTATATCATAAAACCATGTTGAATCAAATCCTTAATAATTTTATACTGGTTAATCATAAAAAACTTTTTAATTCTTACATATCATTTTAAAAATGAGGATGATCTTCTATTTTTTACTTCAAATAGCTCTAGAAGAATCACAGTGAGGTGTTTCAAAAACTGAGGAAGGTCCCAAAAAATTAATGTCTCTTGAGAATGGTCTTCCTGACATACTCTGATCCCAACTAGATAAATAGTTCACATTTGGAGTATCTATTAATAAGATATATTCATATAATTAATGGTCGAACATAAATTTATATCATTGGTTATGAAATTCACATGTTGCAACTATGGAAATATTGAAATAGTTAATCACTTATTCCCAGAAACAGAATCGGTTGATTAAAAATGTCTTCTACTCCATGGTAGTATAAAAATCCTAGTTTAGTATGGGAATACCATATTCTTATTCGATTTATATTTTAGTAATTTTAATTCATAATATAAAAAGGATTCATCTATGGAATGACCCTTGCATCTGGCTTCTTTGAAATTTTTTATGCTCAGAATGAGATTATTCACCACAACAAACACATTGAAAAAGTTCAGGTTAAGGGTAAAAGGTATCATCTCCTTAATTAAATTAATTCCATAACATTTAATAGTCATTTATTCATCTTCTTCCTTGGGATTCACACTCCAAATGGGACGAATCAATGGTAGGATGATGGTAATAGGTATGGACACAATGTTCCCTAGTCAGTTCTATGTGCATGTATTAAAATCAATATATTTCATTATTTTTCAAATGATCACATGTTTTTAGAGTTCCACATTCATAATGGAGCTGGATCGGTTCTCTTGGAATTATATTCATCCTATGGTGATGAAAATTCATTAATAGTTTAATATAGAGTGATGGTGAATGGTATTTAATTATACAGACTATAGAAATACTATATTGTTGATATTGAGATGGATTATTTCCTTATCAACATATTCCTAATGGGTTTTATACCACTACACTAGTCTACAATTTAAAATATTTGGTAAAGAAAATAATTCATTGACAATGATGTATAGATAAACCATATATGGATTGAGGGAAAAATATAAGACATATAGGCCTCTTATTAAAGCTTAGTTAACCCTCTCAATGTTTTTCCAATACTAATTAACTACCCCAGATCTTAGTTCTATTTTTTATTATAATCCAACTGGGCTTCATAATTTTATACAACCATTATCCTTTCCCTTTTTTATGTTCACACTTAAACCAAAAAATATATCATTAATTATAAAAAATTAACTTGTAAGGATAAGATGTATTAGAAGTATAGTTTATGCTAATATAATATCAAATTAAACAAGTCACTTAATATGAAATTAAAAACAACTAATTCATAATTTAAATAAGTCGGGTAATTTTTTAAACATGGAATTGACCATGACCCACGAATTATCATACATAACCAAATATAGTATATAGTTTGAAACTACCATGATTATTTCATACAAACAAGAATAGTGGATGTTCCATTTTTTAAATTGTTTCACATTTTTAAAAATAATATTTTTGGGAAAACCTTTGTTAAAAAAATAGTTTATTTAAATTTAATATCCACATGTAGTACTTATATTGAAGTAAAATAATTTTTCACATATTTTACCATTAATAAATAAAAAATAATAAATTTTGGTCATAATGAAAAAGTGTATTTTAATTAAGAAATTTAAGGACAGAAAATACCTAATTTTTTAGTTTTAAAAATTTATATCATGTATTTAATTTATTTATATCAAAAATTATGTACTCAATTATTTATGTAAAAAATCATAATTATTATTTGTGAGTATTTATATATTTATTTTAAAAAAATAAAACAAGATGATAAAACCAAATAAGTTATTGAGAAAATGTATTCCTTTCTATGTATTTAATTTCTCAATTATCTAATCACTAATGAAAAAATAACCCTAGTTTGAGTATGGTTCATTAAATAATAACTCATCCCATTTTTTGTGGAAAAAGTGAAATAATTTTTAAAATATGATAAATCATCATGTAAGAAATTATTACTTAGTTATAGTCATATCATTCATGATTTAGTTTAAAAACTCAATTAACAATTACTATTATCTCCTTATATGGTATGACAAAATTATATACAAAATATTAAATTTATTCCAAGGCCCAAATTCCAAAACTATATAATTTTCTTGACCATATAATCAACAATATGACTTTAAAAATTTTAAAACCATTTGGAAAATTATAAACTTTATTAAAAATAACCTCTATAAATGAAGGATGATAAAAAATAAAGAAAATATAACCATATTTCAGTTTCATGGTATATGATGTATAATCCAATAAAATATGTATAATACAAATTACTTAAGAGAAAAATAATGTGCATAAAATTTTATGAATATATTGATGAGTAAAAAATAATTTAAAAACTTATATATAATATAAAATACTATATAAATGTACCCACACAAATAAAAAAAATTCTAATGTATTTATTTATTCTAAGAAAATTTTTAACATTAATGTTTATGTATTTTTAAAACAAACTTTAACCAAGGTCTATAGTATGTGTTTTAAAGTAAATAATAATGAATGAAAACTATTGCATAGATTTATATGAAATCAAATTAAGGATATTTAACTTAATATACCAAAATATCATTAAAAATGTTATTAATTATAAAAATATATGATAAATATTATTCACAGTTTTAGAAAATTATTGGAATATATATTCATTGAATATTCTAAAAATCACTTAGAGGGTTAATACCACCAACCTTAAGCATTTTAAATATTAATATACTTTAAGAATCACCATTCAAAACCAAAAACCTTTAATTGAATTTACCATAATTATTTAACATAATCAAATAATAAAAATAGAGTAATGAACAAAACTCAATGAAAAATAAAGTGAAAAAATCCTCAAATAAACTAAAATAATCATAAACATATATTATTAAACTCATTTAAAATTTATTTAATCTAGAAAAAAGATTCTATAAACCCCAAAATTATTTCACAATGATTTTTTGATATCATAATCCAAATCTCTATATTTCCATTGTGGAAACTAGAAATGAAATAGATAATATGGGACAATAGAAGATTAGATAAGTTTTAATTATATTTTTTGGATTAAAAACATCTTGTGATCTATAGAAATATGGGGATAAGAAGAGGATAAGGATGGATCTACAAGGGTAGATCACTTGGAATTTGTATGTCTTAGAAATGAAATTCCTAAATGAACCCCTTTTAAGGGCCACTACCTATCCATCCCTGTTCCACCATATTCACTATGTTCCGAGTGGGACTCTACTAGGTACCCAGTTCCACTTGTAGTGTTTCACTATATATGAAACTTCCAATAAATATTTCACAAATCCCTAAACATCTTATAAAACATCAAACCATATGTAATAAAACAAATTATTTCCTCCACCATTTTCCAAATTTTTGAAGGAATCATTAAAAAAATTATATCCTTACACTAAATATCAAATTTAAAAAAAATAAACTTTTCCACTACTTAATCTACAATAATTAGGTAAAAATATTTCGTTACTAAATCCAATAAGTAAATAGACCCTTTAAACTCCCCATTGTAGAACTTTTTATCCTTATAAATCTAAACATTAATCTCATTTGAATGCTTAGTACCTCCCTTAATAATTAATTCATTGATAACATATTATTGGGAAACTCTAACAAATTATTAGAAGTTTTTAACACCAAAAAACACCCTAACATACCTAAAGTAATAAAAATACTAATAATCCATCATATCCAATTTCACAGTTCTCTAAATTATAATAATTTTATAAGACTTTCCTATTATTTTTTACCAAATAAATTTCTAATCTCAATACATAAATCAGAATGAAATATATTCTAAAATAAACCATCGAATTCCTCTTTCAAAATCAACCAAATCCAATTTTGTCACACATTCCCTTATAAAAATTGTTTTACAAAATGTAATGTTTCCTTTTGGATTCCAAAGAATTGTTTATTGTTATAGATAATATATTTTAAAAAGGAAACATATTTCACAAATACCATTTGATAAAGGATATACTAATTTCATTTATAATAATCCACTGACTCTAAATATATAGAAAATAACAAAAACACTTTTTCATTTAAAATACAAGATTAAAAATAATTTTTTTTAATCTTTAGAAAAATATTTTTTACTATTGCTAGTTTATATATTATTACACATATCAGGAAAATAAGAATAGTAAGTAATTATTTGTTTTATAAATAATTAAATTTAAAGGAATTATATCAAAAATAAATAATTAAATAGATAATAATCAACATTATCAAAAAAATTATTTAACAGTTACTACAATACATTCATAAAAAAGAACATGTAGTATGCTCAAGAACCCAAATTATACTATAATTTGATTTTTACAATAATAAATAGAGAATAAAAAATAAATATTAATATAGTATTTATATATATATGAGTTACATTAAATTATTAATATCACCTAAAATAGTATTATGAAAAATATGATTACCTTACAATTCCTTTTAATTTAATTAATTTTTTTCATGTGCAATGTTTATAATATAAATAAAACATTCATGACCTAATGTGATAATAGACCCGATACATCACGAATATATGAAGAAAGTTTCTCTCAGTTATTCTATAATAATTATCCAATGTTTCATAACTCAAAATATGAGATAATCAAATTAAGAACACACTCCTTTTATTGTGTATATAGAACACTCAGGCATCATTGGTATCAAAGTTTTCCACCACATCAATGTATGTATAACATTCATAGGATATACCTCATATGTCTTAACATACTTTCTCCTATCTATAAAAATATAATAATCAAAATAAAAAAACTCTACTTTAATAGAACTTGTAATAACCCTGACTCGGATAGCAAAACAATACCTAAGTTGGTCTTTTACTGACCGTAGGAGCATTCACCAGTCCCAATGGGAAAGAATGTAGAACCCCCAATTTCAAGTAAGTAACCATTTATTTATTTATTTTAAGTATATAAAGTGTTTGGATGATTTTTGGAATGGTTTGGAGGAAATTTGGATTGTTCTTGGGAATTTTCTAGTATTATACAGTTTGAGCACGGTTAGTAGAAACTGTGTAACTCCTTCCAGAAACTGTGAAATGTGAAAAAAAGGATACTAGGTAGTCACATAGTATTAAAAAACCATGTGAACACCTAGAAGTAACCATGATTTTTTAAATAGAGTGGAATACATATTTGGTTTACGATTTATCTAACTATGTTATCCAATCATGTGAAGTATGTTGGGAGGTAGAGGCTGGTGCATGGTTAGTTAACTGTTTGCCTAACCATGTGACCTAACCATGCATGGTTAAAATTTAAATCATAAAAAATTTAATATCACACTGAATTACTCCTAAAACTCTATTTTTAAAAATTATTTTTACCCTAACTCAGGTTTCTCTCCACTTAAAGGCTATGGAGACTCTCACCTTCAATCTCGGTGTGATTTGTTAGAAAATATTGGTGTGTTGAAGGCCAAATTGGTTGGTAAGTCTCTATTATTAGTGGTTTTCCATATATCTTGTCTTTTTTCCTATATTGAATTCATATATCTAGTTCATTGGGGATATATCTATGATATTAGATTCCAATAATGATGATATTTGGTTGTGTTGATGTTATGAAGTAAGATCTAAGGGATGTTTTTGGAGATTCAACCCATTTTTGTTGAACAATATGTGTTTTTATTAATTTTATCTTTAATTTCTAATGTATATGGATTCTCTCTAGAATCCTATAATTATAAATTTAGGTTTTATTTTAAAATTGTTTGAATTTCTTGAAATTTATTGTGAAATTGATGTGAGAAGCATGGTAGAAACCCTCTTTAGTGATGGTTTTCAGATTTGTGAAAATTAGTTGTCATGAAAATTGAATTGTTTGTGGGTTTTAAAATAATTATTTTAAAGTGTATATTTGTTTTGAATCATGGAAATGGTTTGATGGTAATATTTTCAATAAAATAAATTTTTTATTGAAATGGTTTGAAATGGTTGGTTCGACATGGTTTTGGTATACATATGTTGGTGTAAGTTCAGTATTTTGATGTGACCCTAAATAAGGGGCATGTACCATTGGGGTACAAGGGACGTAACCCAGGAAAAGGGGTGTGTTCCATAATGGAATAAGGAGATTATCCACTTAGTGATGTCTTGGTGGATGGATGAGAAACTGGACATTAGTATGGAAGTTTCATTGAAGCATTCATGTGTGGGTGTGGGTGTAAATCCTGGAATGGGTATTCCAAAAAGGGGTGTGAAATGGTTTAAATCATTTTTTTATTTCCTTAGAGATTTTTTTGTTTGGAAAAAAAATTCGTTTGGAATTTCATTGGTTTTGATAAAAATAGATGAAATTTTTTTAAATGGGTTAATATAAATTATTTTATATAAATATGCTAACTTTTTCTATCCTACTGACGTGAGTAGGGAAGTAATTTTGGGAAACCCTAGTGAGTTTCATTACTCACCCCATGCTTTGGTAAATTGGTGATTTCGCAAATATATTTGATGAGGACACTATTAAAGGTAAAGTATCACATTTCTTTGGTTATTTGTCATGATACTTTAAGCATGGATTGTAGATTTGTATCTTAGAGCATGTTGGGAGCTATGGGGTTAGTTTCTTTGTAGTATTAGAGTTATTTTGGTTTTTTATTCCACTTTATACTTTGATATTGGTTTTTGGTTCCTGAATCATACTCTGATATAGGTCATGGTATATTTTTTTATTATTATATTTTGGTATTACTTTGATTTGTATTGAACTATTATCATGAATCATATAGTTGTTGTTTAGTTATAGTATACTTGGTTGTGGTTGATTTATTTTAAAAGGAAAAATTTTCTCCTAATTGTATTTAATCCCTTGTTATTTATTTCTAGTCTTTGGCATCTTGAGTATGTCGCCAAAGGCCAAGTAATATCCTTCTGCCTTCTCAATCCAATGAGTAAGGGAGGTATGTTACAAATGGTATCATCTTTATCGGTCCTTCATTCTCAAATGATATCAGTATGGGTTGTTCCATGTCATTAGGGACAAATGGAATTGATTTTTTAGTCTTGGAGTTGGAAAATCATTCTTGATTAGTCTTTGAGTTGGGATGGTATCATGGATGTAGGATTGTTGAATCTAGAAATGTATAAAATAAAAAGTCATAGCTAACCTATTTATGATGAACATAAAGTTACATGAATATGGTAACATAAGTGTTTTGGAGACAATTATAGGAGTTTTAATCTCATTGTCATGGGTTTAACCAATAGGAAGAGTGTGACATGTATTGATAGAAATTACTTCCCACTAGGAGTGAATATTTCATTTTAAGCAATGATTTATGGTGAAAACATATGAATTTTTGAAAAAAAATTAAATGGATTTAAAATGTTATATTTTGAAAAGGGCATGGTTATGGTATTTTCAAAATGGGTTAATTTTCAAAAGCATGGTGGAATTTTCAAAAAGGGTTGAACATGGAAAGTGTTGAATTTTGGAAAGCAACGTTCTGATATGTGATGTGGAATAATTTTAAATTCCTAAGACTTTTTTTTATAGAGTGATCCTTATGGATTTTGTTTTGTTTATATAAAATGGTACTCAGTAGGTGTCATAGACTCCAACTGGAAGACACTAATAAGAATTTGGTTACACTAGAGCCACAGGTGAACCAGTAGTTATTTCAGAGTATAGTCCAAGCTTTTCAAGCTATGTATAGAGGTAACTGAAGGGAAGAACCAAGGAAAGTGGATCATTCTTTTCAGTTCTAGAAGAAGAATACACCCATATTTCATGGTTATTCAAAACTAGAGAAAGCATAGGTGTGGCTGAATAGGATTAATTGAATCTTTTATTTCATTGGCACACCAGCAGAGCTGAAATTAAATTTTACAACTTATATGTTGGAGGATCTTGCATTCTAATGGGGAATTTTAATGGTTTAAAGTATATTAGACCATGAAATTTCATGGGAGGATTTTTAAGAATTTTTCAACAAAAAATTATATCCTCACACATTTAGGATTTCTAGAATGATGAATTTTTTTAGCTTGAAGTGAGAGAATCTCTTAGTGATAGAGTATGCTGCTAAATTTTTTAATTTAGTCCAATTTTAACCTGAATTTGCTTCTAGTGTGTCCTTTAAGACACTCATTTTTTGAATCATGGTTGAGAGAATAGATTCTATACATGATTTTCATTCTTTTTATAATTTATTATACATAGATGGTCAATAGATTGATAGTGGAAGAAAGGGACATCTCAAGAACTATTGGTAGAGGAAGCATGTTGATATTCATGGGAAATAGTGGGAACTCTAATGCTGGGAATAATAATAAGTGGGACACCTATTTCTATGTTAGTTGTATGGATCAGAATTAAATGGCCAGATCGGTGAATCTTCCAACAAAACCCAAGAGTAAAGGTGGATGTTTCCAATGGGGATCTTTTGATCACATGAAGTAAGATTATATGAAACCACCTAGATAATGATATAATTTCAATTAGATGGGTAATATTTAGTTCTATTTTAGTAGTTCACCAAGGTCGTGTGTTCAAGAAATATCACATGTTTCACAGACATCAAATGATTTCACGGGAACAGGGTAGCAAAATACCTATCATCAGCAGAACTAAGCTAGCCATAGTGGTTCTAGGAATACCATGAATCCTTCACAATGAAAATCTAAATAGGAAAATAAATAAAAAATTGTAGTGAATAACCAATTATATAGATCATGAGAAACACTATAAGATAGTGTTGGAAATTTTGAGGGATAATTTCCTTTATGTCAAACTATCAAAGTGTGTTTTTTAGATTCAAGTGGTATGTTTCCTTGGCCATGTTATCTATAAAAGAGGTGTTTCTATGGATCCAGAAAAGATAGAGGTTGTCATCTCTTAGAAACCACCAAAGAATGTCTTCAAGATACATAGTTTCCTTAGATTAACTGGTTATTCTGATGCTTTGTTCATGACTTTTTATGACTAGCTTCACCAATGACAGCTTTGATAAGGAAAAATTTTCCATTCCAATTGAATAAAGAATGTCATAAGTATTTTAAAGTGGTTAATGTTTCCTTACATCATAACCTATCTTGATATTTTCAAATTCATGACTAGGCTACATTTTTTATTTGGATACTTCAAGATTGGTATTGGGATGTGTTCTCATATAGGGAGATCATTTTTTTCTTATGGATCACAATAGTTATGGTTTCATGATAAAAAACCCAATACAAAATTTATTTAATATAGTCCATGATTTGAAAACTTGGCTTCATTACCAATTTAGTGAGAAATTTATAGTGTTTATGGATCATAATATTTTTAAACATATTTTATCATAAATGGATTTGAATATGAGACAAATAATATGGATGGAGTATCTCTGTTTTTTTATTGACTTGTTGTATACAACGAGTAAAGGAAATTCAGTGGCAGATGCCTTAAATCAAAATTCATATGATCGATTGGAAAAAGAGGCTTCATATTATTGGTGGTTAATGTTAGTGATAGTTGATATGCAGTTTGATTGTGAAGACCGAGGTAATATTATAGTTTTCTTTCCAATTTCTTTTTTTCTTAGTTTTTTTGAGATAGTTAAAGAGGAAAATATGTCTGATTCAGAATGTCAGGCGATAAGGTCAAACTTAATGTTGGGAGGCTATTGAGGGATATAATCTAGATGGGAGTTATTTTTTGTTATTTTGAAATTAGATGGTCATATATGTGGCTTGTTATAAATAATTTCTTCATGATTTCCACCATTAAAGATGGCTTATTCATCCTGGAATATAGAAGATGTATAAAGTGTTGAAAGAACATTTTTGGTTGGTTGGCAAGAAAAAAAGAGTTGGTTGAGGTTGTGTCAAGATGCCACACCATCCAACATGTTAATGAAGAGAATCAATGATCAGAGGGTATGTTGTAGTCTTTATATATTCATGTTTCTAAATGGGAGAATACATCCATGGATTTTATAACAGGCCTCCCACGAATGGTTTAGAAACACGATTCCATATGGGTGATAGTGGATCAGCTCCGAAAGTCAGACCATTTAATTATTATTAATAAACCCCATATGGTGTATGACATGTAAAAAATCTATATCTGATAATTTTTAAATAGGTATGGAATACTAGTTTCTATAGAATCAAACAGAGACCCAAGTTTTGTGTCTTGTTTGTGGAAATACTTATAGAAATCCATTTGGAATTAGTTCACTATGATTATGAAATATCATCCTCAAATGGACGGAAAATCTGAAAGTAAAATACAAACATTGAGATACATTCTACAGGATTGTGTAATGGATTTTTCTGGATCATGGGAGGAGCCCAAAATATTATTGGAGTTATCATCTAACAATAGTTATTAGGCCTCAATATATATGGATCCTTTGGAAGAATTGTATCAAAATCGTTTTCATTATCCACCTTATTAGGTGGAAATATTTGAGACTTCATTAGTTTGGTTGATCATTGTCCAAGATATAATAGAGAATATTCAGTTTATCGAGATGAAAATGGGGAAACTTAGAGTCTTCGGGAATCATATGTGGATCATCATTGATGGTTGTTATCGTTAGAGGTGAGTGATCATGTGTTCTTGAGAATCTCACTAGGGCTTGGGCATAATCATTTTGGGAAATAGATAAAGTTATCTCCTCAATACATAATCTTTTCTAAGATACGTGAATGGGTTAGTGAGGAGGTAAATAGGTTTTCCTTACCACCAAGGTTCAGTGTAGTGCACAATATGACAACCCTGCTTTTTATTACAACTTAAACATGATTTATTACATAAAACTTCACTTGATACAACAAAGAAGATCGATAGGTTTAGTGTATTTGGGGCTTAGGATAAAAACTTAAAACATGAAATACAAAATATTTATTGAAAACTTCCTTTACATGACCACTACATTCCTTCGTACTTAGCATTGCATGGGATAACATGAGGACATGCATAAGAAAAGGGTGAGCTATAAAGCCGAGTAAGGGTGTACACATGAAATAACATGAGGAGTAAAATACATGTTAGACAATAGGCATATTAATAGATCATAAGAAAAACATGAACATAAAGGCATGATAAAGCATGATAATCATTACATGGAAATGTGGAAACAACATTTAACATGGAATTAGCATGAGTCAAGGCTCATTGCACATGGAGCATGAGTAAATCCTAATTGCACATAAAGCATGAGTAAACCCTCGTTTCACTTGAATTAGCATGAGTAAACACTCATTGCACAAGACGTATCATGATACTATACTTTACCCAATGCATTGGAGCGCTATAAGGGCGCACCCTTCTTAAACATTTCATTTCATGCATAAGTGTGCCACATGGATCATAAAACATGGATTCATAAAACATAATCATTTATTCCATGATAAAGGAATGTGGAATTCATACATGAAACTTTATAATCAATAAGTAAATTTTCATAAAGGTGAATACCCTTGATGGAGAAATGGGCATGGTATTCACTACCCAATGGCATTGGCTTAGAAAATCGGTGTGATTTCGGCAACGTAACGGCGTGACATAAGAATTCATAAAAATGGTTGATGAGAGAGAAAGGGTTTCCTCATCATATCTACATGTAATGGACATTAATGAGTTAATATAGATACATGTCCCAACAATTGTAGTGGACTTTAGATTCATGATACAAAAGTATTGCTTGAATGTACAAGAGAAGAGAGAAGTTCCTTTCGGAATTTCGGCATAGTAACGACTATATATGGGAGGTATTTAATGAGAGATAAAGGGGCCTCCCACCATTCAAAAATAAAGAGGTCAGTATGAGGGAGGTGAGAAACCATACCCCAACATTCATAATTGAAATTAAAAGGGAAAAAACAACTTAAAGAAAATTGGACAAAAATGAGAAAGGAAGAAAAAACCCTTACTTGGAAGTGTGCTTCCAAAGTTTAGAGAGAGGCTTGTGAGAGGCTTATTGGGAGCTTGGGGGAATGTGGGAGGATTATAGAGAGAGTAGGTAAGAGTTTTGACGAACTCAAAAGGCTTTGAGTTAGGACGAAGTGGGAGCTTGGGTGGGTTTATATAGGAAAGGTGAGGGAATTTCTTATTATTTAGGTTTGGGACCCCTTATATTAAATTAATCCAATCCACAAACCATCCCATGGTTTTTGCCAATGGTTTTTGGCAAAGGGAAGATGAAAAATAATATTTTATAATTCCAAGGTCCTAACTTCTTAAAATATTATGGTTTCTTATGTGGAGGTGAGTCACGCTCCCATGGAAATTAATTAAAAAAGACAAGGTGTTTAATAAGTCTTGAGGGGTCCATTAATGCTTTCAAAAGTAATCCAAACAAACCCAAAATCACATTATTTTAATGGTAAAACATATATTGGCCGAAAATAAAGATTATAGTATTTTATTACATCACTATTTTGTCATTATGATGTCATAAAACACATTATATATTTAAACGGTATTTAATTTTTACTCAAAAATTTCACTGTCTCAAAAAATTATGAAAAATTCACCGTTGGATAATTTCGATGTCCTGATTCCAAAAATAACATTTATTTTATATAAATAATTTTTTTAAATATGTTAATTTTTACTTTTAAAATAAAAACCGACATTTATCAAAAATTCACGGGTTTTGACAAAAATGGCTTTCAAACCTTAATAAAAATTATAATTTCATTCATATAATTATATGATAATTTATATATAATAAAATTAATCTAATAATAATAATAATAATATTTTATTAAAATATTATTTAATTCAAAAATCCCTTAATTTAATAAAATATATTTCTTAATTAAATAATAACTAAAAACACCATTTGTAGTTTAAAAACTATTTACAATGTATCAATAATGACAAGAAATTATATTCATTATTATATACAAAAATAATGTACATGAACATAGTACTATCTATTAGTAATATAACCCCTTAAAACAGCAGCATAAGACCTAAGGGTAAGGTGTGCGATGGTGACAGACTCTTGGGGTGGCTCGGATAACATCGCTCGAGTGGTAATTTCTATCAACTTCCACTTCTCCCATAGACGGTCTCGTTCGAGCTTGAAATGGTGAAGCTCAGCTTGGGCTTGGTCAAGAGCGAAGCCCAAGGACGCCACCTCTTTTCCGAGCTCTGATAAATGGGCTTCGTATGGGGCAATTCTACTGGATGAGGTCATCGCTTCCTTTGTCTAAGTAAAATTGGATGTGTTGAAGCCCTATATTTATACTAATCATGTGATCACTGTTCAACGGATATAAAAGTAACGGTCACAATTCTTATCATAAAACCAAATAAGTTGACATTTTATAAAAACATTTTATATAAAGATACATTTAATAAGATCAAGAGAGATTCTCCATTAATGAAACTTTGGGTCGTTACAATATTCCCACCTTAAGAAATTTCGCCCTCGAAATTTTCCTTTTCACACACTAAAATAGATGTGGGTAACTCAGCTTCATCACTTCATCTGATTCCCAAGTTTCTTCTTCAAACTTTTGGTTTCTCTGCAACACCTTGACGAGGGGCATTGTCTTATTTCGTAGAACTTTTTCTCTACGATCTAAGATCTTCACTGGTTGTTCCTCATAAGAAAGATCATCTTCCAATTGTACCACCTCAGAAGAGAGTACATGTGAAGGGTCCGGTATGTACTTCCTTAAGAGGTATACATGAAAGACATCATGTACTTTGGCCATAGTAGGCGGAAGTGATAGTCGATAGGCCACAGCCCCGACATGATCAAGAATCTCGAAGGGGCCGATGTACCTTGGACTTAACTTCCCTTTCTTTCCAAACCTCATGACCTTATTCCACGGAGATATGCGTAGAAAAACCATGTCTCCAACTTTAAACTCAAGGTATCATCGAAGATTATCTACATAACTCTTCTGTCGACTCTGGGCTACCTTGATATGATGCTGAATGGTTTTCACCTTCTCCACCATTTCCTCGACCATTTCTGGTCCAAGCAGCTTACGTTCACCGACCTCATCCCAATATGTCGGTGTTCTGCACCTTTTCCCATACATGGCTTCATATGGTGCCATTTGGATGCTCAAGTGGAAACTGTTATTATAAGGGAACTCAACTAGAGTAAGATATTGATCCCATCCTCCTTTAAAGTCCATTGAGAATTCTCTCAACATATCCTCAAGTGTTTGGATAGTCCGCTCGGATTGACCATCATTTTGAGGATGATAGGACATACTAAAGTTCAGTTCATTATTCAGTGCATGTTGAAGTCTCTTCAAAAACTTAGAGGTGAATATTGGATCTCGGTCAGACACAATAGATAGTGGTACTCCATGAAACCTTACCACTTCCCTGATATATATCTGTGCCAGTTGAACCAATGAGAAATCCTCCCGAATAGCAATAAAGTGTGCAGTCTTTGTAAGATGATCCACAACAACCCATATTGCATTGTTTCCTTTGGATGTCCTTAGAAGTCCAGTGACAAAGTCCATGGTGATGTTTTCCCATTTCCATTCTGGTATGGGCAATGGTTGAATCATCCCCTTAGACTTTTGCCTCTCTGCCTTCACTTGTTGATACACCAGGCACTTTGATGTATATTCAGCAATCTCCTTCTTCATATTATCCCACCAAAAGTTTTCTCGGAGATCTCGATACATCTTTGTGCTCCCTGGGTGAATAGGGAAATTTGAACTATGTGAATCATCCAAAAGTTCCTTCTTCAGCTTCGGACTTGATGGAACACATAGTATTTTCCCAAACCGCACAAATTCTTCTTCATTAACATTAGACTCCAAGGATTTCCCTCTTTTGATAGCTTCCACTTTTTCTTGAATTCCCACATCATCCTTTTGAGCATCCTTTAACCTTTCCAAAAGAGACAGTTGAGTAATCATTTGTGAAAGGATTGATGATGTTCCCTTCTCTATGATTCCCATGTCCATCTTCATCAATTCTAAGAAGATTGGATCCTTCTCAATTCTCATCATTGATAGAATCGCCAGATCCTTTCTACTTAGGGCATCTGACACCTTGTTCGCTTTCCCAGGGTGGTAATGGATTGAACAGTCATAATCCTTGATGAGATCTATCCATATTCTCTGGTGCATATTAATCTCTTTCTGTGTGAATATATATTTAAGACTCTTGTGGTCAGTATATATCTCACATTTCTCTCCATAGAGATAATGTCGCCAGATTTTCAAGGAAAAGATCACCGCCGCCAACTCCAGATCATGCGTTGGATAGTTTCGCTCATGTATTTTCAACTGCCTTGAGGCATAGGTTATCACTTTATCATTCTTCATCAGCACACATCCTAAGCCCTTCTTCTAAGCATCACTGAATACCAAAAAAAGCTCCCCACTTGTGGGTAAAGTGAGCACGGGCGCAGTGATAATCCTCCTTTTTAACTCCTTGAAGCTTTCTTCGCATTCATCACTCCAAGAAAACTTTACTCCCTTTCGATTTAGCTTGGTAAGAGGGTTGGACAATCGTGAGAAATTTCTCACAAATCGTCGATAATATCCAACTAACCCCAAGAAGCTACAGATATCTGTTACCGATGTTGGCCTCGTCCATCCCTCAATTGCATCTGTTTTGGAGGGATCCACAGATATCCCATTTCTTGTGATGATATGGCCCAAGAATGAGACCTCCTTCAACCAGAACTCACACTTTCTATACTTTTCATAGAGCTTCTCCTTGCGCAAAGTCTCTAGTACAGTTCTTAAGTGCTCCTCATGATCCTCCTTGGTTTTGGAGTATATTAGAATATCATCTATAAAGACTACCACAAATTTGTCTACGTAATCTCTAAATACTCTATTCATCAAGTCCATGAAGATTGCTGGAGCATTGGTGAGTCTGAAAGGCATTACTATGAATTCATAGTGCCCGTATCTTGTACGAAAAGCAGTATTGGGGACATCTTCCTTCTTCACCCTTACTTGATAATATCCCGACCACAAATCTACCTTGGAGAAGAATTGTGCTCCAAGCAGCTGATCGAACAAGTCATCAATTCTTGGGAGAGGATACTTGTTCTTTATCGTGATTTTGTTAAGTTCACGATAATCGATGCAAAGCCGCATTGACCCATCCTTCTTCTTGACGAAGAGGACTGGTGCACCACATGGTGAAGCACTTGGGCGTATAAACCCTTTATCCAGATTATCTTGTAGTTGTTTCCTCATCTCTTCAAGCTCTACCACAGCCATTCTATATGGAGTCTTGGATATTGGTAAAGCCTCGAGTATAAGTTCAATTGATAATTCAACATCCCTTATAGGAGGAAGACCAGGCAGTTCCTCGGGAAACACTTCAGCGAATTCCCTCACAATAGGCATTTCTTCAAGGATGGTTTCTTCCTTGGACTCAATCATCTGAGCCAGATACGCATGCTCATAAGGAAGTAATATCCATTCTTGAGATGATGGATCTAAAGGAGATTCATCTTCCTCCTTACACTTGTAAAGAATCGGGGGTCGATCCTCCATATGGAGTGTGATTTCCCTCTCCCGACAATTTATGTTGGATCTATATAAGGAAAGCCAATCCATGCTAATAATTGCATCAAATTCCACCAGAGGGAGTATGACGAGGTTCATCGGGAAATTTAATCCACAAATTATAACAGGGGAGGACTTATATTCATGGGATGCAATGATTTACCCATTTTCCGTACTCACCGACATCTTTACTTCCATGATTTGTGGTTGTGCTGGTATTGTTCTATTAAAATTTCGAGATATAAAAGAATGCATAGAACCTGAATTAAAAAGTACGTTCGCTATTCTTGAATTAATAACTAGCGTACCTTTCACCACTTCATTGTTGGGGTTCAATTTGGAAAAAGTGATGGAAAAAGCTCTTCCTTGCTACCTTGGAGGTTGTTGGTTTTCTCCGAAAACCCTTGGATTAAGGAACTGATTTGAAAAATGACTCGGTTCTTTGCATTTGTAGCATTGAACAATGCTTTGAGGTTCGAACGGAGTGTTCCTCTCCTCTGTTGCAGTCGCGGGTCTTTCTTGCCAACAGTTAATAGCTAGGTTCCCTTCCCCTCCACACCTTAAGCATTTCATAATCCCCTTAATGCAATTTCCAGGGTGCTTCTTTCCGCACTTTTGGCAAGTGGGGTGCTGGATCTTCTTAGCACCGTTGGATTTATCCATCGGTCCACCAGAATTGAAGTCCACCTTATGTTTCTTATCCCCATGATACCCCTGTGATTCTCCGATCTCCATTTTGACCTTGAGGGCACATCGGACAATTTCCTCATAGCTGTCGAAGTCACAGATCGCCAATTCTTTCCACAGGCTAGGCTTCATCCCACCAATGAAGTGGTCAACATTGAATTCTGGGGTAACGACAAAGACGGAAGCATATCGTGCAAGCCTTGTGAAGTTTTCCTCATACGCTCTAATAGATTATTCATCTTTTTGATTGAGGGAAAGGAAGTCTCTTTCCATCTTAAGCCGGAGGGTGCGCGGAAAATATTTATCGAAAAACATCTTTCGGAAATCCTTCCATTCCAACGCCTCGATCTCCTCCTCAGGCTTCGTATTTTTTATCAACATCCACCATTGATCAGCTTCACCCTCCATACTATAAGCCTCCAGGAGAACCTTCTCTTATTCAGAACATTGAAGTATGGAGAAGATCTTTTCAATGGAGTTGATCCATTGTTCAGCGATTGTGGGATCGGATGATCCACTAAAAGTAAGAGGCCTTTGTCTCATGAAGCTCTCAATAGCCACTTGTTCTTTCTTAGGGGGGGGGGGGGGGGTTGAACGTTCCTCTTCACCCGTGTTTCTATTCAAAACTTGAGTTAGATGAGAGAGAAGTGTGAAAAAGTTCACGATTCCCGCTCCCATTAGATTGGGCATCTCATTAGTACAGTCATCACACTGATCTTCACAACATTTGTTAGCCCGAGTCCTCCTATTACCGAACATTGGCTGGAATAAAAGGAATGTTAGGGGTAACACATACAGGGTAATCCAAAGACAAAAGTTGATGACTTATAAATAAACATTCATTTCCTTAACTCATGATTCTATAGGCTTCAATATGGGATTTTCATGATCTACATTCTAACATATATTCTTAGGGGCATTTTTTAATTCCCTTAATAAGGGTTTATACTAAGCTTGAGAATTTACCAAAGCATATCCCCCAGGAGTGTCATAACCAAGAGTGCAGCAAGGCCCGTTGTCATGCACCAGTTCTCATTTGAGTCTAGCTCAAAGAGGTGTTTTCGGGTTTTACCCCTAGGATACATCTGTGCTAGAGCCGCCTCTACCTGCTCGTATCCAGACAGGGATGTATTTGCTTGATAACCCACTTACTCAATACTCACCAAAACTTAGGGACGTTTTTATTGTACTTAGTCTTTTATCTAAGGCTTTACTAGAGTTTTCTAATCTTAATCCCAAAAATAACCAAACCTATCCTCTGATACTAACTATGACAACCCTGCTTTTTATTACAACTTAAACATGATTTATTACATAAAACTTCACTTGATACAACAAAGAAGATCGATAGGTTTAGTGTCTTTGGGGCTTAGTATAAAAACTTAAAACATGAAATACAACATCTTTATTGAAAAAATCATTTACATGACCACTACATTCCTTCGTACTTAGCATTGCATGGGATAACCTGAGGACATGCATCAGAAAAAGGGTGAGCTATAAAGCCCAGTAAGGGAGTACGTATGGAATAACATGAGGAGTAAAATACATGTTAGACAATAGTCATATCAATAGAGAATAAAAAAAACATGAACATAAAGGCATGATAAAGCATGATAATCATAACATGGAAATGTGGCATCAACACTTAACATGGAATTAGCATGAGCCAAGGCTCATTGCACATAGAGCATGAGTAAATCCTCATTGCACATAAATCACGAGTAAACCCTCATTGCACTTGAATTAGTATGATTAAACACTAATTTCACATGACGTATCATGATACTATACTTTACCCAATGCATTGGAGCGCTATAAGGGTGCACCCTTCTTAAACATTTCATTTCATGCATAAGTGTGCCACATGGATCATAAAACATGGATTCATAAAACATAATCATTTATTCCATGATAAAGTAATGTGGAATTCATACATGAAACTTTATAATCAATAAGTAATTGTGAATAAAGGTGAATACCCTTGATGGAGAAATGAGCATGGTATTCACTACATAATGGCATTGGCTTAGAAAATCGGTGCGATTTCGGCAGCATAACGGCGTGACATAAGAATTCATAAAAATGGTTGATGAGAGAGAAAGGGGATTCCTCATGATATTTACATGTAATGGATAGTAATGAGGTCATATATATACATTTCCCAACAATTTTAGTGGAATTTAGATTCATGATACAAAAGTATTGTTTGAATGTAAAAGAGGAGAGAGAAGTTCCTTTCAGAATTTCGGCATAGTAACGGGTGTACATGGGAGGTATTTAATGAGAGATAAAGGGGTATCCCACCATTCAAACATAAATATGGCAGTATGAGGGAGGTTTGAAACCATACCTCAACATTCATAATTGAAATTAAAAGGGCAAAACAACTTAATGAAAATTGGACAAAAATGAGAAAGGAAGAAAAAACCCTTACTTGGAAGTGTGCTTCCAAAGGCTAGAGAGAGGCTTGTGAGATGCTTCTTGGGAGTTTGTGGAACCTTGGGAGGATTCTAGAGAGAGTAGGTCAGAGGTTGGACGAACTCCAAAGGCTTTTAGTGAGGAGGAAGTGGGAGCTTGGGTGGGTTTATATAGTAAAGTTGAGGGAATTCTTTATTATTTAGGTTTGGGACCCCTTATATTAAATTAATCCAAAAAACAAACCATACCATGGTTTTTGAACATGGTTTTTTGAAAAGGGAAGAGGAAAAATAATATTTTATAATTCCAATGTCCGAACTTCTTAAAATATTAGGTTTTCTTATGTGGAGGTGAGTCACACTCCCATGGAAATTAATTTAAAAAGACAAGGTGTTTAATAAGTCTTGAGGGGTCCATTAATGCTTTGCAAAGTAAGCCAAACAAACCCAATATCACATTATTTTAATGGGAAAACATATATTGTCCTAACATAATGATTATAGTATTTTATTACATCACTATTGGGTCATTATGATGTCATAAAACACATTATATATTTAAACGGTATTTAATTTTTACTCAAAAATTTGACTGTCTCAGAAAATTATGAAAAATTCATCGTTGGATAATTTTGATGTCCTGGTTCCTAAAATAACATTTATTTTATCTAAATAATTTTCTAAATATTTTAATTTTCACTTTTAAAATAAAAACCGACATTTATCAAAAATTCACGGGTTTTGATAAAAATGGCTTTCAAACCTTAATAAAAATTATAATTGCATTCGTACAATTACATGATAATTTATATATAATAAAATTAATCTAATAATAATAATAATATTTTATTAAAATATTATTTAATTCAAAAATCCCTTAATTTAATAAAATAGATTTCTTAATTAAATAATAACTAAAAACACCATTTGTACTTTAAAAACTATTTACAATGTATCAATAATGACAAGAAATTATATTCATTATTATATAAAAAAATAATGTACATAAACATAGTACTATAAATTAGTTACATAACCCCTTAAAACAGCCACATAAGACCTAAGGGTAAGGTGTGCGATGGTGACAGACTCTTGGGGTGGCTCGGATAACATCGCTCGAGTGGTAATTTCTATCAACTTCTACTTCTCTTGTAGACGGTCCCGTTAGAGCTTGACATGGTGAAGCTCAGCTTGGGCTTGGTCAAGAGAAAATCCCAAGGACACCACCTCTTTCCCAAGCTCCAATAAATGGGATTCATATGGGGAAATTCTACTGGATGAGGCCATCACTTCCTTTGTCTAAGTAAAATTGGATGTGTTAAAGCCCTATATTTATACTAATCATGTGATCATTGTTCAATGGCTATAAAAGTAACAGTCACAATTCTTATCATAAAACCAAAGAAGTTGACATTTTATAAAAACATTTTATATAAAGAGACATTTAATAAGATCAATAGGGATTTTCCATTAATGAAACTTTGGTTCGTTACACACAATGTCTTTCATGTATCTCAGTTTCAAAAGTATCATCCTAATCTTAACCATGTGATTTGACGGGATCACAGTGACCTAGATATGGATGTTTTGTTGGTGCACATGATAGTGTAGATTGTGTATAGGAACAATAAATTCTTCCATGGGAAAATCACTGTTCTAGTATGGCTTTTATGCTAACATGGTTGGATTCAAGAAGAAACTTTGGAATAGGAAAATGAAATTGTCAAGAAATAGCCTGAAAACTTTTAAGGAAATGGTATTTTTTCACTTACTAAGTACATAAAGGCTAATGGTGGGGAGAATGTAGCACCCACAATTTATTTTAATTGACTATTTCATTATTTACTTTAAGTATGTAAAGTGTTTGGGTGAAGTTTGGGAGGGTTTATAGGAATTTTGGAATGTTTTGTGTCTTTTCATATGGTGCACGGTTTGATCACGGTTTGTACAAACCATCCAACTCCTAAAAGAAACGATAGAAACTGAAATATATTCTACTAGGTAGGTTTACAATTAGGTGTTTGGTTTGGAAAAACTATGTGGCCACCTATGAGTAACTTCCATTTTTTCAAAAGTGGTAAAAACATAGTTGTTGCGCGATTTTTATAAACATGTGATCCTATCATGCGAAGTATTTTTGGAGTCAATGGTTAGTGCATGGTTAGCGCACAGTTTTCCTAACTATATGACCTAACCATGCACTATTAAAATTTATATCCTAAAAAGGTGTATCTCACTCAAGACTACTCCTAAACCTATTTTTTCACTTATTTCAACCTTAACTCGGTTTTATCTCCTCCAAATGGTTTTGGAGACTCTCCCCTTGTATCTAGGAGTGATCTGTTGCAAAATCTTAGTGAATTAAAGGTGAGATTTCTTGGTAAGTCTTCATACTTTTTGGTTTTCCAGAGATATTTTCTTCATCCCTCTATTGGATTCATAGATATAGTCTATTTTGGATTTATATATGATAGTTGATGTTAATCATGATGATATTTGGATGTGTTAATTTTAGGGAACAATATCTAAGGTGGGTTTTTTGGAGATTCAACACGTTTTTGTTGAAGAATTTATGTAATTCTTCATTTTTTCCATAATTTTTGAGGTAGGTGGGTTCACTCTTAAATCCTATTATTAGAACTTGAAGGCCCGATTTCAAATTTTTTAAATTTCTTGAAATTTATTGTGAAATTGATGTGTACATAATGGTATAAACCCTCTTTGGTGATAATTTTTGGATTTTTTAAAATTAGTTCTTATGTAAAGTGAATTTTTATGGATTTTAAAATGGTGATTTTAAAGGGGTGATTTTCTTTGATTCATATATTTTTTTTATAGTGATGCATTTAATAAAATAAATGTTTTATTAAATTGGCTTGAAATGGTTGGTTTGACATTGTTTTTGAAAACACTATTTGGTGTGAGTTCATGCTTTTGACGTGACCCTGAATAGTGGTAATATACCATTAGGGTACAAGGTATATGACCCTAGACAAGGAGTGTGTTCCCTTAAGAAAAATGGTATTTTCCACTTATTGATGGTAAATTGAACAGAAAATTTTCATGAGTTTGGAACTACCACTTAAGAATTCATGTGTGGGTGTGTGTGTGTGTTTGAATTATGAAATTGGTATACCAAAAATAAATGTGAAATGGTTTAAAGCACTATTTTTTTCTTTCCTTGTAAAACTTTTTGGTTGGAAAAATTTTTGGGTTTTGAAATTCTATGTATTTGATAAAAACCTAATAAAATGATGTTAAATGGTTTTATATAAATTATTTCATATAAATTTGCTAAATTTTTTCATCTTATTTTTGTGAGTATGGAATTCATTTGGGGAAAACCTATTGTATTTAATTACTCACCCTATGCTTTATCACTTTGGTTCTTTCTCAAATATCATTTATCAGGACATAGTTAATGGAAAAGTATCAAATTTATTTAGTGATTCATTGTGATACTTTGAGCATGAATTATAGTGTTATATCTTGGAGCATGTTGGGAGTTGTGGAGTTAGTGTATTTAGATATATTTAATTCTGGTGGTTTTGTCTTCCTTTTTATGCTCTAAAATTGGTTCTTTTGCATTGTA
The DNA here is from genome assembly GCA_963277665.1 of Viscum album. Taxonomy (NCBI): domain Eukaryota; kingdom Viridiplantae; phylum Streptophyta; class Magnoliopsida; order Santalales; family Viscaceae; genus Viscum; species Viscum album. Next base: position 388,776,426 of record OY728137.1, read on the forward strand.
ACCTAATATGGGTTATGTTATAGTTTGGTATTGTTGTATTTTTTATTAATTTGAGTTGTATTATACTTTTCATACATTATATAGTTTTTTTTTATGGTATACTTATTTGTGGTTATTTTGTTTTTAAATGAAAAATAATTCTCCAGCTATATTGAATCCCTTGGAATTTATTTCCAAATTTTGGCATCTTGGGTATGTCGCATAAGGACAAGTAATATCTTTCAGCCTTCTTAAGATAATGAGGAGGGTAGGGAATGTTAAATAATGACTAGTTCTTCAAGTCATAATATATCACTGTGGAATGATTTATCAACATAATTTTAATGAGATAACCTATAAAAAAAGTCTATAAATAGTCTAGTTAGAACCATACAATTGTTTTGATGTATTGAAAATAAATATCCAAAAAACATATATATGATGCCTGATTTAATAGTATACTAATATAAAAAATCTCTATATATATTAGTTTTGTAAAATATACAAATAATTTTAATACGTAGTGAAAAATTGACATATATAAAATACAAAGACTAAAAACACTAGGAAAATAATTTAAATAAAGCAGTGATGTGCTGACACTAGTCTAAAATAACCTAGCCTGATGCTCGAACACCTCATGGAGAGTGTATTCACAAACCAATATGGGAACCTAGATATGTAAAAAATAATACAAAACTACCTATATAGTTTTTTTGTATATGAAATGATGTAATTGAAAATGAATTCAAACCAGAGTGTACTTGTAGGGTTTGAGCATAAATAATCATTAGGGAACCAGTAAATATTCCTCAATTAACACTTTGAATAAACATATGTACATAATAAATTATTTTCTAGATTATATAAATAAATAATAAACTCATTTAAAAAGATCACTAAATAATTGAAATAATGAGTTAAATACATCTTACATATGATAATTGAATCTTACAAAAACTTCGCATACCAGTAGGGTTCATTTGTGAACTAACCTCCATCCATCATAATTTTGAATTTGAAATAAAGGAATATAATTGAGTTATTTCAGAAAATACATATCATGGGAAAAGGAATTTTGTATACTAAGTTAGGGAAATCATGTAACTAGTCACTTAGGGAAATATGATGTTTTAAGCCTTTTCAGAGAAATCATACAGCCCATCCCATTTATACCTACTTATGGAACATGAATTAAAAAAATTAAAATCAAAAAATTATTAACATATCAAAGTAGTTTCGATACATTATTGGTCATCCATAATTATTGAAATTATATGCTCTTAATAGAAAAATAGTATACATGTTTTTATATGAAACTCTAGTTATCAACATAGAATGGTTTAAATTGATGCTATAAGTATTTATAACATAATGATATGTTATTCCATAGAATAGACACAACAGAGGTACAAATTACATATATTAATATGAAATAATTGAGTATATTCCATGGAATAATCCTCATATCACAATACTATAATGTAAATCCACACAAGTCATAAGACTTAATATAAGTATAATTAAATTTTAACTAAGATACAAAATTATGATACAAAATATTAATTAAGAATTAAATAGTGCATACTTAGAGTAAATAACATTCCCTATAAAACATGAATCAACCACAATTAATTTTTATTCCTATAATCCCATTCAGGGTATAAGGTGTAACACAATCACCTATAAATCATACCATTAATAAAAATGGAATTTCCTTATTTAATTAGGTTTTCTATATTTAAAACCCAAATTTAAAAATATTTTTTTATTAATTAAATTTTTAATTTAAATTCAATATTTACACATATTACTCATATTTAAATAAGCAAAAAAATTATAATTTTTACCTTTAATTCATAAAAATAATAAATCTATTTCATAGTTAAAAATATTTATTAATAAGATGATTTAATGGAAGAAAATACATATTGTTTTATTTTAAAAAAGTGGATAAAATATATATTTTTTATGTATAATAAGTTACATAATTTATTATTGATAAATGTAAACAAAATTTGTATTTATAAAATTATTGTTTCATTTTGAAAATAAAAAAAATTGTTGAAACCAATAATGTTAAAGAGAAAACCCATTTCTTTCAACTTATTCAAGACATTAATTATCTTATAAAAGAAGAAGACATATAACCAATGGTTATGTGTGGTTCATTGACATATAATTCAATATTTTTATAGTGAAAAGAAATTATTTCTTGGTAAAAAATGATCATGTCTCATGTGATAATGTTTTACTAAGGTATATTCATACCATTCATGCTTTAATTTTATAAAAATACAGTTCACTTTTATTATAAACTCTCAAGATGGAAAAAATATTTTTTAACCAAAGAGTACTTGCAGTTTTTAAACTAATTTTCAATATAAAAAATATTTATGTTTCTTTATTAGGATAAAATTATGAGACGCAACCAAATCATATGAAAACTAGCATCCCTTTAGGTATTTATAAAATAGTTGATGTCATTATATCATTTTTTTAATAATAACTACTATAAATAATTCATGCTAACAATCATGTAATATATGGATAAAATTTATATTCATTGAATATTAAATCATAATAAGTAGAAAATTTATAGTAAAATATACATAACAAAACAAGGATAATCCTAAATTTTAGAGATGTTATAAAAAAATAAAAAATACATTACTAAATAATATATTCCATAAAAATGATATACAATCATACAGAAATCCACCCACACAAATAAATGAATATATTTTATATATTTATTTATTAAAATTTATTTCTAAAAATTAATAATCAAGGCTTTATAAATAAAAAAATCCTAAGGTTGCCATTTTTAGTTTGAAAGAAAACAATAATGAACCAAATTATCTTTTACTTTCATGTGAAATACCATTAAAAATATTCAACATGATAGATCAATATATCATTAGAAAATATATATTCATAATTCTAAAAAAAATTATTAAACAATATCATTATTTTTTTAAATGGTTTGATATGAATATTTCATTATTAAACTAAAAAATATTTATGGTTGAGAGCATGAACCTTAGGCTTTAAAAAGCATAAAGAACTCCAAAGATCAAAAAACACTAGAAATTCATTAATTAAATTAACCATAATCACTATATATGATTAGTAATCAAAATTCAATGAAATATCAAGCATGAAACTCTTAAAATACATATCAAAATTTGATGAACAAAATCACTAATCAATTTTAACCTAACATCTTAAAATTTCTTCTAAAAATTTTGAAATCCCTAAAACAATTAGGTCACTAACTTAGTTCAGAAACACATTAATAGAATATAAAAATCTAAATTATTATTTTTTTATTCTAGGTAAAAATAATCCTAAATACATGAGGTTATTTAACCATGAATCAGTGAAATAATAAAAATAAATCACCTAGCTCCCTCAGTGTTAAATATATAAATAAGTAGATAAGAATATAGAGTTTAATATTTTAGTTTGTATAACATGATTTAGTTTAAGAAATATGTCTTTAGATCTATGGATTCCTGAAAACATGGAGAGGGGAAATTGTAGTAATTAACAGGAGCTCATGTGGTATTTGACCAGCCTGGAGAGGAATTTCCCAAAGGAACCCCTTTTAGTTTCTAGACAGAATGAAGTAAAATTTACAAATTGAACTTATTGTAATAAAAATATAGACTAGGAAATCTGGGTACTAGGTACAAGGTCATTGATTACAGGGTAGCACCACCTAGCCACTTTGATTTTTCCTCCTCTCACTACTTACTTGGTCAATTTTGAAAATGTACTATGTGAAATATGTATCATTTCATTGTATATTTATCATTAAATTTATATTGATTTAACCCAAAAATATCCAACAAAAAATTATATAAAAAAATATAATATTTCATCCACCATATTTTAAATTTATGATTGAATCCCTTAAAAAATTCCCTTTACTATATATATAAATTCAAAGAATATGACATTTTCACAACATAATATTTTAAAAATAAATCAAAATTAACTAGTAAATCCAATATGAAAATTTTTACTATAGTGTACCCATTATATGAATTTGGATCTCACCACTTGTTGGAATACTTTGGAATATATAGAGTAAGGATTAAGATCATGTGTCCAACTCCAACTCAGTCCTTATGTGACATGAGGGTTTGGAGATATTACAATATGAGAATGTATAATTGAGATAATATGATATATATATAGTAACCCTAAAATGATTTATAAATTGATAGTTATTGATCTAGAATTAATGTGAATGTTGGATGTTAAACCCAAATAATTTATATATTGAGACAGATAGAATGGAGGGAATCAAATCATGGTGATCCTATGATTGTGGTTTTGAACATTGGAGTATATACTCTACTAAATATATACAATATAGATTAATGTTGATTTTATGTGAATAATGTAATCATAATTTAAGAATATTTTTTTTTATAGAATGATAAGAGGTTTGGGTTAATGTGCATCATTTGTTTCCCTTGATTGAATGTATTTAATTGTTTATAGTAGGTTTTTTAAAAATTTACTCTCAAAGAAATTTATTGATATCATATAAATTCAAAATTATGAAAATTTTTAAGAATTGTGGATACATGACACTATATTTGGATATAGATAAATATAAGAATAAAAAAATAATATTTGAAAAATATATATATTAATTTTTTATTAAGAATTTCAAGGCGAAATGTAGAATGATTATTATTTTAAAGAAATATCTTCTCTAATGAAGAAAATTTAATATTTTTTATTATTTAAGAAAGTAATATTACATTTATATGGTAATAAAAGATTATAATCAAATGGTATTATTTATTTTATGTAGTATCTTATATTATTGAATATATTTGGGATTAATTTTTTCAATCAGAAAATATTTAGTTAGTGATGATTATTATTCCTCAAAATATTCCACAAGGTTGTTAGGAATCATTAAATTATAAAACATTTCAAGGATAGTACCTTCTTTTTTCTAATCACTATATTTTTTATATTGAAATTTATGATCATGGGTGATTATGATCAATAAAAAGATATAATAATTTTTTCTTTATAGTGAACATTTTTTAATTACCCTTACTTCTTATTATGTGTTTATATTTACATTAAAATAAAATATGTTAGATAAAAAATTATAATTTATCTAAATAGTAATTCTTGGTTATCTGATCTGTATCATAAAATTTAGAGAATAAAATATATTCACCTATTCTTCCCTTTCACTAAATATAAATATCACTGTAACCCCTTCAAAATTAGAAATAACATTTAAAATAAATTTCTGTTTAGATAATAATTATGAAATTGAGATATTTATACACCCAAAACCATTCATAAAGTTTTTTCAATAACACCACTCTAATATATAATGCAACCTCCATGGTCAAACCCTAGTTCATAAACCATGGTTTAGTAGGTGTTGTATTAATCCCATACTCAATAGGTTAAGGATTATAGATAGATAATACGGGTTTAATATGCAAAATGGGATACAATCAGAAAATTGAGAAACTAATAATATTAAAATTAAAATATAGATAATACCAAATTATATTTCAAAGTAATAATATTAATAACCATTATAAGGATATAAATTATAATATATAAGTTCTCAGTAACCTAAAAAATTAAAAATTAAAAGAACAAGAATAATAATCCCCTAGTCAAGACAATAATGAAATACCCAAGGTATGTTGTAAATGAAAATCCATGAACCCAAACCATCGATAAACCATAATAAATTACTATAAGGTAATTAAATTTTTCCATATCTATTTTGAGTTATAAAATTTTTTTAGTGAAAACCAATAATAAAAAAACAATGAAGCAAAATTATACCTATAGGAGAATGAGTAAAATATACTCACTTGGAAAATCCCCAAGAAATGTTCCTAGATATATCCATATGAATAAAAATGAAAATTTAGTTATGTTTATATAAACCAAAAAATAATTTATGTAGAACCCAATCCCATGTGAGTATAATTATAAAGAATAATAAAAATATATCAATTAATAATCACTAATAAAGAACAATGTTTACCAAAACAATTATCGATCAATTTGATAACTATATGAAAACACATATAAAAATTAAAATTCTATATATGTTTATTATGAACTCACATAGAAATTAGTATAAAATCATGAATAACCTAGTCAAATGGGAAATAAATGACCACTTTTAAAATATTATTTTCTAGTCATGTCATCTGTATTCTATGTTTGTATATTTTGAAACCAATATAAATTCATCACTATACTAAATATTAACATGTATGTATTAGAATGAATCGTCAAAATATAAACTATTTATCACTAGCTGTAATAAATATCTTGACTATCAATACAAATTGTATATGAAATAAATTTTGAACCCCAATTTATGTTATAAACCATTCCCTTGGGTAAAATTTCCATGAGAACAAAAAAAAATAGTTTAATTGACTATTGGGAGTACTAGTATCCTATAATAAATAATGGATAGTCATAATTTAATTTGGGTAAACATAATTTGTTCATCCCCAACAAGAATTATTTTTTATGCTAGGTATTCTATTATATTGGATCCAACACAATTCCATACCCTATTATCACCATAGGTCTATAATATTTTCATCACTTTAGAAAAATTATAATGGAAATTCAGAGAAAATGAATAAATGAATCTCAACACTCAGACATAAATAGATAATTAAATTTTTTCACTCTAATAAAATATTAGGGAATCCCTAGGTCCTTATATATATAACATATATCTCAATTCATCCTAATAATTAATCAAAGCAACCAAACCTATACATGGAAATTACTATTAATAAATAAATTCATAGGGATGTGATAATAAGATATTTTTAGCATTATTTATCATTAGAAAGATTATATTTAAATTTGTAACAAAATATAAATTTAATAATATAAGAATTAAATAATACCTCAAATAAGGTATTAAAAATAAAATATATTTCAAAATAAATTAGTGTGTATTAGATTTTTTTAAGATACACTCAATTTTCATCCACAGTCAACAAAATATATAGACTACAATCCATAATTATTTATATAATCATATAATACATGAGCTAAAATAAAAATTGAATTATAAACATAATACTTCACTCATTCTCATCATCAAACATGATAATCTCGACACAAAACTAATAAGAAACCAAATTCATATGATTATTTAGAATTTTTAACCAATTCCTTATTTTTAAACATTATATATAGGAATTATCATCATTATTAAAAATCAAGATGATATTTTTTATTCCTTTTTTAGTTTAAATTAATACTTCATAATCATTTTGAGACCATTTTTTAATTATGGTTGAACCTATTTAATTATACCCAATATCAGTTATTTTTTCAAAGTAAATCAATAATAACTAATTTCATTAGTCTTGATCATTATGAAAATAAAAATACAATATAGTGAAATTCATCCAAATTTTAAAAAAAGTCTCAAATATAATATAACTTAGTTAATAGAATCTATCATGATTAGAACATCAAACGACCAAGGACAAAGAGTTTAATAATAGTTGAATAAGATGAAAAATAATAAATCATGGCCACATATAGTAAAATAAAATTAGTTTAACTAATAACTTATTAAATTTTATTACAATAAATCAAAATTTATTATAAAATTTCTTTTGTAGTTTTTGAAATCATCTAATAATAATTTTAAAACATTTTATTATTTAAAATCCAAAATACATGGTTTTTATCCAATAATGGAGTTTATATTAAAATAAACAAAAACATTATTTAATAAAATCAATTTCTATATAAAAAAATTTTAAATAGCATTTTTGAAAAAAAGAAAATTCAATTATTCATGAGCCAAGTATTTTTGGATAATATGTAATAAATAAAAATTAATTCAATCATAAAAAGGGTCACATGATGGAACTAAAACATGCAACAAAGTGTTCTAGAAAACAACTACATAAAACTATAGAAATCATCCAAAATATTAACATTTTAGGTATCATATATATACTCAAGTTTTCCCACTTTCACTCGGTCCTCCTTATTTGGAATTTTATTTTATGGATAATTATCTACTATATTTTTTTAGATATTATTATAGGGATATAGAAATAATATTTATTATCTTTATAAAATATTTAAGAGTAATTTTGAATATTTTACTCTATTAGTTTTAAATGGTGTATTATATTGTCTTGATGATGGATTCAAAGTGCATCAATGTGTTTTTGATGAATTGTTTTTACAAGGTTTCTAGTTTGGAGTGAATCATGGATGGTAATAAAATTTGGGTTATGTTTTGGTATAATTCATAATGAAATAAACAGGAAGTACCCATTCAATTCCTAAAATTTGAGTCATTGGATATTACATGGTTAGTTACTAAATTACCTAATTTTTAAAGATAACCATGAATGTGAATTTCAAGAATCTATATTTTCATGTAAAAATGAAAATTAAACTATAATTAATTCTCCTAATAAATTGAAAATTTATTATTCTAGTATGATGGATTTATAATAGTGGATTTAGATACAATATAGAATGTTTTTTTGGATCATAATTTTTTATCACTAAAATACGGATTCATAGGTATATAATTCTTTATTTTATTTTTTATTTATTCACTCTATACCACTCAGTTGATAATTTTACAAAAATGTGTTTAGAGATATGAAAAAGTGGCTATTGAAATTAATATATTCTTTTCTTCATATGAATAAAGGATTTATTCTCTAATCATGATCAGTGTATATATAGAAACTTATGGCCCTGAATCATGTATTAAAAGACTATTGAATAAATTATGATCTATATATTTTGGTTTATATTATTCAATGAATTTCCATTAATGATTCGAGGTATGTAAATCTAAATTTCATCTTCTAAATTCTATATGGTAAAAATTATTATTATAAAATTTTGATCATAAAATATTTGATGAATTCATAAATGATTAACTGACTTGAAATGAGGAAAATAAATTATTTAAAAAATGATTTGGTATGATGATATTTGAGTTGATTTGTAAAGTATTACCATTTATGATCATTGGTAATTATATATCTGAGAAAAAAGTATATTATTTTTGGTGAATTTTATAGGATATGATGAAATATATGGATATGGCTATGAAATTTATGGACACTTTAAAACATAAATCTTATTTTTGTTTGGGTAAATGATCAAAATGTTTTTTTCATATTATTAATTATTATTATATGTAACATCTTAATTAAAATGATAATTTACATTTTACTTAAAATTAAAAGGATATTTTCTTGAAAAGATTAAAAGAGAGTGTTTTTAATATTTAAAATATATAAAATTATAAGGGAGGTTGATTTTTTGTTATATATGATGGAAGATTCTTTTTTTCACTATGAATAATCTAAGTAGGATCATTAAATAAATAAATTTGATGTTAAAATATATTAATTATATTAAAATGATAAATTATGAGTATGTTTTTAAAATTATGATTATTTTGATGATCCTAGGTTGATCATTATTTGTATTTTTTAATATATTATGTAATTGAATTGTATTGGATTATATAAATTATAATTTCTCTAATTAAAATTTTTTTATAATATGAGTGGTTGTAAGATCATATTCAAAATATATATATTAATTTTACCAAGATAAAATTATGTTATATTATTATTTTATAATTTTTGATTTATAATAATAAAGTTAACATGATTGTGTGTATAATTTTGTAATTAATTGGAGAGAATAAATTTAATTTACATGTGGTATATTATTTGAATTATATAAAAGGTGTGTAACCAAAGATTATGTTGATGAGGTGTTTTTTATCATTATGGTTCTTATGGTTATAGTTATGTGATTTTATAGTTATTGTTTTTGTATTTTTTTTCTTATAAGTAATTATCTTTTATATATCCATAAAAATAAAATGTTGTTATTGTTTTATCTATTCAATCTTAGAGATGTGGAATAGAGGGATATTATATTCCCGGTAATGATGTCATGTGGTGATGGATGGATGTTTTGAGTGTGATTGACTGATTGTCATGTGGTGATGGATGGATGTCATGTGGTAAATATATTTATTATATTTATTTATAGGATATAAAAAATGGATGTGAGATATGGATATAGAATATGTTTTCAACTTATCAATTTTTTTTATTCTATTTTATTCACATATGATTTTTCAAACTTTTCACATATTAACATATGATGGTCCATAGAGGACTCTATAGAGTACATTTAAATTCTTACGCATACATTATATATTCTATTTTTATATTTAGATGATAATATTGGAACAAGTGATGTGTGACATTGTATTGGGAAAAAGGATTCCTTGTTAGACTACGAGTCATATAGTTACCAATTGTTTCTTGAGTAACTAGAATTTTTATGGGAGGTTGAATGTCATTTACCTTGTGGGGTTTAGAATTATGTTAAGCTTCATTCATTTGTTTTAAAATTAGTTATCTAAATGTGAATAATTATTAGTATATATTTTGAGTTTCATTATTTAGGTTGTGTGACACCTTATATTACATTGATATTATACTCTGGGTTGTTTTTCCCAACTTGTAACATATTAGAGATTGGATTAAAGTGTTATTATTGGTTTTTTTCGACCAAGGTGGGGTTATGATGGAGAAAATAATAAAATATTATGTTAGATATAAAGAGATACATTAAATATGTAGATTTGATCTATCACTTAAATTTTATTACATTGATTTAGTAAGAATGTATATTTTTTAAACCTAGTGGGTGAAATAGCCTAGGTATGTTAACTATATAATTTTAAGGAGAATATGATTCGATGAAGGTACTATTATTTCCTTTTTCTTATTTACTAGGTGATGGTATATTAATTTCATAGAATATTTATTTGATTGTGTTTTTGATTTATGTAAAACATGGACTTGATGATTTCTATTATATGTTTTGAAATAATGTATTATTGGGGGAACCATGGGATTATAGTGGTGTAACATCATCATATAGATATTGTAAAAATAATTCATATTTTCATATTTTTGTGATGATTCATTTTCTATGTAACCACAAAGTAGTGGATGAGAAGGTGTAGGAGGAACCAAAGGAAATTCATTGAAGGGTGTAACTTGCATCTAATGGTGCTACGAATTTATCATTGAAAAAACTTTAGTGAAAAAATTACAAAATAATGAGGTTTTGATCTTTAAATAAGTTCATGAGTGATTTATTGGTGAGGAGTAAAATAATTTTCATCAAATTAAGTTTTCTGATAAAGATTGGATTCTATTAAAAATGATATTTTTTTGAGTAGTTTCTTATTGGTGGGGGACTCTATTACTTGGTCTTGTAATGTCTATAAAATCTAGTAGTTACAATTTATAGTCTATCTTGTAAAGGATTTATTTTATTTTTTTGTCTCTTCATGTGGATTATAAAATGTGGTTTCCACTATTAAACATGAAAAATCTAGTGTAAAATAGTTTTGGGTATGAAGATAAAAATATTAAATAATTGATCAACCATGAAATGGTGGTATAGACACTATTTTTTTGTGTTGGGATGATCTATTTCATAGTGAGTTTAACAAAATTTATTTTTAATATATTTATTTCATTATAATTCATGTTCTCCATGAAATTTTTTTTATTAAAAAAATATTTTATAATAATTCTATAGATAAATAATCTAATGTGAAAAGAAAAATTAGGGTCATAAATATACTATGTAATACATAAAATTAAGCTAAAATGAAAAAAAATGATATTTTATATTAATATACATGAGAATCATTAATAAATTCTAACAAATAAATATTAAATTTCATTATGAATGTTTTAAGTGGAATTTAACCACAATTAAATAAATAACCAAAAATGTGAAATCTTCATAATCAAGGATTTCCATTATGATCATACCAATAATTAAAATTATATTTTGAAAAAATATATTAAAAAAATAGTATACAATTTATCAAAGAAATAAAGTATGGAATTAATGAATTTTATTAAATTAGTTATTGTTAAATATATAAATGTATTGCGTAATGACCCAACTTTTAACAATGGTAAAAATCATTGTTTTTCTGGTTTAAATTCTTTATCACATCCTAGTGAACTTGACCTATATCCTCATAAAGGTCTTGGGAGAATCCAAGGCTTGTTTATAGCCCAGAGTTCCAAAATTTTGAGAGGCTGACTAAGTCACATGGTTAGTGCATGATTAGTGCTAACCAGGCGAATCAACCATGTGGGGAACTCAATGAACATGGTAGGTCTAACGATCTATCTATAACTATAAAATCCAATACATAGGCCTATGCTGGTGATTTAGAGGTTTAGATAGTGTCGTTTTTTCATGGCTGGCATACAGTTACTCAACCGATGTTCCTATCCCATTCAAGGGGGTTCATGGACAGTGTAAGGATCACGGTTGGTGTGCAGTTTGGCCAACCATGTAGCCAAATAATGTGACCCATTATTTGAGGGTGATTTTACCTTTTCTCTTAAATTATTTTTAACCTTTATATGTCATTTATATTCTATGTAATGGATAGAACCTCCATTTTCCTCTCCCGAGCGCTCTCCCTTCTCTATAGTCAGGGATTGTGCTAACTTCCTCATCCATACATTGTTTTCATAATTTTCAGTAACATTAGATCTACAAAGGTAATATTCCTAATCATTTTGATTCCTATATTTCTTTATCTCCCCATATCTTGAAATATTTTGGTGTGAGCTCATATGCCCTATTATCAAGGAATTAGTATGTTCTTTCAATTTCTCACATTCTAGCTCGATTCAAAGTCTCACACTATAAGAATATCAAATTATGAACCTAAGATAGGTGATCATGTAATTTTACAGAAAATTCTATGTTTTTTCATAGTATTTTACAATATTCCACATGTAGGAAATTCCCATAAATTTTCTTAAAATTATTTTACCCTCTTCAACTAATTGAACCATGTTAAGATACTCTCATAGACCTATATTAAATTATTAGAGGTTGACTACCTCTTAGATACCACCCCTTTGGGTGTGTTAAAATAATTAACCTCCTTTATACACATGTTTAATTGAAAAAAACACCATCTAAGTGTTTGTATTGACCCTTAAAAACAATTACATTTCTTCATTAATTAAAAGTACTTAATTTAATTAGATGTAAGTGGGTGTCTTGGCCACACCACATGTTGAATATTTATAAATGTGAATTATATGAATTGTACACACTTGGATAGATTGTGTAAAATTTTATAAATGATTTAGAGGTAATTAATCATTATTATTATTATTAGACTGTGGATAATGGTTGGTGAAAAACGTTTAAGTGATATGTTGAGCATGAAATTTTATAATCCCTTGTGTTGGGTCATGTTCATGACATCCCACACCGTTAACTCTAATTTGGATGATGGGAATAATGCTCCATTTTCCCTTCCATTGGGTGTTGGACATGAATAATCACCCCACCATATGAAGAGATGATTAAGATGTCTCAAACGCATATTATATTTTGGGATTATACCCTTTCTTGGAGCTTATAACTCATTAGATTAATCATGGACACTTGAGATATGCCTCGGGACAATCTAGCACATAGTATCCAGGTATAAGACTCTAAATGTCCTCACATATAGTTTGTATATACATTTATACATATTATTTGTATTTATATTACTACTTATATGTATATGTATACCTGAATCATACACATATCATCCTTTTCCAAAGTAGGTAGAGTATTCTAGGTGTTCTATGGGAACCTGATATGGTTGGAACTTATTTTATGAATTGTTTATTATCTATTGTGTCTGAAAACTGATATGTTATGTACACTAGATAGAATATTCAAGACACCATTGGTGGTGGATTACTGATTTTATCTTAGACACTACTTGGGATGCATTTGGTACCCAAGTAGACTTTTTTACTATGGGTTTGGATAAGGGAAATTTCCATGTCATGAATGCTTGACCTATTTACTTTTTATCATGGATCATAGGAGAAGTGGACCGATCATATTCTCATGATTCTAGTAGAGCTATATTTTGGTCTTTTATATTTTTGTATAGCATTTTTTATATGCCTATGACATGTATACCTTTTTCCCTTTTTGTATATCCTCATTCCATGAAATCATCTTTGTATATGACTTAGCCATTGGATTCATATTTCTATTATAGTTTATTGGATGTTTCCTTTTTCAATGTTCTTATTTATGGTATATGTTTTTGCTGTGTTGTTAGTTATTTTATATGATTCCTCTATTTCTTTTTATTTAAGGATATTGTTGTGGCACTCTAAAATAAGGTAATAGTCTCCCCACCATACAACATTAGACCCAAGTTTCTATTTGAAATCCTCTAGTGTATGGGGAGGCTCGCTTAAGGCCATGTGACCTGCTGTCTTGGGGAATCGATTTACCAGCCCCCATGTCGGGAAATTACAATGTGGTATTATAGCATTTTTTTTCCTTTTTTCATATTATTTGGGTATTATATAAAATACTGAAATAATGGAATTTGGAAATAATCCTATTCCTAAGAGTAGTTTACCGATGTAAAAGGTAAACATGTGTTACATGGGATGGGTTATTGTTGTTATTGGATTATTCCTGTTATAGTTGATATGATTTCACCATTGAGTGACACACATGTTTTTTGAAGTTATTAATATTTAAAATGTAATTATATGGTTTTCCTTTTTATAAGGACCCACCCTTAAACATTATATAATCTAGTTAAATCAACTAAATTTCACTTCTTTACATTCCTAAAGATATTTTTGGTCCATAGTTATAGAAATTTAGAATATAATTCATACATATAAACCGACAAGTATGTCACGACCCGTCCCCCAGGGCCCGTTCCATGACTACCCCAAGTCTGCCTTCCATAGTCTAGGGGTTGTCGACTAACACCAAAGGCGTAAATCCCTAAACTGGGAAGGCATTGCCTTTATAACTAAAAACACACACAACAGAGTACACAACTGAATACAAAACACTAAGTTAAACTATATAACAAGAGAGTGCTGAAAATTAAAGGGGCCAGAAATACAATCCCAACTGAAAGTGCAAGTACAAATGAAAAGGACAAAAACAGCTAAAAGGTAAAAAAGCAGCTCCTGGATCGTCCACCACAGATCCTACCTTAAGGGTAGGTATAGATAGCCTCCTCAGCACTCCACGTCTGTCAATATCATCTGGGTACCAACTCGTCGTGAGGTCCACCTCCAAGTACCATCCATTCCTTATACACTTAGACTCGGTTAGCATTGTCCATCATCTGTATCCAACACAACGAGGTGCGGGAATAGCCCATGTAGGGTTGAGTATAATGACACTCAGTAGGGACCCCGAGACCCTCAAGGTCTCACTAAATCCAACAAGGATAAACCGCAAGGTATGAAATCAACAAATAACCCCACTTAAGTATATGCCCATACATATACCTAAGTTATATAGTAATCCATCTCAATCATTAGGAAAACACAAAGTTACTAACTCATCTCACATAGGTATACAACTTTTGAAGAGAGATTGAGATGATCAGATGTAGTCACTGAATCATCTATTCTGTTGAACCCAAACAGGATCCAGGAACAGAAATTAGAACTGTCAAACCAATAGAGGATCCAGGAACAGTTATTCTATCGAACCAACACAAGATCCAGGAACAGAAGTCAGAACTATCAAACCCACATAGGATCCAAGAGTAGTAGTTAGTGTTGTCAAACCCACACAGGATCCAGGAATAGTCGTCAATGCACAGCTATCCACAGGGTTCCGTACGAAGCATGCTTGATTCCGGAAGGGTCTGCTCCTGAAGATGAGTGTTGATACATCAACTTCCATGAATTCCCAATAGGAAGTATCTCAAAGTTCCGCCACGTCATAGGGATCTCAATGCAATAGACAGTGCGTCAATCGGATGCCTGGTCTGTGAGTTATTAGCCTTTTAGTCCCGGGGGCCCAGTTAGATTCGTGTATGATCAAACCTAACCGTATCTTAACTAAACCCCGAAATCCTATGGGGTATACTCAAAAGTATGGCTACGCTCTAAGATTTCCAGCTCTGCTGACGGATCGTCAAACGGATGTCCGGTGCCAAAGATATGGCTAAAGAAAGTAAACGGTCGGTAGTGGGTCTGGGTCCGGTCCGACCCAGTCGAACCGACCCGACCCGACTTCATTTGGGCCGACCCGGTTCGGGTCGACCCATGATGACCCGATGGATCTGGCCTGGCTCGTTGGGTGGGTCGGCCCGTTGGGTTTGGCCCGGCCCACTGGGGCCCGCCCAACGGGCCGCGAGAGTGGTCCGACCCAGGCTCGGGTCCGGTTCGGCATGGTGCACCGCGAGAGCGCGGCCCGGTACGGCTCAGTCCAGAGGGAATTGCTGGGGCCGGTTCGGCCAGGGCACCACGAGGGGGGTCGGGACGCCAGCTCGACTGGGAGTCCGCAAGGGGGTCGGGTCGCCGGCTCGGCCGGGAGTCCGCAAGTGGGTCGGCTCGGGGAGTCGTGTGGGGTGCGCGCAGAGGCCGGCAGGTGGCCGGTTTGGGAAGGGTGTGGCCAGCGTGGACTGGCGTGTCCGGGAGGCACGCGTCCAGGTGGTTTGACAACCAGGAGGCGCACGTCCAGGTAATCCAATGGACGGGAGGCATGCGGACGGGCGGTTCGGTGGCCGGGAGGCGTGCAGCTTGGCGGGCCGGCGGCCAGGAGGCACGCGGCCAAGCGGGCCGACGACTGAGAGGCACGGGGCCAGGTAGGCCGGTGGTCGGGAGGCACGTGGCCCGGAGGGCCGGAAACCGGGAGTTGCACGGCCAGGCGGGCCGGCGGCCGAGAGGCGCGCAGCCAGGCGTGCCGGCGGCTCGGCCAGGTGGGCCGGCGGGCGGCCAGGAGGCCGGTGGCGGCCGGGAACCGGGTTGCGCGGGCCGGTGGCGGTGCGGCTGGGGTGGCTCGGTCGGAGGGACGCGGATCATCCTGGAGCAATGGAGTGTCGCAGGGGTGGCGCGGTTCGCGGAGGTCGCGGGTAGCGTGGCCTTTGTCATCGCCGCTTTCGTTTCCTCGTTTCCTTATCACCAAGCCAAAGTTTGATCATAAACAGGATCGGCGGAGAGGTTGTTCCATGTTGGTTTGGCCTGCACCCTCCACATTTAGGGTGGTATCAATTGGTTCTTCAATAGGAATAAAGTTAAAGTTCAATTATTCTTACAATCCACCGCAACAATTCATTTCATTTGAAGAATAGAAAAGGAAATAATAATTACACAAAACAACCCCTACCTTTGATCGTCGATCATTGTTCGTTGACAAAGTCGCAGAAGTCGGTCATCGAAGACATCTCTCGACGGTTGAAGCTTTGAGGAAGATGTCGAAGAAGGTCAGTGTTCTTCGTTCTTCTTTGGGAGATGGGGTTCTTCGTTGGAGAACACTTATTCTCCCAAGCTCTCCTCTCAAAGGCTCCGACCGAATCAAAAATTCTAAGAAAAAATAATAATAAATTGTCTATTATTTTAGATGTTGGCAAAAAATTCAAATGGAGAATTAAATTAACTAGATAAGCTACCATTAATTAATTCAAGGGGTTGGCGCAAGGAATTAATTAGGGTAGGTGAAGAGGCTCTCCCTCATTAATGAGGGAGAGTTGAGAGGTTTTACTATCCTCCATCAATAGGGGGTTAAGCCCCATGTGGTCCTCACGCCATAACCTGTCGGGGGAGGTTATGTTTGGGTGGTCCCCACCACCATAACCTCTCATGGGAGGTTAAGGTGTTCTGGTCCCACCTCTAACTCCCATGAAGAGGTTTTAACCACCAAATACTCACAGGAGGCTCTAATAAAATAAAGTGAAAACTCACTTTATTTTATTACTTTCCACGAAAACCCAAAATCTATCTTCTACTCTCAACCAACTGTCATTGACGTGAAAGTCTCCTTAAGAGAATACAAGCACTACGAGTTCAACGGTTCCCTCAGATTTTAATTCTGAGCACTGGTTCAAAAGTTATAAAAACCTGCTCATACGTTTATTGAACGTACCCAAACAAAACTTCAGAAATTGATTCTGGGCACGCCGGGCCTCAGAATCAAGCACCGTCAATTTTCATGGACTCATAAAATTCCCATGTATTTAAGGAAAAAAATTCCATGGAAATTTCATGTCTTTACATTCTCCCCACCTCTACGATTTACATCCCCGTAAGCTACAACTTGAACTAAGGGAATAAATGGGGGTACTGAGCACACATATGAGCCTCCCGCTCCCATGTGCTCTCCTGGAGGTCCCTATGCTGCCAACAAACGAGCACCAGAGGTATCAACCATCTATAAAGGACCTTCTCCTGTCGATCCTCAATTTCCACTAGAACCTCTGTAAAATTCACCCCATCATCGACGTCCAACTCTCCATGGTCAATGATGTGAGAAGGGTCGTGCACGTATCTCCTCAGCTGGGATACGTGGAAGACGTCATGCACCCAGTGCAACTGAGGTGGAAGAGCTAAGCGGTAAGCCACCTCGCCTACTCTTCTGAGGACCTAGAAAGGTTTGATAAATCATGGAGATAACTTGCTGCCTCGGCCAAATCTCCGTAAACCACGTCGAGGTGAGACCCATAGAAAGACGTGGTCGCCATCCTCAAACTCTATAGGTCTCTGTCTCCTGTCACCATACGACTTCTACCTACTCCGTTCAGTCTTCATCCGCTCCTGGATGATCTTCACCTTCTCTGTGGTAGCCCGTACCATCTCTAGTCCCGCTAGTGCTGACTCCCCTAGGTTTGTCCAGCACAGTGGCGATCTACAAGGTTGACCAAACAAGGCCTCAGAATGTGACATCTCGATGGTGGAGTGATAACTGTTATTGTATGAAAACTCCACAAAAGTTAAGTGATCCTCCTATCTATGATCGAAGTCAAGTACACAGGCACATAGCATGTCCTTGAGGGTCTGAATGGTCCACTCGGTCTGACCATCTGTCTAAGGATGGAAGGTGGTGCTCAGATGAATTTGTGTCCCAAAAGCCTCCCGCAACCCCTTCCATAGATGGGAAGTAAATCTTTTGTCACTATTGTAGATAATAGAAGAAGGTACTCCATGTAGCTGTGCAATCTTCTACGCATAGAGGCATCCCAAGCTCTCTAATGAACCCTTCTCTCTGATTGGTAGGAAGTGGACCGACTTGGTGTGTCAGTCGACGATCACCCAGATAGATTCATGTACCCTGAATTTACATGGAAGACCCATCACAAAGTCCATGGATATCCCATCCCACTTCCACTTTGGGACCTCTAAAGGCTGAACCAAGCCTACTGGTACCTGATTCTCTTCCTTCACTTGCTGACAAGTGAGGCATCAAGAGACAAACTCTAATACTGCCTTCTTTATACCTGGCCACCAATACAGTCATCGAAGGTCCTGGTACATCTTGGCCACTTCTAGATGTACCACTAGAGTGGATGTGTGGAACTCCCTCAAAACTTCCTCCTGAAGTGACATTGGCACCATAGTATGTCCTCTGAAGAGGATGACGTGCTCCCCACCTTTAGAAAATCCATCAAGTGCCTACCCTGTGAATATCTGAGCACATCATGTCTCACAGTCAGCGTCTCCACACTGTGCCTCCCAGACTCACTGAAGAAGTGGAGGAGTGACTGTAAGAGACTGAAGGAAAGCTGCTCCATCTCGATCCAAAAAGGATATCTGTAAAGCAGCTAACTGCTCTGTCTCCTCTCCTATAAGTTGTATACCATATCTCCTACTGAGTGCATCTGCTAAAACTTTCCCCTTATTAGGATTATAGACTATCTTTAAATCATAGTCCTGGAGGAACTCAATCCAATGTCATTGTCTCTGGTTTAGGTCCTTCTGAGATAAGATATACCTAAGACTCTGGTGGTCAGAGTAGACTGTAAAATGCTCACCCATCAGATAGTGTATCCACATCTTCAAGGCGAAGACCACTGCTGATAACTCCAATTCATGGGTAGAGTAGTTCTGCTCATGCTGTCTCAACTGCCGAGAACCATATGCGATCACTACTAGCTCCTACATCAGGACACACACGATTCTGGTCCCTGATGCGTAGTAGTAGACTACGTACCCTACGCCCTCCTCTAAAAGAATCAAGATGGGGCACTAGTCAGCCTCTACCTTAGATCTTGAAAGCTCTTTTGGTATCTATTTGACCATACAAAAGTTTTCCTCTTCTTTGTCAAGGCTGATAGTGGTGCTGCAACTCTGTAGAAGTCTGGTACGAACCTCCTATAATATCCATCCAAACCTAGAAAACTATGAACCTCTGTCACACTCATGGGTGGAACCCAAGCAAGTACTGACTGAATATTCACTAGATCCAATGCAACTCCAACCTCTGAGATGAAATTTCCCAAAAAAGTGAACCTATCATATCCAAAACTGGAACTTTGAGAGCTTACCATAAAGCTGGTGCTCTCAGAGTGTGTCCAGTACTACCTGCAAATGGTAGGTATGCTCCTACTCAGTAGTTGAGTAGATCAGAATGTCGTCAATGAAGACTATGACAAAGCGATCGAGGTATGGTTGGAAGATCCTATTCATGAGTCCCATGAACACTACTAGATCATTGGTTATGACGATAGTCATAACCAATAACTCATAGTGGTCGTACTGACATCTGAAGGTCATCTTCTGCACATCCTCGTCTCGAACTCTGAGCTGGTGATAGCCAAATATGAGGTCTATCTTCGAGAACCACCGTGCTCCCTTCAGCTGATCAAAGAGGTCTTCAATCATCGGGAGTGGGTACTTGTTCTTCACGGTCACCTGGTTCAGGCGATGGTAGTCGACACAAAGCCTCAAGCTTCCATGCGCCTTCTTGGAGAATAGTATCGGGGCTGCCAAGGGAGAAACACTGGGCTGGATGAATCCCTTCCCTTGCAAGTCCTCCAGCTGTACCTACTGCTCACGAATCTCATCGGGAGCTATCTGATATGCTGGTGTAGATATCGGTGTCGTCCTGGGGTATAGATCAATGTAAAAGTCCACCTCTCTGTGAGGAGGTAGACCTAGAACATCTTCAGGGAAAACATTCGCATACTGGTCCACCACTACATGATAGCTCGGACTCTCCACATCAACTGCTCTGAGGGTAAGGCAGTCCAACTGATGAGTGATCGGCTGCACCCTCCTCCAAGTAAGTCCATCATGCATTGAAAAGGCTCCCTTGTCATCGGTGACGGTGAAACTAGTCCCATCCATGGGGACACACCACACTTTGCACCTAATACAGACAATCTGATCATGGACTATAAATAACCATTCCATAGCCAAGATGAAGTCGTAAGGACTCGATGCTGCTACGAGGAGATCCTAGCCAAAGCTCTCGCCTCCTCGTGTAAGATCACACTATCGGCACCAGTTCATGATCGTCAAGTCTTCTCTTATAGAAGTCACTAGCCGTAAGGATCGAGCCAACATCTCCATCAGAATCTCCGAGCTCCAAACAAGGGCGGTGGAAATGAAAGAGTAACTAGCACCTGTGTCTATAAGAACTTCATCCAAGGTGGAGTAGACACAGATAGTACCTCGAATCCTCTCTGGAGTGTCGTGATCGTAATCCTCAGCTGCCTGGAGATGAGATCTCCCCTGTCCACCTGGTCCCTATGGTCGGAGTGGACCTCTTGGTGGTGGTGGTGGTAACACCTCATAATGCCTTCCATCGCCAGGTGCATGACTAGGTCTTCTGCCACGTCCGCCTGTGCCATGAGGATCACCTCGATCAAACCTCTGCCTCTGTCTAGGAGGTCCCTTAACTGTCTGCTAATCATTAGTATGGAGGTTTGGACTGTCGCGATCCATGTGACCCTGCCCACCACATGTGAAACACTACCTATTCCTCGAATGACTGGCTCTATCTCGTGTGCCTCACACAATAGAACCTGAGTCCTGAGGTCTTCCACTGGATGGTCTAGTTTTCTTGGACCTCTGCAACATCTGTCTGCTGCCATCTGCAGAAGACTCCGCTACGTGACGCCCGGTTGTGGGTCTCGCTGTTGTTGACTGCTCAGCAAGGAAACTCTCCACTAAGAGGGATCACTCCAACACTCCCGCCTACGTCGGGATGCTGAAAGAGATCATCAAAGCCCTGATCTCTCACCTGAGCCCCTGATCAAAGGTCTGGGCCCTGAAGAATGGGTCTCGCACCATATCTATGGAGTAGTGCGAGAGGTTGGTGAACCTCATTGAGTATTGTACCACCGTAATTCTACCCTGTTGTAGATGAATTAGCTCCTGTATCTGCACCACACATAGGGTGGATGGGAAAAACTCTGCCTGAAATAGGCTCTCGAAGTCTGCCCATAGTAGTGTCACCTCGTCATACACCTGGAGCATCAGGCTCCACCATCTGCCTGCTGCTACCTGAAGGAGACTCACGGCAAGGATCACCATAAGGTTTTCTAGTATCCTTACCAGTCGGAAGACTATCACCATAGCCTCCATCCAATCCTTAGCTGCATGCGGGTCCATCTCGCCCCTGTACCTGGGTGGCCTTTGGCGCTGGAAATCATGCAACGCGTTCAGGCGGCGTGCACTCTCTGTTGCTCGGGCTGGTGGCATCGTTGGCCTAATAGGTAGTGGTACCGCTGGTGCCTCCACTGTGATAGGGCCATACACTGAGGCCTCATCGCTCGGTGGGCTGCCATCTCGTACAAAGCCTGAAACCCTGGCTGGCTTTCTGCGTGGAGGAATCCTGTAAAGAAACAGGTGCACCACGGTCAATAAGTTATACCTGGTGAGCTGACTCAAAGAGATCACTAAGAAAACTCTTGAAACACACACGCAATCAGTGTTTTTGTGCACTGAGTTAGAAATCAGATGTCAGGGTCTTGGTGTATGGATACGTCGGTCGTTGCACCAACACTGGACTCCCTGAACTGAAAACCACACTCACTACACTTAAAACTATTTCTTCACAGAAAAGATCAGATTCCTAAGTTCTGTGGTAGAACTGTCTCCTTTGATACCAATTGTAACAACTGGGCCCCGCCCACCAGTTGCCCTGCAGACACATGGTCCCCACCCTGGGGCCCACCCACATGCCCGAATGGGTTATTAACTAATGGCATCCCCTACAAGCCAACACATATCCTTTCCAATGTGTTTTGTCTTCACTCACACACACCCTGAGAAACTTCCCAGAAGCTCTGCCTACCTAATTAGAACTCCATAGTTAAGCATGCTTGGCCTAGAGTAGTGATCAGGATGGGTGACCTTCTGGGAAGTTTCTCAGGGTGTGTGTGAGTGAGGAAAAACACACTGGAAAGGACATGTGTTGGCATGTGGGGACTGTCATTAGTTAATAACTCGTTTGGGCATGTGGGTGGGCCCTAGGGTGGGGACCACGTGTTTGCGGGGAAACTGGTGGGTGGGGCCCAGTTGTTACAAGTATATAAAGTGGGTACCACTAAAATAGAATCAATTTCTTCCAAAACACAAAACATTAAAAATATAACATTATCTCTTTGACAAATCTTCATAACATTTAACTTGACATCCTTTTTTCCCTTACATATCATTATAACCTATGAAAACATTTCAAAACATGGGATAAGAAAAAAAAGATCAGTAAGGGATATAAAAATAAGGAAAGAAACCATTAGTCCATTAATACTTATAAACATATGAAAACATATTCACAAAGACATGATTCTTACCCATAAAGTATTATATACTTACTTTGTGAGACATGATATTTCCATAAAAATATAGAAGACATATATAAAACTATAAAGGTGTCTTGGGTAATTAATTACATAATATTGTAACCATCGTAGCTACCTTATGATGTGTAACCCTTATGGCTACCTTACAATGTAACTCTTATGGATACCTTATAGTGTAATCATCACAGTTACACTTAGAGTAACCATACGGCCGACCTCCAACTTACACATGCAAAATGAATTGGAGGGATATATAGGTCCCACCATTCATCATAAAAAATTACTAAGAACCAGAACATAATCATAAAACATGAATAATTTCATAAATACATTTCTTTTTAATTTTCTAAAATATAATTTTGAAAAAGGATTTTTTTTAAGATAAGACCCTTAAAAATATCATATAATTGATTTGAGAATTAATAGAAAGAAAGGAATATGTGTATACATTGTAAATACATATAATAGAATATAATATATAAAAAATTCATTACACTAATAAACTTAGTACCACATAATTAATTAAGTAGAAGGTTAACCCAAAGAATGAAAATTGGGTTAAGAATTCCTTTACCTCAGGTTCTTCTTACTTATAATGTGTTTAAACCAACTATATAATAGTTAAAAGAGTGTTATAAATATTTAAAATAAACATATTAATTTTTATAACATCTTATATGATCATTTTACAACATCATTCCACAAATTTTTTAAATAATATTTTGTTATTCCCATTGTTTCGGGTGTGTTCTTTACATTGCTTCCATAGTCGGTTTGTAAGGGATTTTCTTATCGAATGGAAGTAAAACTAAAAAAGTGGAATTAAATGGTATTAATAAATTTAAAGAATATTAAATGATACCATAAATCATTTTTTTCATATATTATGATGAATCAATTGATAAAATATTAATGATATTTGTTTAGATCATTTTGGCAGTTCTTCGATAATAACAAACTAGTTTCATTATATAATTTCATAATATGTATATATGTAAATTATAGAACATAAAATATGTTATATAATAAATTTTAAAATATATTTAAACCATTGAAATGGTTTTATAACCATATTTTAAGGTGGTAATGTAAATTTAAAACACATCATCCACGATGTTGGTAAATCGACACATCATGGATGGTGTTTTTATTTTTAGAATAAGAGGGAGAGGAGAATAAGTATGATGATGAATTTTTGTCATAAATATGATAACATCTCAATATATATATGATACTATATTTTTCATTCCTATTTAACAAGGGGAGTTTAAGATAGTATAATAAAATAAAATAATTGAAATGAAATGAAATTACAAGGAAATGAAAGAGGATTTTTACCTCAAGATCTTTTCTCCTTGAGATCTTCCTTAAGGCCCTTGGTTTTGGTCTTTTGGTGAGACCAGAAGGTCTTGAACGTGGGAAAGAGCCTTGGGAAGAGTATTGGGTAGAATTTGGATAATTCTCAAATCTTGAGAGGTGTGAGGAGAAGAGGGGTTGAGGGGTGGTATTTATAGTGGAGAGGGGAGTTTTCCATTATTTTAATCATTATTTTATTATTTTTCACAAGATAATAAAGAGTGTTGGTTTTTATGACAAAAAAATAGTAAATGGAGCACGTGAGTTTGAACCAAGTGTTCTTACATCATCCATGATGTTTGTAATAGTGTATTTAATATATAATGTATATATACTATAAATTACCATATTTCACTATTCACCAAAATTTCAAGTATTTCTAAAAATATCAAAAATTTACCCTAACAATTTTTTAAGGTGTATAATTCAAAAATGAACTCCACTTTTTGAAAAAAAAACTCTAAATATGAGAAAATTAATTTTTAAATAAAATCATAATTTATTCAAAAAATAACAGTTTTAAAACTATAACTGATATTATAACACCTTAAAAATTAATCAAGGTCTCATAAAATTATATTATAACCATAATAAAATAAAATAATAATTTATTATTACATTTTATGCAAATAAATTTTCATTTAAATTATTAAATTAATCATAAAATTTTAATTAAATATTTTTTACTTAAAAAAATTACCAACACTTATACTATGATCATATTGTCACTTATAAGATGCCTAAATTTTATTTATATATTCATTGGTGAGTTTACTATTCATTTGGTCATATTAATATTGATAAGTTTCATATTACTATTTATAAGAGTAACATTACTATTCATAAGGGTAAGTTATAATTCACCAAAACAATTGGTCTTATCAAACTCCAAATATCTTACTAATTGCAATCGAGTATGTCTGTTTTTCAAAATTCAAAACATAGATATGGAAAATTTTAGTTTAATGGTTAGGTTATAAATATATCTTTAAAAAATTGGTGTTTCACATATACTTAGTGTTTCATACATTTCATTCTATATTAAATTTATTTGTAAAACCATAGGTTGTAACATTCTACCCACCTTCTGGAAAATACATCCTTGTAATTTTTTTATCTACTTATTAAACAAGTGAGGGTACCTTTCCCTCATATCATTTTCAGATTCCCATGTTGCTTCTTAAACCATGTGTTTTCTTCAAAAAAAACTTAATCTGGTATGTTACTTTATTCTGAAATACTTACTCTCAACGATTAAAAATTTGAACAGTTTTCTCTTTATAAGAAAGGTTCTCTTCCAACTGAACTACTTTTGGGCTCAAAATATGAGGTGAATCTGAAAAATATTTTCTCAACATCAAAACTTGAAAAAAAAATGTGTACCATAGATAAAATCAGAGGCAAAGATACTCAATAGGTGATTGGTCCAACTTTATTCAGAATTTCATAAGGTCCAATGAACTTTGGACTTAGCTATACTTTCTTATCAAAACACATGACACTTTTCCATGGTGAGATTATAATAAAAACCTGATCATCTACCTTAAAAGAAAATTCTTTCCTCGTATCATTTTCATAGTTTTTGGCCTTCTATGAGCTTTCCTCATGTGTTTCTAGATCATCTTCACTTTATCAGCCACTTCCTCTACTAATTCTAGTCTCATAAACTTCTATTTCCTGACTTCATCCCAAAATGTTGGAGTTCCACACAACTTCCCATACAATACCACAAAAGGTTCTATCTGTATATAGGAATGAAAACTGTTATTATAAGAGAACTCAAACGAAGAATTATGATCATCCCAACATCCCTAGTAGTACATTAAAAAAGCTTTAAGCATATCCTCTGGTATCAGAATTGTTCTCTCAGTTTGTACATCATATTGAGGAAAAAAACCAGTACTAGAATTTAATTCTGTGCACAACGAATCTTGAAGGCCTTTCCAAAAGTTATAATTAAACCTGGGATCATGGTCAGATACAATGGAAAGAGGAACTCCACGTAACTTGACAATCTATTTGAGGTATAGTCGAGAATGTTGATCCAAAGACATAGTTTCTCAAATAAGAAAGAAATGTGAAGATTTAGTCAGCCAATCAACAATAACCCAAATCACATTCTTACCTCATGAAGTCTTTGGTATGACCACCATGATTTCCATGGATATGTTTTCCAATTTCCACTATAGCATTGGCAAAGTCTAAAAAATACCCTTTGGTAGTTTTCTCTCTTCTTTAACATGTTGACTTGTCAAATATTTCACGGTGTTATCAGCAATATCTCTTTTCATTCCATCCCACTAGTAATACTCTCTAAGGTCTCTTTACATATTAGTACTACCAGGATGAACTGAAAATAGAGAACTATGAGCTTCACACAATAATTCTTTCTTCATATGGGAATCACAAGGCACGCATAATCTTTTTCCAAATCTCAAAAAATAATATTTATCAAGGTTAAATTATAGAAACATACCCATTTTAACCAATTCTACCTTTTTATATAGATCATGGACTTCCTTTTGTGCTTGCATAATTTTGTCTAATATAGATGATTGCACTGACACCTGAAACAAAACAGATGAATTTCCTGCACCAACAACTTCTAATAAAAAATTCATCAAATCATTAATCAATGGGTCATGTTCCAAACGTAACATGGTTAACGATGCATGATGTTTTCAACTAAAGGAATCTTATAAATTTTATTCTTTTCCATGATGGTAATTGATTGTGCAGTCATAATTCTTTATCAATCCAAGTCATCTTCTTTTCTTCATTTTTAATTCCTTATGAGTGAATATATACTTTAGACTTTTATGGTCAGCATATATTTCACATTTGGATTCGTATAAATGATGCATAAAATTTTTATAACTGAAAACCACAGCTTCTAATTCCAAATAATGTGTGGGATAATTTAACTCATGAGGTTTTAGTTGTCTTTAAGCATAAGCAATTACCTTATCATTCTTCATCAGAACACAATCAAGTCCCTTCAATAAAGAATCATTGTAGAAAATGAATTAACCATTTCTTAAAGGTATGGCCAAAACTGAAGCATTTACCAATATTTTCTTCGGTTTTTTAAAACAAACATCACATTCTTATATCAAAATAAACTTAATCCCTTTTCAAGTTAACTTAGTTTGTGGTCTTGATAACCATTAAATTTTATTAACAAACTGTCAGTAATAACCTACTAATCTATGAAAACTATAAATCTCTATAACATTTATAGGTCTTGGCTATTCATCAACCACTATTGTTTTGGTAGGATAAATTGTTATTCCATTCTTATTTACGATGTCCTCAGGAAAATAAATCTATTATAACCAAAAATAACATTTTCAAAAAAAATTGTATAACTTGTTTTCTTTGAGAGTTTGCATGGAAATACTTAAATGTTTTTCATGATCCTCAGAAATTTTTGAAAAGAACAAAATATCATCAATAAAAATAACAAAAAAAACTTATCCAAATATTAACCTAATATTATATTCATAAGATCCATGAATACTATAGGGTCATTTTTCAAACCAAAGGACATAACAACAAACTTATAATGCCCACTTCTTGTATGAAAATCTATTTTTCAGATGTCATCCTCCTTCACCTTCAACTGATGGTATTTGGATCTCGAGTCAATCTTGGAAAAATACTAAGATCCCAAGATCTAATCAAACAATTCATCGATATGAGGCAAAGGATACTTATTCTTATTAGTAATATTATTCAAAGATCTATAATAAATGAAAATTCTCATGGAACCATATTTTTTTTAACGAACAAAATAGGAGCACCCCATAGTGAAGTTCTAGGATGAATGAATCCTTTATAAAGAAACTCATGTAATTGATTTTTAAATTATAGAAGTTCCATTTGAGCCTTTTGATAAGTGAGTTTTGAAATTTTCTTATCATCAAGAACTAATAGAATATTAAATTCAACTTTCCAATTATTTATATCATTGGGTAACTCATCAAGAAAACCATCAAGGTATTCATTTACCACTGGTACATAATTAATATAAATGGTTCCCTTTTTTTCAACCAAATGAGAAAGATAAATTCCATTTACATATTTTTATAGTTTCTTAGATTCCTAATATGTTATCAATTTTATGGTTTCATTCTTATATACAAACTGAAACTCTTTTTGAAAAACAACTTCTTTAGCTCTACAATCAATCTTAGCATGATAAATAGAAATCCAATCTATACCCCGAATGACATATGACACTACTAAGGAAAAAATAACAAGGTTTGTATGTAATTTCTTTCCACATTAAATAATAAGAATATAATTATAATTAATTTTTTCTATAATATTTTCACATGGTGTTTTAACTATAAGTTTTGATCTCATTTTCTGAGGTGAAATTTCTAATTCACCATAACATTTTTCAAAAATAAAGGAATGTGTAGACCCTATATCAGATAAGAAATTAGAAAAAATATGAGTAAGCAAACAAAGAACATTATACCACTTCATTGGTTGGCCCTGCATCTATTAACATAGTTTCAAAGGATCTCACTGCACCTTTTTCTTATAATTTAGCTGCTTTACACCATTCATATCTTTATTTGGGAAAGTATTTTCATAATGACCCATATCACCACATTTAAAACACTTTATAGTTTTGTTATTAGTATTAATCTTAAGATCGGTTTCATTATAATATTGGGCCGTATATCTAAACTTACCACATATAAAACACTTCCTAGTTTTAGAAATTCATTACCCAGGGTGCTTTTCACCACATTTTTCACAAATTGGAAACTGAACTTTCTTACCTTTAGATTTATTTGAGTTATTCTTACCCATTTATTCCCATATGTACCTTTTCTTCTTATTATTATAAAAGTACATGTGATCATTAGAAAACTCCATTTCTACCCTCTCATTACATCAGACGAGTTTCTCATAACTTTTGAATTCTCAGGAGACCAATTCCCTTCGATATCTTGGATTCAATCCTGAGTAAAAACAATTGATTTTTCTATCAAGATCCTAAATAATATTTGGAGAGTTCCTTGACAATTAGGTGATGTTTTCTTTATACACAGGCTCTAAATCTTCATCTTTTTTCTTCAATTCAAGGAATTTATTTTCCATCATAATTCTAACCGCCTTAGGAAAATATTTTTCAACTAATAGATTTTTAAATTCATCCTATTCCAAGGCAGAAATCTTCTTTCTACCCCTGATATTCTTTACCATTTATCACCACTAGTCATCTTCACCTTCAAAATGATAAATGGAAATACTAACCTTTTAATGGTATGAACACCCCATTACATCGAATATATTTTCAATAGAATTAATCCATACATCAGTCGTTATAGGGTCAGATGATCCACTGAATGTATGAGGGTCTTGCCTTATAAAATGTTTTACTATCGTCATGTTACATTCTGGTAGATCTAGTTATTCTCTTTCATATCTTTCTCTAACATTTATAGCCTATGTCAACTAATCTATTATTTTCCCAAATGTTCAGTTCCAATTCCCACCATTCCCGATTGTGGATTCAAAAAGATATCATCCTCTCAGTTCCTTTTAACTTCAGCTTCCATCTTTATTCAGCAGAAACCCATTCTGAACAGATATATCTTAGATGAATAAATATGGTAATCTTTAACTTCTATATAATTTCAACATAATCATAAGGTAAAAAATCATTTATGGTATTCTATTAACATCATTATAACCCCTAAATTTGTTTAAATCATGCTCTGATACTAACTATAAGGACCCTGACTTAAACATTACATAATCTAGTTAAATCAACTAGATTTAACTTCTCTACATTCCCAAATATGTTTTTGTTTTAGAGTTTTATAAATTTAGGAAATAATTCATATATATATATATATATATATCCATAATCACACAAAGTGGGTACCACTAAAATAGTATTCAATTCTTCTAAAAAATAAAACTATAAAAATATAACATGATTTATTTGACAAATCATCATAAAATTTAATATAACTTTTTTATTTCTATTACACATACTTATAACTTATGAAAAAAATTAAAAACATGGTATGAGCATAAAAATATCATTAAGGATTATAAAAATAATTTAATAAATCATTGGTCCATGAATACTTATAAACATATGAAATCATTTTTACAAAGACATTCCTCTCACATATAAAGTATCATATAATTAATTTGTTAGACATTATATTTCCATAAAACATATAAAATATAAATAAAACCATAAATTTATTAGGGTATATTAGTTACATAATATTTTAACCCTCGTAGTACCTTATGATTTGTAACCCTCACAGCCACCATGCAATGTAACCCTCATGGCTAACTTACGGTGTAACTAATGTAATTTCACTAGGAGTAACCATATGGATAACCTCCAACTTACACATACCCAATACCTTGGAGGTAAATATAGGCTCCACCCTTCATAATAAACAATTCCCAAGAACCATAACATAATCATAAAACATGAATAATTTCATAAAAACATTTCCTTTGAATTTTGTAAAATATAATTTGAAAAGATGATTTTTTTAAGAAAAGTCCCTTACAAATATCATATAATTGATGTGATAGTTAATAGAATGAAAATAATATGTGTATAAAATGTAATTACACATAATAAAACATAATATAAACTAAATTAATTACATAAATAATTTTATTACCATATAATCAATGAAGTAGAAGGTTAACCCAAATAATGGGAATTGGGCTTAGGATTCCCTTACCTTGGGTTCGTCTTACTTAAAACATGTTTAAACCTACTGTATAATAGTTAAAAGGGTAATATTAATATTTTATATAAATAGATTTATTTTTATAACACCTTATATGATCAGTATATAACATAATTCTTTCCATTTATTAATAATATTTTGTTATTTCCATTGTTTTGGGTGCGTTCTTTACATGGTTTCCATGGTCAGTTCGTAATTTTTTTTTCTTGTCAAATGGAAGAAAAACTCCATAAGCGTAATAATATGGTATTAATATGTTTAAATAATATTAAATTATATCATAAATTATTATTATTTTAATATATAATGGTGAATCATTAGATAAAACATTAACGATATTTGTTTAGATCGTTCTGGTTGTTCTTCGATAATCATGAACTAGTTTCATTATATAATTTAATATTATATATATGTGTTAATTCCACAACATAAAATAGGTTATATAATAAAATTTAAAATCTTTTTCAACCATTAAAATGGTTTTATAACCATATTTTAATGTATTAATAGAAATTGATAACACATCGTCCATGATGTCGGTAAATCAACACATCACGGATGGTGTTTTTATTTTTAGAATAAGGGGGAGAGAAGAATAAGTATGATGATGAATTTTTCCAAAAACATAATAAAATTATAGTATATATATGATAAAAGAGTTTTCATTCCTCTTGTATAATGGGAGGTGAAGATAGTATAAGAAAATAAATTAATTGAAATGAAATTAAAAGGAAATGAAAGAGGATTTTTACCTCTTGCTCTCTTCTCCTTGAGATCCTCCTTAAGGCCCATGGTTTTGGGCTTTTAGTGAGACCAGTAGGTCTAGGATGTGAGTAAGTTTCTTGGGAAAAGGATTGTCTAGAATTTTAAAAAATATAAAATCTTGATAGGTGTGAAGAGAAGAGGGGGTGAGGGGTGGTATTTATAATGGAGGGGGTTTCCATTATTTTAATCATTATTTTATTATTTTTCTCAAGATAATAAATAGTGTTAGTTCTTGTGACTAAAAATAGTAAATAGATAATGTATGTTCTAACCAATGTTTATTACAAAATACATGTTGTTAGTAAGAGTGTATTTAACATATAATGTATATATACGGTAAATTGCCATATTTTACTATTCACCAAAAATTCAAGTATTTTAGAAAAATCTCAAAAATTAACCTAAACCATTTTTTTATGTGTTGAATTAAAAAATAAACTAAATTTGTTGAAAATAATTTTCTGAATATGATAAATTAAATTTCTAAACAAAATCATAATTTATTTGAAAAATAATAATTTTAAAACCATAACTAATTTTATAAAACCATGATAATTAAATCAAGGTCTCATAAAATTATATTATAACCATAAGATAATAAAATAATAATTTAGGATTACATTTTAGGAAATTAAATTTCTATTTAAATTATTAAATTAATTATAAAATTTTAATTAAATATTTATGACTTACAAAAATAACAAAACATATACTATGATCATAGTGTCACTTATAAGATGCCTAAATTTTATTTATACATTCATGGGTGAGGTTATTATTCATTTCATCATATTAAAATTCATAAGAGTCATATTACTATTCATAAGGGTGAAATTAATATTCATAGCGGTAATTTACTATTCACAACAAAATTGTCCAATCAGACTCCAAATATCTTACTGATTGAAACCGTGTATGTCCATTTTTTGAAATTCAAAACATATAAGAGGAAAATTTTAGTAAGAGAGCTTGTTTATAACTATTTCCCAAAAAAATTTGTTTCAAAAAGACTTAGTATTTCATGCATTTCATTCTCTGTTAAATTTATTTATAAAACCTTGGGGTGTTACACTTTTTCCTTGGAATGTTAAGGAGAATAGTTTGAGTATTATGCATCATTTTAAGAACCTTAAGACTTATATTCCAATCATTTTTCCATTCCATATCTACCTTCAGCATTCATTTTCTTGTTTTATATAGTTAGTGCCCAAATTATTTTATTGGAAATGTGTTTACACTTTTGTAGGATGAAATAATTAGGTTAATTAAAGTACCTTCATCAATATAAATGGTGTTTTCCCACATATATTGGTGATGAAACTTCAATTTCCAATTATACCATGTTGTGGGTTTGGAACCTACCAGTTCTATAGAATGTAAAGCGTTATTTTTATTGGACTACTTGATTTCTAATGGAAGTTTATAAATAAATTACTTCTATAAAATCATGAATGGTGATTCATGTAATCAAATCATTTCATATAAACTTTTATATCCTCATGTCATATGTAAAGGTCAGGTTTTAGTAAAATTCCATCCCAAATTTCATTTTTAAGTAGTATGAATTTTATAAATTAGGAATGGAGACTTATCTAACTAGATCATGATATATATAAGAGAAAGAACTAAATTCAATTTAACTTTTTAAAGTAAATGGTTACTGACAAATTAGATTCCAATTCTAAATTAAGTAGTGCTTTCCTTAATATATTTAAATTGAAAATATATATAATGTAACCTCTTTCATGTGATATGAGACCTAGACCCAAAACTAACCGTAGTAGTGGGTAGTTGGGGTGCCTTTTATGTTTACTATGGCATGTTATAGCTTTCTGTTATCACCTAACCATGGATTTTGGAGTAGGTAGAGAGGTTTGATCTTCATAATAGGAATTCAATGTACATTTCCTATTATATATATTTGATTTCTTCAACTATTGAATTATTTTATGACATGTGTTCATGATATTGTAGAATCATGCCACCACAAAGGGCTCAATTTGTATTCCATAAAGGCATTGAAGATCATGCATTGAAAGTGGTGGGTCTGGAGCTTCCAGCGATACCTCTAGTTTTGTCACTAGAGGCATGACCTGATATTCAAGACTTAGGAATTAATGCCTAGTTTCAAGAGGGTTTTATTCATATGATTAAATATATGAAAGAATATTCTCAACCTGTTCCAACCATGGAAGAGTTAGCTTGTGAGTTCCAACTATACAATCCTCAAACATTCTCAAGGGATAGAGGAGCACATAATGTGGTGTCATATCTAGAGGTCATTATTTATATATTCAAGCATCCGGAGAAGCCAGCATAGTGGAGGGTCAAAATCACTTCCAATATATTATGTGCTTCTTCCAAGTGATGTTGAGATGTCATTACATAGGTAGACTAACTTTGAGATATGATCTAGAGTGATTTCTAGATGATCTACTATGATTACTTCTTTCCACGGACATTAAGGGCTGACTATGCTAGAGATCCATGAACTTATAGTAGGGTTCCATGTTTGTAAGGGTGGATTCTACTCATTTTACTAAGATATATCAATTTTATTAGAATTTATCAAGAAATGAGATCATATCTGCAAGGTGATTTGAGTATGGTCTGTTATCATAAGTCAATGTCTTTCGACTGACCACTATTTCTGAAATAATCAGCCAAACCCTCATTAATGAGTAGAACATGAGGGATGGTGATGGTTTGATTTGGGGAGGTTTAGCACCCAGAACTGGCAGTAATTATTTTAGTGGACAGAAGTGTCTCTTTGAGGCTTTTAAAAATATTATTAGTAGGCATACTACTCATACTAACATCTTCCTTATATTTCACCAGTGCAAGAAACAAGGACACATGAAACCCCAATATTTGCAAGAATCAGTTGAGTGCAGAGATTGTGTCAAGATGGGTCATAACCATCCCTTCTGAAGGATGTTTCCACCCATTCTTGGCAAGAGATATTCTATACCCACCCCACATTCTAGATTAAGAACTAGTATAAAAATGTTCTTTAATGTCAAAAATTTGACATATGTTTCTTATAAACAGACATAAAATATGTTTGTGGAGACTTTTTAGCTTCAATGTTTCTAAAAATCGATGCCAAAAATTTAAAAAAAAATATTTTTGGAATCGGTTATTAAAATAAATGATGAAAATAATTAAAAAAAATTTACTATGTATTATATTATTTCTTAAGCTTGGAATTGACTACTCATGGAGCTAAAACGTGGTTATGGATTAAAAGTTGTGGATATCAGAAGTTGATCTTTTTTAAGAGAAGTATTAAAGAAGTCCAAATTTCAAAGGCCATAACTTTTAATTTTTAACTCTATTTTACCTCCAAAACTAGTCAAATCGAAGCTTAAGAAATTATCTAAAACATTGTAGAAAAAATAAAATTTTCTAATTTATTTATGAAACCCGATGCCATTTTTTTGCGTCAGTTTTTATAAAAACTCACGAAAAAACTGTTTTTTTTTAGTTTTTTGAATTGATTTTTAAGAAAAAAACATAAAAATAATTTTTTAAAACTTTTTAGTGCCGATTTATTTAAAAATAAATGACAAACATTTTTTTTACTTTTTGGTATCGGATTTTATGAAAACCAACATAAAAAATAATTTTTTGAAACATTTTAGCACCAATTTATTAAAAACACGACACCAAAAATGATATTGATTAGAATTTTTTGCTTTAGTTTTCTAAAAAACAGATTCCAAAAAACTAATGTAAATCCTCTTTTGTGTCAGTTTTAAACAAAACTAATGTGAAAAAGTATTCGCAAATACGCGGGATCGGTATTTTAATTTTTTTCACAACGTGTGTTTATCTTTTTAAAATCCCACCTACATTTTCATAAAACTCTACAGAAAATATTTTCATTTAATATATATAAATCCATTTGCTCTTTGGTTCATCGTTTTTGACCTCTTCGATTCAATCTAGTTTTCAACGCAGCTTCAATCAATGATTTGAACACGGTATCTATTCTAATCATTTATTTTATTTATTATTATTTTTCATCATTTCTAAAAAACTTGATTATATTCATTATAAATTTTATTTATTCTTATGATCAAGTTACAAATTCAAAACATCCGGATGAGATTTACCTACTGAGGTGGAAATTTTATTATCGATCACTTTTATAATTACTGCATGATTTCTACCCTAAATATAAGAGATATGATGATAAAAAAACATATCATTTTGACAGAAAATCATACAAACAATTTAAATATGTTCAAAATATTATGTTTATTTTATTTCATTTGGTGTGTGTGGTTTTTATTCATTTTTCTCATGTTTTCTTTGAAATGATTTGTATCAATCGAAACTTTGATAAGTTTGTCTTTTGACATCCATAATTTTGATTCATAACTCCATTTTAGCTCCACCACCAATCAAATCGAAGATTAGGAAATTATCTAAAACATAGAATAAAAAACACTTATTAGAGTTGGTTTTTGTAAAAACCTATTCCAAAAATATGTTTTTACCTTTTTGGTGTCAGTTTTTAAGGAAACTGACCCCAAAAATGCTACCTATGAGTATTTTTTGCATCTGTTTGTTTACAAAAATAATGCCAGAAAACAAATGTAATTCCTTTTAACATCAATTTACAAAAAATGATGTCAAAATTCATATTTTTTACATCGGTGACTTAAATGTAAGTTAAAACTGACATCAAAATAAAAAAAAATATTTTAAAGACCACTTTTCTACAAGTGAGGGCTAGTGATATCTCTCCATGATGGTAGTTATAATACCACCAGATGATTAGGATGAGGAGGAGGTGGTCAAGGTAGAGGTAATTAGACTTATTAATTGTAGCTCTAGTAGAGTGGGCATGCTCAGGGCGGTCAGGTTGTGACTCAGGTCCATGGTACGAGCCATCTAAATTTAGAGTAACCTATAATGGAGAAGTAGAGTGTCATACCTTCTATTGTTTCAGATATTATTCTAGTGACATCTACCCTAGTGTCTTTTTTATTTGAAAATTTTCATCACACTCTTTTATATCTATGACAATAATATATAGTATGGGCTTCAAAATAGAGTACTTCGCTGGCATGATGATAATTTATACCCTATTGGGTATCAGATCATAGATAGTTAGCTGATGTAAGGATTTTCCCCTTGAGATAGGATGATATAATTTCATGTGGAATCCTTTCATCGTTGATGTGATGGGGTTTTATGTAATTCTCAGGATGGACTGGTTAGATCCCTATTGATCCCATATTGATTTCTATCACTGGAGGGTGATATTTACATCACCAAATGGTTATAAACATGTTCCTAAGGGATAATGGGATGTCCATGAGTCTGAAGATATACCAGATCATCAGGTGTGAGTTATATTTTCATACAATCTACATACAACTTTTTGGAGTAGGTTTGGTCTTCGTGAGGAATTAGTAAGGTTGTTTGGTCTCATGAATTCATTATCTCTTGTTATAGCACTGATGAATCTGGTTTTCTACCCATATCTAGAATTATTATTGGTGGTATTTTTGGAAAACATCTTATTGAATTAACCTTCTCAACATGTCCATGCAAAACATATTGAGAACATGTTGGATTCACTTAGAGAGCACCATATTTATGATAAGCTTATTAAATTCCACTTTTGGATAAAAAAAAGTTAACTACCTCAGTCATATTATCTTGGATTTTGGAGTATCAATAGACCTAAAGAAGGTGATAGCTATAGTTTCTTGGCATTATCCCAATAAATTTTTTGATATACATAGTTTCTCGGAGCTATTTGTGTGATATAGATGCTTCATCCCAGATTTATCATTCCTAGAAGTGCTCTTATAGGCTTGACTTGGAAGGGTGTGAAATTTGTATGGATAGAATCTTTTCAAATATCCTTTCATGAATCGAAAGGAATATTGACCTCAGCATCGATCCTAATTTTTTTAGAGAAAGTAAGGTGCTATACATTTTTTTTATGCATCGGGTATCAATCTAGGAGTAGTTCTGATATAGGAAGAGTGAGTCGCGAAGTAATGTCTCACCAGTTATGGAATCATGAGTGGATTTACATGATGCATGACCACAAGATAGAAGGTGTAGTTAATGCCTTATATTGTCAGAGAAAGTATTTACTTGGGGAGTATTTTTTGGTATTCACTGATCACAAAATCCTCAAGTATATCTTTACACAGTTTCATCTAAATCTCAGGTAGCATAGATGGGTTAAATACCTATAGCCCTTTGATTTTGAGATTTCCTATATGCCTTGTAAAGGTAAAGATCTAGGTGATTCTATGAACTGAAATACTCATA
Organism: Viscum album; assembly: GCA_963277665.1. Lineage (NCBI taxonomy): Eukaryota > Viridiplantae > Streptophyta > Magnoliopsida > Santalales > Viscaceae > Viscum > Viscum album. Next base: position 388,815,279 of record OY728137.1, read on the forward strand.
AATTGGTGTATTAGGAGTCCAGTGGTGATTGGTATCTCATGTCCTTGTTTTCGGATATGAATGTTAAAGATCAGGAGGATCATGGGAAGTTGATCCTCTTAGCTTTAGCAGTGTCCTATACCCTTCTAGAATGGGTTATATTGATAAATTATTCCAATCCCAATGTCTTATTTATAAGGGAGTGTATCTCATATAAGGATACATCAAATGGTTAGACTGTGGATGAGGATGATACATTACACATACATGGGTGTTTCTGGGTCCTAATAGACATCTGAGAGGAGTTGATGCTAGAATATCACACCTCAGTATGGGTGGTACATCCTAGGGTAATATAGATATATCGGGACTTATTTCACTTGTATTAGTGGTTTACTGTGAAATGGGAGATAATAAAATTTATTACTCAGTGTTACACCTATCTATAGCTGAAGAAATAACATCAGCAACCAGAGGGAATCTTGTATCCATTTTCAATTCTTTAGTGGAAATTTGATTATGTATCTATGGAATTAATGATATATTTTCCAAGATCACCTCAAGGAAATGATATATTCTATGTAATTTTTGATCATTTGAGGAAGTTCATTCACTTATTACCTATTCAAGAGACTGACTCGATAGATAAACTGGGGAGGTTATACATTAGGGAGTTCATACATCTTTATGTATCTCTGTGATCTATCATATATGATATAGACACTCATTTCACATCGTGGTTTTAGGATGGGTTGTACAAGGCCATTGGTACATAGGTTCTTTTGATAATGGCCTATCACCCACAATACAGCAGACAGCGAAAGTGAGTTATTCAAGTTTTAGAGGACATTCTCCATGCATGTGACCTTGACATTGGGGTTTATTGGGAGAAGTACATACCCCTAGTTGAGTTTACTTATAATGAAATATTTCAGGATACCATGTAAATGTACCCTTATGAGTCCTTATATGGTTGGTCTTTCCGATCACCACTATGAAAGTTAAAGGAAAGGGAGGAAACTTTTCTCAGAATGTGTCTCATTCAGAAGACTTCAGAGTAGGTGCAGGTAATTTGGAAGCTCATGGTGATACCTCGATAAAGATACCAGTCATATACCAAGGTATGTTGATAACCTCTTGATTTTGAGGTCTAAGACTAGTTCTTCTTGCATGTTTCACCCAAGTTGGGCCAGAGATGGATCAGGAGGTAGGGTAATATAACCTCTAGGTTAATTGGAACCTTTTAGGTTTTAGATAAAATCATATCAGTTGCTTAACAAATATCACTTCCTCAGAGATGTCAGTCTATGCTTGAATTTTTTCATGTGTATCTACTTCACTAATATTATCCAAACCCTTTACATGTTTCACAACCTATAGAGATTGAGTTAGATGTGTATTCTTCCTTTGAGGAGTTCTTAGTGCGTAACGTGGATCATAACAAAAATGCTCTCAAAGGTAGGTTAATCCATTTGGTATGAGTTCTGTGGTAGCATGGATGAGTACCAAATGAGACTTGGGAGTGTGAATCCAACATATGTACTTAGTGTCTAGAGATTTTCTCAGATGATCCCTCTTTACCCTTATAAGGCCAAATCAGGGACAAGTTTCTTTAAGGAGGGGAGTTTGTAACAACCTAGATATTAATAATGGTACATATCATTATTTTTTTAGTTTAAATTTTTTTTCCATCATAGTGGACATGCCATGCAACCTCATTAAGGTGTAGGAATCATATGAGGCTTTTTCAAAGCCCAGATTTCTAGAATTTGAAAAGAACAATAAGTCGCATGTCTAGTGCACAGTTAGTGCTAACTGTGATAAACAACCATATGAGGAACTCATTTTAAAGAAGAGTCCTCATAGTTTTTCTAAAACAATGTACGCTTTACCTAATTCCCTTTCAGGTTCTACAAAGGCTTTTAAAGTGTCTTTTCACAAGTATTTCACATGTTTGTTCAAGCCTTGTGCCTACACCATATGAGGGGGTTTCATGGATAGTGGATGGAGCATGTTTGTTGTATGGTTTGGAAAACCATGCTTCCAAACTGTGTGACCCCTTATTTGAGGGTGATTTTACCTTTTTTACCTTAAATGATTTTTATCCCTTGTGCATCACCTCTCTTCTCTCCAGCAGACAGAACCTCTATTTTCTTCTTCATATAGCTCTCTATCCTTTATAGTTATGGATTGTGGTAACTCCATCATCTTGACACTATTTTCATTATTTTCATTCTTATTGGATCTAAAAAAGTAAGCTTCCTAATCTTCATGCATAAAATATTAATTTATCTTACCATATCTTTCTCTATTTTTATGTGAGGTCATATTCCCTATTTTTTAGGGAATTAGATTTTTCTTCTGATTTCTCATATTCTATCTTGAATTAAAGGAAGAAACTAGATGAGGAGAGTGATATGAACCTAAGGTAGGTCATCTTGAAATTTCCCCTAAAAGTTTGTCTTTTTTTATAGTATTTACCAATGTTCCACATGCCAGATATTCAAAATTATTTTTTTAAATGATATTAACCTATTTAATTAATTGAACCATGTTTAGATACTATTGTAGACATATATTAAATTATTAGGGGTTTCTACCTCTTGGATACCACTGCTTTGGGTGTTTTAAAATAAATTCCCTCCTTTAGAAAAATATTTAATTGAAAAAAACTCCTTCTAAGTTATTGGATTGACCCTAAAATAGAATTTTATTATTTCATTAATTAAAAGGACTTAATTTAATTATATGGAAGTGGGTGGAAAGTCCACACAAAATTTTGAATATTTATAAATGTGATTTATATGAATTGTGAAACCATGTTTAGATTAGGTAAAATGTTATGAATTATTTAGAGGTAATGAATTTTCATTTTTAATATTAGACCATAGATAATTGTCAATGAAAAATGGTTAAGTTTTTTTTTATCATGGAATTTCATGCTTGCTTATATTGGGTGGTGGGCATGACATCTCACACAGTTTACTCTTAATTAGAGGATGGGTATGACGCTACATGTTCCCTTTCATTGGGTGTTGGGCATGAAAACTCACCCTACCATCATGAATGATGAGAAATACATCTTGTACTCAAATTATATTCAGTTCTTGTACACTCTGATATAGCCTATAGCTCGTTAGACTAGTCATGGACACCTAAGTTACGCCCCATGTCCAGCTAGCTCCTAGTATCTATGTAAATGATTGTAAATTCCCTCATATATAGTGTGTATATAAATGTACACATATTGTATTTATACATATATATGACTACTTATATATATATATATATAGTTACTCGGATTAGGCACATACCATCCTATGATAAAGAAGGTAGAGTCTTCTATGTGACCTATGGGATTCTGAGTTTAATGTTACTTATCTTTATCATTGTTTATTATATATTATATATGAAAACATCTATGCTCATTACATTGGATGGATTATTTTATACATCATTAGTGGTGTCCTATTGAGTTTATCTCAAACCATACTCAGGTTGCTTTTTCTACCTGAGAAGACTATATAAATGTAGGTGTGCATAAGGGAAATATCCCTATAATATATTCTTGATTTGTTTCCTTTTTATCTTAGATAAGGGTACAGATGACCGAGTTTATGTTCATGATGGTAGAGGATCTCTCTATTTTTTTTCTTATAGCATGTTATATACACATGTTCCCTGTATCTATGGTTTTTCTTTTTTTAGATCATAATTCTATGAAATCGTATTTTGATATGACTCAACCAATGTATTTTGATTTATATTACTGTTTCTTGGATGTTTTATCTTCCCATGTGATTATTTATGTTATTTGTTTTTGTTGTGCTATTAGATATTTTATATCGTTCCGCTATTGTTTCCAATTTATTGATACTATCATGTCACTTTGTGTAACACCCCAAGCTTCCACAGTACGCTTCTCTTTGAATAATACAGTAGTGTGTGTTGTATGCAACTTCGAGTTCTAACACACTACAACCAATCAAACTAGCCGTTACAAATAGTAATCCCCACTTTTTAAAATTTTATAAATTTTATATTTCAAAATGGACTTTATTTTTGGATTTGGAATATTGAAATTAGCTTAGGGTGATTTTTTTGTATTTTTCTAAAAACTTTCAATTTTTGATGAATAGTGAAAAACACTGAGTTATAGTTTAAAACCGAATTTTTATTTAAATAATTATTTATCTTATTTAAATTTATTTTAGGTCAAAATAGATACATAATACCTATATAAGTTCAATTTAATTCATTGGAGTCAGTTTATAATAATTTTATATATATATATAAATTTTAATGAACTTTTCACCGTCTTTTACCCACCTCCTAAGAGAATTTGCAAATTCACATAAAACCTAATTTTACCGCTTCTGTGAGTGGAATTTAAAAAATATAAGACACATTTGATATCATTAAGTAAAATTTGGTTCAATAATATGAAAATATTTTTTTTTGAATAGTAACTTTTTACTTTTATTTACCACGGTTAAAAGTAAATAGGGTAATTAAGGGTAAAACTGATATTATTATTACCCTAACACATGTTCTAATTCTATTGGATAAGTAGAATTCGACCAAAAACAACCTTATTAATAAAATATGAACCTCTTTGGTCCACTTGGATTAGATTAGGACACTTATTATTATTTTATTTAAAGAAGAGTTAAAAGAGTTAAAATCAAAGTTTAGTAACTAAAACATTTTTAATATAGGGTTACACATAAGATAAATTCAACTATAAATATTAATTATAAAGATAAAAATATTTCCTACATAATGGTATTTTATTAATATTTTTTAGACATTAAATAATTTAATTTATTAATGACACAATGATGATGCAGTAATTACCTAATTAATAAAATATTAAAATAATTGATATTATAAATATTCAAAGAAATGTAATTCGAGACTTTTAATGAATTAAACTAATTTTATAGGTTAATATGACATATTATGGTTGGTTAGATGAATTTTTTTTAAGTAATAATACTGTTATAAATTTAGCAAAAACAAAATACCAAATAGTGTCAAAATTGACATAAAAGAGTTTTTAAAAGAAATATTATATTATTAATTGATATTATATTCCTAAAAATCTAAGGTTCAGAAAAAATACATATATAATTATATTTTTATCATTAATGAACCATTTGGGGTTCTCTTGGAAGTATATAATATGTTTATTAACTATATAATATAAAAATACAAAGAGACATGGTAAATGTCAAACTATTTAACTAAGAGTTAAATCTAAAAGATAAAGTTAATATAGTGACCCAAACCTGTCTAAAACCTATTGTTTGAGTGTTTTTAGATCCATATCCACCTTATACTTTAAATAATCCATTTTGGATCCATTAGAAACCGAAAATAATTTTATTATAAAATAATATTTCTAGCTTTTCCTAAGGTGCCCCTGACCCCCCTTATAAAAGGGCACGCTCCGTTCTCTCTAATTCACACCTTCAAAGTAATTTTTCTTGGAAAAACTCTACCCAAATACCCTCTCAACTGTACTCCATTCATCCAAGAGGCATTAATTTGGTCATAAATACAGCCTATGGAGTCATTTTGATCAAATCAAAAGGAAGAACCCGAAGAAGAGGTAAATATCTCACCACCTCTTTCAAGTTCCTTTCTTCTTCCAATTCCTTTTTCTTTGTTGTTTCCATTATAAAATAATAACTCCAATATATTATATATACTGTTATATTATAAATATAGTACAACCAAATTCATTATCTATCCATCCTTTGAATGACATGTCACCATACGCGCGTACGTACGACTTACCGTCTCCACGTCGTGGTGTAATTGTTATTCAATACATTATTATTTGGATGGGTATAATAATGATGTGTAATTGATATAAATAATAAATATAACATGATAATTATTCTTTGTATATGATATACCATCCAATTATATATTATTTTAATATCAAAAGAATGATATTGTCGCTCGTGCGTATGTACGGATTACCGTCTCCACGAACGCGGTGAGATTCATTCCCCATTGTATCAATTTAGTAATAATTTTCATTTGATGATTAAAAATAATTTTTAAGAACTTGATATCATTATGGATATGAATAATATACAATCTATCCATAGCAAACATGTCTTATGTAATAAAACATATAAAAGAAAACGAGTAAGTGAACACCCGAAACGACAATAATACTAAGATATTGTTAACAAAGAAATGTTAAAAGATCATATATGATATCATATTAATGTATATGATTATTTTATAATTTAATAACAATTATTTCACCATTATAAGGAAGTTTAAACTAACCTCGACCAAGGAAAAGTGCAAGGTAAGGGTTAATTTCACAATCTCTTTATTATCCGAGGTTCTTTTCACGTAAGTATCTACTAGAACCTATTTATCATCCACATCCATGTTTCTTAAAAATTTATTTCAAAACATTATTAATATTTTATATATTATGGGTTGAAGTCATTTATACCCTTGTTTGACTTTTTATAAGATGTTTATAAAGGAATATTTCCGTCATTTTCCAAACAAGTTCCTTTATAACCTTTTCGACAAAATTAAGGTAAGAATGTCTTTTTTTAACTTATACGGTGGGTACGGATATTTTCCGCCATTAAAACATCGTAGAAGCATCTCTTACAAGATTATAAGAGTATTTTAAAATATAAATGTTTTAATTTTTAATTTATTCCACTTTTAAATGATTTCAAAATAGAAAGATATATTTCTCTAAAAAGGTTTTGATTCATCTATGTTAACATCCTTTGATGGATTTTAAGTTTATTTGAAGTTGATTTATTATGATACAAAACTTCTATATTGTATTTAAGGTTTTGTGATATATTTTACTGTGGATGTGTTATTTTTATACCATTCATGGTTTATGTATAAAGTATTGACATTTTTTATGCTAGTTTTAATACGAATGTTTATTTTATGTTTAAACCTTTTCATATGAGGAATGCATTAGACTTAGTATGTGATGGGTGGAGCCCGCTATAGCTCCTCGATGAATCAGTAGGTCTCATGAGACAAACTAGTGTATTGGAACAAGGCCTTGACAAAATATTATTTGTAGTCTTGGCACAAGGCCTTGACTATGTGGTTATGAAATTATGGCATTATGCATTCTATCATTATGAAAGTAACTATTGATATTGCATGTGATTATTCAACTAGTAGAGTATCCATGTGAGTAAGTAAATGGAATTATTTTATTTTATATTTTCCATATTATGTTGAAGTTCAAGTTTAAAAGGCTTTTGTTTTAGTTTTATACATTGCCTTAAATTTTTATGCTTATTTATAAAAGTTTCCGCTATATTGTTATCCTTACTGAGCATCTGATCTCACCCCTTTATATATTCTATTTTTCCCAGGATGTGAAGAAGTATTTTTTGACTAACCTGTAGGGATAGTCTATGGGATCTTAGTGTTTTCCATGGAAACAATATTATTGTAGTTTTCCATTTTATGATGTAATGTAAACCTTATGAATGTATCTAGTACTTACAAGTCTACTAAACTAATCAGTCTTTCGAGACTTGATCTTTTGTGATCATGCCAATGATACATAATAATGCACCGAATTTGGATAACTGGGGTCGGGGCGTTATAGTTGGTATTAGAGGAAGTTTATTACAAACCTTGGAAACTAGATTTAGATAAACTCTGACTAGAGCACATATCCCTAAGATAGACTTTGAGGATTAGTATAGAAGAACTTCCTAGAATTTTGGTATTGTAGAGATTTTGTGAGTTTTCAATGAAATACATCCATGTCTGGATATAAGCAGGTAGAGGCATCTCTAGCACAGATGTACCTAGTGGTAAAACCCGAAAGCACCTCTTTGAGATAGACTCGAATGGGAACTGGTGCATGAAAACGGGAATTGTTGCACTCTTGGTTACGACACTCCCGGAGGATATGCTTAGTATAATTCTCATTTTATTTAAAAAAAATATGAAGGGATTATGAGTATATACTTCCTCAAAGAAAACCTTTTTATGAGTATGGATTATATCCATAAATTGTTCAATTTATGTTAAGTGTTTTATAAGTTTGGATTTATGTATTGCGATTCATAAACTAATCTAGTTTATTCCATTGTTTATAAATGGCGCCCAGTGGAAGGAAAGGAAACTATATCAATGCACGAACTCTATGTATGGATTTCCCTCCTACTAAAGATAATTATAGTGAAGCTGGTGATGCAACTGGTGCTGATCAGCTAATCACCATATTGGGACAACTCACTCAGGTTATGAATAATAACCTTACCCATATGGAGCACCCTGATCCACACCGTGGAGGATCAATGTTATATCTCTTCATGAGGCAACAACCACCAACATTCAATGGGGTTACAAATCCATTAGTATCTGAGAAATGGATAAATTCCTTAGAGAAAATATTCCAAGCCTTGGGGAGTAGCGAAAGGGAAAAAGATGTCATGGCAGTTTACCGCCTCACTAGAGATGTTGATCAATGGTGTTCATTGATTCAAAACACAAAGTAAGATGATGAAGTATCAAATAAGGAATGGAGGGAGTTTAAAGATATTTTCATAGAAAAATACTTTCCTCATGACCATCGAGCGGATATAGAAAGACAATTTCTAAGTCTGAGGTAAAAGGAGGATGAGAATGTTGAAAAGTATGAGTCTAACTTTACAAGGTTAGAAAGGCATGCTGCAGATTATATACATAACCCAAGAAGTAAGACTGATTGTTTCTTTGATGAATTAAAACTATTTATCCATCAAGCATTAGTCTCACAATCTTTCTCATCGTACGAAGATATTGTCTCATGTCCTATCGAGACAAAAAATAAATTCTCTAAGTCTTATTACTTTAAAGCAAAGAAAGAGAATAAGGGATTTTATGATCACTCTGAAAATGGAAATAAGGGTAAGAAGGTAAAAGTTGAATATCCATCCTACATTAAATGTGGGAAGAAACATCCTGGTACTTTCCTAAAGGGAATGGGAGTCTATTACAAATGTGGTGAAAAAGGCCACCATGCTCGTGATTGCAAGGGGAAGAAAGAGGCTACCAATGTTCAATTCTACAATTGTATTGAGATGGGTCATTATGCAAATGAATTTCCTAAGCATCAGGAAAACTTACCTCAGAAAAGGACAAGGGATCAAGGCCAAGCTTATACGATCACTTCTACTAAGTTTGAAGCTCCGAAAGACATGGTGGTAGGTAATCTAATGGTTTCCTCAAGTTTAGTCAATGATTTATTTGATTCGAGTTCATCACATTGTTTCATATCTTCCCAGTTTGCTAAGAAAATTAGATATTTCCAATTTGATTAAACAAGGGAGTTGTCAGTCAAAACTCCTAAGGTGAGTATCATTGCAACAAAGTTTTATGAATCAGTTCCCATTAAGGAATATAAACGTTATTTATCTTTTGATCTCATCGTCATAACCATGATGGAATTTGATATAATCCTCGGTATGGATTGGATTTCAGACCATGATGTGAAAATTTATTGTAAGAAGGAGGTTATAATTTTTTATGATGATAAGAAGTACCTTATATTTAGAGCAGAAACGTCACCACCTAATTCTTATCTATATCCACCCCCAGTAGCTTAACTAAATTCAATTATTGGGGAGGAAGAGAATGAAATAACTATGGGTGAGGAAAGGAATGTTTGAATAGAGGATGTACCTATTGTGCAAGAATATGTTGATGTTTTTCTAGAGGAATTACCTGGACATCCTCCAGAAAGATAAATTGAGTTTTCTATTGACTTAATTCCTGGTTCAAGGCCCATATCGAAAACCCCTTATGGAATGTCCACTGTGGAATTAGTGGAACTAAAGAAACAATTATATGAATTGAGTAATAAGGGATTTATTCTCCCTATTGTTTCTCCATGGGGAGCCCATGTTCTTTTTTTATAAGAAAGATGGATCTATGAGGTTGTGCATTGACTACAGGGAGATCAATGCTATAACAATAAAGAACAAGTATCCTCTAACTCACATTGATGATTTATTCGACCAACTTCATGGAGCTAAATACTTTTCAATGATTGACCTTTAATCTGGATATCATCAGTTGTGTGTAAATAAGGAATACGTTCTGAAAATAGCATTTCGAACCAGGTATGGTCATTACGAGTTTATAGTAATGCCTTTTGGGCTAACTAATGCACCCTCTGTTTTTATGGATCTAATGAATAGTGTTTTCAAGGAATATCTTGATGACTTTTTAGTGGTATTTATTGATGATATATTGGTATAATCCAAAATCTACAAAGATCATTAAAATCACTTGCGCATTATCCTAAAGACTCTTCAAAGAAATGAATTATATGGGAAGTTTAGCAAGTGTGAATTATGTATTCAATATATTTCTTTTCTTGGACATATTGTCTCTAAGGATGGAATCTCTGTTGATCCTTCTAAGACAAGAGCAATCCAAGAATGTCTAGCACCAATGTGTATAACTGAGGTACGTAGTTTTATTGGTTTAGCAGGTTATTATCGATGTTTCGTCCAGAATTTTTCCCGATTGGATAACCCATTAACAAAGCTCACACATAAAGGGGTTAAATTTGTTTGGACAAAAGAGTGTGAAGAATGTTTCGAAGAACTGAAGAGAATATTAGTCAATGCTCTTATCTTGACTCTACCATCGGGGAATGATGGGTTTGTTATTTATAGTGATGCTTCAAAGAAAGGACTTGGTTGTGTCCTTATGAAGAATGATAGGGTTATTGCCTATGCATCACAACAGCTCAAAATTCATGAGTAATATTATCCTACTCATGATCTTCAGTTAGCAGCTGTAATATTTGCTTTGAGGATTTGGAGACACTGTCTCTATGGTGAAAATGTGAGATTTATACTGATCACAAGAGTTTGAATTATATTTTCTCATAGAAAGAACTCAACATGAGGAAAAGGTGATGGCTTGAACTACTCAAGGATTATGATTTCACGATACACTACCACCTAGGGAAGGCAAATAAGGTGGAAGATTCTTTGAGTATAAAGTATCATGGAGTTTTGAACAAGATGAGAGTTGTAAAGGATCCTATATACATGGATCTAGTAAAGATGGATATGGGAATCACCATGTAAGGGGAAACATCAATACTTTTTCAAATTTTTGCCAAAACATCTTTACTAGAAAGGATAAAGAGTTCTCAGACCAATGATGAAGAGTTTCAAAAGAAGATTAAAGTTGTGAATGATGGGTGATTGAGTGACTTTGTGTATGAAGATGGAATTTTGAAATTTGGGAAGAGACTTTGTGTTCCCGATATACCTGATCTAAAAAGGGAATTGTTGGATGATGCTCATAGTTCCAATTTCTCTATACACCCTGGTAGCACCAAAATGTATAGAGATTTGAAGGAATATTTTTGGTGGGAAAACATGAAGAGGAAGATTTCTAATTTTGTGTCAAGATGTATGGTTTGTAAACAAGTGAAAGCTAGAAGGAAACATCATGGAGAAGTCATGCAACCTCTTCTCATACCTAAGTGGAAATGGGATAATATTACGATGGACTTTGTCGTGGGAATACCAAATAATCCTAGAAAGAACGATGCAATATGGGTCATTGTAGATTGTCTTACCAAGTCAGCACATTTTCTTGCTATAAGAGAAGATTTAACACTTGAACGATTAGCAATACTATATATTAATCAAGTTGTAAGACTTCATGGAGTACCACTATCGATTGTTTCTAATCATGATCCCCTTTTTACATCAAGATTCTGGAAAAGTATTTAGAAAGCCCTGGATACTGAACTTTGTTTGAGCACTTCCTACCACCCTCAAACTGATGGAAAATCAGAACGGACTATTCAAACCTTAGAAGACATGTTGAGATCATGCTGACTTTACATTCAAGGTATGTGGGATCAATATTTACCTCTAGTAGAATTTTCCTATAACAATAGCTTCCATTAAAGTATTCAGATGGCACCATATGAAGCATTATATGGAAAGAGATATCACACACCAACCTGTTGGGATGATGTTGGTGAACAAAAACTCGTAGGCCCGTAACTAGTGGATGAAATGATGGAAAGGTGAAGGTAATCTAAAACCACATCAAAGCAGCTCAAAGAAGGCAGAAGAGTTATGCTGACAACCGAAGGAAGGATTTGGAATTTCAGGTATGAGATCATGTTTTCTTGAAGGTATCTCCATAGAAGGGTGTTATACATTTTGGTAAGAAGGGAAAATTGAGTCCTAGTTACATCGGACCTTTTGAAATTCTAGAACGAATTGGGGTTGTAGCTTACCGATTGGCAATGCTGCCAAGTCTCTCCAAAGTTCACGATGTGTTCCACGTATCACTATTAAGAAAATACATGCCTGAACCAACGCATGTACTCACCTATGAGGATGGAGAACTGGAACCTGATCTGTCTTATTGTGAAGAGCCCTTCAGGATTTTTGATACCAGAGAACAGGTGTTGAGAAACCAGATGACTCGTCTGGTAAAAATTCTATGGAGAAACCATAAGATGGAAGAGGCAACGTGGGAACCCGAGGAACTTATGATGAAGAACCACCCAAGTCTTTTTACGGAGTAATACTCTAGAAATTTTGAGGACGAAATTATTTGAAGGAGGGGATAATGTAACACCCCAAGCTTCCATGGTACGCTTCTCTTTGAATAATGTAGTAGCATGTGTTGTATGCAACTTCGAGTTCTAACACACCACAACCAATCAAACTAGCTGTTATGAATAGTAATACCCACTTTTTGAAATTTTATAAATTTTATCTTTCAAAATGGACTTCATTTTTGGATTCAGAATATCGAAATTATATTAGGGTGAATTTTTGGTATTTTTCTGAAAACATTCAATTTTTGATGAATAGTGAAAAACACTGAGTTATAGTTTAAAACCGAATTTTTATTTAAATAATTATTTATTTTATTTAAATTTATTTTAGCTCAAAATGGATACATAATACCTATATAAGTTCAATGTAATTCATTGGAGTCATTTTATAATAATTTTATATATATAAAAATTTTAATGAACTTTTCACCGTCTTTTACCCACCTCCTAGGAGAATTTTCAAATTCACATAAAACCTAATTTTACCGCTTTTATGAGTGGAATTTCAAAAATCCAAGAGACACGGTTCATATCAGTAAGTAAAATGTGGTTTAATGAGATGAAAATATTTTTTGGTGAATAGTAACTTTTTACTTTTATTTACCACGGTTAAAAGTAAATAGGGTAATTAATGGTAAAAATGATATTATTATTACCCTAACACATGTCCTAATTATATTTGATAAGTATAATTCGACCAAAAACAACCTTAGGAATAAAATATGAACCTCTTTGGTCCACTTGGATTAGATTAGGACACTTATTATTATTTTATTTAAAGAAGAGTTAAAAGAGTTAAAATCAAAGTTTAATAACTAAAACATTTTTAATATAGGATTATACATAAGATAAATTAGACTATAAATATTAATTATAAATATAAATATATTTACTACATAATTTTATTTTATTTATATTTTTTAGACATTAAATAATTTAATTTATTTATGACAAAATGATGATGCAGTAATTACCTAATAAATGAAATATTAAAATATATGATATTATAAATATATAAATAAATGTAATTTGAGACTTTTTATGAATTCCACTAATTTTATAGGTTAATATGAAATATTAGGGTTGGTTAAATTAATTTTTTTTTTGAATAAATAATGCTGTTATAAATTTAGAAAAAACAAAATACCAAATAGTTTTAAAATTGACATAAAAGAGTTTTTAAGACAAATATTATATTATTAATTGATATTCTATTACTAAAAATATAGGGTTCATAAAAAAGACTTATATAATGATAGGTGTATCATTAATTAACCACCTTGGGTTCTCTTGGAAGTATATAATAATTTTATTAACCATATAATATAAAAATACAAAGAGACATGGTAAATGTCAAACCATTTAACTAAGAGTTAAATCTAAAAGATAAAGTTAATATACTGACCCAAACCTATATAAAACCTATTGGTTGAGTGGTTTTCAACCCATCTGCACCTTTTACTTTAAATAATCCATTTTATAGCCATTAGAAACCTAAAATTATTTTATTATAAAATAATATTTCTAGCTTTTCCTAAGGTGCCCCTCACCCCTCTTATAAAAGGGAACTTCCCCTTCTCTCTAATTCACACCTTAAAATCCATTTGGATCGTCCAACCTCTGGAAAAATACCATATCAATTGTCCTACCTTAATCCTATAGGTCTTCCTTTGGTCATAAAGCCAACCTAAGGAGTCCTTTTGATCAAATCAAAAGGAAGAACACAAAGAAGAGGTAAATATCTCACCACCTATTTCAAGTTTCTTTCTTCTTCCACTTCCTTTTTATTTGTTGTTTCCATTATAAAATAATAAAACCAGTATCTTATATATAATATGATGTTATTATGAATATTTTACAACAAAATTCATTATTCTATTCATCCTTTGAATGACATGTCACCATACGTGCGTACGTACGGCTTACCGTCTCCACGTCGTGGTGTAATTGTTATTCAATACATTATTATTTTGATGGGTATAATAATGATGTGTAATTGATGTAAATAATAAATATAACATTATAATGATTCTGTATATATTATATACCATCCAATTATATATTATTTTAATATCAAAAGAATGATATTGTCGCTCGTGCGTACGTACGGATTACCGTCTCCACGAACGCAATGAGATTCATTCCTCAGTGTATCCATTTAAGACTAATTTTCATTTTATGATTAAAAATAATGTTTAAGGACTTTATATCATTATTTATATGAATAATATACAACCTATCCATAACAAACATGGATTATGTAACAAAACATATAAAAGAAAACGAGTAAGTGAACACCCGAAACGACGATAATACTAAGATATTATTAACATAGCAATGTTAAAAGATTATATATGATATCATATTAATGTATATGATTATTGTATAATTTAATAACAATTATTTCTCTATTTTATAGGAGGTTAACCTACCCTAAACCAAGAAAAGGTACAAGGTAAGGGTTAATTTCACAATCTCTTTATTATCCGAGGTTGTTTTCACGTAAGTATCTACTAGAACCTCTTTATCATCCACATCCATGTTTCTTAAAAATGTATTTCAAAACATTATTACTATTTTATAGACTATGGGTTAAAGTAATTTATACCCTTTTTTGACTTTTTATAAGATGTTTATAAAGGAATATTTCTGTCGTTTTCCTAACAAGTTCCTTTATAACCTTTTCAACAAAATTAAGGTAAGAATGTCTTTTTTTAACTTATACAGCGGGTGCGGCTATTTTCCACCATTATAACATCGTCGAAGCTTCCCTTAAAAGATTATAATAATATTTTCAAATATAAATGTTTTCATTTATAATTATGTGACTTTTAAATGATTTCAAAATAGAGAGAGATATTTCTCTAAAAAGTTTTTGATTTCATTATGTTAACATCATTTGATGGATTTTATGTTTATTTGAAGTTGATTTTTTATGATACAAAACTTCCATATTTAATTGAAGGTTTTTTTATATATTTGACTGTAGATGTGTTATTTTTATACCATTCATGGTTTATAGATGATGTATTGACATTTCGTATGCTATTTTTAATATGAATGTTTATGTTATGTTTAAACCTTTTCATATGAGGAATGAATTGGACTTAGTATGTGATGGGTGGAGCCCGCTATAGCTCCTTGATGCATCGGTAGGTCTCATGAGACAAACTAGTGTCTTGGAACAAGGCCTTGACAAAATCTTATTTGTATTCTTGGCACAAGGCCTTGACTATGTGTTTATGAAAGTCTGGAATTATGCATTATATCATTATGAAAGTGGCTATTGATATTGCATGTGATTATTCGACTAGTAAAATATCCATGTGAGTAAGTAAATGGAATTATTTGATTTTATCTTTTCCATATTATGATTAAGTTCATGTTTAAAAGGCTATTATTTTATTTTTATACATTTCCTTAAATGTTTATGCTTATTTATGAAAGTTTATGTTGTATTGTTATCCTTACTGAGCATCTGAGATCACCCCTTTCTTTGTTTTATTTTTTCTAGGATGTGAAGAAGTATTTTATGACTGACCTATAGGGATAGTCTATGGGATCTCAGTTTTGTCCATGGAAACAATGTTGTTGTAGTTTTCCATTTTATGATGTAATGTAAACCTTATGAATGTATCTAGTACTTCCAAGTCTACTAAACTAATCGTTCTTTCGAGACTTGATCTTTTGTGATCATGCCAATGATACATAATAATGCACCGACTCTGGGTAATTGGGGTCGGGGCATTACACTCTGATATGAGGATATAGTCTCCCCACCTTACCACTTTAGACCCTCGCTACTATTTGGAAACCTCTAGCATATGGAGAGGAATGCTTGAGACCATGTGACTCATCGGCTCAGAGAACTGTCTTAGTGGCCCCGGGTCAGGACGTTTCACATTATGAAAATTATATATATGGTCATTGGTTATATGGACATTGTTATATGGGTATTCGTAAGGGAGTATACATGTATCCAAAATTTATATTAAATATTAAATAATATGATTTTTTATCTTTCAAATTTGACTTAAATATTATGTTTATTATTTAATAATAATATCAATATATAAACATTTTGGAGAACAAATATTTTATTTTAAATAAATTACTTTTATTTAATTTATTACTTTTAAAGAATTATTTTAAATATATATATTTAAAACAGATTATTTTATAACAAATTTATTGATAAAAATCAATAAAATTATTACTATCTATAAAAAAATATAAATAAAATCATTTAATGTTAAAACAGGGGTTTTAATAAATATTTATTATAATTGTTATGTATTTTTCAATAAATCATTTTTTTACATGTCATTTAATTTTATGTTAATAAATTGATTAGTAACAAATAATTATAAAAATGAAATATATTTTTTATATAAAACATAATTAACAGTTATATAATTATTTTTAATTATTTTTAAATAATAAAAAATCATTTAATTTTTTTTAAATAAATTCTATGAATTATTTTTTTATAAACTATGCATTTTAAATTTATATATTAAATAGATTATTTTTAATATATGATTCTAACAATATTTAATGTTTTTATATATAATAAAATTTATTACCACTCATGGAATAATAGATATGCAATAAAAATAATAACACATAATATTTAAAATGTTATTTTCGGTAAAAAAAATCATACACATTATAAATGTTTATTTCAAAGTTGAATTAATCATATTTATAAATTGAATTTGACTAAATGATATCTAAATTTTGAATCATAATTTTAAAGTTTGGTAATTGGGTCTATATTATTTTTGGTGTAAAAAATAATTAACATCGCATATAATTAAATTATATAAAAAGTGGTTAATTTTCATGAAATGATTTCCAATAAATAAATGGATATTTTTACATTATATAATTCCTTTTTTATATATGTTAGTAAATCTGAGAATTTAAACCAACCATTCCTCACCTAACTCACTTACTCTCACATGATTCCATATTTAACATTCACTCAACTTAAATTTACAAAGATATACCCCATGTTTTCATCACTTAATGGACATATCCTACACCCACCCTACTTATATCATCTGATTTTATCTTTCAACCCAACAGAAATTTTTTACCTCAATTTTCTCTCTCACATAGGGATTCCATTAGTAACAAGAATGTGGCATAAGTCCTTCATTCTGAAGAGAGGCATTACGAGAAGGTGTGATTTCATCAAAGTAATTAAAAAATTAATCTTAAAATAATTTACATATATTATAAACTAAAATATTTATAAATTCTATTACCCAATATAATAGTGTAATATGAACATAATTCAGGTTTTGTAAAAATTATCCTACATAAAGTGACCCCAGTTTGACTTTGAAAAATCCTTAGCTCATATTAATATTTTTGATCCCCAAAACCTTAGGATAGGTAAAATGGTAGTTACCCCTAATAAATGAACTTAGAAAAAAATTATTATAGACCATGTTTTCAAAGTATGTGATGTTTACCTGTGCTATATAATTTAATGAGATTCTGAGATGAGGATATTTTTCATAATATTTAATATTTTTTAAAATAATATTATTTAATCTCCCATGAAGAAAATAAATTTATCTAAAAGGAATATCCATATGGAAATTATGACTTCATGGTTGTGTCTGAAATGGATTATTTTAATCAGGAGGTATATAAACTTTTTTCAGTGTTTAGGTCCCAGGTTGAGCCTTTATGTGAACTTTTATTTTATTTTATTTTTTATTTATCCCTGCTCTTATTGTTGTTTTTTCCAACAAGAGATTGATGGGAGACTATACTCATTTTTCCAATAGCTTTATCAAAAGGGTAAGTTATGTAAGGTTTCTTCCATGTAGGGTATTAGAGTTGAATTAGGACACAAAAATAATTGATTATATATAGTTTTCATGTGAACATTAAATCTTAAATAATGCATCACTTGGCAAGACCATTATTTTGATATCCACCAATTAATTTCTTTTTAGTTTTTTTTCATATTGATTTTAAAATTTTATATATTGTGTATTTCTTAACACCCATTGAAGGGATATTTTTTAATGAACTACTGTTTTTTCTTGTTCACATTTGTGTTGTTTATTGAAATCTATATCACATGATGTGTAGCTTAAGAACACACTTCTTGTACTTTGTTGTTGAAACTAAGGTTGTAGAGGATAATCAAATAATGTCTTATCCATATGGACACATCATCTAATACAATTTAGTGTGTGACCTAGGGTTCTATATATACATGGAAAAACATTCTATTTTAATTCAAAGAAGTGTAAAAGTGTATGCTTGTCTAGTAACAAGACACAACTTGAGTTGGGCACATGAATTAGTTCCCCAGAGGCTCACATGATGTGTGTTTCCTTTAGAAATTCCATTTATTTTAGAAAAAACACTAAGTATGGCATAGGTACATTCCCATCATGAGGTGTTGGGTGTACATGCCATGTATATAATACTATATATCATGTACATTCCATTCAGTGGGTTTTTTCATGTTTTCTTATTCAGGAGCTAAATTTGGATAAATATATAGTCCATTGTATATATATTTCTACATAAAATGAGGTATTGGATTCCTATGTGTTACTAGAGGCCATTAGCGGGATGATTTGGGTCCAATTTTGAATTATAGAACCATATCGTTTATGAATGGATAAAGGTGATAATCAAGGGTAGTACAAGGACATTGATACCCTTTATAGTCTTTCCAACATCGGCGTGTGGGATGCCACATACTTTTGATTATTTGTATCCTTTGACATTTGTTGTAATTTGTGATCCCTATAGGATGATAAAATTTAAAAGTCATGAATTTGGGATACTTTTTAATGATTCCCTCCCCAAAATTGGGTAGTTTGGTTTATCTTATAGATATAAATAGAAATTGGGTAGTTATTTCAATACTCCTATATAATATGGTCATCATGGCTAGTTATTACTATGGAAAATATATTTTATTTCTTCCCCGTAGTATCTTGTGAGTTTTTATATGATATGGATTAGGGGATTGTAGAGAATTCATGGTATTCCCCTTTCATATGACCATAAGTTCTGATGAATATCTGGTGAGAGTGAAATGGAGAATTAATTTTGGTTCTTTGTTAGGCATGAATCATGTAATAAGGTGTGTTTCATACATTAATTTGATGATATTTGTTATCCCCTTGATATGGGGATGGGGTGGGTTTGGGGTGGAAAAATAACTCATTGTAAGTGATGTTTTATTGGTTTTACCTCATCCAATATTCAAATTTTAGAATGGTTCTTGTTCCATGATTCGTTTTCTAGTGGCAAAGTGATGGTTATCAAGTTTGAGTGAAAAAAATGGTTCAAATTATTAGGTTTGATAACTCACTTGGTCAATTTATTTACATCAAAAAAGAATGGGTCCTCTATTGCATTATGTGATCAGTGGTGTGATAGTAGTTATATTTTAGTTGTGCAGATTGTATGGGTTTATGGGTAAATGTGATGCATAGGGTGCACTAGATTTTTTCCTTCTAGATTTTGGAACTAGTGAACCTATGTTTAGTGTAAGGTCATTGTCCTTATTATCATTTGACATCCCCCATTGAGAATATCTTAGTTACATAAATTTATATTTAGTTCCTATCATATTTTATGTAGTGTCTACCCATTTTTGGTATGGTAACGGTAACTCTCCCATGAGATTGGATGCATGTCACCCATCCATTAGGCCAATAATCCCCTTGATAATTTTAATATTATATAGGTGTGATTACTGAATTCGTTTATAATAAATATTTTAGAAATGTAAAATGATATTTTTAAATGGTCCTTATGTGTCTAAAGGAATTATTATGAGAATAATGATTTGTTGGTGAGTTCAGTTGTTCTCCCTATAAGATGTTCAAGTGATGTTGTTGGTTAATATGGTTTGGAAAAAAGATTATAACCCCCTTAAATAAGTTATCTTTCTAACTATTATCCTTGGTTCTATTTGGTGATGCTAGTTGGGGTCCCCCTTGTATAGGATGATGTTCTTAGACCATCCCAAGTCATGGAGGAACAGTGAGGTGTTTACCACTATGTCATGTGGTGTATCTAATACGGGTTGGAAGGGAGGTGTTTTCCATAGTGTTTTGTAGTGGTTTGGTATTTTACTTTGAGGAATGATATTTTTTTTGGATACCTCATTCCATATAACAAGTTGACTATCATGTTTATCCTTATTATTTTCTTATGAGTTCATTTAGAGGTCTAATTGGTAAGTGAATCTAAAGCTTCTTATATGGCTGGAATTTTTATTCCTATATAGATGTGGTTCAATTATAGTTCAACCATATGTTTTATATTGAATTTCATCACAATCTCCCTTATATTTTAGGGGCCACTTATTGGGAAATTTTATACTATTCCCTATATAGGATTTTTTCCCTTATTTTTTTTGTTTGTGTAGATGAAACATAGGTCGATGGGGATATCAGTGGGTGTAAAATTAGTGGGGTCATTTTTTAGTGGATCCTATGGGATTAATAGATGGTAGTTCTCTGATAGGATTGATTCACATGGTAATCCCATCATTTCCTATCTTCTTGAGGTTATGTGACATTCTGAGATATCATTAATTGAATTTTTCCTTCTTATATAGAAATTAATATTTTCGGACCCTAGGTTGTTTAGAAGATGTATTCATGTGTATTTTCATTTATGTTATATAAATATATATTGTATGGTTTTAGTTATTTTTTCATATGTTTATGTATATGTACTATTATTTATATAGGATATGATCATCAATATGTGTTTTATGACTTTTTGGTGCTGGTGACCATCCCTAGACCTATTGGATATGGGCTTAGGGTAGAACACTCAACCTACCATCGGCCCAGGTGGGGAGATGATGGGTCTAGTCATATCATAATTGTATCAAAGAGGTTTTTTCCTATGGATGAAATTTTGGTGATTTGTATCTTGTGGGTTTAGATCAAAAAACATAGTTCAAAAATACTTGATAGTTCTTCGGTTTGGTTAACATACTAGGAAACTAAACTACGATGTGGTAGTCAATTAAAACCTATTTAAGTATTCTAATAATCTATTGAATAATAGGAGTACATAGGTAATTATTTGTGGTGTTCAGTAAACTTAGTCCAAGGATCATATTATGTTCATTTTTTTATTTCTTTGATGTCCTGATATCTTTCTTTCTAATATTTCACCATCAAATGAGTATTTTGATTTATATCATGGAAAAAACATTATCTATTGGTGTGAAAGGGGATTTATAAAAATAATGGGATAAATAATATTACACACATATGTGTAATATTCCTAGGTGATTATCTATTGATATTATATGTAGTTTTTTATATGTGGATTTATTGTACTGAAGATGATAGTATGGTTTTGAAATCATGATTAGAAGATTATAATTCTATAGATAGGATCTGTATTTCCCCATTATACCTGAGGAAAAAGGTCCCACATCTCATCCTATCAGTTACGTCGATACTTCCCCCATTTACCCAAGAATAATAGTACACTATCTATGTATGTTTTATAGGTGGGTCTATATGCCCCACCACTACAATTATTTGGGGCTCATGATTATATATATATGGAATCTATATTACCTCCATCTATGAGCTCATTCAGGTCAAGATATCCTCTAACCAATTAGGTTCTAAGATCCATTACCTAGGGTGTGATATCCTTCACTATAGTTCTAGAGAGGTTATGAAGAGATAGGTTTGGGTTTCTCCCCACTATTGAGGGCTTGATATCCTCAATATCATCCTTTATCTTTATTGAAGAATTACTCCCATATACCTATAGAATTGGATCCTCTATCCATGTTTTAGTTTATTGATATGATAAGTATTCCTCACATATAATAGGGAATGTGATTGTAATGACCCAAAACTATATCAATGATAATTTACCTTATTATAATTATGTTATATAGTATAAAACCCATACATCACATATATAACCTAATAAAAACATTATGCTCATAAATAAAGAATAAAATAAGTGGTTTTTATTGAAACTAAGGAACCTAAACTGATGGAATATTAACTTGACTATTGGAATAATAATACGACCATTAGAAATTGTAACATAGCCAATAGAATAGTAAACACACCCATTAAATTATAAATAAAATTTAGGTATATTATAAATGAAAATATTATATATTTATATCTTGGAAAATGTAAATAAATGTTTTGAAAATGATTAATTTAGTGTTGGTATTTTTGTGAAGCCTAAAAGATTATTTACAATTTTATAATTAATATAATGATTTAAAAAAATATTTTCATAAAATAGATTCATAAATTAATATCTTCTTGTCTTGTAATTATAATATAATTTAATGAGAACTTAATTTATTTTTAAGTGTCATAAAATTGGTTATAATAATAAAATTGGTATTTTTCGAATAGATGATGATTTTTTTTAAAATTAAATTTCGCATATTTAGAAAATTATTTTCATACAATGGTGTCCATTTTTTAATTATATATTTCAAAAAATTATTAGGGTGAATTTTTGGGATTTCACTAAAATAGTTGAATTTTTGTGAATAGTGATATACGGTAATTTACAGTATTTAACATTATAAGTAAATAAATATATTTTTGAGTCATGTTTGAGTCATGGATGATGTAATTGGACATTATCTCAAACTCACATGATCTAGTTTCTGTATTTGTTCATGTGAATCAACACTATTGATATTCTTGAGACAAAATAATAAATAAATGAATAATATAATCAAAAACACCTCTCTCCTCCCACTATTAATACCACCCCTCACCACCTCTTCTCTTCAAACCTTATAAGGCTTGAATAATGATTATATTCTACCCAATTACTCTATTAAACCTCTTCCTAAAGTTATTTTCTTTATGGTATCACCAAAAGAAAATTTCCAAGATCCTTAAAAAGGTTCTCAAGGAGACGACACTTAAGAGGTAAAACCCTCCCTCTTTTCCTTTTAATTTCTATTATTTTCTTATCCTTCCCTCACCTCCTCTATCCAAAGTAACATTATAACTACAGTATCATTTATATTTTTTAATTTTATTATGTAAATGTAATATTAGTCCTTAAATACCTTCTATTATCTATTTATTCTAAAAATGAAAACATCATCTGTGAGGTGTCAATTCACCTCCTTCAGAGATGATGATTTTTTGTTTTTCATTTTCGCCTTCAAGGTTGGTCATAAAACCATTTTTATGGTTAGAAAATATTTTAAAATGTATATTAAAACTTTTTTTATGATATATAACTAATATATATACATAATATTAAATAATAATATAAAACTAGTTCATGATGATCGAAAAACCAATAAAATAAACTAATACTCATCATTGATGTTTTATCTAATGAATCATACTCATTTATAAAAAATCAGATATTAAACCATTTACATTTATATAAGGGAATTAATACCATATAATTTCACTTATTTATACTTATTACAATTTTAAAATATCTTCTATAATAAAACTCAAGGGAATGGATCATGAAATCCATGAAACAAACCCTCTCAGAACAATAAAAATAAACTCTATAACTCAATGGAATGTCCTTAAATGAAATTAATAAGGTTATAATAAATTAAATACATATATAATAGGTTATAAATTTATTAATTAATGTATTTAATATGATTATCTAAACCATTAAGTAAAATGAAGAACAGTTTCATACATAAGGTAAGGGATTATCTCTGAACCTCCATTTTTCCTTCGGGTTACACTTTATCTCTCTTTACCCAAATTTAATTTTAAATTATTATTATGTAATAATACTACATTTTTTTTCTATGTTCAAAAAAAAATTACCTAGATCAATTATTCTTTAATTTATGGGTAAATACATTTCTTATAAGGTTCCCTTCTCAAATCCTCTTAATAAACTAGCCCGATTAAAGGGAACATCCCAATTTCTTATTCATTTTCAAGTTCCCTCCAAAATATGTTTTCATCCACCAATATTTTTCTAAAATTGATATTTTTATCATGAATAAATGTCTTAGTTCATTTTCAGTTTTATACAATAAAATATTCCTTTTTCCTCTTTAAAGACTCTTTTATTTTTTTCCTTAAACCGCACTCAAGTGACTCATTTCTAAAGTTTCTTAAACAATATTTTTACATGTTTTCATTTAATTTGGTAATAATTTATCATTATATAAAACTATTTTACCTTATTAATGTACAATTATGAATTAAATTCATTCTTTCTTTGACACCATTATGATACACCCATTTTTTATGCCTTTTGACATGATTATGATACCCATTACTTTCCATGGGTATCCATTATATTTATTCTTTATGTATGATTATTCATGTGTCAAAAATATTCATGAAAATTTTATGATGGATGCATCCAGATATTTATACAATGAATTGGGTAATGTTTAGTATCACAAGTTGTCATGTTGGGATAGATAGTGAACTTGATTCCTTTTTGGGACTTTGTCCACTGTGTGATATAGTCTTGGAAGTTATCCTTAACTCATGTTTATGTCATGTTATATGTTTCTTAAATATTCCTATATTTCCATTATTACATGATACCATGTTCTATATGTTATTATTCTATATTTTTATTCATGTTCCATTCATTTTTATGCCATCATGTAATGCCTTCTAACCCATACATTCCATTATCGGCCTTTTTTTATCATCACTTTGTTCATGTATTCCCCATGTTATCTTATGAATATGTAAGATATAAAAGGAAGTTAAGGGATTATCATGGATATTAAATAAATTATTTTTTATATTGGTTTTAGGCTTTCTAATTTTGTACCTAATCTTCCAAAGACACTAGACATTACAATCCATGGATGAAGTTAATGATTAATTATTTTTAAAATAATTCAATAATATATATAAAAGGATAGGGTCCCAATAGTGATCCTCTATCTCACCCATAATAGTATTTGGTACACCCCAAAGAGGAAAGGTGTGGGTATTCTTCTAGTGGATATTGGAATGGTATTAGTTTACCCATGGTGAGGTTAGTTACCCATTGACTAGTTCATACACACTCGACAAGGCATGGTCTCTCACAATATTTCTGTGATTGGTTGGATTTTAGACGAACTATGGAATTTTATTTTGGTATTTAAGTTTATTTTATAGATACATTATGATCCAATTATGGGGGTTTTATTAGTCTATCAATATATTTCATGCAATGGGTGATAGATGTCAGGGGATAGATGTTGGTATTAGGAGTTATGACTAGATGGGATACTCCTCCACATGTGTGTATTATATCCATTATATATAAATTTTATCCTTCAATAAATGGGATGAAGGTATATTATGATCACCTTGATTATTTTCTCTTATTGTGGGATATATTGGGATTTTATCTGGTAATGTCTGATCTAGCCTTATGTGAAATCCATGGACTTTTTTCCACAGTACCTATATTTGTTATTTGTAGTGCATTCTATTAACATAATGTTACATGATTGGTAAAAGATATATTTATTCTAGTGGTGTCATTAAACCAATGGGGTATGTCTAGAGACATATCATAGTGGTGATAATATTCTCTCATTTTAACCATCTATGTTATGGAACTTTGGTAGTGGTGTTTCATAGGATTCTTATATAGCTAAGTAGGGTCTAGTTATGATGTAATTGGTGATAGATGACCACCCCAACCTACCTTTTTATTTATTTATATCATTTTGTATTGTTTTGTGATTGATTTGAAATATCACCATCCACATTCATTAGGATGTGAGACCCGGGTGATTAGTAGGTCCAGGCATAAAAATGTTACAAGTAGTTATTTAACTATTTAATGAGCATAAAATTGTGCATTTTTATTGTTTCAAAGGATTAGTCCATTAGTTTTATACCAGGGGTGAACCTTTTTCCATAAGAGATGTATTATATGAGTTCAAGGTGATAGATGTTGAAGTTGTGGTATTGACATGCTTCAAAATTTTCAGGGTAGTTAATGATAAGATTTTAGATAAGCTATTTATTAGAATTTCTAGAGTACAAGGCCACATGTGTATAACTATACATATTCTTTAACATTTGATAGGTACATACCAAGATATATTTGAGATGGATAATGTTATTTTTACTATCATGAGTATCTTCATTATTAGTGATTATTTATCATGATTATGTGTCCTCCTAGGTTGTGTGGTGGGAGAAAAAAAGGATTACCCTTGTGGTAATTGGAGATATGTGATGATGAAAAGTGTTAAAAAATATAGTTCCATAATATGTTTCTTTTTTTGATAGATTTGATCCTTGAGATCCAAAGAGAAAAGATCTAGTTATCTGTGATGGATGAGAACCTAACATAATTTTGTAGTGTAGATGTTTTCTATAGAGTTATTTTAAAGAAAATGATGATAAGGTCAATTATACCATCATGATCTAAGAAAAAAATGTTGATATAGTAACTTTAAAACTGATAATACAAAGTGATAGTGGTCATGTGTAGAATGGTATAAAACTTTTTTTAGGTACTCCAAGAAAGAGTTTGATATGGGTAAATTTTATTAGTATACTAGTATTTGGGGTCATCTATTTTTTAAATATGGTGAGAGTTATGTCCCAGTGGGAAATGAATGGTAGAAATTAAATATTAAAGTTATACATTTGGTTAGTTTTCATTCTTTGTGATATAATGAATGGTTGTCCAAAAAATTGAAGGAAAATATTTTTTATTGAATGTATTGATGAAATTCATGATGCGATTCATGATGGTTTCATGAGATACCATATGGATGGTTGAGGTTTTTTAAAATTCATGGAAGAATAAGAATCTCAGATGTGGTGTCTTGGATTTATATAGTAAAGAAGTTATTTGTTCTTACATGGGGATGCATTATAGATCCTGGTTGATTTTTAAGAATTTAGAAACTAGAGGATCACATGCCTGGGTGTGCTATAATACTTCATGGGGATGTTTTGTTGGATTTTTAGAGGTATAGTTGGGATGTTTCCATTTTCATGATGAAAATTCTCCAAGTACAGGAGGATTTAGTGACCCCAATTTTCTTGTATAAAATACTAGTATCATTTTTTAGATTGGTAGCCCTATTCCCTAAAGAAGGGTATACTGTAAATTTACCCATGTAAATAACCATGGAAGGATTTTACGATAGTTATTTTATTCCCAGTATGGAAAATTCTCCCTTGGGATGGAATATGTAGATATTATAAGATGGAGATTAATCTAGAATAATAATATTTATTAAATAAATTTTATTAAGTACTGTGTGCGTGAAAGTCAATGTAACCTAATGGATGGTCTAAATAAAAATTCTAACATCACATATGATTCTGGAATAAGTGGTTTTACCGAATTATGGTTTAGACATTCTTCAGGTCCCATGTTAGCCCATTTTTTATTTGTTTTATTTTATTATTCTTGATTTTTATATTTATTTTTCCATTTCCTTATTCTCATCATGTGTCACACGAGAGCAAGGGGACTCCCCTCACTAATTTTGAGAGCCTTAGGGAGATGGGGAGGCATGTTGGGATTTTTTCAGGGAGTCTCTGATACTCGGATCATGATGTAGCCATGATGGAGTATAGATTATTGTCATATAAACCTTGAGGCTTCAGCGATTCACCATAAGGTAAGACCAATTTTCCAATTTCCACCAGATAATTATTTTTTACTATTTTGATCTTCACATTTTAGAATTTTAGATGATTCTTATGGATTTAAGTCTATGGAAGGGTGATTTTTATAGTAATGGGTGAATCATTTGGTTCACAGAGTAGTATCATCTGAAAAAACTGATCACATAGTTTTTAGTTCAAGAGAAAATGGTGTGGATGTCATCATTGTGATGAATATTTAAAATGGGGACCAAAGTAAATGTTGACAATATAAACATACTATGTTGGACCATTGGTTACATGACTTGAGGTGTGTCCAAGTAATGGGACAGA
Source organism: Viscum album (assembly GCA_963277665.1). Taxonomy (NCBI): domain Eukaryota; kingdom Viridiplantae; phylum Streptophyta; class Magnoliopsida; order Santalales; family Viscaceae; genus Viscum; species Viscum album. The sequence goes on from OY728137.1 coordinate 388,843,818, forward strand.
CACCATGTTTGAGGTATATGGAATGTTCAATTACATTCCATATCAGGTTACAAAACATGACTTTTTTTGTATATAACTTGGAACCCATTTAGGAATAGACACTATTTATTTCATTAAATCGCACTATTAATTTTAGATATATAGACCTATTTAGGTATTGTTGAACAACTAGAGATGGGTGTTTGGATTACATTCCATGTATGTCATCGTACATGTCATTTTCATTCTCATCAAAAGGGTTTTGTGTTGTTTCTTATCCCAAAGATGAATTTTTAAAAGTAGATAGTTCATTATGATTATCTTTCCACATCTAACTCAATAGTGGAGTCATCATATTACCATAGGATATTGGAAAGATGGTTTATGTTCATGTATATATCTTATATGTATGTCAATGATAATGAGATCAAACTGACCATCCACGATAGGTGCATGAACAGTGAGCCCCCTGGTGGTATTCTAGTACTGGAGTGTGGTTCACCAACATGTTATTAAATATTTCTATCCCTAGAATTTTTTTGGTTATTGATATCCTCATAGGATGGAATATTATTAAAGATATAATGTCAATCTAGTTATATTTAATTTCCTCTATACAATAGGGTAGTTCAATATAATATATTAAAAAACATGTAACATGGGATTTAGTGAAATACTCCTATTTCACTGTATACATTGTGGCACATTTCAGCGATAAATGGTGGATGTTATTTATACCTATAGAATCCTATGAGTTACTATAGTATATGGTGTAAGTTATCATATATTATTCATCATGGGATACTTTCATATGTATATTGATTATGAATACTATAAAGTGAGAGTGGTATAAATACAAGATTTTGTTTTCCCTAGGGTTTTTATCATTTGATGAGCTGAAGTTTTTCAATTACAATAATGGAGTGGGTACTACAACGAAATGGCATGGTGCATGTCCTCATTGTTGTAAATGACTTCTCTCTACCACCCTGATCAAAATTCATGTTCTATGGAGTAATTTTTTCCTTGATACATCTATGAGTGGTGAAATGATGGTTTTGAAGGATGGGCTATGAGGAAAACTAAAATCCTTAGGTTCAGTAACTCTATCATCCAATTTATACACCCTTGAGATAATTATTCTCATTCTATGACTTGGGATCATTTATAAAAACCTAGGATTTTCATACATAAATATAACATATTTATATATAAAGTTTCAATAAATTTAACAAATACACACCCGAGAAACATAATTGTTTAGTGTATTTGGATACTAGGTACATAATAATCTTATTTATTGAAATATATTCAACATATTGCATAAATATATTCCCCTTTTTTACACTTTATTAATATACCCTATGAAAAAACTTTCTTCCTTATGTAGAGATAGGAAACATAAGAAATGGTGAGGTTATATGCTTAGAAAGGGTAAGCATGGGAGATATCATTCAATGATCATATGAAAATAATAATATAAGAATAAAGGTATAATATGGTTAATATATCTTACAATGTTCATACCCAACCTATCATAAATCATAAACATGATTCATGGAATAAGGCTTCATCATTTCAAAAAAATCATAAAAATATAAAATAATTATCATTTATGAAGCATAATCTCATTTCATGAATTATTTTCACCAATATAGGTATAGAACCCATTTCATTTTACAAGGATAACTAAAAAGACCATTATTGGGTAAAAATCCCTCAAAATAAGATTGCAGTGTTTTGGGTTGATTGTGTTTGTTGACAAAGAAGATTTACATGATCAGTTGTGGAGTTCTAGAGATATTTTTTACAGGTTATGTAAATAAATATCCATGATAAAGGAATTTATTCCCTAGATTTAGTAAATAATATTGAATATATAAGGTGGCATCATTTTCTAGTGTTTTCCAAATTTTTAGGGTCCAAAAATTGGAGGATTTCCATATCATCACAAAAGTTAGATTTCCATAAAGGCCTTAAAAATATGGTAAAAGAATGATTTTTTTAAAGATTGGGTTTTGAAAAGGGTGATTCACTCAGGTTTAGATCATTGTCAGTGAGCATCGCGAATATGAAAATAAAATACGGTATTCTCCATGGCTATGAAAAGCTTCACAGATGGGAAATTCCCATAGTGCTTTGAAAAATAGGGATCATCATAAACAAGATGGTAGAGCTTCATGAAATTGTGATGACATGGATATAAGATTATATAATGGGAGTAAACTTCTATAAATAGGCCTATACCCCCCTATAAAATAATCAACAGCCTTAATGAAAATCAGTAGGCTTTGAATTCATGAAGGTGATTTACAAAGGGTGTTCTTGTGAAAAAGTTCATAAAGAATGGAAGTTTGAAAATTCTATGAAATAAAAAAATGTAATCATTGCAAAAGTATTTATGATCAAAAGGTCTACAAAAAACTAACCAAAAGTTGTGATCTTTACAAAAGTATTTGAGCTTTGTGAAAAGAGGTTTCTTTGTGAAGTTTGGTTAAGTTTTACGAAAGTGGTGAGATTTTAAAAATTTGTGGGGTTCACGAAGGTATTATATTCTTGTGAATAATTGGGTAGCTTTATGAAGGCTATGTGAGCATCATGAAAGAAATGAGCATTGAAAAATTGATAAGGAGTTATTTCCCAATGAATCTATAACAATGTGGTATTCATTAATTGGATGAAAGAAAAACTTAAAAAGTGAATCTACCTACAACTCAAGATACATTCATTATCACTAATGAAGGGACCTACATGTCTATAAAATTTTTGTGAATCCTTTCCATAGTAGTACGTAAAGGAAGATGAATAAGGTGGTATTTTCCATCAGCAGTGAACCATCAAACGATAGATTGATGGAGTGATCCTTGGGAAGAAGTGAGTAGTCCATAAACTTTGTAAAGTAAGTTATCCTGGGAAGAGAAGTAATCCAGCCTCAATTTTGTATTTTAGCAATGATCCATAGTTTATTTTTTATATCATCACATTATCTTTGTATGCTCCATGGATGTAGCCTAGTGAGGTAGAACCATGTAAAATCATTGTGTCTCATGCATGATTTATTTTTTATTCATACATTTTTATGGGAAAAGGAGAGTGGAGTGTTTTATTTAACAAAAAAACAAGATCTTAAGGGGAATTTTTTTAATCTTTCATAACCTAATTCACCCCCCCCCCCCAGGGTTATTTAACCTAGTTTGACTAACAACTATAAAACATAGTGGATCTGGAATCATTACTTTTTTCACATTGTGGATCAAACCCATCAGCCTATTTTCCCTTGTGTATCAATCTTATATCCTATTTCCCATTATGTATAAAGCCCATCATATTTTTTCCCATTTTTGATCCAGCCCATACCCCTATTTACTATTTTTATCTAGACTATTGACCTATTTCCCACTATGGATCAAGCACTTTGACTTTTTTACTATTTTTATTTCATGATATATAATGATTTAAAAATTAATTGGAGGGAGATATAGGTCATACCATCATGTAATATTTACATTTTTGTGACAAAATATCATAAAAAGTTCATCATATAATAACCCATGTATAAGGAAATGGGTTTCATAAAAATTTAATCATAGCATAACTTGAGAAAGAGAAATATATTTCATAAACATTACATCAATTATTCATATCATAACACATGAAAAATGAATGAGTTTCATAAACATATTTTTATCATAAAAATAAAAATATACCATCTAAAAAAAGAATGAGGATGGTAATATTGGATCATACCCATAGTAAAACTTAAACAATACCAATGTTTTTTGTCATTGATGAAAATAAAATGCATAAATATTATTAAAAAATTCTTGAGGAAAATATCCTTATCACTTGAAATCACTTGTCTAAAATAAAAAAATATCCCAAATAATAAGAAAAACATTTTATTTGTAAATTACCTTGACAAAATTTCAATGAAGATTAAAATATTTGAGAGTTCATGACACCTAAAAGTTATTTTCATGTCATACATGTTTAACCAAGGATTCCTTTTACTTTTTTAGTAAAAATTCAAAACTACCACATTTGGAAAATGACAAGAAGAATCATTTTAAAACATTTTATAAAAAGTAAAAAATGGGTAAAATTTATTTAAATCCCATTGGATAATGGTATTAAATGTTTTAAAACATTTTTTAGAAAACATGGAAATGGAAGAAAAGGTTTTTCAATTTAAGAGATAAATAAATTCAGTTTTTCCATAAAAACATTATTTTCAAATCTTGAGTACATAATGAGAGGAAAATGAAAGGAAAAAATGTATTTTAATGAAATGAAATAGTGATAAGAAAATTCATGTGTTTATTAAGAGAAAGTTAATAATATTTAATCATACGAAACTTAATAATAACAACTCCTAAAAAATAATGATATTGTGACATAAGATCATTTACCACTTTAGTATCTTTTGAATTTTAAGCCCCTTTAAAGTAATAAAATTATATGGATATGTTTATTGTATAATTTCATAAGAATAATCATAAATGGAATTTATGTTTAATATATACACACACACAAAAAATATTTTGAATATATTATGTGCCCCATAGAAATAAAAGTTATATGAAAATCCCTTACCTTAAGTCTCGACTTCCTTTATACTCATTCGAACCACTTCTTCTTTGGAGAACTTATTTAGGTTTATACCTAAATACTTGTTAATAGGTTTTAATAATAAATATATGGACTCTAGGATGTGAGTAGTGAATTAGGGAAGAGATTTAGTTATGTATTTTCCATACCAAATTGTTTTGGAATTTTAAAGAGGAGAGGAGATGAGAGGGGGTTCCCTTTTACAAGTAGGGGGGATGACACACTTGGAATTTTTGAAATGAAAAAGGTTTACCAATGTTTTAAAATTTTAAAATGGATAAAAAATGGATATTTGTAGAACCATAGAGTTTATAAGGTCTAAATATTGTCATCTAATGGAACATGGAAAGTATTTAAGTCGTTTTTTAACTTATCACTTAATTTTAACACCCTGGTAAACCTGTTTTAAACTTAACCGTGGTAATTAATTTTTTACAATTTTTACTATTAATTTTGACAAAATATTATATTGAAATTACTATATAATATTAATTATTATGATTCAAAATATCTAAAATATTTTTCAAAATTACATTCACATAATTCACAAATTTAAACTTAAAATTTAACCCTTAGATGCGATGAAAAATTGGGTTTTCAAAGAGAAAATTTTCATAAGTATAGAATGTTTTAATATCAAAATTAAATATGAATTTTATAAAAATGAAACAAATTAGTTTAATTATAACATAATTTAACTAATTTTTATTTTAAAACATTTTTAATCATGATGGAACTTTGTAAAAAAATTTAATGGAAATGATTTTTTTAATAAAAATCAGTATTTTTGAATATTCTCTAAAAAATTAATCTATTCAAAAATAATTAACAATTCAACCTAATATAATTTTCCCATGATGATTTTAAAAAATAATATAATTTTATAAAATAAATTTTCTAAAAGTTTCTAAAATTAATTCTATTATTTTTTCACATGAAGTAATAAAAACCAGTTTTCGAGAAAAAATTATTCTCAAAGAAAATCAAGACCATACTAAGAATTAATTAATTATTTATAAATATATTTTCTTTATTTAAAAATATTATAATTAATCTCCAAAATATTTTTATTACTATTCATAGCAAAAATTTTAATACCTGTGTTATAATGGTCATGTTTAAATAATAAAAAATTTAATTTTATATCAGGGTTGGTTAAAAAGCAATGTTGTGTGTAACACAATATATTAAGGAAATTAAATTTATTTGAAAAAAAATCAAAAAATTATATTGTATTAAATTATAATCCACAAAAAAAATTCCATCTAAATTATATCACTTTGATATAAACAACTAAGGATACTTCTACCTCACTACATCCTCATGTTCCCGTATAGCTTCCTCAAACTAGTCGTTTCTCCAAAAAACTTTCACCAGGTGAGTGGGATTTTTTCATAGAATTTTATTCTTATAACTTATAATCTACACCATTTAATAATTATAAGAATTATCATACTCTTGAGGTATGACCTCTAATTTTAATTCATGTGATGCATCAATTATTTACTTCTTCCTGAGAGATATATAGAACATGTTATGGACTTGATAGACATTCTATAGAAGCACCATGCAATAAGAATATGTCCCCACTCAAACAATAATATTGAAATGGAAAATATACCTAGGTCATAAAATTAATTTCTTAAATAATCTCATAATATTATTCCATGAAGAAATTTTTAGAAACACCTCATCACCAACTTCAAATTACAGATCATGCTAATGAATTTTAGTGTAAATTTTCTGTCTAATTTGTGCTTAACTAATGTGTTTTCCAATGGATATAATAATGTATTCCTTTTCATCAGGTATCTTAGGTTCCAATAACTTTCTCCAACTTCATTCCAAAATGTTGGAGCTCTAAAATTCAATCCATATAGGGCTTCATAAGGATCCATATTAATTCTCGAATGAAATCTATTATTGTATGAAAAATTGACTAGATAAAGTTGTTGATCCCAACCTCCTTTGAAATCCATAGAACAAGATTTAAAAATAACATATAGGGTTTTAATTTTTCTCTCATAATGACAGATATCTATGTATGATAAAAAGTGTTGAAACTCAACTCTATATCAAGGTCTTGCTAAAGACTTCTCTAGAACATCAAGGTAAGCCTCATGTCTAGATTTGATACCATAGAATGTGATAATACATGAAACCATACAACTTACTTAATATATATCATGAATAGATTATCCAAAGATATATATTCTCTGTTCTAAATTAATTGTGCTAAATTTTCAGGGTGATAAACTATAACCCATATACAATTGATCCCTTTAGAAGTTTTGGGGAGTACGATGACAAAATCCAGGGTGATATTTTCTCATTTCTCTTTTGGTATGGGTAATGGTTTCAATATCCCTATATACTTTTTTCTCAAAATTTTAGCATGTTGACAAATCAATTATAGAGATACCTATTCAAAAATATATCTCTTAATTTTATCCTATCACAAATACCATTTAAAATCTCTATACATCATTGTACTTATAGGATGAATAGATAATAAAGAACTATGAGCCTCTTCAAATAGATCTTCCATCAAATATAGTATGGATGGAACATGCACATAGCTCATAAACCTTATAATTCCCTTATAATCAAGGTTAAAATGAGTAATATTTATCACTTTTTCTATATCTCTATAATCTACTTTTGTTCCTCCTTAATATTCACTTGGATTCATGGTTGTACATTCATTTGATAAAAAAATATCCATACCCTTCCCAAAATATTTAAAGATCCATCCTTTTAAAATCCATAAATAGTGTATATTTTGTGAACCTCGTCAATTATATTCTAGAATGATCATTTTGACTCAAGGAATTAGCCTCCTTACTCACTTCATTTAGGTGTTAATGTATTGAGTAGTCATAATCATTAATAAAATCTATCAATATTCTCTAGCACATATTTATGTATTTAAATGTGAATATATACTTAAACCTTTTATGTCCAGTATATATAGTACACCATTATTCATAAAGATAATTCCTCCATGTCATTCATTCAAAAATTATAGTAGTTAACTCCAAATCATGTGTTGGATAATTTTTCTCATTTATCTTCAATTATTGTGAGGCATAAGTTATAATCATATCATTATTCACGAGAATTCATCCCAATCCCCTATTCGATGAATAACAATATATTAAAAACACTTCTACATAGTAGTGTAATATAAGGAAAGTTGTGTTGACTAATATTATCTTTAGTTCATTGAAATTTTCATCACATTCAATAGTAAATGGATTATGGTTCCCTTTCAAGTTAGCTTGGTGAGTTGATTTTAAATGCATGAGAAATTTTCCAAAAATCATCGATAATATCTAGTAAAACTAAGAAAAAATATGTTCTTAGTCGCTATGGTTGGTATAGGACAACATTTAAAAAACATCAAACTTTGATGGATCCATGAAAATTCCATCTATTTAGATTACATGACCCAAAAATGAAACTTTTATATCCAAAAATCACACTTTTTAAATTTTTCATAAAACTTATCATTACTTATAGTCTTCGGAACAATTACCAAGTGATATTCATGATATTACATGCTCATTGAATATATAATATTATTAACTATAAAGAATACCACAAACATATTATGATTTCAAAAAATAATCTATTTAATAAATTTGTGAAGATGATAGGGGAATTTTTAAGAAGAAATGGAATCATTATATACTTATAGTGTCCATACCATGTACAAAATGTTATCTCGGGTATATTATCCTTATTGAACATCAATTTATGATATCCATAATGAAGTTTAATATTGGAATTTTATTTTTATCTATGCAGTTGATCAAACAAGTCATCAATATTGGGTAGAGGATACTTAATCCGGATAATGGTCTTGTTAAATTTCAAATAATTAATTCAAAAATGAATTAACCCATAATACTTAATGATAATGAGAATAGGTTCACCCTATAATGATACACAGAGGTATAAAATAATTTATCAAGATTCTCTTAAAGTTTATTCATCAATTCTTGTAACTCAATTGGGGCCATTCTATATGGATTATTTGAAATGTATGTAAAACCAATTATGAGTTCTATTGAGAACTCAAATTCATGATTTTGTGGAAGACTAGGAAAATATTCTATAAAGATATAAAAATATCCCAACCAATAGTCATGTCTTCAATTCTGAGTTTCTCCAAAACCATCTTAGAAAAATAGCCTTCATGGATAGGAATTAATACCCACATGGTAGAAGTGATTCCCATTAAAATTTTGTATTCATCCTCACACTAATAAATGATCATGGGATCATTTTGAATAAAAAATGTGACTTACCATCATCATAAATTAAGATGGAATATATATAAATAAATCAAATCAAATATAATAATCATATAAAACTCAACTAAATGAAGAATCATAATATTTATCAGAATCATGTTCCCATAAAGTTTAATCAGAGGGGAAATATTGACTTATGATGTGACCATTGTATAATTGGGAGTTTTTTTACTTCTAACTAAACATAAAATTGAAGATATAGTAATTCAATACCCTTTTAAAATTAAATAGATGTAAAATATTTGTTACATCCAAAATAAAATAAAATATTATCCATTATAGAGTTGATGATAAATGTACCTTTCAATATGACATTTTCATTACCCACTTCAACATTCATGATCGCATTAGATCTCCCTTTATCTTTTTTATTAGTAGGATATTAATGATGATCATTAAAAACCTTTAGATTCATGCACTTATTTCCATAATACCCATACTCCTTGTAATTTAATCATTAGAGTGTGGGTGGTCAATTAGTTGGTGTTCTCTTATCCTAAATTTCATTAACTAGATCATTCATCTCATTTCTACTATCACAAGCTTTTTGACCCACCCTTACACATTTAATTCACCTCCCAGTTCCATTTAACTAATTCCCTTTATGTTTCTTCCAATATCTATACCATGTATATAGCTCTAATTTCTTACCAACGTGTTATTTATTCAAGTTTTAATGAGACTCGATATTTATTTTCTTATCACAATCATGGGAATAGAGGGAATATCTAATTTCTAATTATACCTTCATTTTTTATTGATTTTTTGATAATCCACCTTTCAAGGGGTGAGGTGGAACCCTAAAAAGGCTCATAGGCGTAAGTATTACATGGCCTGTAGGCCTTAGAGGAATTAATTTTCCCGTAGGCTTCAAACATTACATACAAACCAGACTAACTACTTGGAACTGCTCCTCCCTAGCATCTTCATCGTGAAATCAACTCTCCGCCTTCGCATGGCTGTTTGGCTAGGCATTCCCATGCATGAACAGGGTTGTCCCGATGGTAGGTTCCATACCCTCTCATTCTTGCAATCTGTTTAGCTTCTTCTATGGTGAAAGATCCTTGCTTATCCTCCTTGTAGAGCTTGTTCCTCGTAGGTCGTCTGGTTTTCATCTGCACTTAAGGTGGCCCAAAGGCCTTGAGGTGGCCCAAAGGCCTTACTGACCTGAAGGCCTGGGTGGCCCAAAGGCCTTAAAGGACTTGGGGACCAAATCGGTGGCCCGAAGGCCAAAAAGGGGGCATATTCCCAGCTGCAATAGTACCAAACAGTACATGCATAGTTCCTGTTACAGTACCTGCCACAATACTACACAGTTCCCGCTACAGTACCTGCTACAGTACTGCACAGTTCCCACTACAGTACCCGGAAATAATGTCTCCTCCTGGATTTGATCCTGGGTCTCCCGGATGCACTTTCAGTGTCCTTACCAACTGGCTAATATATCTTATGGCTAATTATTTTCAAAGTCTTGGTTTTAAGCCACCAAATAATTGATCAATTTTTCTTTTAAATTTGATGATTAAACTAGAGGCATATCATGAAAGCCTTGTGAAATTAGCCTCATATGTACCAATAGATTCATCATTATTTTTCTTAAACTTAAGGAAGACCTTCTCCAATTTTTTTTAGAATACAAGGTAAGTATTTATTAATAAATATCCTCTTAATCTCATCTCATTATATAGATTCAATTTTTTTCTATTTCTTTGTATTCTTAAAAATGTTACACCATTGATATATTTTAAATTCCAAATAAAAAAATTACTAGGAAAACATTTTCATATTCCGAGAACTGGAGAATATAAAATATCTTATCAATGGGGATAATCTATCTCTCATCCACTAGTGGATAAAAATACCCACTAAAAGAGGTTGGATGCTATCTCATGAAAGATTTAGTAAAACATTGTTCCCACCATTGATCTTTAGGAGTATCAACCTGCATTATAACTTGGTAGTTTTGTTTTAGTTTATAAAGAATCTTCATCATCCCAAATCCCATAGAATTTGGTTCCTCAGGTGGAAATTCATTATATTTTCCATCACATTCATCAGTAACATGATTCCTTTAGATCACATCAATTGACTAAAACCAAAAATCATAGTTTGAGCAAAACTCATCATAGTGAGAAAACACATAGTACTGAATAATTATTTATAAGTTTCCTAAACAAATATACCTTGTTTTAAATCTATGACATGTTTTGTTTAACATAGAAAATTCATTTACATCTATTAAAATACTTCATGATGGTTTATAATGATTTTTTTATCTTGAAAATCATATCCCTTGGGAGTGTCAAACTAGGTGTATAGTAAGTCCCATTATTTCTCAACAAGTGAAAATCAAGTACAAATCAACATGACCTTTTGAAATTATAACACTTAGGTACAACTATTCTAGAGACATATCCACTTGTAGTATAGAGACCCATCCTTCCCATACATAGATATTAATTATTTTTAGATGAATAATTATTACATCACACAAACACACACCTGAGAACTATAGTTGTTTGGTGCCTTTGGAAACATGGAAACATTAAAAACTTGTCAAAAAGTGAGCCATATAATCTTCTACTATATTCTTCATAACTAGAACACTTCTTAGATATATCATATATAATAAATTTCTTCATATCCCAGGGAAATAAAACACATCCTATTCTTAGTAAGGGTTATAAAGGGAGATGTATAAGTATAATATAAATATAAGGGTATGAGAACACAATTATAAAATTTTAAAACCATACCCTTCATATCAAATATCATAATAATGATTTTTAGCATAAATATTGGTAGTTCATAAGACATGTATCATAAGTAAATACAATAACATGATCCATGAGAGAATAATAATAAAATAAGCATATATTTTTGGAAAAATAAATAATCATATAAAACTTTATGTCAATGATACAAACCAATACATTCATAACATGTTCGGTTTGGGTTAACCACCCATGTACCTACTTTGGGATTAGACTGTAATAATTCGGCTCTTTATTACACATTAATTCGTGGTTTGTTATAAAATATAACTTATAAAACAATCCATAAGATCGATATGTGTAGTGTCTTTGGAAATTGGGTACATAGCATAGCATCATAAACATGTGATACAGTAACATTATTGAAATCTTCCTTAACGTGCTTCTAAAATTCTATAGCTTTTAAAACTACACCAAAAAACCTGTGTATATACATAATAAAGGGGTAATCAATAAATCTCAGTAAGGAAATAAAAATGGAGTAACATGAAGAAATAATTACATGTTAAAGAATAGGTATTTCAATGGAACATAGAATCGGTGAGGACTATAAACCTGAACAATGAGTCAGGATAAGTCATGATAACATAAAGGCAACATAGAAATGTTGAAATAACTTTAAACATGGAATCAAAACCATAGGTCAACAATAATTTTTAATAAATAATAACATGGTGGAAAAGTTTCGTGATAAATTAGGTTCACCCCCTAATCCCTTTCATGAAATATCATGAGACTAAAACATTACCCATTTTATTGGAGTGCTGTATAATTCTGGGTGCACTCATCACTTTTATATCATTATCATGCATGATTATGCCACAAATATCATACAACATGGAATAATTTTTTATTAAATTTTATTCCAAGATCAAGGAGTTTGAGATAAAGACATGTAATTCCCCAATAAAATAAGTATAAGTTTATAAAGTTGAACAAACTTGTTCAAAAATGGGTATGGTTATTCACTATATAATTGTTTTTATTTGGAAATAAAGGTTAAATTTTTATAGCATAACATCCATACTCAAGGATTCGTAAAAATGGTTTAATGAGGGTGAACGGGACCTCTAATTATTTGGGAATAGAATTTACAATAAGTGGGATATGGAAAACAATATCACAACATTAGGAATTTTAAATAAAATACATAAAATGAAGAAGATTCTTGAATAATGAGGATAAGGAAATTATCCCTTAATAAATTTTGGTATGGTAACGGGTGTACACAAATGTTCATAGCAGGGATTAATAAGAGTGAAAGGGGCCTATAATCACATGGAAATAAATAGGTTAGTAAGAGGGATATGTAAAAACATACCCAAATAGGGTAAAGTAGAAATTAATAGGCATAATGTAAAAGAGGTTTTTGAATGAAAATGAGAGTAGGTGATCCCTTACTGAATTTTGGAATGGTAACAACTTAGGTTCTTGAATGAAAATGAGAAGAGATAAATCTCTTACTAAATTTTGAAATGGTAAAAGGTGTACATAAATGTTCATGGGAGGGATTAATAATAGTGAATTAGTCTCTCATCACAAGAAAATAAAAAATTTAGTAATATTTATGTAAAAAAATTACCCAAACAAGAAAAAATGGAAATTAATAGGCATAACATAATTGTGGTGCTTGAATAAAAAAACCTAGTAGGAGATCCCTTGATAAAATTTGGAATAATGGGTGTACATAAGGGTTCATGGGTGGGTTTAATGAGAGTGAAATGGGATTATCATCACATTTAAATAAAAATTGAAGTAGGATAGATGTATAAAAACATACCCAAATAAGAAAAAATGGAAATTAAGAGGCATAGCATGGAAGAGGTACTTGAATAAAAAATAGAGTGTGAGATCCCTTACCTTCAGAGGGTGATTCAACAAGCATGGGAGGAGATTCTTGAGATATTGATAGCACATTAGTAGAACTATAGAGTGGGAAGGTAAAATTAAGGATGTGCTCTATGATTTTTTAGTGAAGTTTAATGGGATATTTGGTGCGTTTATATAGAAAAAGAGAAGGGAGTTCTTTATTATTTCCCAAACATAGGTTTTGGACTCTATATAATAAAATAATGAAAACCACAAGCCTTACCATAGTTTTTGCTCATGGTTTCTGAAAAATATTGGTGGTTTTCATTATTTTATAAGTCTAAGGGATTAAATTATTATAATAATATTCTTGATGATTTGTAAGTGATTCATGTTAGTATATAAATTATTTTAAAACCTTAAAATATAATATTGGTTTTGAAGGATTCATAAAGGATTTATAAAATTAATAAAATAATATAAAAATATCATAATTTTAAATGGAAAACATATATTTGGTATTTTATGCATTTTATAATAATTATTACATAACTTTTGGGTCATTATGATGTCATAATATGCTCCGTACACTTATATTGTATTTAATTTTAACCCAAAAAATTCGATTGTCTTAGAAAATTGGGAAAATCACTATTGAATAATTTCTGACGTTATGATTCAAAAAAATATTTATTTTAAAAAAATAATTCTCAAAATAATATAAATTTATCTATTAAATTAAAATCCATGTTTATTGAACAATATTATTTTTTTTACAATAACAATTTTCTGAAACTAATAAAAATTACATTTCCACTTCATAAAATTATACCATAATTTATGTTTAATATATATTATTTAATAATAATATATTATTTAAATAAAATTTATTTCAAAAATTATAGAATTAAAAAAAATGTTTTTATTCATTAAAATTTTATTTTAGGCCAAATTCAATTTATGTTTTAATGTATAAAAAATCTATTTTTTATCAAAATAATTATTCTATCATTTATAAAGTAACAAAAATATATTTAATATTATATTTAAATTAATATAAATATATATTCATACTATTAGGGTTACTTTTTTCTAGTCCATGTTAAATTTTATTTACCCTTAATTAAATTATTCTCCATTTACCGTGGAAATAAATATTTACTACTGTTATTATTCTAATTGTTCAAAAATTAAGTTGAACATATTACCTAATATTAATTATGATAATTAAAAATATTGAATTCATTTTATCAAAATCAATTAAATTATGTGAAATAATTTAATTAAAAATGAAAGCTGCAAGTATGCTGAAACACAGTTTTCTGAAAAATGCATTTTTCCAGGAAAAGATGATTTTACTTTAACTATATAACTAGTAATATTCATTATATGAATTTTAGTTCATAAATATGGATATATAATATAAAATTTTAATTTAAATAATTTTTTATTATGGGTTATTTTAATTAATTATATTAGAGAAACATTATACATTTTAAAGTAGTTTTCAGAGAAATACATTTTTAGTCCAAAAAATAAACTAATAAAAATAAATATAAATATGATTTAAATGAAATAAATTGAATTAAATATAACCAAATAAGAGATAATTTAAATTTAAATCAAATTAAAATAATAATTATAATTTTAAATTAATTTATTTATCAAAATAAATTACAATTTTACATAAAAACAGTATTTTTACTATGCACTAAAAAACTATATTTTCTAAAAAATCAAAAAAAATGAACCATTATTTTAACTTTAATATTATGATATAAAAAAAATTATCAAATTAATTTTTTAAATGTTCTAAATATTTATTATAATAAATAAAAATAATTTTTGAAGAAAACTTATTTTTTAAAGAATAAAATCATATGAATAAAAATTAAGTAATTATTTAAAATGGATTTATAAAAAATTATGTTGAATAAGAAAATTATATTTAAATTTCATAATGTAGTTAATCATATTCAATACATCTAATTTAATAGAAATCTTATAATAGTCGCATTTAAATAATAATTATTTGTTTGGGTTTGGTATTGTGTATCACATATGCTATCAAACGCAGTTTTCTATATTGAAAACTTGGGGAATTACATTCTCCCTCTATTAATAAATTTAATTCTCACAATTTAAACATGAAATCGGTGATAAATTTTTTAACACTTGAAAACCCATATCGTAAAAAAAATATTAATAAAACATCCACTTGAAAAGAGAGAAATGGAAGTACAAAGTTCATCATATAACTAGGTTTCTATGTAGGAGAACATTAATGGGAAGTGAAAACGTAGACATGTAATAGAAAACTAACACCAGATTACTAATAAATTGTGATAGAGAATATGTTTAGGTTAAATTCAATAACCACAAAATCATAAATCTGTGATGAATTAAATGACCATCAATTCATCAGAGATGATCTTAATATGAAAACATTTTGGTAATGAGATTATTTTCATGAAGTTAAGGAATTAATTTACCATATACAGTATGGAAATAAATAAATATACTTTATTAACAAGTATAATTTCATCCTTTAATAAATTTTCACTATAATATTATCTTTTCTCCAAACTATGTTTATACAAGATGATTTTTTATGCCTAAATAACTAAAATAATCTTCTAATGGATTACGTAATCCACAAAATAATAAAAAGGTATTCCTCATCTATTTACTAAATCCAAAATGGTTATTGTAAAGTAATATAATACTAAAAATGAATAAAACTTAATAAATTAATATTTAAAATTTCTTATATTATCCCAATGGTTTAACATAGATCATTTCTTAAATAAACACCCAAATATAATAGTAATTACCTCAACATTAAATAATGTTTTAAACTAAAATTTTCTTTCATACCCTTCTACTTACACAGAAAAAAAATATAATTCTTCTTCAATAATATTAATGGGTATATACACCATAACCAAAAAAACAACTCCCAAAATATCATTAATTTCCTCAAAATCCAAAATATTTTATCTTATAATCTATTTCCCAAAATATCATACTAAACATCTATTATAAAAATCTTCAAAAGTTGTATATATGAATTTAAAAATTAAACTTAGAAATATCATACCAAGAATATTTACATTTATCCCAAAATAAAACACCTACATAGGGTTATCAATCCCTCAATAATATCTTTTCTAGAATATCACTTTATCACTAAATTACTTTCATATGTTATAGGTACTATTCAACATATGTTTCAAATCCTTAAAGAAATTTTTTTTTGGATTAATCCTTATATGTTTCATGATTCTAACATCCATAATATAATTTATATACTAATTACTAAACATAACTCTCAAATACCAACACATAAACCCTTTAATACTTACACTTAAATGATTTCTATATCGTAGTTCCTTTTTTAGTCTAGGATTTAACCCTAGTATTATGGAATTAACTCGGATAATGTAGCGATCCAAACTTTTATTAATGAAATTTTTTCTTGATCTAATTAAATGTATTATTATTTAAAATGGTTATATAACATATTAACTTCCTTGGTTTTATGTTTTTTAATTTTAAAATATTGTTAATAATTGTTATCGTTGCTAATATAGTCGTTGAACAGTGACAACATGATTAATATAAATATAAGGCTTTAACAAATATAATTTACTCAGAAAAAGGAACCTATGGACTCATCCTATATAATTTCTATATAAAAAGCCCATTTTTTCAGACCTCATAAAGGAGGTAGCATCACTGGGATTTTCTCTTGACTAAGCCCAGTCCATGCTTCAACATGTTAATCTTGAACGGAATCGCCTACAGGAGAAGTGGAAGTTAATAGAGATTACCACCCGAGCGATGTTATGTGAGCCACCCCAAGAGTCTGTCACCATCGCACACCTTACCCTTAGGTCTTATGTGGGTGTTATAAGGGGTTATGTAACAAGACCCTAGCACTATGGTTATCTGCATTAGTTTTGTATAGAATAAATAATATACATTCATTTTGTTATTATTACTTTGTAAATGGTTTTTAAATCACAAATAGTATTTTTATTTAATGTTCAATTAAGAAATATATTTTTATAAATTAATGTATTTTTTAATTAAATAATATTTTAATAAAATATTATTATTACTAAATTATTTTTTATTAAATATAAATGAGCGTATAATTTTTATGAATACAATTGTAATTTTTATTAAGGCTTAAAAATTATTTTTGTCAAAACCCATGAGTTTTTAATAAATTTAGGTTTTTATTTTAAAAGTGAAAATGAAAATATTTAGAAAATTATTTAGATAAAATGAATATTATTTTTGGAATCATGATGTCAAAATTATCCAATGGTGAATTTTTCTCAATTTTCTGAGATGGCTGAATTTTTGGGTAAAAATTAAATACCGTTTAAATATATAATGTGTTTTATGACATCATAATGTCCCAATATTGATCTGATAAAATAATATAAAAGGGATTTTCGGCCAATATATGTTTTTCCTTTAAAATAATGTGATTTTATATTTGTTTTATTTATTTTACAAAGCCTTAGTGGACCCTCCAAGACTTATAAAACATTTTAACATTTTAAAATGATTTCCTTGAGAGTGTGAATCATATCCACATAAGAAAGCCTAATATTTTAATAATTTCATCCATTGTCCTTATAAAAAAAATTTTAAACTCTCCTTTGGCAAAAACCATGAGACGGTTTGTGGTTTTTATTAGTTTAATGTATGGTGTCCAAAACCTAAATAATAAATAATTCCCTCTCTTTTCCCATATAAACCCACCCAAGATCTCCCTTCCTATTCACTTAAAACCTTTGGATATCGACCAACCTCTTCCCTAATCTCTCTAAAATCCTCCCAAGGCTCCCAAATATCCAAATAAGCCTCTGTAAATCCCCTCCTAAGCCTTTTGGATTACACTTCCAAGTAAGGGATTTCTTCCTTTCTTATTTTTTCTAAATTTATTTATGTTGTTAAACCAATTTATTTTCAATTAAAAATGTTAGTTTATGATTTATCACCTTTCCCATACTTCCTTACTTATTTTTGAATGATTATAGACCTATTTATCTCTCATTAATTCCTCCCATGTACACCTATTACCATGTTGAAATTTCATAAGGTATTTCTCTCTCCTCGTTTACATTCAAGCAATTATTTTATATTATGCATCTAAATTCCATTACACATGTTGGGATATTATGATCCATAACCCCATTAATTTACATTTCATGTATAAATTATGATATACCCCTTTCTCTCTTATCAACCCATTATACTATTTCTATTTAACATCATTATGCTACCAAAGTTGCAAAAAAAATTCCCATGCCAAAATCATCTTGTAAGCGAATACCATACACATTTCTCTATCAAGGGTAGTCACCCTTATGCACAAGTAAGTTTTGATTAAGGTCTTACAATTATGTATTTTATGTCTCTTATTCTTGGAATAAATTATTGTGTTTAATGAATCCATGTTGTATGATCTTTGTTGCGCACTTGTGCATGAAATGAAAATATTAAGAAGGGTGTGCCCTGATAGCATTCCAATGAATTGGGTAAAGATTAGTATCATGATACGTAAAATGCAATGGGGGTTTACTCATGCTAATTCAAGTTAAATGAGGGTTTACTCATGCTCTATGTTCAATTATCCTTGTCTCATTCTAATATCATGTTAAGTGTTGTTTCCACATTTCCATGTTATAAAATCATGTTATATCATGCCTTTATGTTCATGGTTCTCTTGTGATCCATTGATATTCCTATTTCCTGACAATGTAATATATTCTTCATGTTATGCCTTTTTTACTCCATTAATGTTCTTTATATATCACACTTTTCACGTGTATATCCTCAGGTTATCTCATGCAATGCTAAGTATGAGGGAATGTTATGGTCATGTAAAAGAAGTTTTCAATAAAGATGTTGTGTTTTATGTTCTAATTTGTTATGTAATGTTCCTAATTTCCTAAGACACTAGACCTATTGATTCTCAGAGTTGTCTTAAGTACAATTTTATTTAATAAATCATGTTTAAGTGTGTAATAATGAGAAGGGTTTTTATAGTTGGTATCAGAGGATAGGTTTAGTTATTTTGAGGGTTAGAATTAGAAAATACTAGTAAAAGCCTTAGGGATAAGTATAAGTATAATAAAAACAACCCTAAATTTTGGTGAGTATTGAGTAAGTGGTCTTTTAAGAAAATAAATCTATTTCTATATACGATCAGGTAGAGGTGGCTCTGGCATAGATGTATCTAGGGGTAAAACCCGAAATAACCTACTTTGAGCTAGACTCGAATGGGAACTAGTGCACAGAGACAAGCCTTGTTGCACTCTTGTTTATGACACTCCCATGGTATATGATTTGGTAAATTCATAAGATTAATATAAACCATTTTTAAGGTAGTAAAACAAAAATTCCAATAAGAATATATGTTGGGAAGTAGATCATGGATAATATAGATTGAAGCCTATAAATTCATAAGTTAAGGAAATAAAAGTAATTTATAAGTTATCACTTTTTATCATTGGATTCCCCTTTATGTGTTACCCCTAAATTTTCTTTTATTCTATCCAATGTCTGGTAATAGGAGGACTCAGGCTAAAAACCAATGCAAATATCAATGTGATGATTATTATAATGAGATGAACAATCTGATGAGAGCGGGAATCGAAAACTTTATCATGATACTCTCACATTTAACTCAGGTTTTGAATAGAAACATTGGTCAATAGGAACATTCACCCCCCACCAAATAAATAACAAGTTGTAATCAAGAGCTTCATGAGAAAAAGTCCTCAAACTTTTAATGAATCATCTGATCCCTCAATTGCCGAATAATGGATCAAATCCATTGAAAATATCTTCTTCCTCCTTCAATGTTCTGAACAATAGAAGGTTCTTCTTGTTTTTTATAGTATGGAGGGTGAAGCTGATAAATGGTCGACATTGATCAAAAATATGAATCATTGGGAGGATATCAAGGCATTGGAATGGAACAATTTCTGGGTAAAATTGATAAATATTTTCCTCGCACCCTCCAACTTAAGATGGAAATGGACTTCCTTGACCTCATGCAAAAAGACGAAGAATCCATTAGATCATACCAGGAAAACCTCACAAGGATTTCATGATATTCATCCATCATTATCATTATCCCTAAATTCAAGGTTGACCACTTATTTGGTGGGCTAAAACCTAGCCTACGGAAAGACCTAACAATCTGTGACTTCAATATCTATGAGGAAATTGTCTGATGTTCCATCAAAGTCAAAATGGAGATTGGAAAATCTCAGGGGTATCATGGGGATAAGAAGCGTAAGGTGGACTTTAATTCTATTGTTCTAATGGATAAATTCAACGATGCTAAGAAATTCTATCACCCCACTTGCTAAAGGTGAAGAAAGAATCACCTTAGAAATTTCCTAAAGGGGATGAGGAATTACTTTAGGTATGGAATAGAAGGGAACCTAGCCATTAACTACCAACAATAAAAACCCATGGCTCTGAAATATGAGAGTAATGATCCATTCAACCCTCAGCGTATTGTTTATTGCTTCAAATACAAAGAATCAGGGCACATTAAAAACCAATTCTCTAAGAAATGGGTTTTTTGAGGCAATCAATAACCTCCAAAGCAGTAAGGGAAATATTTTTCCATCACTACTACTAAAGTGAAACCCGACAACGAAGTGGTGACAGTTACTCTAGTTATTCATTCAAGAATAGGGAATGTAATTTTTTATTTTAGTTCTATGCATTCTTTTATATCTTGAAAGTTTAGTAGAATAGTTCCAACACCACCATAAATCATGGAAATAAATATGTTGGTGAGAATAGAAAATAAGGAAATCATTGCATCCTAGGAATATAACTCCTCCCCTATCATAATTTGTGGATTGAACTTCTTGAAGAACCTCTTTATACTCCCTCTGTTGGAATTTTATGGAATTATTGGTATGGATTGGCTTTATTTATATAGATCCTACATAAATTTCTGTGAGAAAGAAATCACTCTTCATATGGAAAATAAACCCCCAATTATGTATAAGTGCAAGGAGGATGATGAATCTTCTTTATCACCAACATCTCAAGTGTGGATATTAATTCCCTATGGGCATGCATATCTTGCTTAGATTATTGAGTCAAAGAAAGCAACCACCCTTGAAGACATGCCTATTGTGGGGGAATTCGCTGAAGTGTTTCTCGAGGAATTTTCTGATCTTCCTCCTAGAAGAGATGCTAAATTCTCAGTTGGTATTATACATGGGGATTTGTCAATATCCAAGACTCCATATAGAATGGATATTGTGGAGCTTGAGGAGCTAAAGAAAAAACTATAGGATAATCTAGATAAAGGGTTCATACACTCTCAAGTGCTTCACTATGGGGTGAACCAGTCCTCTTCGTTAAGAAGAATAATAGTTCAATGCACCTTTATATTGATTATCGTGAGCTCAAAAAAATCATGATAAAGAACAAGTATCATCTGCCTTGAATTGATGACTTGTTCAATCAGCTATGCAGAGCACAATACTTCTCCAATGTGGATCTATGGTTGGGATATTATCAAGTATGGGTGAAGAAGGAGGATATCCTCAAGACTGCTTTTTGTACAAGATACGGGGCACTATGAATTCATAGTAATGCCTTTCAGACTCACTAATGCTCTAGAAATCTTCATGGACTTGATAAATAGAGTCTCTAGAGATTACCTTGAAAAAAAATTTATCATTTATAGACGATATTATAATATACTCCAAAACCAAGGAGGAGCATGAGGAGCATTTAAGAACTATACCAAAGACCTTGGGAAAGGAGAATATCTATGAAAAGTATAGTAAGCATGAGTTCTAGTTGAAGAAATTTTCATTCTTGGGTCATATCATCACAAGCAATGGGATATCTTGGGATCCCTCCAAGATAGTTGTAATTGAGGGATGGTCGAGGCCAACATCAGTGATGGATATCCATAGATTACTAGGGTTAGCTAAATATTATCACCAATTTGTGAGAAATTTATAATGATTGTAAAACCCTCTTACCAAGCTAACTCGGAAGGGAGTCTATTTTTCTTAGAGTGATGAATTCAAAGAGAGAATTTAGGAGTTGAAAAGGAGTATTATCACTGGGCTCATTCTTACACTACCCACAAGTGGAGAACTTTTTGTAGTATTTAGTGATGCTTTGAAGAAGGGCATTGGTTGTGTTTTGATTCAAATTGACAATACAATTGCCTATGATTCAAGGCAATTAAAATTTCATGAGAAAAACTATCCAACACATGATCTTGAGTTAGGTGTAGTAATCTTCACTTTTAAAATTTGGTGACATTACCTCTTTGCGGAGAAGTTTGAAATATATATGAATCACAAAGCCCTCAAGTATATATTCACACAAAAATATTTTAATATGCACCAACAAATATGGATAGTGCTTATCAAAGACTATGACTACTCAATCTATTACCACCCTGGGAAAGAGAACAAGGTGGTGGAGCTCTAAGTAGAAAGGACCCAGCAATCCTATCATTGATGAGAATTGAAAAGGATCCAATCTTCTTAGATTTGATGAATATAGAAATGGTAATCATAAAGAAGGGAACATCATCAATCTCTTCACAAATGATTTCTCAACCGTCTATTTTTAAAAGGTTAAAGGATCTTAAAAAGGATAATGAGGGAATTCAAAATAAAGTGGAAACTATCAGAAAATGGAAATCCTTTTAGTTCAATGTTAATGAATAATTAATTGTGAGATTTGGGTCAAGATTATGTGTTTCATCAAATATAGATTTAAAGAAAGAACTTTTGGGTAATTCACATAGTTTGAATTTCTCCATTCACACAGGAAATGCAAAGATGTATCGAGATATCTAAGAGCATTATTTGTGGGATAACATGAAAAAGGAGATCACTAAGTATACATAAAAGTGCCTGGTATGTCATCAATTGAAGGATGAGAGGAAGAAGTATAAGGGGATGATGCAACCATTACCCATACTATCATGGAAATGGGAGAACACCTCCATGGAATTTGTCACTGGACTTCTGAAGACATCCAAAGAAATAGTGATATCTAGGTAGTTATGGATTGTCTTACAAATACTACACACTTCATTGAAATTCGGAAGGATTTCTCATTAGATCAACTAGCATGGATATATATCATAGAATTCGTAAGGCCTCATGGATTACCATTATATATTGTATCTGATTGAGACCCAAGATTCACCTCTAAGTTCTGGAAGAGTCTTCAACATGCTCTAAATACTGAGTTGAAATTTAGTACAGCTTATCATCCACAAACTGATGTCCAATCTGAGTGTATTATCCAAACCCTTGAGGTCATTTTGAGGTCATGATCAATGGACTTCAAAGGAAAACAGGATCAACATTTTCCTATGGTTTAGTTCTCTTACAATAAAAGTTTCCACTCAAGCATCCAAATAGATCCTTATGAATCACTTTATGGGAATAGGTGAAGAATACCAGCATGTTGGGATGAATTTGGGGAGTAAAAACTCTTAGGTCCAAAAATGGTCGAATAAATGGTGGAGAAGTTTAAGACCATCCAGTAACACATTAAAGCTGCTCGGAGTCAAAAAAAGATCTATGTTGATAATCACCGATGAGACCTAGAGTTTGATGTCCGAGACATGGTATTCCTTCACATATCACTGTGGAATAGATTTATGAGATTTGGGAAGAAGGTAAATATTATTACAAGGTACATCAACCCTTTTGGGATCCTTGATCACATTGGAGTAGTGGCTTATAAACTAGAACTCTCACTGAACCTATCTCAAGTACGTGATGTATTCCATGTATCACTATTGAGGAAGTATATACCTGATCCATTGCATGTACTCAATCTAGAGGTGGTACTATTGGATAATGACCTCTCTTATGAAGAGAATCCATTGAATATCATATATCATAGGGAAAATTTTCAACAAAATAAGATAATTCCCATCGTCAAAGTGTTATGGAGAAACCACAAGTTTGAAGAAGCAACATGGGAATTTGAGGAAGTGAGGAAGCAGAGTTACCCTCATCTGTTTTATTATGGGAAAAGGAAATTTCGAGGGTGAAATTTCTTAATGGGGGAAGATTGTAACTACTCAAACTTTTATTAATGAAAATTCCTCTTGATCTAATTAAATGTCTCATTATGTAAAATGGTTATATAACATATGAACTTCATTGGTTTTATGCTTTTTGGATTTTAAAATACCATTAATAATTCTTACTATTTCTAATACAGTCATTGAACAGTGACCACATGATTAGTATAAATATAGGGCTTTAACAAATCCAATTTACCCAAACAAAGAAATTGATGGCCTCATCCAGTAGAATTGCTCCATACAAAGCCTAGTTTCCAAATATTAAAAAGAAGTTAGTGTCGTTGGGCTTTGCTCTTGACTAATCTCGATTTGAGCTTCAATATGTTAAGCTTAAACGGAATCGCCTACCGGAGAAGTAGAAGTTAATAGAGATTACCACCCAACCAATGTTATCGAAGCCACCCCAAGAGTTTGTCATCATTGAACACCTTACCCTTAGGTCCTATGCAGGTGTTATAAGGGGTTATGTAACAAGACCCTGGAACTATGATTATGTGTATTATTTTTTTATAAAATAAGTAATATACATTCATTTTATTATTGTTACTTTGTAAATGGTTTTTAAATCACAATTAGTATTTTTAGTTAATATTCAATTAAGAAATCTATTTTGATGAATTAATGGATTTTTGAATTAAATAATATTTTAATAAAATATTTTTATTAATAAATTAAATTTTATTAAATATAAATGATTTTATAATTTTTAGAATACAATTGTAATTTTTATTAAGGTTTGAAAAAAAAAATTGTAAAAACCCATGGATTTTCAATAAATGTCAGTTTTTATTTTAAAAGTGAAAATTCACCTATTTAGAAAATTATTTATATAAAATTAATATTTTTTTGGGATTAGGACATTGAAATTATACAATGGTTAATTTTTCATAATTTTCTGAGAGAAAATTTTTTGGGTAAAAATTAAATATCGTTCAAATATATAATGTGTTTTATGACATCATAATAACCCAATAGTTATGTAATAAAATACTATAAAAGTGATGTTCAGAAAATATATGTTTTAAATTTAAAATAATTTGATTTTATATTTATTAAATTTATTTTATAAAGCCTTAGTGGACCCTCCAAGACTTATAAAACATTTTAACATTTTAAAATGATTTCCTTGAGAGTGTGACTCACCTCCACGTAAGCAAGCCTAATATTTTAACAACTTCAGCCATTTTATTTATAAAATAATTTTTTCCACTCCCCTTTGGAAAAAATGATTGGATAGTTTGGTGTTTTGATTAGTTTAATGTGTGGTGTCCAAAACCTAAATAATAAAGAATTCCCTCTCTTTTCCTATATAAACCCACCCAAGATTCCACTTCCTCTTCACTAAAAACCTTTGAAACTAGACCAAAATATTCCCTCCTCTCTCTAAAATCCTCCCAAGGCACCCCAAGATCCCAAGAATCCTCTCTCAATCCCCTCCCAAGCCTTTGGGATCACACTTCCAAGTAAGGTATTTCTTCATTACTTATTTTTTTTCCAAATTTCTTTATATTGTTAAACCCTTTTATTTTCAATTAAAAATGCTGGGGTATGATTTATCACTTCCCCAATACTTCCCTAATTATGTTTTAATGATGAGATACCTATTTCTCTCTCATTAATGCCTTTCATGTACACCTGTTACCATGCTGAAATTCTGTAAGGGATTTCTCTCTCCTCATTTACATTCAAGAAATTATTTTATATTATGCATCTAAATTCCATTACACATGTTTGGATATTATGATCCATGACCCCATTACTATCCATTTCATGTATAAATGATGAGATATCCCTTTCTTATCATAAATCCATTATACAATTTCTATTTGACATCGTTATGCTGTCAAAGTTACACCAAAATTCCCCATGCCAAAATCTTCTTGTAAGTGAATATCATACCCATTTCCTTATCAAGGGTATTCACCCTTAAGCACGTGTACTTATTGATTGATGACTTACATTTATGTATTCCACATCTCTTATTCATGGAATAAATTATGATTTTTAATGAATCCATGTTGTATGATCTATGTGGCACACTTATGCATGAAATGAAATGATTAAAAAAGGTGTACCCTGGTAGCGCTCCAATCATTACTGGAAATCATGATTTTCCCAACTCTTGTATACCAACGGTTCTTTGAAACCGTTGGTATAGGTAATCTTTACCAACGGTTTTCATAAACCATTGGTAAAAATCTGTAAAAATTTTGTTTTCCCAACGGTTTGATGAAACCGTTGGGAAAAATGGGTAAAAAAGTGTTTTCCCAGTGGTTTAGTGAAACCGTTGGGAAATATTAAGACTCCTATACCAATGGTTCTGTAGAACCATTGGTATATATGGTATTAAGAGGTTTTCTCTAACGGTTTTTTTAAACCGTTGGGATAAAATAACTTTCCCAACGGTTTTTTTAAAACCGTTGGGAAAGAAAATCCCCAAATATCATCGACCTGCAACTCCAGACATCTCAAAAATTTTGCCCTAACCGAGACCTGGACGCACCCTCTCGAAATTTTTTCCCTAAACCTCAACCGTTTGGAAGGTTTTCCTCTAAATCTCGATGCAAACGCTACTTCCCAACACAACAAGTCTGGTTTCCAATGATTTTTTCTTCCCATTTAAATCGGTATGTGTGAGTTAATTTATTTTAGATTTGTTCTTCCATTTTAAATCGGTTCGTCTGTGTTAATTTATTTTAGATTTTGTCATTCTATTTTGGTGAAATCTAGTGTGTATTATGATCCCCTTACAAAAATAAGCCATATATAATTTTTGGTTATAGTTCGAACCCTACTTCCCAACCTTCTCTAGAGGGTGATAACTCTAATTTCCAACGGGACATCTATCTTTGATTCAAGAAATTTTTGTTCTTCCATTCTAAATCGGTAGGTGTGCCTTCATTTATTTTAGATTTTTTCTTTCTAATTTTCTACAATGTATTGTGTATTATGATTCCCTTATGAACACAATCAATATATCATTTTAGGTTGTGGTTTTGTTGTGATTTATCTGTATTGAATAATTTTGGTTGATATTGAAGAGGTCAATATGATCCTGAGTTATTTTATCCTTGATTTATTTTAAATTTAAGGTCTATTGACTTGATTTTGTTGGTTAGCCATAAATACAGTTAGGGTTGTCCAGGTGGGGTGGGGGTGGGTGGGTTTTCCAAGTGGGGTGTGGGGGGTAGGGGTGTCCAGGTGGGGTGGGGGGGCTAGGTTTTCTAAGTGGGTGGGGGTAGGGCTGTCCAAGTGGGGTAGGGTAGGTCTGTCCAAGTGGGGTGGGTGTGGGGTGGGGGTAGAGCTGTCCAAGTGGGGTGGGGGTAGGGCTGTCTAAGTGGGGTGGGGGAGGGGTTGTCTAGGTAGGTTGGGGGAGGGGGTTGGGTTGTCCAAATGGGGTGGGGGTAGGGCTGTTTGGGGTTGGGGAGGGTGTACAGGTGGAGGTAGGGCTGTGTGGGGTGGGGGTAGGTCTTTCCACTTGAAGTGTCTCTCTATAGTTTAAAATGGACTTCATTTTAATTGAAAACAACAACTGACATACGGAAAACCAACCAAACGTATTCAGATTCTATTGAAACTTTAGGAAAACGTCTCATGAGTCATTTGTGACGTGTACGAGTCAACCACGCCTCAATAAAAGGCTAGGTGTGGCTGGAACCACTCAAAGTGTCTCAGGTTTATTTGAAATAGACAACATTCACTACTACAAAAACGGGCAATATCAGCGCTCAAATCAGGCTTTAACAGCGCTAAAAAAGCACTGTAAAACTCAGTGCTGATAAAGGGGTGGGCCCCTTTAACAGTGATTTTTTAGCGCTCTTAAAGGAGACATTTACTAGTGCTAAAAAAGTGTTGTTAAAGGGGACCTTTAACAGCGCTAAAAAAGCGTTGTTAAATCCCTACCTGCTGCAAATAGAAAATCTGCATCAGTACAGCCAGTCGAACAAGACCTGCAGAAAATCTAGTATATCAAACAAACAAATGTGATCTACTAATTATTCATTATGCAAAACATAAAGGTACCATTAAATACTTACATTGCCCCCAAACACCCATAACAAAACCCAACCACAACCTTCATCTCAATGTACTCAACCGATCTAAACACCAAGATGGATTTTACCCAAGACTATCTAATTCAAAACACTGATCATGTCATAAACCGACCAATTAATTTATATGGTGCTCCCACTATACGCTTTAGCTCCCAAACACCACCATATGATGTTTAACACATCCATCATCGGTAAATAAACACTAAAACCCCAACTAAAACTCCACAACATATCCAACATGTTTTCTAACTTACCGTGCTTAGACATCCATGAGAACACCAACCAATGTTATCATCCATCATTTCCATCAAAACCACTTGGAATGGATGTGAATCCATCATCCATATATGAATCAAGGACAATTCAAATTTTCCTCAAAGATTGAACCCATTTTCAAAACATAATTAACATTTTAAAACATCAAATAGATGTGGCTTACAACTCACCACATTTGTTCCTTTTTCCTGGAGGAATTTGAAACATGCACCACATAGGTTGTAAAAGTAGTAGAGGATAGATCTCATTGATCATACAAATCCATGAACCCAAGTTTATCCTTGATAAAACTGATGAGTGATGTTTGTGAATGCTTTTTGGAACTAGGAACTGACTTGCTTGATGAAACATAGGAAATATCTTTAAATGTAGCCTCACTTTCTGAATCATTGGAACAATTTCCTGTATTGGATGCTCTTAATATCAGATTTAGCATCCCATCTTGTTCATCAAATAGATTGGTCAACTTCCAATCTATCGTGGAGGCTTCCGAACCACCTTTACATGCAACTAATGATCAGAGGCAGCTTGATTAGAAAAACAATCCTGAGGGCACTGGACATGAAAGATCATGCGGTGACATAGTTGCTCAGCAACCTCAATTTACCCCACATGATATAAGTCTATTGCATGATGTCCAAGACATAGCAAGAGGAGAAGAGAAGGTGAAAGTCTCGTAGACGAACAACATCAACAATGAACATCCACCACCCTTTCACTATATACATCAAAATCATATCTTTAAGAGACATGAAGTAATGAAGATCATTAGAGTGTTGGAGAAAATGTGGTTGATACAAAAAATGTGGAAATCGTCTTGTGCAACGCGGCCTAAGTTACAACATGCATGTATTGTACTTTATTTTTTTCTGGAGGGTTTTAGTGTAAATGCATTTTGGAATGATCATTGCTATTCATTGTCTTTTAGGTTTTTTTGACAGCCGAGGGGAAAGGGTGGGGTCTTCAGACATTGGAGGATATGTCGAAGGGTGAATTTATGGGAAATTACATCCTATATTTTTTTCAACATTTCCATAGTATCTAACATCTAACCAAATGGCCTCTTTTCCCTTCAAGCTCCCTGAACCCCGATGGTGATCGGGGTTCGGGGAGCTTGAAGTGAAAACAGGCCATTTCTCCAACATATTCACACACAAAATCACCCTTCGACATATCCTCCAATGTCTGAAGACCCCACCCTTTCCCCTCGGCTATGAAAAGAACCTAAAAGACAATGAATAGCAATGATCATTCCAAAATGCATTTACACTAAAACCCTCCAGAAAAAAAAATAAAGTACAATACCTGCAAGTTGTAACTTAGGCCGCGTTTCACAAGCTGATTTCCACATTATTTGTAGCAACCACATTTTCTCCAACACTCTAACGATCTTCATTACTTCATGTCTCTTATACTCTTCCAGAAACTCTTCTCTAAGAAGGTCAACTATCGTGTACGCATACTCACCTTCAAATTCATGGGTGCAAGTACAAGGCACAGATGAAGATAAACAATTTCCAAAACAAGTTGACCAATGTAAGTATTTAATGGTACCTTTATGATTTGAAGTGTCAACCCCGCCTCAATCCGAGGCCTGGTGTGACCACCAACAATTGAAGTGTCTCAGATTTATTTGAAATGGACAACATTTTAATTGAAAACAAATACTGTCATACGGAAAACTGACCAAATGCATTCATATTCTGCTGAATCTTTAGGAAAACATTCTATGAGTCATTTGTGACATGTACAATTCATCCTCGCCTCAATCTGAGGCCAGGTGTGGCCGGCACCACTCAAAGTGTCTCAGGTTTATTTGAAATAGACAACATTATAAATGAAAACAACAACTGACATACGGAAAACCGACTAAACACATTCGGATTCAGATGAAACTTTAGGAAAATGATCCATGGGTCATATGTGACGTGTACGTGTCAACTCAGCCTCAATCTGAGGTGCGAAGTAGCCGACACCACTCGAAGTGTCTCTCTATAGTTTAAAATGGACTTCATTTTAATTGAAAACAACAACTGACATACGGTAAACTGACCAAACGTATACTGATTCTATTGAAACTTTAGGACAACTATCCATGGGTAATATGTGACTTGTTCGAGTCAATAGCACCTCAATCCGAGTCGCAGTGTTTCCAAGACCACTCTAAGTGTCTCACTTTTGTTTAAAATGGAAAACATTTTAAGTACATACAGAATACCGACCAAACGGATTCTGATGTTGTTTATACTTTAGAACAATGATACATGGGTCATATATGACGTGAAAGAGTCAACCCCACCTCAATCAGAGGTGCGGTGTGGTCGGCACTGCTCAAAGTGTCTCTCTTTAGTTTAAAATGGACTTCATTTTAAGTGAAAACAACAACTGACACACGGAAAACTGACCAAACGCATTCGGATTCTGTTGAACCTTTAGTAAAACGATACATGGGTCATTTGTAACATGTACGAGTCAACCTCGCCTCATGCCGAGGAACAGTGTGTCTGGAACCACCAAAATTGTCTCTCTTTCGTTTAAAATAGGCTTCATTTTAAGTGAAAACAAAAAATGACATACAGAAAACCGACCAAATGAATTCAGATTCCGTTGAAACTTTAGGAAAACAATCCATGGGTCATATGTGACTTGTACAAGTCGACCCCGCCTCAATATGAGGCCTGGTGTGACCGGAACCACTCAAAGTGTCTCACATTTATTTGAAATGGACAAAATTTTAATTGAAAACAACCATTGGCATACGTAAAACCGACTAAACGCGTTCGTATTCAGTTAAAACTTTAGGAAAATGATCTATGGGTAATATGTGATGTGTACGTGTCAACCCAGCCTCAATCCGAGATGAGGAGTTGTCGACACCACTCATAGTGTCTCTCTATAGTTTAAAATTGACTTCATTTTAATTGAAAACAACAACTGACATACGGTAATCCAACCAAATGCATTCGAATTCTGTTGAAACTTTAGGAAAATTATCCATGGGTCATATGTGATGTGTTTGAGTCAACCGCGCCTCAATCCGAGTCGCTGTGTGGTCGGGATCACTCTAAATTTCTCTCTTTTGTTTAAAATGGACAACATTTTAATGACATAAGGAAAACCAACGAAACGCATTCTGAATGTGTTGATACTTTAGTAAAATGATACATGGGTCATATATGATGTTTACGAGTCAACCCTTACTCAATCCGAGGCACGGTGTAGCTGGAACTACTCAAAGTGTCTCTCTTTAGTTTAAAATGGACTTTATTTTAAGTGAAAACAACAACTGACATACGGAAAACTGACTAAATCCATTTGGATTCAGTTTAAACTTTAGGAAAACGATCCATGGGTCATATGTAATGTGTACATGTCAACCCAGCCTCAATCCGAGGTACGGATTGGCCGACACCACTTGAAGTGTCTCTCTATAGTTTAAAATGGACTTCATTTTAATTGAAAACAACAACTGGTATATGGTAATCTGACCAAACGCATTTGGATTCTGTTCAAACTTTAGGACAACAATACATGGATCATATGTGACATGTTCGAGTCAACCGCTCCTCAATCCGAGTAGTAGTGTGGTCAGGATCACTCTAAGTGTCTCTCTTTTGTTTAAAATGGACAAAATTTTAATGACATACAGAAAACCGACCAAACGCATTATAAATGTGTTGATGATTTAGGAAAACGATACATGGGTCATATATTACATTCAAGAGTCAACCCTTCCTCAATTAGAGGCTCCATGTGACCAGAACCACTCAAAGTGTCTCTGTTTAGTTTAAAATGGACTTCATTTTAAGTGAAAACAACAACTGACATACGGAAAACCGACCAAACGCATTCAGATTCTATTGAACCTTTAGTGAAATGATCCATGGGTCATTTGTGATGTGTATGAGTCAACCTTTCCTCAATCCGAGGCATGGTGTGGTCGTAACCACTCAAATTGTCTCTCTTTCGTTTAAAATAGACTTCATTTTAAGTGAAAACAAAAAATTACATATGGAAAACCGACCAAATGCATTCATATTCCATTGAAACTTTAGTAAAACGATCCATGGGTCATATGTGACGTGTATGAGTCAACCTCGCCTCAATCCAAGGCCTGGTTTGTTCGGCACCAATCGAAGTGTCTCTCTATAGTTTAAAATGGACTTCATTTTAATTGAAAACAACAACTGAAATACGGAAAACCAACCAAACGCATTCAGATTCTATTTAAAATTTAGGAAAACATTCCATGAGTAATTTGTGACATGTAAGAGTCAACCCCACCTCAATCCGAGGCCAGGTGTGGCAGACACCACTCAAAGTGTCTTAGGTTTATTTGAAATAGACAACATTTTAAATAAAAACAACAACTGACATACGGAAAACCAACTAAACGCATTCGGATTCAGTTGAAACTTTAGGAAAACGATCCATGGGTCATATGTGACGTGTAAGTGTCAACCTAGCCTCAATCTTAGGCATGGAGTGGCCGACACCACTCAAAGTGTCTCTCTATAGTTTAAAATTGAATTCATTTTAATTGAAAACAACAACTGACATACGGTAATCCGACCAAACGCATTCATATTATATTAAAACTTTAGGAAAATGATCCATGGGTCATATGTGATGTGTTCGATTCAACCGCACCTCAATCTGAGTCACAGTGTGGCTGGGATCACTCTAAGTGTCTCTCTTTTGTTTAAAATGGACAATATTTTAAGTACAAATGAAAAACTGACCAAACGGATTCTGATTGTGTTGATAATTTAGCACAACGATCCATGGGTCATATATGACATGCACGAGTCAACCCTGCTTCAATCCGAGGCGTGGTGTGGCCGGCACCACTCAAAGTGTCTCTCTTTAGTTTAAAATGGACTTCATTTTAAGTGAAAACAACAAATGACATAAGGAAAACCGAACAAATGCATTCGGATTCTGTTGAACCTTTAGTACAATGATCCATGGGTCATTTGTGACGTGTACGAGTCAACCTCGCATCAATACGAGGCACGGTGTGGCCATAACCACTCAAATTGTCTCTCTTTCGTTTAAAATAGACTTCATTTAAAGTGAAAACAATAAATGACATATGGAAAACTGACCAAATGCATTCGGATTCCATTGAAACTTTAGGAAAACGATCCATGGGTCATATGTGACGCATACGAGTCAACCCTGCCTCAATCCGAGACACGTTTTGGCCGGTATCACTCCAAGTGTATGTATAATGTTTAAAATGGACATCATTTTTAGTAAAAACCACTTGTATGTATTCTTAATTGTGTATAACACATATAATTAATTATTCAATTTTCTATGTATTTTATTGATAATTGATAATTAAATTATGTATGTATTCAATTATGAATTGAATTCCAGATTCGACATATAATTGTCATCTAAGTTTTAAATTGAATTCTAAATCAATTATGTATGTTTATAATTACTTTATAAATTATGATTTAATTCTGGATGTGTATAGTTCTAGGGTGCAATGTTAAATGTGTATGCATTATATGTTAAATAATTGGAAAGGATAGGGAATGGAGAATTACAGCACAATTGACAGGAATGGGATTGCACACCTGTGCAAATTATAGGCAAATTGTAGGCTTCTGTGCAATTTTCACAGCATAGCCTATGCCAACGGTTTCAAACCGTTGGAATACATTTTGTATGATGTTTTTACCAATGTTTCAATGATAACCGTTGGTAAACACCCTTTCCCAATGGTTTTTTAAACCATTCGAAAAGGTTTCTCAAAGAGGTTTTTGCCAACGGTTTGGTTGAACCGTTGGAAAAACTTATACCAACGGTTCAAACAAACCATTGGGATAGGTTTCTGTAACCAACCTATCCCACCAGTTCTACATAAACCGTTGGAAAAACTTTTTCCCAACGGTTTACTTTCCTACGGTTGGCAGAACCGTTGGTATAAGATATACCAACAGTTCTGCAGCCTATCCCAATAGTTCTGAACCGTTGGGAAATATGCTATTTCCAGTAGTGAATGCATTGGGTAAAGATTAGTATCGTGATATGTCAAGTGCAATGAGGGTTTACTCATGCTAATTCAGGTTCAATGAGGGTTCACTCATTATTCTTATGTAATTATCTTTGTCTCATTATAATATCATGTTAAGTATTGTTTCCACATTTCCATGTTATGATAATATGCTATATCATGACTTTATGTTCATGGTTCTATTGTGCTTCATTGATATACATATTGCCTAGAATGTACTATATTATTCATGTTATGCCTTGTTTAATCCCTTATTGGGATTTATAGCTCACCATTTTCACATGTATGTCCTCAGGTTATCCCATGAAATGCTAAGTACGAGGTAATGTTTTGGTCATGTAAAAGAAGTTTTCAATAAAGATGTTATTTTTTATGTTCTAAGTTGTTATGTAATGTTCCTAATTTCTCAAGACACTAGACCTCTCGATCCTTGGAGTTGTATTAAGTGAAATTTTATGTAATAAATCATGTTTAAGTGTATAATAAAGAGAAGGGTTGTTATAGATAATTCCTATATTCACCACACATAATACATTAAAAAAATGTTTATACGATGTGATTTATTCTCTTCCATCATACTTATTATTTTTTGGAAACAAACTACTTTATGCCCGATTTTTTCACACATAAACACCTTTGAGTTACTTTGTGGAATTTCCCTTCATTTCTCTTTCCATTTTTTTTACACATAGAAAATTTAATCTTCTTTACCTCAAATACTTTATCAAATTAACTTCCTTGAGATTTTATCCTCATATTCTTTGATGTATTTGAAAATTAAATTGTGTTCCAGTTATTAATTGCAATTTTTTATAGCTTTTTTGGAATAATAACAATATGTATTACTTGAGCTTCAGTCATGTTAGGATTCTCACTTGGGTAGTCATCACATCTCCTATTACATTGTTTTTTGACTCAATTCTTTCTATTTCTATCCATTGACTAGAATCAAGGGAAAATTAGTGATGAGTAATTTTAAACAATTAAACAGACAAACATGAATCTAATTAACATTAAAGGGGTAACTTATAAATGACATGTACTTCCTTAACATATGAATTTATAGGCTTTAATCTATGTTATTTTTGGTATATTTTCTAACATAAAAACCTATAGAAATTTTTGGTTCCCTCAATAATGGTTTATTATGAGCTTTTGAATTTACCAAATCATATCTCTTGGTAGTTTCAAACTAGGTGTGAAGCAAGGAATATTTTCATGCACCAGTTCCTAATCGAGCCTAGCTCAATGTGATGTTTTCTAGTTTTACACCTATGTAAAACTATACCAGATCCACATCCTCTTGTAGTATCCAGATAAGGATTTATTTTTCTAGAAACCACTTACTCTATACTTTACCAAAATTTAGGGATGTCTTATTTTGTTTAACCTTATAACTAAGGCTTTCACTAGAGTTTTTTAATACTAATTCCAAAAAATAACCAAACTAAATTTTGATACAAACTATGAAAACCATGCTTCTTATGACAGATTAATTCATGATTTAATACAAAAGATTACATATGAAACAACCAAGAAGATCAAGAAGTCTTGTGTATTTTGGAATTAGGTATGTATAATAACATCCTGAACATGGGATACAACACCATTTTTGAAAACTTCCATACCATTATTTTAAAGTTCTCTAGATTTTAAAACTACACAGGGAAACCTTGGGAACTACATAAGAAAGGGGTGAACTATAAACCCTAGATTGGGAATAAAAATGGCATAACATGATAAAATAATTACATGTTAGAGAATAGAAATTTCAATGGAATGTAAAATGGGTGATAAACATGAAATTGAACAATGAGGTATGATAAAGCATGAGAGAATAAAGGTAGTATGGAAATTTGGAAACAACTTTAAACATATCACCATAAACATGTGTCAAGGATGAACACCAAGACATCATAACATGGTAGAAAAAGTCTAGTGATGGATTATTTTCTCTCCCTAATCACTTTCATGACATATTATGATATTAAAAAATTACTGAATGTATTGAGGTGTTATATAATTCTAGGAGAACCCATCACATTAATATCATTCTCATACATAAGTGTTCCACATAGATCATACGACATGGAATCATTTTTCATCAAATTTTATTCCATAATCAAGGATTTTAGAATAAATACATGTATTTACACAATAAAATAAGTATAATTTAATAAAGGTGGACACCTTTTATAGGAAATTGTTATTAGGTATTCACTACATAATTGTTTGGCATGGGAAATCATGGTGAAATTTTGGCCGCATAACAGAAGTACTCAAAGTTTAATAAAAATGGTTTAAAGAGAGAAAAAGGGGTCTCTAATTAGTGAAAAGGTTGGGGGCAAGCCCCTTTATTAAAAAAAAGAAAAAGAAAAATACAACGGAAACCCCTTTTGATTTGGGTAAGAGAAAACCCATTAAAAAAACCAATAGGCTGAGAGAGATCAAACCCAATAGAAATCCTAGAATAGAACCAATTATAGAGGCCGGAGGCCTAGATTCAATTAGCCGAGGGTCCAGTTGGAAAATACCCATGAAAAGCAACGGTCCAAAGACCCACACTGTCACTTAACAGCTATCATGCATTCACCCGCATCCCAAAGTCTCCCTCCTGTATGCAGCTTGTCCCGAGTTCGTCACCTAACTATAGGCCCAATGCTCCTCCTGAGCCGGATTGCATCACCGCGACCCAACGACCCTTGCCGGTAGTAGATCCATTGAAGATCCTGCGATCCAGATCACCGTCCCTGCTGAAATCCAACACCCAAGCCGAGACCGAGAGCCACGAATCCGCTGTACGGAACCGCGGAAGAAGCCGCTTTGCTGCCCGTCGTGCCATCCCCGTGAAGGGCCAACCGTCGTCGCTCGAACAGAGGTCTGCCGCCGCTCGAACAGAGGCCTTGCATGGTGAGTGTTGAACCCTCGTTGCCGCCACTGACAACCAGATGCCAATCTAAGAAACGCCCTTTCCGCCGCTTTGACGTTGTTGCCTGAAGGCCCGGACTGTCAACGCCTTCGAGGTCAACCACTGCCAACCAAGGTCGAAGCAACTCGACACCCACTACAGCCCAAGAACCAAAGCCATACCATCCACCGAGGACCACCATCCCACATCGTCGAAGACCACCCGCGAACCCAAACGGAAGCTCGCCGGATTCACATCTGGCCTTGTAGTCGCGACGCCAGCACCCCTGAGGACCCAATGTCGACCGACTGCGTTGGCCATCATCCCATTGCACCGCATCCCAAATTTTCATCCCCTTTGACGCAGACCACCGTCCGCCACACTGCATTAACCGAAAAAAGTCATCGGCAACACATCTGGGAAAGAGTCGACCCCCAAAACCAGATCTGAAGAAAAATGCCCACAAAACGTGCCCAGAAGCAGATCTGAAAACCGATAGTCACCACTGCCCGAGACCAACCGACACCACTGCTCGAGCCCTATAGACGCTGCTGGTCATCACCAGAAGCCACTCTGAAGCACAGCCACAAACCCCCATCACAAGCCACCGCCGTAAGATGAAGGGCGCTCGAAGACCAGATCTGGTCAAATCAAAACCGCTGTCCTCTCGAACGGAGCCATGGAGAAGAGCCACCACCGCCTGGGGAGGAAAACACCGAGGTACCGCCGCCTTCGCTGGAGAAGCAGCCACCGTGGGAGGAAGTCCCTGGATCCACCGAGAAGGAGAGTCGCGGCCGAGGTCGCGGCCCTCATTGTCTCTAATTATTTAGACATAAAATTTACAATAATAGGGATGTGTAAAATAATATCCTTATATTATTAATTGAAAATAAAATACATAAAATGAAGAAGATTCTTGAATAATGGGGAGAAGGAAAGAATCTCTTACTAAATTTTGGCATGGTAATAGGTGCACATTAAGGTTCATGGGAGTGATTAATGAGAGTGAAATGAGTATATAATCACATGGAAATAAATAGTTAATTAAGAGGGATTCCAAAAAATATAACCAAATAAGATAAAATGGAAGTTATGAGGGATAACATAAAAGTGTTTCTTGAATAAAAAGGAGAGTAGATGATCCCTTACTGAATTTTTGCATGGTAACGGCTCACATAAATGATATAATATTATGGGATAAATGGTGTATAATTATTAGAGAATTAATTTTATTATATAGGTATAATTATAAGGATATGAAAACATAACCAATTTAGATTCAAAAGGTTGCTTACAAAGAAGGTGTGTCACGACCCGCCCTCGGGGTCCGTGCCGTGACTACCCCAAGCCCGCCTTCCATAGGCCAGGGGCTGGCAACTAGCACCAAGGCGTAAATCCCGATAAAAAGGGAAGGCATTGCCTTTGTAAGGTAAACAAACACCACAGAGTAAGCAAGCAGAAAGTAAACACTAAACAAAAGCAGAGTACAACTGAAAGTGCGGAAAAGTAAATGGGCCAGAATACAAACTCAAACTGAAAGTAAAGTACAACTCGAAAGGGGAAAACAACAACTGAAAAGTAAATGCCGCTACA
This sequence comes from Viscum album, assembly GCA_963277665.1. Lineage (NCBI taxonomy): Eukaryota > Viridiplantae > Streptophyta > Magnoliopsida > Santalales > Viscaceae > Viscum > Viscum album. The sequence goes on from OY728137.1 coordinate 388,883,304, forward strand.
CCGAGCTGTCCACAGGAAATCCCACCTGAAGGGTGGGTACAGATAGCTCCTCTGCTCCACAGGTCCCGTCGTCTGCTCCGTGCACGTCCCGCCCAGTGGTCCACCTCCGGGTACCGTCCCGCTCTGCAAGCCTCAGCTAAGGTCAACGCTGTCCGTCGTCTGCAACCAACACAACGTAGTACGGACAAAGCCCGTGCAGGGGTGAGTATAAGCTACTCAGTAGGGACCCCGAGACCCCTGAAGGTCTGTCAAATCTACAAAGGATAAACCACGAAGAAAGGTATAATCACGAAGTAACAACCGACACTGCTTAGGTATATGCCCATACATATACCTAAGTCATCAATTCAAATACGCTCCAACCTCCGAGCCCAAGTACAACTCAGTCCACACAGGAAGGTAAACGTATTCCACACAGGAAAGCAAAACGTAATCCACACAGGATTGCACAACACAATCCACACAGGAAAGCAACAGGATTCAGCTCACACAGGTATACTTCTTCAAAGGACGATAAAGATGATCACTGATCCATCTAAGTCGTCGGACCCACGAAGGATCGATAGGTAACTAACCCCCGCAAAGACCCACACAGGATCGGGCCCACACAGGACCTGTAGGCGCTGGTTCACACAGGACCGCTGAGCGCAAGGACTCACACAGGATCGGACCCACACAGGATCGGGCCCACACAGGACCTGTAGCACTGATCCACGTAGGATCGCTGAGTGCTGAAGTCGTCGTCGTCGAATCCACACAGGATCTCTGTACTGTCGTCGTCGCTGTCACAGTAGCAGTAGTAGCAGTAGCAGTCACAGTAACAGTCGCAGCCATCACTAGGGTTCCCGCACACAGCAAGCTCGTTCGGAGGGTCCGCTCCACGAGCCGAGAGGCTGATACATCAACTGTCACGAAGACCAGAGCTGATGTATCCAAAAGTTCCGTGTCGTCAACAGGAACTCATCGCAACAGACGGCGCGTCGATCGGACGCCCGGTCTGAGAGTTATTGACATTTTCGTCTCCGGGGCCCGGTTGGTTTTTAAGGCAAAACCAACCCAACCGTACTCCACCTGCGTCCAAACCTCGGGCGGAGTATGCCAAAAGATCCGTCTCATTAAGAGGAACACAACACGGCTGACGACACGTCAATCGGACGTCCGTAGCTCAAGTTATGAGCGTTTCCGCTCCGAAGGCCCGGTTGGTTTCGTGAACGAACCGACCCGGCCGAACTCAAAGTAATCCGAAACCTTAAGTGCGATAAACCGAAACGACCGTCTCGATCCAAGGATCGCGTTGCCGCAGACGGTTCGTCAATCGGAGGTCCGAGGCTCAAGTTATGGCCAAAAGACCGAATCTGATCCGAAACGGGGGGTCCGGGTCCGGGTCGACCCGGCCCGACCCCCCCTGGGTCGGCCCGAACCGGGTCGACCCGACCCGGGTCCGACCCGGCCCGGCTGACCGGCCGGCCGGCGGCGCGGCGGCCCGGCGGTAGCGGGGCGGCCTGGCGGCAGGCGGGGCGGCCCGGCGGCATGCGGGGGGACAAAGCCCCCGCTGATTGAGGGGCGGCGCGGCATATAGCCGCGCCCTTTTTGCAAACCGCCCCCCCCCCCCACGTGGGGGGCTTGATTGGAAGGAAACGGGGGGCCTCCTGCCCCCCTCAAGGAAACCACCCCCCTATTAAGAGGGGGGTTTTGACGAGCCGGCCGGGGGATTAATTCCCCCGGTTTACTGCCATCCGGCCGGCCAGCTGGCTGGCCGGTTTTCTCCAACGGGACCGGAAAATCCGGTCCCCTCTTCGGCTTCCGACGCCGGCGGCCCGGCCGCCGGTCTCCTCGTCCCGCCGCGGCCCGGAACCGGCCGCGGTTTTCGTCATCCGGCGCGGTGCGACGGCACCGCGCCCCTCTGCCGCACCTTGATTTCTTCAACGCGGCGCGACGGCGTCGCGTTCCTGATGTTTCTTCCATGGCGCGGCGCGACGGCGTCGCGCAATAAGGATTGGCGAATATCCGCGTGGTGCGACGGCACCACGCCACCTTGATTCATCCACCCGCAAGCAATTCAACAAGAACGATGGAGGGGGGTTCGGCCGTGTTCGTGCGGTCCGGCCCCCTCACGTAAAAAAAATAATAACTCAATTTAAAATATTCAAATTCCTCACGTTAGTCATGCGAACCATGAGCAAGAATAGAATAATTAAACAATAAATAACAACCCCTACCTTGGGTATAAGTTCGAGGATTTGCCAACGTCCGCGGAAGTCGACGTCGCGGAGATCGGGCGTCGCGGTCGTCGTTCGTCAATTCCGTTGACGAAGAGATGCGTCCGATGTGATACGTCGTTGGCGAAACCTCTTATGTCGACGAAGGGAATCCGAGGAGGAAGCGGTGTTCCCTCTCGTTGACACGGAAGACGAAGAAGAGCGGAGCGGCGTTCTTCGTCGGAGCTTGAGCGTTCTTCGTCAAGATGAGCGTTCTTCGTCAAGATGAGCGTTCTTCGTCAAGATGAAGAAGATGGAGGAGGAGCTCTCAAAATGAAATCCACACAAGTTGGCTAACAAAATAAAATAAGGTCCCTCCTTATTTTATTTACCAAGCCTAGGAATTCAAAACATCAAATTCAAAAACATAACACTTAATTAATTAACATGTCATTTGTAATTAATTAGATGTTAAGTTTACAAACATTTAAGAGGGAGAGAGGGGAGTTTAAGGGGGGAGTTGAGAGGTTTAGGTTCGTGTGGGTCCCACCACACATAATCCTCTCAAGGGAGGTTAAGTGGGTGTGGGTCCCACCTCTAACTCCTTTTGAGAGGAGTTAACCTACAAAAGTGAAATAAAAAGAATCCACACATTTTTTTTATTCAACTTTTTATAAATCTCCCAAAAACTAACATTTAACCCGCAACAAACGCAACTTCCGAAAGGGTCTCTTTAAGCGAATATCGGTGCTACGAGTTCATCGGTGCCCTCGGATTTCAATTCCGAGCACCGGATCAAAATTTAGGAAAACCCGCTCGTTCGTTCACTGAACGTACCCGAGCCAAACTTCGGAAATTGATTCCGGGCACTCCGGGCCTCGGAATCAGGTGCCGTCAGAAACCGCGCTCTTGTAAAATTCCAAAAAAAAATTAAGAAAAAATTTCCCTTGAATTTTACGGGTCTTTACATTACTCCCACCTCAGGGTTTTACGTCCCCGTAAAGATACATCAAAAACTAGGGAAACAAATGAGGGTACTGAGCACGCATCTGAGCCTCCCGCTCCCATTTGCTCTCCTGGAGATTCCCGTGCTGCCATCTGATGCGCACAAGAGGAATCGATCGCCCACGCAGGACCCGCTCCTGTCGATCCTCTATCTCCACCGGGACCTCCGTAAAAGTCTCCCCATCGTCAACGACAAGCTCCCCATGGTCAATGATGTGCGTCGGGTCGTGCACGTATCTCCTCAGCTGAGATACGTGGAAGACGTCGTGCACCCGGTGCAACTGAGGTGGTAGAGCCAGGCGATAAGCCACCTCACCAATCCTGCTGAGAATCTGGAAGGGTCCGATAAAGCGCGGAGATAACTTGCCGCCTCGGCCAAATCTCCGAATACCGCGTCGAGGTGAGACCTGCAAGAAGACGTGGTCGCCATCCTCGAACTCTAGTGGCCTCCGCCTCCTATCAGCATATGACTTCTGCCGGCTCTGAGCTGTCCTCATCCGCTCCTGGATGACCTGGATCTTCTCTGTCGTGGCCTGGACCATCTCTGGTCCCACTAGTGCTGACTCTCCGGGGTCTGTCCAGCACAAAGGAGATCTACAAGGTTGGCCGTACAATGCCTCGTACGGTGCCATCCCGATGGTGGAGTGGTAGCTATTGTTGTACGCAAACTCCACCAAGGGTAGGTGGTCCTCCCAGCTACGACCAAAGTCGAGGACACATGCGCGAAGCATGTCCTCGAGTGTCTGAATGGTCCTCTCCGTCTGACCATCCGTCTGAGGATGAAAGGCTGTGCTCAGACGTAGCTGCGTCCCGAACGCCTCCTGTAACCCCTTCCAAAGCCGGGAAGTAAAGAGAGCATCTCGATCGGAGACGATAGATGATGGCACGCCGTGGAGCCGCACAATCTCCTAAACGTAGAGACGTCCTAAGCTCTCCACTGAGCCCTGCTCTCTGATGGGTAAGAAGTGTGCCGACTTGGTGAGTCGGTCAACAATCACCCAGATGGAGTCGTGACCTCTGGAAGTACGTGGAAGTCCAGTCACGAAATCCATAGATATGCCGTCCCACTTCCTCTCCGGAACCTCCAAGGGCTGTACCAAGCCTACTGGTACCTGATTCTCTGCCTTCACCTGCTGACAGGTGAGGCATCGAGAAACGAACTCTGCTACAGCCTTCTTCATGCCCGGCCACCAGTGCTGTCGTCTGAGGTCCTGGTACATCTTCGCCACTCCAGGATGTACCGCCAAAGGAGAAGTGTGAAACTCTCTCAGCACTTCCTCTCGCAAAGCTACTGGTACCATGGTACGTCCTCTGAAAAGGATGTCGTGCTTTGCTCCAAGGGAGAAACCATCAGGTGCCTGTCCCGAGGATATCTGTGCACGCCGTGTCTCACAGTCAGCGTCCTCACGCTGTGCCTCCCTGACCCGCTGCAGTAGTGGAGGAGTGACTGTGAGAGACTGAAGAAAGGCTGCTCCATCTCTATCCACGAAGGATATCTGCAAAGAGGCTAGCTGCTCCGTCGCCTCCTCAAGTAGCTGAATGCCCGTCCTCCTGTTGAGGGCATCAGCTACTACGTTCCCCTTCCCAGGAGTATAGACTATCTCAAAGTCATAGTCCTGGAGGAACTCGAGCCATCGCCGCTGTCTCAGGTTTAGGTCCTTCTGAGAGAAGATATACCTGAGGCTCTGATGATCGGAAAAGACTGTAAAGCGCTCGCCCATCAGATAGTGTCGCCATGTCTTCAGAGCGAAGACCACTGCTGCTAACTCCAGGTCATGGGTAGCGTAGTTCTGCTCATGCGGCCTCAACTGACGTGATCCATAGGCGATCACGGCCCTCTCCTGCATCAGAACACATCCGAGTCCGGTCCCTGATGCATCGCAGTAGACTACATACCCTACTCCCTCCTCAGGCAACCTCAAGATAGGTGCGCTAGTCAATCTCTGTCTCAGCTCCTGGAAGCTCTGCTGACATCTGTCTGACCACACGAAGGGTTTCCCCTTCTTCGTCAAAGCTGTGAGTGATGCCGCAACTCTAGAGAAGTTTGGCACGAATCTCCGATAGTATCCAGCTAGTCCCAAGAAACTCTGAACCTCAGTCACGCTCCTGGGTGGCTCCCATGCTAACACAGCCTCAATCTTCACGGGATCCACTTCAACTCCCGCCTCAGAGATAACGTTACCCAAGAAGTGGACCTCACGTATCCAGAACTGGCACTTCGAGAGCTTACCATAAAGCTGGTGCTCTCGGAGTGTGTCTAGTACAACTCGCAAGTGATAGGCGTGCTCCTCCTCTGACGCAGAGTAAATCAGAATGTCATCGATGAAGACCACGACAAACCGATCGAGGTATGGCTGAAAGATCCTGTTCATGAGAGCCATGAACACTACTGGAGCATTGGTTACACCGAAAGGCATAAACAAGAACTCATAGTGGCCATACCGACATCTGAAGGCCGTCTTCTGCACATCCTCGTCTCTGACTCTGAGCTGATGATAGCCTGACCTGAGGTCTATCTTCGAGAACCACCGTGACCCCTTGAGCTGATCAAAGAGGTCATCAATCCTCGGTAGCGGATACTTGTTCCTCACTGTCACCTGGTTCAGGCGACGATAGTCAACACAAAGTCGCAAGCTCCCGTCCGCCTTCTTGGCGAATAAAATCGGGGAAGCCCAGGGTGAAACACTGGGTCGGATGAACCCCTTGCCCTGCAAGTCCTCCAACTGTACCCGTAGCTCTCGAAGCTCGGCGGGGGCCATCCGATATGCTGGAGTGGATATCGGGGCTGTCCTGGGGTACAAGTCAATATAAAAGTCTACCTCTCTGCGAGGAGGTAGCCCTGGAACGTTGTCGGGAAAAACGTCCGCAAACTGATCCACCACTGCAGGAAAACCAGGACTCCGCACGTCAACTGCTCCAAGGATTAGGCTAGCCAACTGATGAGTGATGGGTTGTCCTTTCCTCCGCGGAAGTCCATCCTGTGCTGCTAAGGCTCCCTTCTCGCCGGTGAAGGTGAACCTGCTCCCGTCAGTGCGTACACATCACACCTTGCGCCTAAAACAGTCAATCTGTGCATGGACCGTAGATAGCCAATCCATTCCCAAGATGACGTCGTAAGGCCTCGACGCTGCTACAAGAAGATCCCAGCCGAAGATCTCGCCTCCTAGAGTAAGCTCACACTGCCGGCACCAGTGCGTAATCGTCGAGTCTGCTCCCGTGGGAGTCTCTAGCCGTAAGGATCGAGCCAACGGCTCTGTCGGAATCTCCGAGCTCCGAACAAGGGCAGCGGCTATGAAAGAGTGACTCGCTCCTGTGTCTATAAGAACTGCAGCAAGGGTGGAATAGACACAGATAGTACCTCGAATCATCTCGGGTGCGCTGTGGTCGTAGGCCTCTGCTGCCTGGAGCTGTGTCTGTCGCTGCCCTCCAGCTCCCTGTGGTCGGGGTGGACCTCCTGGTGGTGGTGGTGGTAGAGCCTCAAAGCGTCGGCCACCACCGGCTGCTCATCCAGCTCCTCTGCCTCGTCCGCCTCCTCCCTGCGGACCGCCACGGTCGACCCTCTGCCTCTGCCTCGGTGGTCCATCAACTGTCTGCTGCTCCTCGGCACGGAGGGTCGGGCAGTCACGAGCCATGTGGCCCTGCCCGCCGCACGAGTAGCACTGTCTGCCTCTCGTAAGACTGGATCCTCGCTGTGTGCCCCGCACTGCTGATCTAGTGCCCTGAGATCGTCTGCCCGAAGGTCTGGTCTGTCTGGACCCCTGAGTCATCCGTCGACTGCCTGCTGCAGATGACTCTGCCACGTGCCGCCCTGCGGTGGGTCTCTGTGCTGGTGTAGACTCAGCAAGGAATCTCTCGATCAGAAGAGCCCGCTCCAGTACTCCTGTCTGAGTCGGTATGCTGAGGGAGATCAGCGATGCCCTGATCTCGTGTCTCAAACCCTGCTCGAAGGTCCGGGCCCGGAAGAATGGGTCCCGTACCATGTCGGTCGAGTAGCGCGAGAGATCGGTAAATCTCGCCGAGTACTGAGCGACCGTCATGCTGCCCTGCCGCAGCTGAAGAAGCTCCTGGATACGCACCGCACGAAGGGTGGCTGGGACGAACTCCGAGTGGAAGAGGCTCTCAAAGTCCGTCCAAAGTAGAGATGCCTCATCGTGCACCTGGAGCATCAGGCTCCACCATCGTCCTGCTGCTGCGTGTAGTAGGCTCGCAGCGAGGATCACCATGAGGTCTGCTGGTGTCCTCACTAGCCTAAACACTCGTACTACTGCCTCCAGCCAGTCCTCTACTGCCTGGGGATCCGTCTCCCCGCGAAACCTGGGCGGTCGCTGGCGCTGAAACTCATGCAGTGCGCTGAGGCGACGTGCATCGTCAGCGGCTGCTGCTGGAAGCATCGGGGGCTCGGCGGGTAAAGCTACCGCCGGTGCCACTACTGGCAAAGGGCCCTGCACCGAGGCCTCGTCGCTCGGTGGGCTGTCGTCTCGCTCGACTCTTGGAACCCTAGCCGGCTGCCGTCGTGGGGCCATCCTGAAAAGGAAACAGGTGCGCCACGGTCAGAACAGTATACCTGGTGAGCTGATATAAGTAATCACAAAGAAAACTTTGAAACACACACGCAATCAATGTTTTCGTGCATTAAGTCGGAAATCAGAAGTCAGGGTCCTGGTGTACGGATACGTCGGCCGCCGCACCAACACTGGACTCCCTGGACTGATAACCACACTCAATACGCTAAACATTATTGCTTCACATAGAAAAGATCATAGTTTGCGGTAGAACCGAACTCCTCTGATACCAATTTGTCACGACCCGCCCTCGGGGTCCGTGTCGTGACTACCCCAAGCCCGCCTTCCATAGGCCAGGGGCTGGAGACTAGCACCAAGGCGTAAATCCCGATAAAAAGGGAAGGCATTGCCTTTGTAAGGTAAACAAACACCACAGAGTAAGCAAGCGGAAAGTAAACACTAAACAAAAGCAGAGTACAACTGAAAGTGCGGAAAAGTAAATGGGCCAGAATACAAACCCAAACTGAAAGTAAAGTACAACTCGAAAGGGGAAAACAGCAACTGAAAAGTAAATGCCGCTACACCGAGCTGTCCACTGGAAATCTCACCTGAAGGGTGGGTACAGATAGCTCCTCTGCTCCACAGGTCCCGTCGTCTGCTCCGTGCACGTCCTGCCCAGTGGTCCACCTCCGGGTACCGTCCCGCTCTGCAAGCCTCAGCTAAGGTCAACGATGTCCGTCGTCTGCAACCAACACAACGTAGTGCGGGCAAAGCCCGTGCAGGGGTGAGTATAAGCTACTCAGTAGGGACCCCGAGACCCCTGAAGGTCTCTCAAATCCACAAAGGATAAACCACGAAGAAAGGTATAATCACGAAGTAACAACCGACACTGCTTAGGTATATGCCCATACATATACCTAAGTCATCAATTCAAATACGCTCCAACCTCCGAGCCCAAGTACAACTCAGTCCACACAGGAAGGTAAACGTATTCCACACAGGAAAGCAAAACGTAATCCACACAGGATTGCACAACACAATCCACACAGGAAAGCAACAGGATTCAGCTCACACAGGTATACTTCTTCAAAGGACGATAAAGATGATCACTGATCCATCTAAGTCGTCGGACCCACGAAGGATCGATAGGTAACTAACCCCCGCAAAGACCCACACAGGATCGGGCCCACACAGGACCTGTAGCACTGATCCACGTAGGATCGCTGAGTGCTGAAGTCGTCGTCGTCGAATCCACACAGGATCTCTGTACTGTCGTCGTCGCTGTCACAGTAGCAGTAGTAGCAGTAGCAGTCACAGTAACAGTCGCAGCCAGCACTAGGGTTCCCGCACACAGCAAGCTCGTTCGGAGGGTCCGCTCCACAAGCCGAGAGGCTGATACATCAACTGTCACGAAGACCAGAGTTGATGTATCCAAAAGTTCCGTGTCGTCAACAGGAACTCATCGCAACAGACGGCGCGTCGATCGGACGCCCGGTCTGAGAGTTATTGGCATTTTCGTCTCCGGGGCCCGGTTGGTTTTTAAGGAAAAACCAACCCGACCGTACTCCACCTGCGTCCAAACCTCGGGCGGAGTATTCCAAAAGATCCGTCTCATTAAGAGGAACACAACACGGCTGACGGCACGTCAATCGGACGTCCGTAGCTCAAGTTATGAGCGTTTCCGCTCCGAAGGCCCGGTTGGTTTCGTGAACGAACCGACCCGGCCGAACTCAAAGTAATCCGAAACCTTAAGTGCGATAAACCGAAACGACCGTCTCGATCCAAGGATCGCGTTGCCGCAGACGGTTCGTCAATCGGAGGTCCGAGGCTCAAGTTATGGCCAAAAGACCGAATCTGATCCGAAACGGGGGGTCCGGGTCGACCCGGCCCGACCCCCCCTGGGTCGGCCCGAACCGGGTCGACCCGACCCGGGTCCGACCCGGCCCGGCTGACCGGCCGGCCGGCGGCGCGGCGGCGCGGTGGCCTGGCGGTAGCGCGGCGGCCCGGCGGTAGCGGGGCGGCCTGGCGGCAGGCGGGGCTGCCTGGCGGCAGGCGGGGCGGCCCGGCGGCATGCGGGGGGACAAAGCCCCCGCTGATTGAGGGGCGGCGCGGCATATATCCGCGCCCTTTTTGCAAACCGCCCCCCCCCCCCCACGTGGGGGGCTTGATTGGAAGGAAACGGGGGGCCTCCTGCCCCCCTCAAGGAAACTGCCCCCTCATTAAGAGGGGGGTTTTGATGAGCCGGCCGGGGGATTAATTCCCCCGGTTTACTGCCATCCGGCCGGCCAGCTGGCCGGCCGGTTTTCTCCAACAGGACCGGAAAATCCGGTCCCCTCTTCGGCTTCCGACGCCGGCGGCCCGGCCACCGGTCTCCTCGTCCCGCCGCGGCCCGGAACCGGCCGCGGTTTTCGTCATCCGGCGCGGTGCGACGGCACCGCGCCCCTCCGCCGCACCTTGATTTCTTCAACGCGGCGCGACGGCGTCGCGTTCCTGATGTTTCTTCCATGGCGCGGCACGACGGCGTCGCGCAATAAGGATTGGCGAATATCCGCGTGGTGCGACGGCACCACGCCACCTTGATTCGTCCACCCGCAAGCAATTCAACAAGAACGATGGAGGGGGGTTCGGCCGTGTTCGTGCGGTCCGGCCCCCTCACGTAAAAAAAATAATAACTCAATTTAAAATATTCAAATTCCTCACGTTAGTCATGCGAACCATGAGCAAGAATAGAATAATTAAACAATAAATAACAACCCCTACCTTGGGTATAAGTTCGAGGATTTGCCAACGTCCGCGGAAGTCGACGTCGCGGAGATCGGGCGTCGCGGTCGTCGTTCGTCAATTCCGTTGACGAAGAGATGCGTCCGATGTGATACGTCGTTGGCGAAACCTCTTATGTCGACGAAGGGAATCCGAGGAGGAAGCGGTGTTCCCTCTCGTTGACACGGAAGACGAAGAAGAGCGGAGCGGCGTTCTTCGTCGGAGCTTGAGCGTTCTTCGTCAAGATGAGCGTTCTTCGTCAAGATGAAGAAGATGGAGGAGGAGCTCTCAAAATGAAATCCACACAAGTTGGCTAACAAAATAAAATAAGGTCCCTCCTTATTTTATTTACCAAGCCTAGGAATTCAAAACATCAAATTCAAAAACATAACACTTAATTAATTAACATGTCATGTGTAATTAATTAGATGTTAAGTTTACAAACATTTAAGAGGGAGAGAGGGGAGTTTAAGGGGGGAGTTGAGAGGTTTAGGTTCGTGTGGGTCCCACCACACTTAATCCTCTCAAGGGAGGTTAAGTGGGTGTGGGTCCCACCCCTAACTCCTTTTGAGAGGAGTTAACCTACAAAAGTGAAATAAAAAGAATCCACACATTTTTTTTATTCAACTTTTTATAAATCTCCCAAAAACTAACATTCAACCCGCAACAAACGCAACTTCCGAAAGGGTCTCTTTAAGCGAATATCGGTGCTGCGAGTTCATCGGTGCCCTCGGATTTCAATTCCGAGCACCGGATCAAAAGTTAGGAAAACCCGCTCGTTCGTTCACTGAACGTACCCGAGCCAAACTTCGGAAATTGATTCCGGGCACTCCGGGCCTCGGAATCAGGTGCCGTCAGAAACCGCGCTCTTGTAAAATTCCAAAGAAAATTAAGAAAAAATTTCCCTTGAATTTTACGGGTCTTTACAAGGTTCTTAATAGAAATGATGAGAGAGAAATATCTTACTAAATTTGGGCATGGTAATGGGTGTACATAAAGGTTCATGGGAGGGATTAATGAGAGTTAAAGGGATCTATCATCATATAGAAATAAAAAACTCAGTTATAGGTATGTTTAAAAACATACCCAAGTAAGAAAAAATGGAAATTAAGAGGCATAACATGAAAGAGGTGCTTGGATAAAAAATGAGAGTGGGAGATCCCTTACTAAACTTTAGCAGCATAACAGGTGTACATAATGGTTAATGGAAGGGATTAATTAGATTTAAATGGGTCTATAATCACATGTAAATAAAAATTTAAGTAATTGGGATGTATAAAAACATATCCAAACAAGAACAAATGGAAATTAATAGGCATAACATAAAAGATGTGCTTGAGTAAAATAGATAGTGGGAGATCCCTTACCTTGGGAGGGTTATTCCAAAATCTTATAAGGAGCTTCTTGAGAGATTGGGATCACATAGGGAGGAATATAGAGAGGTGATTAAGGACATGGACCACGGTTTTTTTGTGAATATAAATGGGATATTTGGTGGGTATATATAGGAAAAGGGATGGGAGTTCTTTATTATTTTCCAAACTTAGGTTATTGGACTTTATATAATAAAATAACCAAAACCAAAATCCTAAATGGTTTTATCCCATGGTTTATTCTAAAGATATGTTTTTTTAATTATTTTATAATTAAAATTTCTAAACTTATTAACATAATACCCCTGCTGATGTGAAAGTGAGTCAGTTTGTAAATAAATGATTTTAGAACCTTAAAATATAATATAGGTTTTGGACGATTCATAAAGGATTTATAAAATTAATCAAATAATATAAAAATAAAATTATTTTAAGGATGAAACATATATTTTTTATTTTATACCTTTTATAATATTTATTACATCACTTTTGGGTCATTATGATGTCATAATATGCACCGTATACTTATATTGTATTTATTTTTTAGCTAAAAATTCGACTCTCTCAAGAAATTATGAAAAAATAATTGTGGATTAATTTTGACATCCTGATTTCAAGAATTATATTTATTCTATCAAAATAATTACATAAATATGAGAAATTAAACTTTTAAATTTAAGTCCCTATTTATTGATTTTTTTTTGACAATAATAGTTTTATAACCTAATAAAAATTATATTTTCACTCTATAAAATTATACTATTATTTATATTTAATATATATTATTTAATAATACTATATTATTTAAATATAATTTATTTAAAACATTATTTATTTAATAAAGAATATGTGTTTCTTCATTAAAATTTTATTTTACCCTAAATACAATTTATGTTTTAATGTATTAGAAATCTAATTTTTATCAAAATCATTATTTAATCATTTATTAAATAAAAAGACAAATATAGTAAATATTATATTTAATTTAATATATATATATATATATATATATTCAAACAATTAGTTTTACTTTGTTTCTACTCCATGATAAATTATTTTTACCCTTAATTTATTTATTTTCTATTTACCGTGGTAATAAATGTTTACTATTGTTACTATTTATATTGTTCAAAAATTAAGTTGACCCCATTACCTAAAATTAATTATGATGATTAAAAATACGGAATAAATTTTATCAAAATCAATTAAAATAGTAGGAATAATTTAATTAAAAATAAATCCTTCCAGTAAAATGAAAAGCATTTCCCTACACATGAGCCTCAGCCTAGTTGGTGAGGACTCGGTAAGTGCATCCAAGAGACACAAGATCAAATCTGGGTGGATGAATATTTCTTGGGACTGTAGTAGTACTGTAGCAGGTATTGTATCAGGTACTGTAGTAGCTAGAACTATTCATCCATTTGGGCCTTTGGGCCACCGGTTTGGGCCTCGGGTCCTGCAAGGCTTTCGGGCCACCCAAGGCCTATGGGCCAGTTGATTCTCAAGGCCTTCAGGCCACCTTAAGGCCTTAGTTCCACCCCAAGGCCTTCGGGACACTTGAATTCAGATGTACCAGTTTTACTATAAGGAATAAAGCTTCAGATGAGGATTTAGGGCAGGCATATTCACTAGAGTAGAGCTAACTAGATTTGGAAGAATGATAGGGTATGGCTTTGCCATCGATACCAATCCTATGCAGCTTTTCATAGGATATCTAACTGAACATATCTGCGAAGGTGGAGTGCTGATATCATGACATATGTTGGCGAGGAGCATTTTTAAGTTGTCTTGTTTGGGTGATTCCCTCTAAGACCTACGGGTCATGTAATTATCTCTAAATTCTTCAGGCCTTGTAAGGGTTCCACCTCACCCCTTGAAAGGTGGATTATCAAAAATAAAAAAAATGAAGGCCTTCAGGCCATTCCGACCGACAATGGAAAGCAGTTCCCTAATAAATGCATTTTTCAAGGAAAAATTATTTTACTTTAAATCTTTGACTAGTAATGTTCATTTTATAAATTTAAATCAATAAAGATAGATATATAATATAATAATTTCATTTAAACAATTTCTCATTATGGGTTATTTAAATTAATTAAAATTGAGAAATATTCTATATTTTAAAACAGTTTACTGAGAAATGGGTTTTTAGACATAAAAATAAACTTATAATAAAATTTGGTATAAATATGATTTAAATGTAATTTATTGAATTAAATATAACTAAATAATACTTATTTTTCCTTTAAATAAAATTAAAATAATATTTGGGATTTTAAATTAAATAATTTATCAAAATAAATTACAATTTTACATAAAAATGTTATTTTTCACTATTCACTGAACAATCTCTATTTTCTGAAAAAAAATCTAAATTTAACCCTTAGTTATTTTTGATATGATGATATAAAAATGGATTTTTTTATAAAATAATTTTTTTAAATTTATAGAAATTAATTATAAAAAAAATGAAGAAAACTTATTTTTTAAAGAATAAAATGAAATTAATAAAAATTAAGTAATTATTTAGAAGGAATTTAAAAATATATTTATGTTTAATAATAAATTTATATGTATATTTCATAAACTAGTTAATCCTATTAATTCTCCCCAATTTATCATCTAGGTTATAACATCCATATTTAAATATTCATTGTTTGTTTGGGTTCAGTAATGTGTATCACATACGCTATCAAACGTAGTTTTCTATTTTAAAAACTCAAGGAATTACATTCTCCCTCATTTAATAAATTTTATCCTAAAAATTTAAACTTGAACTTGGTAAGAATTGTTTTTACACCTAAAAACCTACATCGTAAAAAAATGGTTAGTAAAACATTCACTTGAAAAGATATAAATGGATGTATGGAGGTCATCACATAACTTGGTTTTGAAGTAGGAGAACAACAGTGGGAACTGAAAACATAGACATTGAAGATAAAAATAACACAAAATAAATAATATAATGTGGCATAGAATGTGGTCAGGTTAAATTCAATAACCACAAAACCATAAAATTGTGATGGATAAAATGACCATTAATTCATAGAATATGACCATTATATGAAAACGTTTTTTTAAGATTCTTTTACTATAATTAAGGAATTAATTTACCATCTAGAATAATTACATAAGTAAATATACTTTCTTGAAATGTATAATTTTACCCTTTAATCAATTTCCACTAAAATCCTATCTTTTCTCCAAATGATGTTTACCCAAGATTATTTTTTCCTAAATCACTAAAATAATATTTTAATGAATAAAATAATAAACCAATGAATAAAATGTTATTCATCCTCTATTTAGTAAATCCAAAATGGTTATCATAATGTAATATAATACTAAAAATGAATTAACCATAATACATTAATCCCAAAAATTCCAAAAATAATCCCAAAGGTTTAACATAGATCATTACTTAAATAAATACCCAAATATAACAGTAATAACTTCAACATTAAATAATGTTTTAAGATCAAAGGTTGTTTTATACACTTCAGCTTACATGTTCAAAACATAATAACATTCTTTTTAAATAATACTAATGGGTATATAAACCATAACCAAAGAAAATCTCCCAAAATATCATTAATCACCTCAAAATAAAAAATATTTGATCTTGTAATATGTTTCCAAAAATATAATACTAAACATCCATCACATAAATCTTCAAAAAGTAGTATTGGTTATTTTAAAGATTAATAAAATACATATCATCCTAATACTCTTTAGTTTTATCCAAAAATCAACCACCTATTTAGGGTTATTAATCCCTCAAACATGTTTTTTATAAAATATCACTTTATCACTAAATCACTTTCATAGGTTATTGGTATTATTCAACATATGTTTCAAAACCTTAAAGAAAAACTATTGTAGATAAATTCTTATATGTTTCATGATTCTTAAATCTATAATTTTATTTATATACTATTTATTCAACATAACTATAAAATAAAAGTACATAAACACTTTAATCTTTACACTTCAATGATTTCCATCGCATAGGTATTCCTTACTCTAGTATTTAACACTTAGATTGTGGCATTGACTCAGATAATTCCAATTTTCTCCACACATAAAACATTAAAAAACAATGGGTGTTGTAGGATGTGATTTATTCCCTTTCATAATTATTCTTAATTATGTTGGACAACTAATTAATTTATGACATATTTTCCCACACATAAAACACCTTCAAGTTCCTTTAGATAATTTCACTTGGTACCTCTTTCCAAATTTTTGACATGCAGGAAATTTAATGTTAATTATTTTATATCCTTTATTATATGAAATTCCTTGAGATTTCATTCTTCTCTTATTTGATGTCTTTGGGAATTAAAATATGTTTCATTTTTTAATGTTGATTTTCAATAGCTATTTTGGTATAATAACAATATGTCTTACTTGAGCTCTCGTCATGTTAGGCATCTCATTTGGAAAATTATCTCTTTTCCCATCACATTATTTATTGACTTGGTTCTTCCTATTTCTATAAATTGAATAGAATAATTGTAAAATTGGTTATAAGTAATTTTAAAATATTAAACACACAAATAGAAAACCAATTATCATTAAAGGGATAACTTATAAATGACATGTACTTCCTTAACTTATGAATTTATAGGCTTCAATCTATGTTATCCATGATCTATTTTCTATCATAGAAACTTATGGAAATTTTTAATTCATGTACTAATAGTTCATAATGAGATTGTGAATTTATAAAATCATATCCCTCTGGAGTTTTAAATAGTGTGTGTATCAAGGCATATTTTCATGCATCGGGTTCCAATCGAGTCTAGCTCAATGTGGTGTTTTGGGGTTTTACCCCTAGGTACATATTTTCAAGAGACACATCTATTTGTAGTATCTATACATGGATGTATTTTCTTGGAAACTACTTACACTATACTGAAACAAAATTTTGGTATGTATTCTTATTTTTATCCTTATAATTAAGGCTTTGACTGTATTTTCTAATCCTAATCTAAAAAATAACTAAACCTCCCTTTTATACGAACTATGATATCCCTTCTCTTTATTACATATTAATTAATTATTTAATATAAAATATTACATATAAAAAAAGATCGATAAGTCTCGTTTCTTTATAAATTATGTATATATTATAACATCTTAAACATGGTATAGAACAACATTATTGAAAATGTCCTTAAAATGTTTCTAAAATTCCATTTCTTTTAAAACTTCCTAGGATAACCTGGGGACATGCATAAAAAAGGGGTGACCTATAAAACCCAGTAATAGAATAAACATGGAATAACATGAAAAAATAATTTATTTTTATAGAATAATAATTTTAATGGAACATAAAATGTGTGAGAAACATGAACATGAACAATGGGTCATGATAAATAATGATAACATAAAGGAAACATGGAAATTTGGAAATATATTTAAATATGGAATCATAAACATATGTCAAGGATAATTTCCAAGACATCATAACATGGTGGGAAAAGTACCATGATGGATTAGTTTCACTCCCTAATACCTTTCATGATATATCATGAGACTAAAACATTAACCAATTTATTGGAGTTCTCTATAATTCTAAGTACACCTATCTCTTTCACATCATTCTCATGCACAAGTGTTCCATATAGATCATACAACATAAAATAATTTTTCATCAAATTTTATTCCATTATAACGGAGTTTAGAATATATACATGTAATTCCCCAATAAAATATGTATAATTGTATAAAGTTGAACACCCTTGATGGTAAATGGGTATGGGTATTCACAACAAAATTGTTTGGCATGGGAAATCATGGTGAAATTTTGGCAGCATAACGACAGTACTGAATGATTCATAAAAATGGTTTAATGAGAGAGAAAGGGTTATATATATATTTTGAAAGAAAATATAAAATAAGGGGTATTTGGAAATTAATATCACAATATTATGAATTTTAAATAAAATATATAAAATAAATAAGATTCTTGAATAAAAATGATATGGAAAGGATCCCTTACTAAATTTCAACATAGTAACGGTTGTACATAAAGGTTCATGGGAGGCATTAATGAGAGTTAAAGTGGTATATCATAACATGTAAATAAATATATAAGTAATATTTATGTATACAAACATACCCAAATAGGATAAAATTGAAACTAATAGGCATAACATAAAATAGGATCTTGAATAAAAATAAGAGTGGGAGATCCCTTACTAAATTTCAGCATGGTAATGGATTAGGTAAATGTTAAAATAAGATGTGATAAATGGTATCTCATTATTAGATAATAAATTTCATATAATATGTATCATTATAAGTACATGAAAATAAAACTATTTTGGATTCAAAAGGTTACTTACAAATAATGTGCTTGAATGAAAATGAGGAGAGAGAAATCTCGTACTAAATTTCGGCATGGAAACTGGTGTACAAAAAGGTTCATGGGATGGATTAATGAGAGTGAAATGGGTCTATAATCACATTTAAAAAAAATTATGTAATATGGATGAATAAAAAATACCGAAATAAGAATAAATATAAATTAAGAGACATAACATAAAATAGGTTCTTGGATAAAAAGAAGAGTGGCAGACCCCTTGCTAAACTTTAGCATCATAATGGGTGTACATAAATTTTAATAGGGAGGATTAATGATGTTTAAAGGGGTATATCATCACATGGAAATAAAAAAATTAGTAAAATTGATGTATAAAAACATACCCAAAAATAAAAATGGAAATTAAGAGGAATAAACTAAAAGAGGTGCCCAAATAAAAAAGGAGAGTGGGATATCCCTTACCTTTAGTGAGTGATTCCAAAAAATTTAGAGGAGATACTTGAGAGTTTGGGAGATCCTTGGGAGGAATATAGATAGGGAAGGTCAGATTAAGGAATTAATCTAAGTTTTTTGAGTGAATAGTATTGAGAGATTGGTTGGGTTTGTATAGGAAAAGAGTGGGGAGTTCTTTATTATTTCTCAAACATAGGTTTTGGACTCTATATAATAAAATAACCAAAAACAAAAACTATCTCATGGTTTTGTATTATTTTTTATTCCAATTAGGGGTGTATTCCATTAATTTATAATTTTAATTTCCTAAATTATTAAAATAATAACCTTACAGATGTGGAAGTGAGACATGTTTGTAAAGAACTGATTTTAAAAACTTAAAATATAATATAGGTTTTGAAATATTCATAAAAAAATGTAAAATTAATCAAATTAAATAAAAATAAAAATATTTTAAATTGGAAACATTTATTTTTTCATGGATAAATTTTATAATATTTATTACATCATGTTTGGGTCATTATAATGTCATAATATGCACTGTATATACAATATTTAATTTTTACTTGAAATTTTGACTTTCTTAAAAAATTGTGAAAAAATCACCATTGGATAATTTTAATGTGATTATTCTAAAAATTATGTTTATTATATAAAAAAAATTATATAAATATTTGAAATTAATCTTTTAAATTAAAATCCCTGATTATTGAAAAATATTGTTTTTTTGACAATAATGGTTTTCTAACCCTAATAAAAATTACATTTTCACTGTGTAAAAGTATATTATCATTCATGTTTAATATATAATATTGAATAATAATATATTATTAAAATATTATTTACTTCAAAAATTCTTTAATTTATCAAAAAAATGTGTTTCTTCCTTAAAGCTATATTTTACCCCAAATACAATTTATGTTTTAATGTATCAAAAATCTAATTAATCAAAATCATTATTTAATAATTTATAAAGTAAAAATATATATATATTCATCATTATATTGAAATTAATAAATATATATATTCATAATATTAGGGTTACTTTTTATCTATTCCTTATTAGATTATTTTTACCTTTCATTAACCTATTTTCTTTTTTCCGTGGTAATAAATATTTATTATATTCATATTGTTCAAAAATTATATTGACCCTATTAGATAATATTAATTATGATGATTAAAAATATAAAATCCATTTTATCTAGATTTATTAACACATTTTTAATAATTTAATTGAAAATAAAACCCACATGTACAATGGAAAGCAGTTTTCCAAAAACCGTATTTTTCAAGGAAAATATTAATTTACTTTAACTCTATAAATAGTAATTTTTATTATTTTAATTTCAATTAATAAATATAGATATATAATCTAAACCTTTAATTTAAATCATTTATAATTAGGGTTTATTTAAATTTATTATAAAAGAGAATCATTATACATTTTAAAATAGGTTTTTGATAAATGTTTTTTTAGTCATAAAAATAAAATTATACTAAAATCCTACATAAATATGATTTAAATGTAATTAATTTAATAAAATATAAATAAATAATACTTATGTTACATTTAAATAAAATTAAAATAATAATTGGGGTTTTAAATTAATTAATTTATCAATAGAAATGACAATTTTACATAAAAATGTTATTTTTCACTATTCACTGAAAAATCTATATTATTCGAAAAATACCAAATTTTTAGCCTAAGTAAATATTGATATGCTGATATCAAAAAAAAAATTTTCAAATTTTTTTTTTAATTTTTTTATAAATTAATTATAATAAATAAAAATCATTTTTTAATAAAATTTATTTTTTAATGAATAAAATGATATTAATAAAAAATAATTCATTATTTACTAGGAATTTATAAATATATTTATGTTGAATAATGAATTATATGTATATTTCATAAATTAGTTAGTCTTATTCATTCCCTCCAATTTAACATCTAGGTTATAATAGACATATTTATATAGTTTTTTGTTTTTTTGGGTTCAGAATTATGTATCGCATGCACTATCGGACATAGTTTTCTCTTTTAAACCCTCATGGAGTTACATAAGAAAACCAATGGTGTATCTTATTTTATAGTCTTGGGAAAACCACCCATGTCACCTATTTTTTAAGATTAATATAACCACCTATGTACCCTCTAATATCTTAGAACATTTATCATTACCCAGTGCATTGGAGAGAGATATAGGTCTTACCCATCACATAGTACATAGATTTATATTCCATAAGATCATTAAACATTCATCGTCTCTTAACCTATGAAATGAAAAAGGTTTCATAAAAAATTCATCATATTATAACCTCTATAAAATAGGAAGTTTCCATAATCATTTAATTATATCACCATAGCATAACCCAGGAAAAATGAATTGATTTTCATAAGAATTTTATCATGCTATAACTTGTGGAAGAGAGACGGGTTACATAAACATTTTTTCATCATAAATCATAAAGATAAATAATAATAATAGTATCCTTGGTTTATATCCCCAATAAAGAATAATTTATATCAAAGGATGACATCTTATATGGATAATGATTTTGATAGATAAATCACATAGAACATTTCATGAGGAAGATAAATTTTCTTTGAAAATCACTTTTAAAACTACATTTTGAAAAATCTTTTACTTGAAAATAACCATGAAAACTTTTAAATTAATCCTTAAAAATAATTTAAAATTTTTCTTGAGCAATATATCCATTGTGATATTAAAAACAATTTAAAAAACATCAAACGATTTGAAAATCCTTTTCTTTGAAAATTACATTGAAAACATATAAAGGAAGCATTAAAATCATTTAAAACATTTCTTGATGAAAATATCACCTATGATCTAAAAAAAATCAAGGCATAAAACATTTTTAAAATAATTTTCTTTTCAAATAAACTTTAAACATATAAAGTAAGATTCAAATAAAATAATTTTGATGATGACAAGAAATTGTGTTCATGTTGTATACGTTAAAAGAAAGATTCCTTTAACATTTTCACCCATATCCAAAATGGCCATTGTTTTGAAAATGGAATGAATATTTCTTTCATAATTTTTTTTATAAAAAGTAAAACATAGGTAAAAAAATTTTAATAATTAATTTTAATAATGTTAAAAACATTTTTTAGAAATTTCTTAGTAAACATGATTTTGGTTTAAAATAGATTTCTGATCGAAGAGAGGAATAAATTAGGATTTTTATAAAAAAATAAATTATTTTAATTATAGAGGAGAATAAAAACGGTACTATTACTTTAAAATTCTAGGAATAACCATAGGATAATAAATTACATGAGTTTCTAGATAGATATATCATTAGATTTTATTTTTGAAGCATAATCATTAACAATCCCGATAAAGGATGAGATTGTATAATAAAACTCTTACCACTTTGGTAACTTTGAATCGTAAGAACGATGAAATAATAATGTTAATACAAACACAATATATAATTATAATATTTAAATTCATGATATTACATGTCAATTTATCTTTATATAAACCTCATAAAAGAAGATAGGTGTATAACATAATATTTTTCTAAAAGAAGGCTAATTGAGAAAAAAATATCTTATCACTTTGGTAATATATTAAATCCTAATCCCCAATAAATAATAACATAAAATGAAACATTAAATATTATGAAAATAATAATTTTATTGATATAACATGTCAAATGGGTAGTATATACACCACACTAAAGAAATAAGTGGGGAGCTTTCATATGTCTCCCAGAAATAAAAGAGAGACTATAAATCTATTTCCTTAAGTGTTGAATTCCTTAATGCATGTTAAAACCTCTTGTATAATAAATAAAATTTAATTATACATCTATTAAATAAAAAATATTGATATATATCATACCATATAAAATTTACTTATGACCTTTTATTACTCTTTTATTAAAAATTCTTTGTCAAAATCATGCTAGGGAAATAACAGCTTTTTTTCGTGTATGTTTTGATTTGTAATTTTTGGTCATCCTAAATTGATAAGGGTTTCATCATCTCCAAAATTATAACCTTGATATAAATATCATATATACTCGTTATATATTTATTTATATTAATCTATAAAATTTGGTGACAGAAAATAAATTTCACTATTCATGAAGATAGTAGGTCATATGTACATGTGATCATTATTTCCATTTTATTCTTAGATTAAAATAAATAAATTTAATTGATATATTATCATTAAATAATAATTTTTAAGAAATATATATTACATATTTTAATTAAACAAGTCCTTTTTACCATACATGTAAATTATGAATGAATCAAATTACTTTATGAGACAGTAGTCTATCGTATACATGAGTGATGTTATCGTATTCCCAAAAAATGGAAAATATGAAGTTATGTGTGATATAAAAATTAAAAATTATAATTATATCATAAATATCATATATAAATAATAAATCCATCATTATTTTCTACCTTGAGATGTGGTAATTGAAAAAAGAATGGCATCAGTTCGCGAGGTGGTAGTCTGCCATACACATGAATGATGATTTAGTAACTCATTCAATTGAAGTGGATATAGTGGTAGGTAATTCCAATATAATAAAAATGTATCATTTTATGTAATATAATGAGTTTATTATATCATAATGTTATAATAATAACTTAAGTAATTGGAGGAATAAAGGATACAAAAAATGATTGTTGATGAACATTACCTCTTTTTCAGAATTACTCCTTAGTTTTTCTATAAAAGCCTTACTAAGTTGAATTTTATCAAAAATAAGGATTATAATATGAGTGGAGTAATTTTTATAAGTGATTTGTGAAGGTATTTTCTAAATAAAAATGGTTTTATGGTGTAAAGTAAATAGTATAGGGGGATTTTATAAGTGAGGTGAGTGGAACACATGTAATTGATTGAATGAAAGAATTATACCAAAATTTATTCATGTAACAAGGCTATATTAATGTAATATTATCTATATTATAAGATTAAATGTATAAATATTTCCAGAAAATGGATTATGTACATGTTTTAGATTATTTTTAACCCTTATCTTTTTAGTTTAACCCACGACAAAAACGTCTTTACCTTAATCGTGATAAATAATTTTTAATGTTTTTATTATTCATTTGGGTAAAAAACAAAATTGATCTTATTAGATAAAATTAATTATGATTAATATAAATATGGAATAAATTTTTTCAAATTCCATTTAAATAAACATCAAAATTTAACTATAAAAATAATCTTATAGATGTGATGGGAAAGCATGTTTTAAAAGAGAAAATCTTCAAAATTTAAAATATTTTTATATCAAAATTAATTATGAAATTGATTGAAATGAAAAAAAAATGTTCTAGTAGATATATAATTGATATAATTTTACAATAAAATTAATTTAATTTGTAATTTTTCTTTATAAATAAATAAAACAAAAAGGGAGTTTTTAATTAAAATTCAAGATTTTCATTATTCATTAAAAAATAAAATTATCATAAGATTATCATAATATTATCAAAACATAAACCTAATATAATTTTTAAATGGTTATTTAAAAATAAAATTCTTTTTAAAATAAAATTTATAAAAGCGGAAAAATTTTATTTAAAATAAAATCGTTGAAGTGGTGAAAAAGCAGGTTTCCAAGAAGCATATTTTTTTCAAGAACAAGATGATTTTATATTAACAATATGTCTAATAATAATAATTTTATTAATATAAATTAAAATTTATTTATATTTAATATATTAATTTAATTGAAAAAATTTCTCATTAAGCCTTATTTTAATTAATAAAAATAGAGAAACATTATGCACCTTAAAACAGTTTTCAGAAAACCCCCAGTTTAATCCCCAAAATAAAATTATAATAAAATAAAATATAAAGTTTATTCAAAATAAATTAAGAGGATTTAATGTTGGTAAATAATAATTTTGTTAATTTAAAACATAATTTTTCATTTAAATTACTTAATTTATTTAAAATAAATTATATTTTTTTAAAAATTAGTATTTTTCACTTTTCACTGAAAAATCAATATTTTTTGAAAAAATCTCAAGATTTCAACATAAGTTAATTTTTATATGATTATTTAGAAAATTAAGTTCATTTTTTCAACAAAATTATCAAAAATATCTGTAAGGTAGTTATTATATTTTTATAAAAATTAATAAAAGTCATTTTGGAAGAATTTTTTTTTTGAAGAATACAATTAATTTTCTAAAAATTGATTTATTATTTACTATTAATTTATAATTTAATTTATACTAAGAAGGTCATTTATATTTATATTTCAAAAATTATTTAATACTATTCATACCCGCCTACTTAATCACTAAGTTATAATAATATTAATTTATGGATTACTGAAGATCGGTGTCGCCTGTCATGCAGACTATTGAAGAAACTCATTGTTGCATATAATGAAATCTATTTAAGAATTTTAATTAATTTTAAATAAAATCATAAAATATTGGGATGAAACATTCTAAAACTCTTAAATTTTATTTCTTCCACAAAATTCATCTTGGTCATCGAAGGTATAACATTTGAAATTTTATTCCTAGAAACCCGCATTACACAAATTGATAATAAAACTTACCTTAAAAAGGTAAAGTTAGAAAAATAAATATTACCAAAATTAAATCATAACTAGGCTTACAAAATAGAGGGAATAGGTGTGATGTAATGATTTTTACATAAATAAAATTATTAAATAATTATATAGAGTAATAGATATCATTAATCATAAGTTAGTGGGTGATCTAGAGAAGGTTAACGACTAGAAAACCAGAAAAACAAAAAGGAATGATAAAGGTCATTAATATCATCAAAATGATGATAATAGGACAAAATTTTATTTCAATATCATTTTCCTAAAGATGAAAAAATTTCACAATAGGATATAAATACTTAATTACATTCCATTTCATAAGAATAATCTCACCCTTTGGTTATCCATGGATCAATTTTCACTTAATATCTTACTCTAAATGATGACTTTTTCATGTACGAAATAATAAATGAGATTCATAAAACAATGATAAGACATTAATTTTATCTTTAGTAATAAAAATAATGACACCGGTTATCAATTATGGATAAATATTCATATGGTTAAGTAATACATTAATCTCTAAAATTTCATCCAAATTTAAACTTAAACTATTCTATAAATAGTTAATCTTATAACCCTTCCAAAATTAGACTTTTATAATGAAGGTATCTAAATTTATCAAAATCAACTTATCACTAATCCCCTATATATCATAAATTGTATATTCATTTTCACATTCCAAACATGTTAATACCTTCATCATGTATTCTCTTGAAACTTGGTAACAATCTAAATTACCAAAAAAAACATATTTAAAACATAAATGATTCCTCATTACTTTTATAAAACACATATTTTTTGATATATTCCTTAAATACAAAAATGATGTAAATAACATCAATGATAGCATAACAACTTTTTCAAAAAAATAATAATTCATTAGTTCCATAGTAATCATTACTATCTAATTTACTTATTCCTATCCAACATCTATTTATCCCAACATCATTATCTCAACATCCAGATCAAATTAAGGGTTATATTCCCTTAATCAAAATATCACATTTCCATTAAGTCACTTTTCTAGTACCTTAGTAACATCTATCATATTTTTTGAAATCCTTATCGAAAAAATTATACTGAACAATCCTTATATATTTCATGATTCTTATAACATAATTCTTGAATTCAAATACATAAACACTTAAATCATTCCACTTCATTCTTAAACTATTAAATATGATTCATTATATTATTCCTTAATACTTGTTTCATATGATATTAAATATGACTCATGTTATATCACTAATCAAACTCAATTTAATCTAGCCTATCATGATTAAAATAAAAAATATTGTAAAATAGCTCGTTAATTTTATATTTCATTCATGGTATCTACATCATAATTAGTATAACAATTACTTATACCACCTTGTTAATTCACTTCATGAGCTTTACCCATAGGAAATTGATTTTCATAATTCTTATACTTTCCACATTCAAAAAATTCATCAATTGATAATACTTTAGGGATAAAAATATTATCATCCATTATGTTAAATGAACATATCATTTTACCTTAGAAATTATAGGTCGTTCTTCCTTCTTTTTCACACTCAAAAAAATTATCTTCCTTTTAAGACATTCTTCTGAATGTTTATTCCCACATTTTTTATATAAAAAAAACTGAATCTTTATTCCTCCATGATCTCCACTACCCAGACTCTCAGATGAATCTATCCCTATCTTATTTGGTGGGGAAAATAGTTGGTTAAATTGAATATTGTTAATCATGTTCCGTGATAATTTATTCGGCATAATCACAATATCCTCTAGTCTGGTCATCATCCCATTTGGATACTCATCAGTAAATTTTCTACCACTTTCAACGTTAACCCAGTTCCTTCTGGTTCCTAACATTTTATAAAACTGAAAAAAATAGTGTGATCAATGCTAATCATAATGTAAAACCACATAGTCAGAAAAATAATTTATAAAAGGTTTAAATGAAGACACCAAATTCAAAATATATGATGCCTTAGGTTTAACCAACTTCATCCATGATCATCATCTATTTTAATCATTATGATGGTTCATAAGGAGTTTGTGAATTTCCAAAGAATATCCCCTTAGAGTGTCAAACTAGGTGTAAATTAAGGCCTATTGTCATGAACCAGGTAATGATTGAGTCTTTCTCAATGTTCTATTTCCAGAGTTATTACCCCTAGGTACATCTATGCCAGATCCTCATGCACTTGTAATGTCTAAATAGGGATGTAATTTATTAGAAACCAATTGCTATATCCTTTACCAAAAATATAGGGCATTTTACAATACTTGAACTAATTCATATACGTATCCTTATAGACATCACTAGAAATATCCTTAGAAAAATACATAGGTATATCACTATAGTTTTATAATACTAGTTTCTAAAAGTTAACAAAACATTTCCTATGATAGGAACTATATCAACCCATGATTTTCATACATAGATATTACATCATTTTAGATGAATATTCAATACATTACACAAACACATGGTTGATTACTATAATATTTTAGTACCTTTAGAAACGTAGAGACATAAACAACTGGTCTATAAGTGAGCTACATAATCTCACTCTACATTATTCATAACTAGAAACCTTCTTAAAAATATAATAAATAAAAAAATTCTTCATATCATGAGAAAAGAAACTACGAATGGGTGATCTCAGATGCTCAGTATGGGAAAACATGGGAGATGAATAATAATGATAATATAAACATAAGGGTATGATAACATGATCTTAACATTTAAAAACCATACCCTATATATCAAAGTTCATAATATTGAATCATGGTATAAATATTTATAGTTAATAAGATATGGATCATAAGGAAATATAATAATGTGAGCCACAATGGAATTAAAATGTAAAAATACATAAATTTATAGCTAACACAAAATTATAGGAAATGTTTTATCAAGGCTACCTACCAAGAAATTTATAACATGTTAGGATTGGGATATCACCCATTTACTTGCTTTGAGCTTGGTATAACCATCCATGTACCTTATTTTATGGTCTTGAGCTAACCACCCATGTACCCTCCTTTTCAGTATCAGGATAACCACCCATGTACCCTCTAAGATTGTATATCATTTATCATTACTGAAGTCATTAGAGGGAGATATAGGTCACACCTATCACATAATCCATACATTAATGTGCCATGATATCATAAAGAATTACTCATATCATATTATATGAAATTTTTCATAAATATTTCATCAAAATATCACTAGGGAAAAGTTATAGGTTTCATAATCATTTTATCATAGCATAACACATGAAAAAAGAGGTGGGTTTCATAAGAATTTTATCACGGTATAACCCATGTAATAGAGATGGTTTACATAAACATTTTTTCATCATAAAACATTCATATAAAAAATAAGAATGTTATCCTTGGTTAATATCCCTATAAAATCATAAGTTACATCAAAGTATTTTATCTTAGATAGTGAATAATTTTGATAGATAAGTCACATGGAACATTTCCTAAAGAATGTAACTTTTCTTTGAAAATCACCTTTAAAAATAAAACATTTTGAAAGTCCATTTCTTTGAAAATAACCCCAAAAACTTATATAAAAATATTTAAAAAACATTTAAAACATTTATTGAATAAAATTTCCTTCTTTATTTGAAAAACACTTTTTAAAATTTAAAACATTTTAAAAATCCTTTCCTTTAAATCCTCAATGTGATAGAGACCAACTTGGGTGCTTTGATTGCAGTTGGATGGGTCATCTCCAAATATTCTACTAGACCTTTACACCTTGTTTTAATGGAAGAGGATCTAATCTAACTCCAACTCCAAAAGTGGGATCAGTTGTGCCGCATTAGGAAGGAATTTGGTGTAGCACCAATCTAATAGGCTGAAGAGTAGGTCATGGTCATGGTAGAGAGACTTCTGATTATCAACACAAGTAGAGAAGACCTACTTAGGGTCCATATATAGCTCAAGACCATGGATCAGGATAGTTACTTACTTTAAGGTTGATAACCAAGGATTAAAGTGTAGTACTTTCTATTGTACAAGTTACTATTCTAGTATCCTTTACTATCATATCGGATTTATTTGATAATGTTTATTCTCACTCTTTTATCTCTTTATCAACTATGAAATGTATTGGGCTATAAATTCAGTACTTATGTGGGGTGGTGACCCTAAACACTCTATTTTATGTGCGGGTAGAGGGTATGCACTAATGAAAATATTATACCCTTAAGGTTGGAAGTTTTTGTTTCATATGGTTCCACTTCATCCTCAAGATAACAGGTTTCAATTTCAATCTCAAGATTGACTCATTGGTTCCATATCATGTCTATGTGGACTTATATCACTACAGGGTATCAATTACATCACCATATTTTTGTAATTATCTTCATAAGGGTGAGTGGAATGCCTAGGCCAGTAGAGCTAGACCATAGCATCATAGGATAGGAGGAGTGAGAACCTATATTTCTGGCCTTTATCTAGAGGAGAAGGGAATACATCTGGAAGACTTTACTTTGGTATAAGATCTTTTCATGGATGTTTTTCTAGATGATTTTTTTGGACTCCCTCCTGAGATAGAGGTAGAGTTTACAACTAAGTGTGTTCTAAGAGTATCCTCGGTATCTATTATTTCATACAGTATGGAACCTACTAAGCTCCAAGTGATCAAGATAGAGTTTTAAGATTTATAATTTAAGGGTTTTATCATAACCAATACTTTTTATCGGGGTTCAATAATAATTTTTTCTAACAATGAGGATGATAACCTTAGGCTATTCATGGATAAATTATAGTTGAACTAGTTTACTATTAAAATCTGGTATATATTTCTTCGAATATAAGATCTCTTCAACTAGCTCCAAGGAGCTAGGGTGTTCTCGAAGATCGACCCAAGATTAGGATATCTTTAGGTGTGTGTCATGCCTTAAAACTACCAATTTAGGTCTTTTCATAGTTGGTATGGTTTGTATAAGTATTTGGTTATACCATTCAGTCTTACAAACTTTCCATCCATTTTAATGTCCATGGAAAATAGGGTTTTCCACCCCTATCTAGATTCCTTGGTTGTGGTTTTTTTGGATGATGTCATAGTGTATTCTCATATTCAAAACAACCATAATAAACATCTTGAGATCATTTTTAATGCACTAAGGGAGAATTAGTTATATGTTATTCTTTCTAAGTTCCACTTCTAGATCAAAAAGTTTCACTTATTTGGTCAAATTATCTTTGAATCACTAGTATCTGTTGACCTAGAGAAGGTGAGTGTTATGGTATCCTAGAAGAATCCCAAGAACGTGTTTGATATTTATATTTTCTAGTGACTGGATGAATATTATAGTAATTTTATATATGAATTATCATGCCTTATAAAACCACATATTGGTCTTATTAAGATGGGTGTGATGTCCTTATGGTCTTAAGTGTGGAAGAAGGCCTTTCAGAAGATGAAAGGAAGGATTACCTCAGCACTGGTTTTGATTCTACTAGATCCTAGTAAAGGTAATATAGTGTTCTGTGATAAAACTGTCATCATATTGGGTGTAGTATTGATGTAGGTGGATAGATTAATTTCATATGGGTCTCACCATTTGAGACATCATCATCATAATTAACCAATTCATGAACTTGTGCTAGAAGTAGTTGTTTATGTATTATATTGCTGGAGACACTATCTGGTGGATGAGTGATTTTTAGTGTATACAGACTATAAGAACCTCAAATATATCATTACACTATGTTACTTGATTATCAAATAATTAATATGGGTCGAATAGCTTCAAGTATTTTTATATTGAGCTTTCTAATATTCCTATAAAGGGAAATGCAGTTTCCAATGAACAGATCCATAAAATTCAGGAACAATTTGTTCAGGAAGCCAGTAATGAGTGGAAGTCGATGTGCCTTCATTCTAATATGCATCTGAAGTTTCATGAGAGTCATGACCAGCCTTTTATTATATTCTTATCTATTAACTCCTCACTTTTGTATAGGGGGGGAGAAGGAAATTCTCATATCTTGAAAGTTTGGTCCTACATGAAAGTATTTCAAGTGAGGACCCATATAACGACCCATACTTTACATACATTGTTAATACTTCAAAATTGAAGCACACGTATTACAACATATGACAAAACCACAAAGGACCGTATAGGTATAGTGTCTTTAGAAACTGGGAAACATAAACAACTGGTTCATAAATATTCTACAGTGTCTCCCATTTATTTCATAATATCTAGGGTCCCTTTTAGCATATTCTACTTAATATCCATCTTCCTGGCCTGGGGAAAAGAAAACATACAAAAAAGGGTGAGCTCAAATGCTCAGCAAGGGCAAATAAAGGAAATAAAAATCATATCATATCTTTTTGAAAATCATAACCTGCAAAAGAGATCATAATATCTTAACATGGAATAAATCATAGAAGTGAAAATGAGATCCCCATAATCATAACATAAAACTTGAAACTTTGTGTCATTCACACATAATCATGGAAAATCATTTCTTGTTAGTCATGACTCATTGCCAAGACTATCTTAGCGGACAAAGTCCATTTCTGAACCGAGTTCACTCCTCGTTTCAGTCTTGTATCACTGAACCGAAATAACCTTCCATTCCAGCCATGTCTATCTCATGAGATATAAATCTTTACCCAATGCATTGGAGGGAGATATAGGTCCCACCCATCTTATAATGAATCCTTTCTTATGTGTGCCACATAATCATAAATCATACATCATCGCATAACACATGTAACAAAAATGGGATTCTTGAAACATAATGACATCATAAAACAAATCATATAAGGTAAATGACTTCATAAAAATAATTTCCTCAAAACATAATCAAATCAATGTAATAATAGGGATAAAAACAGAACCCTATATTATCTTAGATGGAAAATAATTTTGATAAAACATTTGAACTCCATTCTTGAGGAAAATATCCTTTCTACTTCAAAAACACTTTTCTTTTCTTAACATGTCATACAATTATAAACTAAAAGAATTTGATCAAAAATAAACTTGAAAAATTATAAAGGAATATTCTTGGAAATAATGTTTTAAAAATCCATTCTTGCCGTATAAGTTAAAAAAGACATTCTTCGTACTTTTGTCGGAAAAGTCAAAAAGTACCTCGTACGAAAAACGACAAAATATTCCTTTCATATCTTTTAATAAAAACTCACCGAAGGGTAAAATTGGATATAAAATATTGTAGAAGGATGGAAATAATATTACATATTGAGGGAACATGTATGTGGATGATAAAATACACCCCAGTAATTACCAAAGTAAAAATAATCTCGGATAAAAGTGAGATTGTGATATTTCCCTTACCTTAGGTCCGATTTGCTTTGTACGTGTCCGAAGCTCCTGTATAATGGTTTAAATAATGTTATTGACTTATTACAGAATCATAAATATTGATATTATATCATATATGGTCATATTCTTAGCTTCTTATTAGTAATATTTCATTGTTACTTGTTACTCGGGTCTTTATTGCCTTTTGTTCTTATGCGTGTTTTGCCGAATAAATTCTTATTCTTTTTTTAAGGTTATAGATACCTTATATACAGAATGGTATTAGTGTAACATATATCATATTTATTCATTCAATTCATTTATATAATTACTATTTAATGATGATCATGTAGAACGAGTCGCATCACATCGTGGAGACGGTATTCTGTACGTACGCACGAGCGATGATATTGTTCCCATGATCGTGGAATTGTATTTAAGTGTATTTATACTATTTCAGTATCAATATCAATTTATAATAATCATATATATTTACTCATTACACCATTATACCCATCCTTGTAAGGTGATGGTGGAAAATAGAGTACACCACGGCGTGGAGACGGTATTCCGTACGTACGCACGCGCGGTGATTTCATTTTTCCGTAGGATGGATAGAAGGTGAATTAGGGTTGTTTCCTATTTATAATAACATATCAGTATGTAAGTAATACTTATGTTATTACTTTATCATGAAACAACTAAAGAAGAAGAAGTTGAAGAAGAACGAAATTGAAAAGATCAGTAATGGATATTACCTCTTCTTTGAAACGCCTCTTTGAATCCTCCACTTAGGGAACTAAGATTGGTCTTTAAAGAAGACCAGGACCTCTAGTATTATTCTAGGGAAGTGGAGAAGGGATTTTGTCAGGGTTTGGCCGAGTTTGAGTGCTCAAATTGGTGTGAGGAGGAGGGGGGGGGGAGGTTCCCTTTTATAAGGGAGGAGAGGGGCACCTTAGGAATACCTCAAAATATTATTTTATATTAAAGTCAAAATCGGTTTATAATGGTTCCAAAGGGTCTTATTTCGAAGGTAAAGTGGAGATGGGTCTAAATACTATCAACCAATAAGATTTATACAAGTTTAGGTTATTATTTTAAACTTATCAATTAGATTTAACTCTAAGTTAAATAATTTAACTTTTACCGTGACTTTTTGTTTTCTTACACTATATGGTTAATACACTTACTATAACATGACAAACGAACCCCAAGTTGTTTATTATTAATATATATATCCTTATCTAAGTCATTTTTCCTAACCTTAGATTTTTAGGAATAAAATAACAATTAATAATATAATATTTGATTTAAAAACTATTTTGTGTCAATTTTGACACTATTTGATATATGATTTTTGTGAAAGTCATAACAGAATTATATGTTCAAACCAAGTTGATTAAATCAACAATAATATATCATAGTAACCTATAAAATTATTGTAATTCATAGAAAGTCTCAAATTACATTTATTTGAGCATTTATAACATCAATTATGTTAACATTTCCTTAAAAGGGTAATTACTGCATCATCGTTGTGTCATAAATAAATTAATTTATTTAAAGTCTAAAAATTGAAAATAAAATATCATTATGTAGGAAATCTTTTTAGTTTTCTAATGAATATTTATAGTTGAATTTATCCTATGTATAACCCCATATTAAAAATGTTTTAGTTATTAAACTTTGATTTTAACTATTTTAACTATTCATTAAATAAAATAATATTAAATGCCATAATCTAATCCAAGTGGACCTAAATGGTCATATTATATTCATAAGGTTGTTTTTGGTCGAATTACACTTATCCAATAGAATTAGGACATGTGTTAGGGTAATATTAATATCATATTTACCCTTAGTTACCCTATTTACTATTAACCGCGGTAAAAAAAATAAAAAGTTACTATTCACAAAAAAATTATTTTTATCTCATTGAACCACATTTTACTTACTGATATCAACCATGTCTGTCAGATTTTCTAAATTCCATTCACAGAAGCGGTAAAATTAAGTTTTATGCAAAATTCAGTTTTTAACCTACCACTTAGTGGTTTCACTATTCATCAAAAATTGAAAGTTTTCAGAAAAATACCAAAATTTCACCCTAGGCTAATTTCGGTATTCCGAATCCAAAAATGAGGTCCATTTTGAAAGATAAAATTTCAAAAAGTGGTTATTACTATTCATAACAGCTATTTTAAATAATATTTTAATAGCATATCGTCGTTTAGTGAAACTCGGTATTGCGTACAACGCAAGCTATCGAGGAAGGTCGCGATTGCGTGTAAAGTAAGCCAAGCTAGTGTGTAGTGAAAGATTCCTTTGATGATATATATATAACATAAAAACAAAATATTACTCATAAAAATCTCGGGTGTTACAACCCACCTTCATATTGATCTCTTAATAGAGAAAAAAATACTACATATACATGGGCATATATGGTTTCCTATAAACATTTGATAGGAATTGATGCAAGATTCCTATGCTTCTTAGTGTAAATTTTTTCTATAAATATCTAATATGTATCGTGATATGAATTGCTAGTACTGGTGTCCTTGGATGAAACTTCATATTGTGGGTTTTATCAATATGTTTTCAACATTTCATTAGGTGAAGGTAGAGCACCATAATCTTACTAGCTTGTTATAGTCATTACCAATCACGGAATAGAAATGGGAAGATGTTGTGATGGATTTTTTAGTTATCTTATCGAGGTATCCTCTAGGTGGTGATGTTATTTGGGTAGTCATGGATTTATTGATAAAGGTAGTCTACTTTCTTCCTATCTAAGATAATTTCTCAGTTAATGATCTGAGAAGTTTTTTTGTCTGTGAGATCATACGGCTGCATAGGTTCCCTCATACTATCTATTCATATAGGGATGCTCATTTCACATTGAGCTTCTTGTAGGGGTTATAGAATGCTTTGGGTACACAGGTGCTTCTGAGAACATCTTCTCAACCATATATTGTTGTCATGTATGAATGGACTATGAATTTGTTGGATTAGATGCTCCGAGTATGAATCCTTTATTTTGATGGTTCTTGGGAGAAGCATATCCCTCTCATTAAGTCCAACTACAATAATAGCTATCAGGTGCATATTTAGATGGATCTGTATGATGCCTTGTATGGTATTACATTCCATTCAATCATATATTGGTTAGAGGAAGGAGATTCGGTTCTACTAGGTATCCATCTGGTGAAGGAGACTTTGAAGAAGGTGCATTAAATCAAAAAATGTATGTCTACTACTCAATCTAGATAGAAATCTTATGCTGATTTTTGTCAACGACCTATGTAGTTTGTGGTTGAGGATTGTTCTTTCTTGTAGGTATCACCTAGACTTGGGAATGGGTAGATACATAGGTAAGGGATATTATCACCTCATTTATTGGGTCTTTTGAGATCTTGGATAGAGTAAGGCTGGTTTTATATCAGTTTCTATTACCTCAGAGGTACTATTCCACGCACAAAGACTGACGTGTTTCATTGCATCTAAGTTATCATGCTGACTTGTCTTATAATTTTGATCCTGAATATGTTGAGTTATATTTTTATGCTTCTTTTTAGGAGTATCCCATATGCATCTTTGAATGGAGAACAAAGTCTCTTGGAGTTTGGTCTACCCCATTAGTATGGATTCTTTGGCTGAACAGCCATTTAAAGTATGAGACAATGGAGTAGGAGACTGGTGTACAAGCTCAGTGGTCAGAGTTTTTCTCATAAAACAGTCTACCATAATTGGAAGGGCATCTTGGGGATGAGTTCCTTTAAGTGGGGAATATTGTAAGATCCTAGTTCTTCTTTGAGGTATGGATCCTTTAATTTTTGGTTTGACTCTTTGTTTTTACCTAATGTGAATGAATAATGAGGCTATAGTGGAAGCAAGGGTCTTTAGGGATAGTTCAGATCTTGTATCCCCATTTGGGGGAAGA
This sequence comes from Viscum album, assembly GCA_963277665.1. Lineage (NCBI taxonomy): Eukaryota > Viridiplantae > Streptophyta > Magnoliopsida > Santalales > Viscaceae > Viscum > Viscum album. Next base: position 388,919,773 of record OY728137.1, read on the forward strand.
AACGGTTGGGTCACAGGGTTAGTAGAAACCATACAGCCCAATATTCATAGTTTCTTCTAACCCTATGGGGTGTATCAGTGAGCAGAATTAGGCCACATAAATTTCCCATATAATGAGACCCAGGACACACACCCATGTGGAGGATCTATAGTTTTTAACATTTCCAAAAGTCATGGTTTGTGCATGGTTTTCCAAACCATGTGTATGAACCGTGTGGGTCCCCCTTGAGTAATTACATAGTGTACGGTTGGTGCATGGTTTGACCAGCCATGATTCCAAACCATTTGACTCAGTTTTAAAGGGGGAATGGATATTTCTTCATTATCGATTATAATTTGAACACCCATAAATTATTTCTTCATTCTAAAAGATATAACCTCCACCCTTCTCACAATTGAGCTCCCAAGTTTATTCTTCTAGGAATTGGTTATGTTTCATCATACAACCTCTGATTCGAATTCCAATCATATCATTAGATATCCATTAGTATGTTCTTAAATCAGTAGGCTTATTTTTTCATTATTCTTACTATCAACTGTACTATTTTAATTCAGGCTCATTTACCCTATTGTTAGGGAATTTTTCTTTTCTTCCATTTTCTTAAGATATAGGATAACTAAGGGATGATATTGGATGATACATCTACTATAAGCATGAGGTAGGTTGTATATGACTCATTCATTAATGTATGTCCATCTATAAATTGTTTTCATTATGTGTACGCCAATTTCACTGGGCATTGCTCCTTAAATTCATCTTCTATTATTTAAATTGTCTTGATTATGTTCTAAGGACCTATTAATGTCACTTTATATCATTGGTGGTTTAGAACTAATTTTTGACCAGTCCATGTAGGGTGAGTTCTTTATTATGCCTTAATGACCTATAATGGGATTATTTGGGACTCCATTCGGGTGCGTCTAATTTGACCTTTCTTAATGAAAGTGTTCCTTCATAATTAATGAATACTTAAAATAATTTTTTGGAAAGTATATTTGTAGATATCACTTGACATAGTTAAATTATAATTTAATTGATTTGATATTAGTTTCATTTCCTCTAACCCTTATCATGTTTAATAAAAGGTAAGGCTTGAACATTGTCTTTTTATTATGAAATAAAGGAAGAGAAACAAACAAAATCATGGGGGGAGAAAATGGATAAGTCCAAGTGTGTACCCCTTAACAATCAACATACAATCTTTTGGGAGGGATCCAGTTCAAAAGAAAACAATACAGGTTCATTGGGATCTCCCAATCTTTCCAAATCATTAGCTGCAAATTTTACTTCCCTCCATATGTGATTCACCTAGGTACCTTGATTAATGAGAGTCCTGAACTTCTCAATCAGATATTCCAAGCCCCGAGGTGAGTTGGACATCCCTTGTATTAGGATAACTGAAACTCTTCAATCAGATTCCACTTCTAAAATATCAATATTAAATCAAATGCACCATTATACCCTATTTAACATGGACCTTTCTTCTACTTCCATGGAATTTTTAGAACCATAACAGAAGCTATAACCAAGAATGACAAAGAATATTTGTCTCTCACCAAACATCATCCTTTCATAACACCTGAGATAAAGGATCCATCGATATTTAGATTGGGTTGAACCCTGGGTAGATTCTATCTGACCCACAGCCAATGATTCTTTGTAGCTATTCTGTTATCTAATGCTTCTCTGGGAATGAGGTGTCTTAGGGACGCTGATGCGCTTTTGTTGGTAAGAAGACTGACCAGTTCACTCACTAATGATTTTAAATGGATATTCATAAGTCATTGTGAGTTAATTCCCCCTCCCTTTGCTTTGTTTATAGCCTACCAAATGGTCCATCATACCCCTAAAAAAATAATGTTGTGAGCCTTCTATTCCGTAAAGATGTGTTCCACTCCCCAAAACCAGGATGCCACAACTTCTGTTATCAACTTTCCTTTCACCACAATCCCCATTTCATGTTTGAGAAAATTACAGAAGTAAGTGGCCCATTAACTTTGAAATAAAAGGTTCGAAACCATTTCACTGCTTGCGAATATACAACACCAGCCCTATGATATCAAACTTACTCCCTTTTTCTATATATTGTCTTCTGTGGGAATTTCATGATTCCTTAGCCTCCATACCAAAAAATTTACCTTTGATGGTATCTCTTTACACCAAAATTTAGTATCCCAAACATCCAATCCACTCTTAGTGTGTAAAATGTCTCAGAAAACCTTCCTACTAAACTGACCCGAAGTAGATTTATTGAAAACACACCTATCAATTTTTTTATTCATTCATATACTATTAAAAGCAGCCTACTATTGATCATTTAGGATTACCTTGATAAAATTTGGAAACAATACGTCTTCCTTGAACATAATATCAGGGACTAGACACCTTGGAAAATAAAGCCGCTCACCACACCAATTAGTTTTCCAAAAATTTAACTCACCATAGCCTACCACCCATCTTTCTTTCACACTTAAGGTCTCCAAGTGGTCAACCATAATTTTTCTAGACCTATCATTTTTCTCCAATTTTTATCCCACTCCACCCAATCCTTATTATGCCTATTTCACATCAAAAATTTTCCAAATAGTGTTACCTTCAATAATCTACCGTGCCAGTTTGGCTTGCATGGCGTGCATGGATTCAGTAACATTCTGAAGATTGATCCCTCCCTTCTCTATGGGCCTCTCCAGTCTCTTCCAATATGCCCAGTGACATTGACCATTCTGATTTTTATCTCATATGAATTTTGTCATGATTTTCTCCATTATACCAACCATCCCCTTCTTATATTTTAAAATTGATAACACATACATTGGAATTGAAGTAATTATACTATTAATCAAGGTAATAAAACCTCTAAAAGAAAGAAACTAGTTTTTATAATTGCAAATATGCCCCCATAATCTTGTTTTTGAGGCCTTAAAAGCTATCCTTTTTTATTCTCTCATCTGAAATGGGAGCTCCCAGATACTCCATAGGTAAACACTGCCACCGCATACCAAGTTTTCTTAGGATTATTTTATTGTTCCTTTATGAACATTTCTTAGAAATGAAGACTTTTCTCTTACCTTGACTGATTCTTTGACCACTTTGGGAACCATACAATAATTTTTCTTATCCCATTGATAGATTTTAAACTACCATTCATAAACAATAGGATTTAATCTGTAAACATGATATGAGAAATGATACTCTCCCCATTTTGGTTTTTGTATGGCTGAATAACACCCTTATTCAGGCTGTTTTTTATCCTCCTTGATAGTGTGTCCTAGGAAAGAATAAATAAACTCAAGGATATAGGATCACCTTTTCTTAGACCTCTCATGGTCTTGAAGAAGACAAAATATTTTCTCATAATGGATAAAGTGATCTAAGGGGTGGAATAATAATGAAAAATCATATCGAGATCTCCTTATGAGAATCCAAATTTTCTCAGGACTTTGATGATGAAACCCCCACTCGATCCTGCCATACACCTTATCCATATCAATTTGGATGATAACATTGGAACCAATCGTCGTCTTTTTGATATCATCGACCATTCCTTTAGTAATCCTCATAGCACCCTGAATGATCCTACCCTAAATAAAACCATGTTGTTCTATAGAAACAATATTTGGAATGACCCTTCAACACTTTTATTTAAGATATGTGATAGGATCATGTAAATTTAATTACAAAGAAAAATAGGGATAAATTTATTCATCAAATTGGGTTTTTGGGTCTTTAGAATCAGGAAAAACCTGTATTCACTCACTACTCTAGGTAGCACTCTACCCTTGAAAAATCAATGATAGACACCTTAATCTTCTCTTTGATGATGTCCCAAGTATCCATGAAAAATGAGCTCGAAAACCAAATATTCCCAAGAGCACTATCTGGTTTCATATTGAAAATTGATTCTATGATCTCTTCTTCCTCAAACATACCTTCTAAAAACTCACTTTCTGCATCCTCCACTAGTATTTAGGATGTAGTTAATTATACTAGGGACCACAAAAAATCTATCAGGTTAAGTCCATCGCTTGATCTTGGGTCAGCCATCAAGATCTTAAAATGGACCAGTGCCAACTTTCTAGCAGCATTAACATCACTAATATAAGTCTCATTTGGAAGCTTCATATTGATATTCTTGTTAAATATCTTTTCCTTGAGGTAGTCCTAAAAATATGCATTGTTGTAGTCTCCCTCTCTTAGCCATGTTTCCCTAGATCTATCCCTATAAGATATTTCAATGGCTAGCATCTTTTTAGGAAATTCCATTCTCTTCTCATTGAGTCTAATGAAAGAATCAGCATCCCAATGACACTGTAGATTCTCTTAAATGCTATATATATACATTTTAATCCCTTTCATATTGGACTCTTCATTTGATCTAATAGAATCCCAATCTTGGAGACCCCTATTTAAACGCTTGAGCTGAAAAGTTAAGTCTACCTATAGATCCCCACTAACTTGGTGTCCCTAGTAGTTACTGACCGGCTACTGAAATCCTTCCATACTCACCCAGTAGGATGAATAGAAAAACTTCACCTGCCTTTTAAAGGAAGATTTTAATAAATCAAGATATGGTTTTTCTTGATCGAAATATTCCCCTAGCATTAGATTGTAAAAATTTTCCGCCTCTTTAAATTCCTCCTCCAAGAAGTCTACCACCAGACAACCTTCCACCTTGCCCGTGCACTGAGGAGCCACTTTAACTGGGTAAATACACTTAATATCAGCATAGGACACTCCAGAAGAGCTATAAATAACCTCCAAAAAGGATCATAGATGATAATATCCATCCTTGATAGAAGACCCAATCAGATAGGGAGTTATACCCAAGTCATGAGACACCATTAATGTCAGAGAATCCAGTACAAAAGCTGATGGAGAAGAAGGCACGAGAGGCATATCATGATGCACATTCTCTTCCATCCTCAATCTTCTATTCCATAATAAAAGGTAAGGAATAAAACTAATTAATGAGTATGTAATTGAATTGATAATGGTTGCATGTCCTTATATCTCCTTGTCTTGTTTAATGAAAGGTGACATAATGAACATATTAAATGATTAAAAGGAATAAGTATTATATGGAAAGTGATTATATATGTAATTATATTAAGGTGCCTTTTGTGTTGGAACTTTTTCATATTTATAGGAATGGTTAGACTTGATCCATCCTTGGATTATCAAGATAATTCCTTGAGAACACATAAGAATACATTCCTATTCATTGAGCCGGTTTCCATGGGACATACCCACCCCAGAATATGGTCATTGTCTTATTATGTGAATTGATCAACATTGTACCAATAATTCACTTGACATATTTTCTAGATATTATAATTCCTTGGATAAACTCATTGGATTCATATTGATTTCTTTAGACACATGGAGTTATGGATTCACCTCATTGGGCCCATTCATTCTTATCCTAGGATTATCATATGCTCTATAGACTCAGTTAGACACTTTTAGAGTTTAATACATTGGTAATGCCTCTTGGATTACACTCAGGATCTTTATTAACATATCGAATGAGTTACTATTATGGTTTGGACAACCCCTGAGGTCAAGGATTACTTAGTTTCACCTTGGATCCTCTTTTATTATTATTATGATCTATCTCAGTGATGATGACATCTTAATATATAAATGATATCCTTATTGTGAAATAAAGTTTAATAAATGAAATATTTAAATTATAACATGTTAAGAGATATTATTGGATGAGGATGAAGTAGGTATGAGTTATTTATTCTAGCATTACTTTACCTTTATATACCTAACACTGTATAGTTTATATTCAATGGATGGATTGTATCAATGTCATTATTAGTGGCCCACTGAGATTTATCTCACACCCAATATAAGTCATCGTTGGTACCCTAGAAGATTATATTATTATAGGTGTATACAAGGGGAAGTGTCCTGCTTTGGTCACCTAAATTGCTTGCTTTAGGATGGGAGCTTGGCAGCACGTGAATGGTCCAAATCTTAGAATTATGTGATAGTTTTTGGCCTTTTTTATTTTTTTGTATAGAATAAATTATGCTAATTTCCTTTTACCTTGTATCCATGCTATTAATTTTTGTAGATACATGTAATGACATACATCATCTTTTGTAAATGATCCATTTTATAGTTATTAAGATGGTTATTTATTAATTGGATGATTATGCTTATTCCACTGACAGTTTAGTATCTTTCAGTATTATGCATCCACTATTTATTCATTTGTTATATCTCAGCTATTCTCTAATCTAACTAGAGGATATAGTCTACCCATGGACACACCCTAGGCCCTCACTACTAGTTGGTGGCCTCTGGAATATACGGATACGTGCTTGAGTCCATGTGGTTGATCAAGTTTAGTTACTCGAGAGTGAACTGATTCCAAGACATCATAGAGGTTATTATATCAGCATGGTATAATAATAATTTAGTGGGGTGGAGGAAGAAATAAAAAAAAACTAATTGATGAATGTTATCTCTTCTTCATATATCACTAGTAAAAAATGGTCTTTGATGTCGAAAATTCGATATCGGTTTCATATAAATCGATGTAAAATATGTTTATGGATACTTTTTGGCATCTGTTTTTTTTAACAGATCCCAATAATTAATTTTTTTTATTATGTATTATATTATTTCTTAAGCTTAGATTTCACTAGTCACAGATCTAAAATAGGGTTGCGGATTAAAAGTTATAGATGTTGAAAGTTGATCTTCTCTAAGAGAAGTCTTAAAGAAGTCCAAATTTCAAAGGCCATAACTTTTAATCTATAACTCTATTTTAGCTCTACAACTAGTTAAATTGAATTTTAAGAAATTATCTAAAACATTTTAGAAAAAAATAACTTTTGGCATTAGTTTTTATGAAAATGGAGGCTAAAAATATTTTTTAAATTTTTTTTGCGTAGGTTTTTTAAAAAACTGACACAAAAACTATTTTTTTTGTTTTTTGCATCGGTTTTTTAAAAAACCAATATTAAAAATATTTTATTAATTTTTTGAATTAGTTTATTAAAAAAAACACCAAAAATGATATCAATTGGCATTTTTTGGCATCAATTTTGTAAAAAATCGACGCCAAAGAGTATTCACAAATATGAGGGATCTGTATTTCAATTTCTTTCACAATACGCATTTAAATTTTTAAAATATCACTTACATTTACAAACAATTATTTAGAAAATATTTTTTTTACTATATATAAATCCATTTTCTCTTTCATTCATCCTTTTTTATCTCTTCGATTCAATCAAATTTTCAACGTGACTTCAATCGATGATTTGAACATGGTATCTATTCTAATAATTTATTTTCTTTATTATTATTTTACATCATTTCTAAACAACTATATTATCTTACTTATAAAGATTATTTATTCTTATGATAGAGTTATAAATATAAAACATCTAGATGATATTTACTAAACGAGGTATAAATTTTATTATTGATCACTCTTTTCAATGTGGCATGAGTTCTACCCTAAATATAATATGTAACGCCCCGACCCCAGAATCTAGAAGGCAATGAATTATTTTAATACATTGGCATGATTACAAGGAATCAATCCCTGAAGGACTGATCGGTTTAGTAGTCTTGGAAACAAGATACATACATAAGTTCAACATTGCCACTTGAAAAGAAAAATAACACTAATTTATTCCATTTGAAACATCCTAGCTTCCAAGATTATTCCTGCAAGTCACTCATAACTAACTTATTCATATCCTAGGAAAATGAAACATAAGAAAGAGGCAAGCTCAAATGCTCAATAAGAGTAAGAAATACATTGGAAGATAACATAAACATTAGGCATAGTGAATAATTGAAAACACATGCCTTTACAAATAATAAACATGAACACTTTATGGCAGGAATATGGGATGAATAAATAATGCAATAATAAAACATAGTCATGGGTATTCTACTAGTCGGATAACCACATGAAATATCAATAGCTAATCTCATAATGATGGAATTCATATGTCAGACATCATAACCACATAGTCAAGGCCTTGTTCCAAGACTACAAATAAGATTTTATTAAGGCATTATTCCAAGACACTAGTTTGTCTCATGAGGCCTACCGATGCATAAAGAAGCTATCGTGGGCTCCACCCATCACTTACTAAGTCCAATTCATTCCTCATATGAAAAGGTTGAAACATAATCTAAACATTCATATTAAAACTAGCATAGGAAATGTCAATATTTTAACCACAAACCATGAATGGTATAAAAATAGCACATCCACAGTCAAACATAACTTATTCAATACAATATGGAATATTGTATTATAATATATTAACCTTAATCAATAATAATTAAGGATATTGACATAGATGAAGATAATCATCAAAACTATTTGAGATAAATACCCCCTTTTTTCTTGAAAACATTTAAAAGTCCCACTATTTATCAAGAAGTCATTTAAAATATATTTTTGAATCAAAGTTTCCCATACCAATTTGAAACTTTTAAAAGGAATTTTAATTTTAAAACATTAATTTGCATATAAATAAATCCTTAAAACCATTTTTAAAACATGGACATTAATAAGAAAGATTTAGAAGAATAAATCTTTAAAACATTTAAATGATATTTTAGTTAGAGTTCCTAACCAAAAGAGAGACACTTGAATACAAATAATTGAGGTAATCAAAGATTTATAATATCATGAGAATAAAGGGATTCATGATATACTATGTCAAAGTACATTATATACACCATATAAAATTGAATTGGCGTATAATAACAAAGAAGACCCAATGGAATGTAAATTGAGATGAAATCCCTTATAAAGATCGTATCCTTAGGTTAAGGATAAGTCAACGACATAATTATGTGTGAAAAATATAAATACACTATATATGATTGGATATTTAGTTTAAATAAATCAGAGGACATTCACACATATTCTTGAAAAAACAACACCAATGACTTGGATGTTTAACTCAATGAATGGAAATTGAGTTAAGATTACTCTTATCAAGTTCATATCAATGACTTGAGAAATTATGAATGGAGTGATTATGTGTATCAAAAGTATTTCCACACAAAGGGGACTTGAAATTACTACATAAATAATAAATAGTGATTCCACACATAATATTGGATTAAAATAATCAATGAAGTATGCGTAAAGCCCAATGAGTGGAAATTGAAATTTGAAATTTCATTACTGATTTGGTAACTCACAAAACATACACCCCATGAAAGAAGGATCATAAAATAAAGTTTTAAATACACATAGATTAAATTATATTTCACAATTAATAAAATCGTGGCTATTACATACACCACACAAAATTAAATAGTGGTAATATAGCGTGAATCTTATGGGAATAAGAAGTGAGATGAAATCCCCTTACCACGTTGTAATCAATCTAGTATTATGACCAAAAGTTAATAACCACCAAATAATTCACATAATACCATGAATATAAAGTGAATCATGATAATATATATCAAATGGTAGTACACAATACACCACATGCAATAAATAAGTGGCAAATAATGGAAATATCACAGAATTAAAAGTGAGATAAGAAACCTCTTACCTCAAGTCTGACTTGTCTTGTATGTTACTTGTTCTTCCTGAATAATAAACTTAAGTTAATTTATACTTGATTAAGAACATTTTTCATGTTTATTATTACTTTTATATCACTTATTATTTTTCTATAACAATTATTTAATTATTTGAGTTCATATTGGATATTTTATCAATGTTTGGAACTTGAGTCAAAAATGAACTTGTTATAATTACAATTTTTCCATGTGGTCAAAATTACATTATCTCCATAATTATATACATGATTTAGATATAATATATATATTATATATCCAGTATATATATATGTATTTATAATAGTACATAACATTTGGAGATAAGAAATGAAATGCATCGTTCATGGAGACGGTAAGTCGTATGTGCGCATGAACGCTACTTTCATTTCTATTTTGTATTTTAATGGAATTAAAACATAATTATACATAGGTATATTATAATTCCAGTATAATATCATATATAATATCATTAAATCAATCCTTTATATGTCTCACATAATGCATTAACGAGTCATATCACTTTGAGGGGCGGTAGTCCGCACTTCCTCAAATGAAATTATCACATTTTACCCATAATGGAAACCATAAAGGAATGAAATAAATGGAAAATAAAGAAGAATAAATAAAACATAAACATAATATATATCATACATAAATACATTTTCATCTTAATGGACACCATGAGAGGTGGTAGGATATAATTGAACAATCATCGTTTCATGAGGCATTAGTTTTCCATCCACGGAAACAATATGTTCTTTACCCATTAGATGGAGGTGTGTGTAATTTTAGTTCAAATAATTCTCATAAAAACATCCTAATATATTGATTATACTGTTTTTTTTATAAAATAAAGTAATAAAAATATTTTAGGGGTTGGAGAATTAAAATAAAATAAAATAAGTTAAGAGAAACCATTACCTTTAATTTGGGTAACTCCCTTTGGTTTGAACCAAACGGACTTCTTGAAGTGAATTATGTCTAAATTAAAGCTTATAGGTGGAATAGAAGGATATTTAGAGATTATTTGGGTAGGTTTTGGATGATCCAAGGTGATTGAGAGGTGTGAGTAATGGGTAAGAAGTGGTGTCCTTTTATAAGGGAGAGGCGGGGCTCTTTAGGAAAGTTTAAAAATGTTATTTTATTATAAACTTATCTTCAGTTTAAAAAGGTCCAAAACTCATTAAAGTAGAAGATAAGATGACTCATGTTTGAAATAAAATCATCCAATAATAATTGGACAAGTTTTGGATATTTTTTTAATATTAATAATCTTATTTATTTAAATCATTTATTAATGAGGTAAATGCTGCATCATTATTGTGTCATAAATAATTTAATTTATTTGATGTCTAAAAATTATAAAAAAATACCATAATTTAGAAAATATTTTTATCCTCCCAATTAATATTTATAGTTGAAAATATGACTTATATAACCCCATGTAAAAATTGATATACTAAAAGATATTTGTTAATGTAATTTTTGTATTTACTTTAAGTTAATTAAAATAAAGTGTCATTATCTTTCTTAAGTGGTTCCAGGGGTCCCAAAATCGACCCAAGTATGCCTATGGTCGGTCATGACTCATCCAATAATGTTAGGAAAAGTTTTAAGGTAATTTGTTATTATTATAATATTCTTTTTACCTTGAATTACCCTATTTACCATTAACCGCGGTAAATAAAAGTCAAAAGTTACTATTCACCAAAAAAACTATTTTCATATTATTGAACCACATTTTACTTACTAATAACAAAAACTTTTGTCGGATTTTTGAAATTAAATTCACAGAAGTGGTAAAATTTCATTTAAATGAAAAAGTCAGTTTTTAAATGCTACTAAGTTGTTTTACTATTCATCAAAAATTGAAGTTTTTCAGAAAAATACTAAAAATTCAGCCTAAGATATATTTGATATTAAGAATTAAAAAATGATTTTTATTTTACCAAATTAAAAACATAGAAGTTGTATTAATTAATTTAAAATTAATTCCCGTTGTCAAAACAAATAGCATGTTTTTAAGAAACAATAACTATCAAAAGATTGACACTTGTTTATGTATAATTTCAAAGTGAAATTAATTCCAATGACCAACATTGGATTAAATGGTAAAAATATAATCTAATTATACTTCCAAATAATTAAAATGTATAATTGAACACTATAAATTATTCTGATTTTAAAAAAAAATTAAAATTTAGTATTTTTCACTATTCACCCAAATATGAAAGTTATCAGAAAAACACCAAAAATTTATCAAAACTAAATTTTTATGTCCCGATTCTAAAAAAGAAGTTTATTATGTAAAATTTAACATATAAAAGTGTCAAATATTGGATTTAAAATGGTTCACCATTAAAAGGCGGTAAAATTGCATTTTTGAAAAATACTTCTTTTATCTGAAAATTTGAATTTGTTCTTATATTATGTCTAAAAAACACATAATATGGATTATAAAATTATATGTAGTATATAAAATTTAAATTTTAGTTAATACTATTCATAACCACTTTTTGAACGGCTAGTTTGGTAAATCGGGGTGCGCTCAAACTCGGTGTTGCGTGTAGCGCAAGCTATTGAATTACTTTAAAGAATATAACTTACTATGAAATCTTGGGGTGTTACATTCTCCCCCCATTTTGGAAATTGCATCCTCGCAATTTTTAAAATTATGCTTGGGTACTTCATTGAAATTCCCATATCGAAAAAAGAGTCAATAAAACTGTCACTTTAAAAGAAATAAAGAGAAGTACAAAGGTCACCCAATATAACCCACACTAGGATTCATTGTAGGAAAACATAGATATGGAAGATAGACTAAGTGTCAAGTTCTGATGGAGAGCGATATAAAACATGATCAGGAGAAAGTTAACAATAAGAAAACCACAAACTTGTGATGGGATAAACGGTCATTAGTTTCCCAGTAGGAAAAGTAAACGGACAACGTTTTTTTTAAGTTACATTTTATAAATTTGAGGAATTTATTTATGAGATTGACTAAGAACATAAATATATATACTTAATTTTTAAGTATAGTTTCATTATTTAATAAATTTCTACCACTAACTCATCTTTTTTTTCAAACGATGAGTATTCAAGATGACTTGGTCACACCGAAAGAGCTAGAATCAACTTCTAGGGAATCACATGATCCAAAAAGGATAAAAAATATATTTACCTTGTCTTTATAGATTAACAAAAACCAAAATGGTTAGTACAAGATCAGATGATCCCCAAAAAGGATAATCCTCTAGAGAAAGAAATACTAATCTTAATTTATAAAATTAAACCAACAATAACCCAAAGTTAAATAAATACCATTCAATAAACAATTGTCCTTAAAATCCTTCAATATAATCCAAACTAATATTAAGACCCAAAACTTTGAATAATTTTGTTATGTAGTCTTCCATGTTAAATTATATCTCCAAATGACATCAACTACTCTTAAAGTCACATACTTAAAAGTAATTAACCTAATCACATATTATTTATGATAGGTTAATCATTTTCATAAATAACCCAAATAACTATAAATCCACAATAAAAACATAGATAAAAATCCACCATTTCTCCTAAAATGAAATCCCATAGTATTCTATTTTCCTTAGGCATGTAGTGTTCCCAATATAGTGAATGTCTTCCAAAATAACATTTATCACTTAATCACCAAATCATTTTCCTATACTAAGGGTATCCATTTGATAAGACATAAGATCCCAAATCAACTTATTATTTATCAATAAAATCATTTAACTAAAAAGAATTAGTCACACTAACCAAGGACTTCACGTAGTCCAATGGTGGGTGATAAATCCCAATCGCACTCTGGTTGTGGGTTTGATTCCCACAGCTTTGTCTAACGCGACAGGTTTTCAAACGGTCTGCCTATTGTCCTTTTTTAAAAACTATATTTTATTACATTACCAAAATGAGATAAATTCCTAAAAATAACCATAACATAATTTAACCACAAATGGTATCTCATACCTCGTATTTCCATCCCAAAATTTAATAACTTGTAATTGCCTCAAACTCAATGATCATATAAAACCAAATGGTTATTTATAACTATATGCACAAGAGAAAAGATAATTCTTCCTCAAATATCATTTTCACATGACAAACTACAGGGTTAAAAATACAAGAGAAAATTCTTCCAAAGTAATCTCATCAAAAAAGAGCACTAATACTTTTAAACGTTTCGCCATACATTTATTTCAATATAGATTCTTCCTTGACCAAGAGGATATCCTATAGAATAGGGCATTCACACGGGTAATGTCCAGGTCCCCTAAATTTATGGAAAATGACTATAAATGGATTCTTGGGTTCATTTTTATTTTCTTCCATAGTACTCTTCATTTGTCCTTGACAATTATTTACTCTATATCCTTCTTTCCCACACGTAAAGCATTTATTTGTTCCATTGAGACACTTTCCTGGGTGTATCCTTCCACATTTCCTACATGATGGAAATTGAGGTTTCTTTTCTCCATGTTCTCCAATACTGGAGCTCTTATCATCCATCGCTTTCTTTGTTGAGTCTAGAAGTTGGTTAATATATATGTTTATCATATTTTTGGAAAACTGATCTGGCATGAACACGATATCTTTTACGCCTATCAACATTCCATTTTGTTACTCATTTACACCACCATTCCCACCTTGTACATCATGCTCAAAGTTAATATGACTTCCTTGGAATCCATCCATTGACTAAAACCAGAAATCACTGTATGAGTAACAATAGTCATAAAATCATTTAGAGAATGACACATTATTTTCAATTTAAAACACCTTAGGATTAACCAAGGTCATTTATTCTCATCTTATATTAAAATCCTTTAAATCAGTTTGTAAAGAAAATATAAATTATCCTAATCATATCCCCCGGGAGTTTCGTAACCAAGATTGCAGGAAGGCCTATTTTCGTGTATCAGGATACCCCGGGTCAAGCCTGAAACTCCTTGTCCGAGTTTTCACTCCTAGTTACATCTGTGCCAAAGCTGCCTCTACCTTCTCATATCTAGACAAGGATGTATTTCTTGAAAAATACACAAAATATATATATTACCAAAATTCTAGGAAGTTATTTTATACTAATCCTCAAAGTCTATCTTAGGGTAATGTTCTCTAATCAGAGTTTATCTAAATCTTGTTTCCAAGATTTGTACTAAACTTCCTCTAATAGCCAACTGTAATTCCCTGACCCTAGAATCTAGGAACCGGTACATTATTTTAATAAATTGGCATGATTACAAGGAATCAAGCCCTGAAGGACCAATCAAATTATTATTCTTGGAAACAAGATACATACATAAGTTCAACATTACAACTTGAAAAGAAAAATAACACTAATTTATTCCATTAGAAACATACAAGCTTCCAAGATTATTCCTGCAAGTCACTCATAACTAACTTCTTTATATCCTGGGAAAATGAATCATAAGAAAGAGGCGAGATCAAATGATCAGTAATAGTAATCAATACATCAAAATATAACATAAATATTAGGCATAGTGAATAATTGAAAACACGTGCCTTTACAAATAATAAACATGAACACTTTATGGCAGGAATATGGGCTGATTAAATAATTCCATAATAAAACATAGTCATGGGTATTCTACTAGTCGAATAACCACATTAAATATAAATAACTAATCTCATAATTATGGAATGTATAATGTCGGACAACGTAACCGCATAGTCAAGGCCTCGTGCCAAGACTACAAATAAGATTTTGTCAAAGCCTTATGCCAAGATACTAGTTTGTCTCATGAGACCTACCGATGCATCGAGGAGCTATAGTGGGCTCCACCAGTCACTTACAAAGTCCAATGCATTCCTCATATGAAAATTTTGAAACATAATCTAAACATTCGTATTAGAAATAGCATACAAAATGTCAATATTTTAACCACAAACTTTGAATGGTATAAAAATAGAACATCAACAGTCAAACATAACTTATTCAATACAATATGGAATATTGTATTATGATATATTAACCTCAATCAATAATAATGAAGGATATTGACATAGATGGAGATAATCATCAAAACTATTTGAGAGAAATACCCCCTTTTCTTGAAAACATTTAAAAGTCATACTATTTATCAAGAAGCTGTTTAAAATAGATTTTTGAATCAAAGTGTCCTATACCACTTTGAAACTTTTAAAAGGAATTTTAATTTTAAAACATTAATTTCCATATAAATAAATCCTTAAAACCATTTTTAAAACATGGACATTAATAAGAAATATTTAGAAGAATAAATCTTTAAAACATTTAAATGATATTTTAGTTAGAGTTCCAAACCAAAAGAGAGACACTTGAATACAAATAATTGAGGCAATCAAAGCTTTATAATATCATGAGAATAAAGGGATTCATGATATACTATGTCAAAGTACATTATATACACCATATAAAAGTGTATTGGCATATAATAACAAAGAAGTCTCAATGGAATGTAAATTGAGATGAAATCCCGTATAAAGATTGTATCCTTAGGTTAAGGATAAATCAATGAAATAATTATGTGTGATGAATATAAATACACTCTATATGATTGGATATTAAGTTTAAATAAATCATAGGACATTCACAAGTATTCTTGAAAAAACAACACCAATGACTTGGATGTTTAACTCAATGAATGGAAATTGAGTTAAGATTACTCTTATCAAGTTCATATCAATGACTTGAGAAATTATCAATGGAGTGATTATGGGTATCAAAATTATATCCACACAAAGGGTAGTGGAAATAACTACATAAATAATAAATAGTTAGTCCACACATAATCTTGGAGTAAAATAATCAATGAAGTATGCGTAAAGCCCAATGAGTGGAAATTGAAATTTCAAATTTCCTTACCGATTTGGTAACTCATGAAACATACACCCCATGATAAAAGTATCATACAATGAAGTTGTAAATACCCATAGATTAAAGTATATTACACAAGGAATACAATCATGGCTATTACATACACCATTCAAAAGTAAATAGTGGCAATACAGCATGAATCTCATGGGAATAAGAAGTGAGATGAAATCCCCTTACCACGTTGTAATCAATCGAGTTGTATGAACAAAGGTTAATAAACACAAAATAATTCACAGAATACCATGAATATAAATAAAATAATGATAATACATATAAAATTTCAATACACAATACACCACATGCAATAAATGAGTGGCGAACGATGGAAATCTCACAGAATTAAAAGTGAGATAAGAAACCCCTTACCTCAAGTCTGACTTGTCTTGTATGTTCCTTGTTCTTCCTAAATAATAAACTTAAGTTAATTTATACTTGATTAAGAACATTTTTCATATTTATTACTCCTTTTATATTACTTATTACCTTGCTATAACAATTATTTAATTATTTGAGTTCATATTGGATATTTTATCGATGTTCGGAACTTAAGTCAAAAATGAACTTGTTATAATTACAATTTTTTCATGTGTTCAAAATTCCATTATCTCCAGAATGATATACATGATTTATATATCATATATATATTATATCTAGTATATATATGTATTTATAACATTACATAACATTTTGAGATAAGAAATGAAATGCACCGTTCATGGAGACGGTAAGTCGTACATACGCATGAACGCTACTTTCATTTCTATTATGTATTTTAATGGAATTAAAACATAATGATACATAGGTATATTATAATTCCATTATAATATCATGTATATTATTATTAACTCCATCCTTTATAAGTCCCACATAATTCATTAACGATTCATATCACTTTGAGGGGGCGGTAGTCTGCACTTCCTCAAATGAAATTATCGTGTTTTACCCATAATGTAAACCATAAAGGAATGATATAAATGGAAAAAATAGAAGCATAAATAAAACATAAAAATAATATATATCATATATAAATAGATTTCCATCTTAATTTCCACCATGAGAGGCTGTAGGATATAATTGAACAATCATCATTTCATGAGGTGTTAGTTTGTCATCCATGGAAACAATATGTTCTTTACCCATTTGATGGAGGTGTGTGTAAGTGTAGTTCAAATAATTATCATAACAACATCCTATTATATTGAGGATACTATTTTTGTTATAAAATAAAGTAATAAAAAGATTTTATGGGTTGGAGAAGTAAAATAAAAGAAAAGAAGTTAAGAAAAACCATTACCTTTAATTTGGGTAACTCCCTTTGGTTTGAACCAAACAAACTTCTTGAAGTGACTTCTGCCTAAGGTAAGGATACTAGATGGAAGAGAGGGATCTTGAGAGATTATTTGGGTAGGGTTTAGATGAGAAAAGGGGATTGAGAGGTGTTAGGAATGGGTTAGAAGTGGTGTCCTTTTATAAGGGAGAGGAGGGGCTCTTTAGGAATGTTTGAAAATGTTATTTTATTATAAACTTATCTTCGGTTTCAAAACATCCAAAACTCATTAAATTAGAAGATAAGATGAATCATGTTTTAAATAAAATCATCCAATAATAATTGGACTGGTTTTGGATATTTTTTTAATATTAATAATCTTATTTATTTAAATCATTTATTAATGAGGTAAATGTTGCATCATTATTGTGTCATAAATAATTTAATTTATTTGATGTCTAAAAATTATAAAAAAATACCATAATGTAGGAAATCATTTTATCTTTCAAATTAATATTTATAGTCAAGAATATGACTTATATAACCCCATATAAAAATTGATATACTAAAAGATATTTGTTAATGTTATTTTTGTCTTTACTTTAAGATAATTAAAATAAAGAATCATTATCATTCTTAAGTGGCTCCATGGACTCTCAAAATCGACCCAAGGATGCCCATGGTCGGCCATGACTCATCCAATAAGGTTAGGACAAGTTTTAAGGTAATTTTGTATTATTATAATATTATTTTTACCTTGAATTACCATATTTACCTTTAACTGCGGTAAATAAAAGTCAAAATTTACTATTCACCAAAAATTATTTTTGTCTTATTGAACCTCATTTTACTTACTAATAACAACCATGTATGTTAGATTTTCGAAATTCAATTCACAGAAGTGGTAAAATTTCATTTAAATAAAAAATTCAGTTTTTAACTACTACTAAGTGGTTTTACTATTCATCAAAACTTGAAGTTTTTCAGAAAAATACCAAAAATTCAGCCTAATCTATATTTGATATTCCAGATTCAAAAATTATGTTTATTTCACCGAATTAAAAACATATAATTTGTATTATTTAATTTAAAATTAATTCCCATTGTCAAAACAAATAGCGTGTTTTTAAGAAACAATAACTATCAAAAGATTGACACTTGTTTATGTATAATTTCATAGTAAAATTAATTCCAATGACCAACATTTGATTAAATGGTAAAAATATAATCTAATTATACTTCCAAACCATTCAAATGTATAATTTAACACTATAATTTATTCTAAGTAAAAAAATCAATTTAAATTTAGTATTTTTCACTATTCACCCAAATATGAAAGTTATCGTAAAAACACCAAAAATTTATCAAAACTAAATTTTTATGTCCTGATTCTAAATAAGAAGTATATTTTGTAAAATTAAATATATAAAAGTGTCAAATATTTTATTTAAAAGGGTTTACCATTAAAAGGCGGTAAAATTTCATTTTTGAAAAATACTTCTTTTATTTGAAAATTTGAATCTGTTCTTATATTATGTCTAAAAAAACACATAATATAGATTCTAAAATTATAGGTAGTATATAAAATTTAAAATTAAGTTAATACTATTCATAACCACTTTTTTAATGGATATTTTGGTAAGTCAGGGTGCACTCAAACTCAGTGTTGCGTGTAGCGCAAACTATTGAATTACTTTAAAGAAGATAACTTACTATGAAATCTTGGGGTGTTACATAAGAGATATGATGATAAACAACATATCATTTTGATAGAAACTCTTAAAATAATTTAAATATGTTTGAAATATTATGTTTAATTTATTTCATTTGGTGTATGTGATTTTCATTCATTTTTCTCATGTTTTCTTTGAAACAATTTGTATCAATCGAAACTTTGATAACTTCAACTTCCGGAAACCATAACTTTTGATTCTTAACTTTGTTTTAACTCCATTACCAATAAAATAAAATATCATAAAATTATCTAAAAATATAAGTAAAAAATTAATTATCGATATGGGTTTTTATAAAAAACCGATGCCAAAAATAATTTTTTTTCTTTTTTTGTGTCGGTTTTTAAGGAAACCGATGCAAAAAATGCTACCAATGGGTATTTTTGGCATCTGTTTTTTTAAAAAACTGACACCCAAAAAGTGTAATTCATTTTTGGAATTGATTTAATAAAACAAGCTTCAAAATTAATATTTTTTACATTAGAATCTTTAACTTTGGTTAAAAATCGATGCCAAAATTAATAAAAACGATGTTAAAGACCGTTTTTCTACTAGTGTATTCTCTTAAGGTTTCCAAAAAAATCCTTCCTAGGTTAGATTTATATCTAAACTAAGGCTCCTAGAATTATAGGTGGGTTTTGAAAAGTTATTTCGTTAGGTATTGTTCAAACCAAAAGTGATTGAAGGTATGAATAGGATAGGAGAGTGGGTGGCCTTTAATAAATGAGGTGAGTGGCACATTTGTAATTTTTTAAAAGAATGAATTTCACCCATATTTTTTCATGTAACAAGGCTCCGATAATAGTTCATTATCTAATATAGAAGAGATAATTTCAATATATTTTGAGAATATGGGTGTTATAAATATTTTTTTTTATTTTTTAGCCTTATTTTTTTAGTTTAATCCCCAACAAAACACTTTTTACCTTAACCATGGTAAATATTTTGGACTGTTTTTACTATTAATTTTGGTCAAAAATTATGTTAACCATATTATATAATATAAATTATTATGATTAAAAATATGTAATATATATTTGTAAATTATATTCATATAAATGGAAATATATAATTAAAAAATTAATAATCTGTTAAGACACGATGAGAATACGGGTTTTGAAAGACAAAATGTTCAAAAAGTTTGAAATATTTTTTTATCAAAATTAAATAATAAATTTATTCCAATGTCCTAAATTTAATTAATAGATATATTATAGATATTATTTTACTTAAAAACTAATTTAAAATTTAATCTAAATTTATAAATAATTTAAAGAGAAAACCATTTTTCAATTAAAATTTATTATATTTCACTATTCATGAAAACATTAATATTTTTAGAGAAATATCAAAAATTAACCCTAATATAATTATGATATTATGATTTAAAAAATTATTTTTATTTTTTCAAATAAATTTTATAAAATAGGAAAAAACTAAATTTAAAAAAAATAGTGAACACGATGAAAAGGAGGGTTTTCAAGAAGTGTATTTTTGATTCAAGCACAAGATGATTTTATATTAACTAACACTAATAATAATCATTGTATCAATATCAATTAATTTTTTTATATATAATCTATAAATTTAATTTAAATAATTTCTAATTATATTTTATTTCACTAAATTAAAATAGGGGAACAATATGCACTTTTAAACAGTTTTCTTAAAAAACACTATTTTAAACCCAAAAATAAAATTATATTAAAATCCAATATAAATTTGACTCAAAAGTAATTATATATATTAAATAATGGTAAATGGTACTTATGTTACTTTAAAACATAATTGTGCATTTAAATTACATAATTTATTGAAAATAAATGATATTTTATAAAAATGATGTTTTTCATTATTCACAGAAAAAAACAATATTTTCCAAAAAATCCAAAAAAATTACCATAAGTTAATTTATATAGGATGATTTAAAATTGAATGTTATTTTATCAAATAAATTTTCTAAAGACTCTATAAGTTAATTATATTATTATTTTATAAAAATAAATAAATAAATTTTTTGAAAAAAAATATTTTTAAAGATATAATTACTTTACTAAGAATTTATTGATTATTTACTAAAAAATTATAAATAAATTTATATTTAGTGGGATATGTGTGTGTTTGTGTGTTTTATAAAGTAGTTAATACTATTCATACTTGCTAACTTAACAGCTATGTTATAATTATATTATTTCATGGTTTATTGATGCTCAGTGTTGTGTATCATGCACGTTATAGAAGAAACTCATTACTCCATGTAATGAAAGATATCTAAAAAATAATTTCTTAAAAAAAATCTTAGGATGTTACATGTAATATCTAGAGAGGGATGTAATTTCTTAGAAACCACTTTTTCTATCCTTTTCCAAAATTCTAGGAAATTTTCCAATACTTTGACTTATCCTTAGACTTATCTATAGACATATACTTAGGGATATCACTAATGTTTTATCACCCTAGTTTCAAATATTTAACTAAAAATTTTCTATAATACTAACATTAATGAACCAGAATTTTCATACATAAATATCACATCTTTATAGATGAATATTCAGTATATTTCATAAATTTACCCCCAAGGATCGTAATGGTTTAGTGTACTTGGAGAATAATTTCACAATAATATTATTTAATGAAAGGTATTTAACATCACCCGTATATATCTTCCACTTTTCTACCCTTTATAAATATACACTATATAAAACTGGTCTTTATAATCTGGGGAATAAAAACATAAAAAAGGGTTATGTTAGACTATTAGAAAGGGTAAGTATAGGAGATATAATTCTATGATCATATAAAAGAATAAGATAAGAATAAGGGTATGATATCATGAATAAAATATATAAATATCATACCTAACCCTCCATAGATCATAAATTGGAGTAATGAAATAAATCATTTTAATTCAAAAATACATGATTCACAAGAGTTTTAAATCATCATAATTCATGAACCATAATTTCATTCCATAAATTTTTGGAACCAACATGGTATAAAAACAATTTCATTTGTCAAGGTTAACTAAAAAGTCCATAAAATATAGTGAATCTAGCCTCATCATCTATTTCGCATTATGGATCAAGCACATCAGCCAGTTTCCCCTTGTGGATCAAGGCCATCAACATGATTCCCATTGTAGATCAAGCCTATCATCCTAATTAAAATTTTTATTAAGCTTTTCTACTTGTTTTTTCATTATTATCTCATGAGATATAAACCTTTACCTAATGTGTTAGAGGGAGATATAGGTCCCACCTATCACATAACAAAGATAATACAATTGTGTTCCATAGAATCTTAAAAAATTCATTACATAATAACCCATGAAAAGGGAAATGGGTTTTAAAAAAATCATCATAACATAAATTGATGAAAAGAAATGGGGTTCATGAATATTTCTCTAATTATTCATATCATAAATTGTGGAAAAGTAACAGGTTTCATAAAAATATTTTCATTATAATAATAAAAATAAACCATCCAAATAAATAATAAGGAAAGTTCCATTGGATCATATCCTCAATAAAACATAAGCAACACCAAAGGTCGTTTTCATTGATGAACATAAATTAAATAAAATATAATTAAAACACTATTGAGGAAAATATCATTTACATTAGAAATTTATTCTTCAAAATATAAAAATTTATAAAATATTAATAAAATCATTTTAATTGAAAATAAACTTTAAAAAATAAAAATTAGTTATAAAATAATGTTTTGGTATGATGGTGGAAAATTACATTCATTCCATACATGTTAAAATAAATATTCCTTTTAGAATTTTAGTAAAATTTAAAAATATCACTTTTAGAAAATGACAAGAATAATCCTTTTAAAATAAATTTTAAAAAGTGAAACATGGGTATAAATTAATTTAAAAAATCATTAGAGAATGATTAATGATTTTTTAAATAATTTTTTCAAAACATGGACAAGGATAAAAAGGGTTTTTGGCTGAAGATAAAAAAATTCCTTAAAATCATTCTTTTGGAATCTTGATTATGTAAAGAGGGTAAAATTAAAGGAAAACATGTATTTTAATGAAACTATAAGAGGAGAAAAAACATGAGTTTCGTGAGATATAGATCATAAGATTTAATCATCAGAAACTTAATCATAAACATACCTAATAAACAATGAAAGAAAGAACACTAAATGGATAGGTATGACCCATGATTTCCTGATAAAAATCATAAAAGGAATTTGAGTGAAGTATATACACCAAAAAAATGGTGTATCTGGAATGTGTCCCACATAAATAAATGTGAGATGAAAACCCCTTACCTTAAGTCTTGAATTCCTTTGTATTCATTTGAACCACCTCTTCCATGGAGGACCTCTTTTCGTTTATACCTAAATCCTTCATAATAATGTTTAGTAATCAAAATAATGCTTCTAGGTTTTTATTAATGAATTAGGTAAGAAATTTAGGTTGGTATTTTTGAAACTAAATGGTTCTAGAAGTGTGTATAGGAGAGTAGAAGGGGTGTCCTTTTATAAGTGGGGGAGATGACACACTTTGAATTTTTGATAAGATAAAGGTTTACCTAGTTTTTAAACCTTTCAAAAGGATCCAAAATGGCTCATTATTTATCATTAAATTTGAAAAGGTTGATATATGGCCATTAAATAGGTGTTTTTAATGTTTTTAGGTTGTTTTAACCCTTATCTTTTTATTTTAACCCCTGGTAAACTCATTTTTTCCTTAAGTACAATAATTAATTTTTACAATTTTTACTATTAATTTTGACCAAAAATTAAGTCTAAATTATTTTATATTATTAATTATTCTTATTAAAAATATGGAATCGATTTTCTCTAATTCTATTCACAAAATAGTAAAATATTAATTTCATATTAAACCTGCATAGATGATGAAATAGGAATATTCCAAAGAGAAAAGTTCCATAAGTATAGAATGTTTTATTTTATAAATTCAATGTGAAATTTTTTCAAATGAACTAAATTGGTTTAATAATAAAATTATTGAACTAATTTTTATTTTAATCATTTTTTAAACAAGATTTAACTTTTTAAATGATTTAAGTGAAATAGAAGTTTCTAATAAAAATCAGTATTTTTAATTATTCACTGGAAAATTAATTTTTTCCAAAAATTATCAAAAATTTACCCTAATATAATTTTGACATATTGATTCTAAAAAATGAGCTAAACTTATCAAATAAATTTTATAAAAGATACAAAAATAAATTAATTATTTTTTCACATTAAGAAATAAAAATAATTTTTTTGTGAAAAAAATAATTTCCAAAGAAAATAAAGTCTTCACTACGAATTAAGTGATTATTTATAAATAAATTTTCTTTATCTAAAAACATAATACTTAATTTTAAAAATATTTGTATTCTTATTCATACCACCAAGTTTAATGTCTGGTATATAATGGGAAAGTTTAAGAAATAATATGTTTAATAGTATATCGTGGTTCATTAAAACTCGGTGTTGTGTGTATCGCATGCTATCGAAGAAATTAAATTTATTTCAAATAAATATTTTATAAAAATCTCCTGGTGTTAAATTAGATGTAAGATAATAGTTTTATTCATGTTTCTTATATATTTTTGTTTCTTAGGTACCTGTGGTGCATCGGTTATACCAAGTTTCTCCTCTCGGGACTGCCTCTCCCATATATCTAGGTTGAGTGTGCAAGGATTTACCTTATTGTGTGTTGATATGAACCTATGGGTATACATAGGTCAAAAATACTTTTTAGATCTTAGAATTATTGATGAATTGTCTTCCATAAAGTTATATGGGGAAGGGGGTGGAAATATGTGATAGGGATTTAGTCAACCATCCATGAAGTATATAACCCCTTCGAGTATTGTATCATTATCGGGGAGTGAAAAAAATCTTGGGTTAGAACAAGGATTCTATAATTAGAGAGTGATATGTTCAAAAGGTCATTTTATGGCTAGAGGTTTTTCTTAGGAAATAAAAAATTTCCAGTGCGGTCTAATGCTCACCTAGTGTGATAGGTGAGAGATGTCATGGTTTTATGAGAAGTGGATCTTGGATAATAATCCCCTTTTATAGGGAATGTATTTTAATATAAAAATTTCTATGATGTGGTGGTTTAGGTTGGAGTCCCCATTATTAAGACTAATATGGTTTTATCTTCCATTCTATAGAGGAAAAAATTGGTGTTTATCCCTGAGGTGTGTGGTGTTCCTTTTGTATATGGGTAGTGTGGTGTTTCCCATTTGGTTTATCATAATAGAGATATTTTTCCCTGAGATTTTTTATTTCATTATAAATACCTCATTCCATAGAACAAGTTTAACTTTAAGGACATCTTTGTATATTCCTATAAGTTTTTTCTAAGGTTTTATTAGGATTTGAATCCAAAAATATTTCCCTAGTTAGTGTTTCCCATTTTGATGGACTTGGGAGGGAAATATAATTTGACCCTTGGTTGTATACTGGCCTAAAACTAGGTTTTTCTTATGTTTTTGGGGAATATTTCTTGGTATTATTATACTCAAATCTCCATGGTATATGTTTTAAAACATATTGTGCCTATGTTGAAAATACATAGGTCGATGGTGATATTGATGGGCATGTAGATAGTTTATGTAGTTCGTTATGAGTTTTATCGAACCTATGGGATTCATATTTGGTAGTTATCTAATCAAGTTTTTTTGTGTGTAATCACTTTTATCCCAGTAATTCTAGGTTAGGTTAATTTCTATGTTATAATGGATTTTATTTTTTCCCTTTTATACTAAAATTTAAATTGTGCACCCCCAAGGTGCTTAAAAGATGCATTCATGAATATTTTTAATTAATTTAGATATGTATATCCTTCATGGATGTGGATATTTTTCATTCAATAGTGTTGTATATCTAAAATAGATTTCATAAGATAAGGCCTACCATAAGTGTCTTTTTCATATTTTTTCTCATCACCCACCAATATCTTATTAGAGGTGATCTTGGTGTGGCACATTGACCCACCACTATCCTCAATAGAGACTCAATGGTTTGAGTGATTCCATAGTGGTATAAAAGAATGATTTTCCTATGGATAATGATTAGATATTATTTTATCATGAGTTTGGTTTTTAACTCATCGTGTGATAATGTATGAATGTTTTTAGGTTCGGTTTATAGACCAAGAAATATAGCTAGGATGTTGCATCTGATGAATTTATATACTGGTATTCTATTAAACTATTTATTACCATTGGTCCTTAAATCAATTGTAGTAGGGTATAATTGTGAAGTCCTACATCATATAATAGTTAGTGAATTATTTGAATCCTGCTGTGATATTATTCTTTTTAAGATTTCATTATTTAATAAGGTTATTTATTTTCCTCAAGGAAAATGATTTCAAAAGTGTTAAGAAGTGGAATTTTTACGAATGAAGTGTGAAATGGAATTACTCACAAATGTGTGATATTTATGGATGATTCCCTCTCAATATTCAATTTATCTTACACCCTTAAGAATTTATCTTGGTGGAGTAAATGAAAGGGATATTCCATGATGATAAGAGCATACTTATCCTATATATCATGTTATAATTTCACCATATTACTTTGTAACATGATTCTCTATCTCATCCTATAGGTGTGGTCGAAATTCTCATCATTTACCCTAGGTTTTATATCCTCTATTTTTGAGTTGTTTCATAGGTAGGGTCTAAATTTCCCTGTCTTACTCATGATATGAGATCATTTATCTACATAGTCTACATCCCCCATCTAAGATCTTATTTGGAGAATGAGTTCATCCACTAGAGTTGATATCCCCCCCCACACATACCTTGGTTATAGTATCCCCAACTATATTTCTAATATATTACATTATACATAATGTCAGTATTCCCCAACCCTATAAACCCAAGGCATGGGATCCTCTATCTCTCCCATTAGGTAGGGTTAGGTATTCCTCCTTATACACCCAGACCATGATATCCACTATCTATGAGTCAGTTCATATAGAGTGACAGTTAGTATTCATCCCAGAAACCAAGGTGTATGATCTTCTATCTCATCCATCATGAGAGTTAGTACTCCCCTAAAAGGTAGTGTATAGGTCTTCCTCTAATAGAGATCAATCTGGTGGGATTTCACCACTGGTTAGGTCAATTACCCCTTTGACCAGTTCATAGAAACTTTATGAAGCATGGTTCCCTCCCTAAGGTTATGTGATTGGTAGGAGTTTAGTTGATTCATCAAACCTATTAGATAATTAATCTAGGATGACTTTTTGATATGGTTAAGTGAATAATTTTGGTATCATTGATATATAAGAAGATAATTTTGATGATCCAAATACAAGGATTATGAGCTATGGTTGTATGGTATATTCCTCTTCATTTATGTAGGGATTTATTTATTTAGATATCTTGTCCTATGATCGGCTATGATGATTTTCTCCTAGAGTGATATATATAGGGCTTAATTTAGGAAGTTCTTTATAGATCCCAAGGTGTGATATATATCCATTTTTCGTGGGTGCTTATGTTTATTATAAAAAATGTCACATTATATCTATGTTTCAGGGTTTTCTTCAGATATAGAGATCAACATGGTGTATTTTCATCAATGAGGTATAATTGATGTCTATTATTTAGGGGTACCGATCTTTCCTTTATAACATTGTTCTAAGATGACTTTGGAAGATAGGTTTATCTAGGATTATATTATTGAATAGTGGGACATAGGGATGATATATTTGGTGAAAATTGGTTACCCAAACCTAAATTTGGGAGGATGGGTAACTTTGTTCATGGTTTTGGGATCAAGAAGAATTATTTTGGTCCATTATATTTTGGTAGTGATTTCTAATAAGTTAGTGGATAAAACACGTTGATTTTTGCGACCAGTACTATTAATGATTGACATGTATAACTTCATGAAATAAATATTTTTCAATAGACCAGTCCTATAGTTGTATTAAATGAGATTTTATATTTTCTAAGGATGGTGTTATCAATGATATTGGAGATCAATATATTGATCTTATATTAATTGACTTCTTAAGGATTTTCCTAGGATTTTAAGTAGTGGTTTTAGATAAATTCTCATTTTTCATTTCTAGAGTAAAAAAGCCCTTGTGTGTATCCCCCATGTGAAGTCCATAGAGTTTGGACTAGCTATGTGCTAAGAAAGTGATGGTCTAAGAATCACGATTTCAGCTATTGTGAGTGTCATACTAATCAGTAGTTATTCATATTTTCTATTTGGTAACATAAGTTGTATGGAAAGAGTGAATCCATAGACCCCTTGTGTTACCTCTAGATCTATAATAAGGTGTATCTCTCTGCCTGATAATAGTAAAAAACTATTGAATATAGAAAAAATGTCATCCTTGAGAATCAAAGTGGATGTATAGGTCATCTATTATGGATGAATATTTGACTAAGGTCAGTGGTGCGGATTTTTTCCTTTATTGTTTTTTATTGAAAAGGGTGGGAGTATCCATGATATCATCATGTCCAGAGATAAATAAACAATAACATAGGTTGTTGTTAATGGATGATGATCAGTGGTAATGACCCCATGTAGGGTGTAATATCTCTCTTGTGAAGGTTCCTAATGATGGAGTTTGATTTGGTTATATTATCTCAGTTTAATCAACATTAATTCCACCCTATTTTTTATAGTGGGGATAATGATTCATATACAGTAAATTCCTTGATAGAAAGATCATATCTAAGTGACACAAAGTGTTCTTGTTAGTTCTACATCCTATCATTAATGGGTATTCTATAGTAGGATGAAAAGTCTTTATGTTATATTTCTATATGAAATTTATAAATTGATTCAGAATGGTTTTGGGATATTCCCATATGATGGGTTTAGGTTATTGGGTATTCATTAAAGAATAAGAATATCTTATTCAATGTCCCATATCCATGTGATGGAGAAGCTATAAATTCTCTAATGTGGTTACATTATATGTACTTTTGGTTTTAAATAACTTTAGAATATGAATTAATTCATAAGTGGGACTGTTATTTTAATATATAGAGATGATTATTGGGATTTCTTGGTGAGTTATTTATGATTTTCCTTTATAGTGATGAAAATTATTGATGGTGTGGATAATTTAGTGACCCTAGTTTTCCCATGTGTAGGATTTGGATAATTTCTAGGTTTTGAAGCCTTATACCCTTAAGAAGGTTAGAAAATTAATTTTCTAAAAGACACGAGCATGTAATTTTTTTTATTTTTTTCCCCAGTTTGTGATATTTAACAGCAGGTAGAATTTAGTGAGATTCTAATAATTGTGTTTTTTTTAATATTTATTTTTTATATATAAATATTATTTATTCATGTTTATGGGAATATAAATATATCTTAAATAATAATCCATATAGAAATTAAATTTTCAATG
This sequence comes from Viscum album, assembly GCA_963277665.1. Lineage (NCBI taxonomy): Eukaryota > Viridiplantae > Streptophyta > Magnoliopsida > Santalales > Viscaceae > Viscum > Viscum album. The sequence goes on from OY728137.1 coordinate 388,949,621, forward strand.
GTTATTTTAGAATGATCAATTTTATCTAGGAGGGAAATAAATATTGTTTATGTTTTAGGTCCTGGGTAGGTCCTTTATGTCTACTATAATTTTATTTTATTTTTGAGTTTTAATTTTCTAATCCCAATAATCTCTATATGTTTCACATTAGAGGGATGGTAGACTACCATCATTGATTCAAAGAGATCAATTGAACTGGGGAGGCATGTTGAGATTTTTCTATAGAGGCTATCAAACACTGATCAATATGAAATTAGAAATGAGTGTAGGATTTTGGTGTGTTAACCTTAAATATTTATATAATTTCTCTGATATAGGACTATTATTTCCATTTCCATTTCATAATTTCATATCCATATTTTTTTATTTTTATTTTGGAATTTGAACTATTGAATATGTCTTAGAAGCATTGATGGGTAATTTGTGAAGAAATTAGTGAATTGGATGGTTCACATGGGTGATGCATCTGGAAAATTCAACCACATGGAATGTTGATCAAGAACTCATGTAATGTAATTATTCTATGTAATGATGGTTGATTGGGGTAATCACATGTCATGTTGTCCAATTAGAAGTCGTTTATAGGGAGATTAGTTACATATAATGACTTTTATAAAATAACATATCCAACCACCTCTCATGGGATAAAAACATGTATAACTAAATTCCATTTAGGGTTACACAACATTGATTGAGATAGATACAAGAAATGGTACACAGTGTGGATCACAAACCATGTGTTTTATTAAGGAACACTATATATTTGGGGAATACATATCAAGTTAGGAAGCGTACATGCCCATAGTGTGGTGTTTATAGTACACATCAGGTAAACCATTGTATAAACCACATACCTTCCCCTTAGAAAGGATTTTCATTATTTATCTTCTTCATGAAAGATGTAGAAAATTAAACTTTCTATTATGAGTTTAATTCCTCATAAAACATAATGGATGATTCCATTATGTTACCAATCGTAATTACTAAGATGGATCAGGTCTATTTTTGGATCATAGTACCATGATAATGATGAGAGGTTCAAGGTTAATATCTAGGGTTAGTTTAAATACACTGATCCAATCAAGTGAAATTTTGGTACTGGGGAATTATACAATCACATGTTTTCATATATAGGTATCCTTTGGGAGTTTTTGGACTTTTTATCCTTTAATGGTGGATTAGTTGAGATTATAAGAGTTTGATCTAGTTATTTTTTATTCCCTATTCATAGAATGATAGCTTAATATAAATTATAGGGGAATATATAACATTATGATTCATTTGAACAGCCATATTACACAATAATATTCATTTCTAGTTCCTTATGTAGATGACATATGTTATCTCTATGATGTAGAATATTGTGAGTTGTTTTGTGATATGGAGTAGGAAAATGTGGAGTATTAATGGATTTACAATTTCATCAAACCAATAGTTATAATGACTATGTGGTGAGATATATAAATATATGGTATTTGAGTTATTTCTTAGGATTTTATCATTGTACATGATGTTGGTCACCTCTTATATTAATGGGGTTGGTACTTCCACAAAGACGTGGGGTGGTTACCCTCCACATTGGAAAAAATTTCTAAAATATCCCATTACTAAAATGAACAATACTATAAGCCACAGGTTCTCTTATATGGTTGTGATTGGTGATAATATGGTTGGGGAGGTTGAGTTGTGAGGACAATTTAGATACTCGAGGTCGGTGACTCCATTGGTCTATCTATATACCTTGATGAGGCACTAATCCCCCATTGTGAAATGGTATTGGTGATGTTATTTTTTTTATTTAACCTATGTGGATAGCCTATGTTCTTGGGTAGTTACAGTTAATCAGGTATACATGGTTTGTCCCCTTTGGAGTTTCGATGCAGTAGAATAGGGATGAGTTGAATGGGATTCACCTTATAGTTGGTTAATTTTCTAATTTGGGTATATATATAGGGTGCATGATAACATTTTTGGATCCTATCATGGTTGAGTATGTGTCTTCTCCAATGTAGGATGATATAAGGGACTCCCCCACAAGATGAACTATAGGTCACCCCTATCTAGGGTTGATAATCCTATCAAGCATAAAATCATTCTTAAGGTGATACCACCCCCACCCCCTCTTCAGTAAGACCACTTGGACCAGTTAGAAGGATATTTAAATGTCACTTTTGTTCTTAAAGGTTTTTTAGGGGAATAACAATTCACCAGTGAGTTCTACTGTTCTTAGGATGTGATGAGAAAGTGATGATGAATATGTATGAGGAGTGGCTCATTGATGATAATCCTCATTTGTATGAGATATTTTTTAATATAACCCTTGGTGATATATTATAATTTTGGTGTTATTTTTAACACACTAATACTTTAATAAATATTTCTCTGTAAATAATTTCAATTATTCAGTATCTTGTGGTTCATGCAACTGTGAGTTTAAAAGAACCACATAAATATTATATGTTCATTATAAACTATCCATTAAATTTATGGGAATAAATATGAACAAATAATTTTTTAAATAAATATAAATTTCAAACTCAATATGAATGTATTGGTAAGTTCTTATAAAATGATCACACAATTTTTAGTAAAATCATTTTATTCTTCAAAAATATGTTTTCTTCAAAAATGAGGTTATCTTCTTTTTACGAGTGAATATTAATTTTTATAATTTCTAGAAAATTGATTTGAATAAATTAATTTAATTTTTTAATTCCTAATTTTAAAATTATCTTAAAACTATTTTTTATAATTTTCTAAAAAAAATATTTTTTAAAGATTAGTTAAAATACTGATTTTTATTGAAAACTTTATTTTCTTTTAAAGACTTACAAGGTCAAATTTTGTTATATATTAGTTATAAATTTTAATTAGTTTTTTTATTTAAAATAATTTAATTATTTTTTTAAATATTTTATACATGATTTTATTATAAAAACACTATAGGTTTTAAAAGGGAATTTTTTCGAAAAAAAACTATTTTTCATAGCATTTTGCAGATTTTATTTTCAATTAAATTATAAAAAACTATGTTTTGAAATTTTGAAAAATTGATACCAAATTTTTATTCATAAGGTCCAAATTTAGTGAATATTTCCTTTTTATTTTTGAAAAATATTAATAGTAACCTTAGTAAATTTTGTTTCCACGGTAAATGGTAAATTGGGCAATTTAGGCTCAAGATAAATTTGCAATGACTATAAAATGAGCCTAACACATTAAAAAAATTTATTTTATGAAGATAAATCTAAAATTAACACCTTAGGATATAAATTAAGTTTTTTAATGTATACTTTTCTATGAAAATGACTTATATAATATTTAAATCAAAGAAAGTCACAAAATGTCACTTTATTTGTATTAAATATCCCTTATGTGTCGACATGAGGAAAAATATATGTTAGGAATGAATATAAATGTTAATTTTTAACTTAATAAACATATTTTTATGAGATAAATTTATTTTTTACTTTTTTGGTCTCTTAGATGAGATTGTGATATTTATAATATTTTATTTAATAAAAATTCAAAGATGTTGCATTCATGTTTTAAATAATATTTAATTTTTAATATAGGGTCAAAAAATATATATATATTTGTCTATAAATATTATTATAAAATATAATAGATTTCTCTTCATTAAGATATTTTATTTTTAATTTTTATTAAATAAATAAGTATATTAAATAATTTCACAACACTAATGTAGTAATTATTTTATTAATGGAAATATCGAATAAATATTATTAAAAATATTAAAATAGATATAATTTTAGATATTTAATGTGATAAAAAAATTATAGATGACCTTGACCTATTAGATATATAATAAAATATATCTTTCAAAGTTAAATTTTTATCCTGGTATTTTTAGAAGTCCAAATAATGAATATTGTCAAAATTAACAATAACGATATTTTATCAAAATAATATTTTATTAAATTATTTAAAAATCATAAAACATATTTAAAAATAAAAAAACAGTATGGTCTAAAATGTTATAAATTGTTCATTTATGGTATAATTGAAATCACGTATGTAAAAATTACAACCTTCTAATATTCAAAACGTTATTACCATATTTAAAATTAAAATAGGTTAACTAAGGGTTAATCGAAATGATAAGATTTAAAATAACACCAAAAATTGTCTAAAATATATTATTTTATGATATTAAAACTTTATATTATCTTATATTTGAATAAATTTCATTTTTGTGGTATTTGGATTTAGATTGACTTTATTATAAATTAATATTTTTGGAAATTCCAAAAGTTCTCTTCACCTCAATTATAAAAGGGCACCTCCTTCCTCAATTATTCACATCACATTATGGATTAAAGATCGATAATCCCCTGAAAATTTATATTACCAACATCCCTAGACACATTCTATACATTTTTTTCCTTCTCAAAAGACCTACCCTAGTTTCCCTAAGAGGGTATCTAAAGTAAATTCACCAAGGAAGATGTAATCGTTTTTACCGACTCTTTCAAGATTATTCTTCTTCTACTTACTCTTCATGAATTATTTCCATTATAAATTAATAAATATATTATAAACTATATTCTAATATTTTATTATGATTATAAAACAATTATATTCCCCCTTTTATCCATCCCATGAAAAACGAAAGCACCACGCGTGTGTACGTATGACTTTTTGTCTCCACGCCATGGTTTAATCTGTTTTTCATCACCATGTGATGCGATTCATTATTCATGATCCCAATTAAATAATGATTATATAAATCTATATAATTAATAAATATTATATATATTACTTTAATATCATTCTATAGATGATGGAACTATATCCTTGGTAGGAGAATTGGGACTTATACGACAAAACATGCATAGGAAAATGAAGCAATTAACACCCAAAAGAAGTGTAATAATGAAATATTATTAACTAACAGATGATAAGATAATCATATACGATATCTTAAATATTAATATGGTTCTATAATAAGTTAATATCATTATTTAAACCATTATACAAGAGTTTTATATACATACAAAGGAAATCATACCTAAGGTAAGGGATAATTTCATAATCTCATTATTATTTGGGATTGTTTATACATAAGTATATGTTGAGGAATATTCATCTTCCATGTCTATTATTCTTTAAAAATTACAAAATATTTTCACTATTTTATAAAAATTTCAAATTCATTTTTACACATGTGTGAATTTTTACTAAATAGTTTGAAATGAATCTTTTTGTCATTTTCCTAATGAGGTACTTTGTGAATTTTCCAAAAAAATAACGATAGGAATTTTTTTAACTTATATGTAATGAATGTATTTTTCAGATTTTATGATTAATTAATGAATTTAATCTTTCCTTATAATCTTGAATGTTTATTTTCACTGAAAATGTTTTCTTTAAAAATTTACCATCATTTTAAGAAAATAAAATGTTTTTAAAGAAGAAAGGATATTTTTCTCAAGAATTATTTTCAAGTGATCTCTAAAAATTATTTTACTTATAAGATAACATTATTTTATGTAAAATATGATTTAATTTGGATATTTTTCAAGGATATTATCTCTATTATTTCTATGGTTGGTTTATGTTTATGATGGATTGATATTTATGAAACCCATTTCTTTTCCAAGGGTTAAGATATGATTAAATGATGTTGATGAAACCCATTTAATTCTTTGGGTTATAACATGATGGATGATTTATGTTCTTATAGAAGAAATATATATGGTTTTCATTATGATATGGGTGGTACCAATATCTCCCTCCAATGCATTGGGTAAATATTTATATCTCATGAGATAGACAGAGCCGGAAAGGGAAGTGAACTCAGTTCAGTAATATAGGACTAGAACGGGAGTAATATTCATTTAGTAATATAATACTAGAATAGGAGTAATCTTGGTTTAGTAATATAGGGCTGGAATGGGGAGTCAACCTGGTTCAATAAAGGACTTTCCCTATTATGATGGTCTTGGAAATGAGCCTTGACTAATATGGAAATTATTTTCTATACTTATGTTTATGCCATAATTTCATGCATTATGTTATGCTCTAATGTAATAAGTTATTTTTTCTTTATGAACTTAAATTTATTCCATGACACAATATCATGATCCTCGATATGCAGGATATAATTCTCAAAATTTATGTTCATGTATGTATGCCCTTATGCTTATGTTATCTCCCTTGATTACCCTTACTGAGCATCTGAGATCACCTTTTTCTTATGTTTCTTTTCCCTATGATATGAATAAATATATTATGTTATATGTGCCAAAAATGGGTCTAGTTATGAAGTAATAAGAGGGATATGATGAAGATGTTTTATTAATCATTTGTTTATGTTTCCATGTTTCCAAAGACACTAAACCTACACAGTTATGGCATGGTTTTGTTATGTAATGTAATTAATATTATTCTATTTTAATTTTAATATATATGTATGAAAATTCTAGGCCATTATAGTTATTATCATATCAATTTTTAGTTAACCTTTGGAAACTAGGATGATATAACCATAGTAAGAACCCTAGATATAAGTTTAAGTATAGGATACAATCCTAGAGTTTTGGTGAAAATCATAAATAAAATAAGATAAAACCTAAGGTGTCATAAATTGAAATTTTATTAGAAATTTTCCTTAATTATGTAGTTTTCCCACTATGATTCTTGGTTTTAGTCAATTACTGGAACCCAAAGAAATCATGTTAATGGTGAATGTGATGGACAATGTAATGATTGTCCTCCTGAGAAACTGAATGTTATGGGTGACAGAATGAAAAATCTTGTTGCTATTCTCACATAACTTTCTCAAGATATGAATCATACCAGAATTAAAAATGAGAAAATAAGGGAATTACATTATGTCTATTCCTTCATGACGTAGAATCCACCTTATTTCAGTGGGTCTTCTGATCAACTAGTGGTTGAAAAATAGATTAGTTCCATTGAAAAGATATTTCCAATTATCCAATATTAGGAACATGAGAAATTCATCTTGGTAGTATTTCATTTAAAAGTTGAAGTGGATACGGGGTGGAATATTATCAATAATATAAGGAAGTAAGGTGAAATTGACTTTATGTAATTATATGAGTTCAAGAACTTATTTTTCAATAAGTAATTTACTCATATTCTTTATATGAAGATGGAGAATGAGTTCCTTGATCTTATGAAAAAAGGATGATGAATATTTTGGTACCTATGAAGTAAATTTTACAATATTTACAAGTTATTGTAGTGGAATTATCATCCAACCTAAAAGTAAGGTTGATTAATTCTTCAGTGGATTAAAATAAAGTCTCCAAAGGGAATTATCCATAAGGGACTTTATTGGCTATGAGGAAATCATTTGATGTGCTCTCACGGTTTAGATGGATATTAGAGTCACCCATATATCTTATGGGTTTTATAAGAAGATAAAAATGGAATTCAAGGGAAAATCCAAAAACCATAATAAAAATAAGATGAACTTTCCTTTATGCTCACAGTGTGGAAAGAAATATGGAGGAAACTATCTTAAGGGGACTAAAAAATATTTTAAGTTTGGGAAAGAAGTTCATTCGTAAATTGACTATCGAAGTGATGGGGAAAATATATCTAATGATATGAATAGAGAAAAGGATACATAGATTGCACCTCCCACACTTTAATGTTTTAGGTGTAATGAAAATAGGAATTATGCTAACCAATTATCTAATCCAAGGTTTATTGATGATGATCGATGTTGGAAACCTCTTAAGTCCAAAGAAAAAAGTAAAATCACATGTGATCACTATTGGCGATGTGGATTATAGAAATTAAGTTGTGAAAGTTACACTTACCATCCACTCTAAATTAGATAATGAATTATTTGATTATAGATAAACCCACTCTCCTATTTCTAAATAATTTTTTAAGGTCATCACCATATTACCTCAAAAATTAGATATTGAGTTATCTATGAAAACTCCTAATGGTACAACGGTCGCATCATGAGTTTATAATTCTTCTCTGGCTGAAGTTTTTTGGAAAATTTCTTCCTTAAAATCTCGTGATCCTTCATTTAGTTGAATTCAATGTGATTCTTGGAATGGATTGAATTTCTCTATATGGAGATCATATCAATTGTCGAGTAAGGTAAGTCACATTTCATATTCAAAATGAATCTATGATTATCTATCAATTCAATGATGAATATAAACTTTCAGTGGAAATTAATTCTATATTTTGGGTATTAATTCTAATAAATTAAGGTTATTTATCTCATATGTTTGGGGAGAAACTCACAATTAAGTATACACCTATTTTATGGGAGTTTTTTCTGTCTTTCTAGAAGAATTTATAGGTCTTACACTGAATCGTGAAGTTTAATTTTCAATAAAACTTATTTTGGGTGTTATACCTATTTCGAAAACTCATTATAGAATATCCCAAATTGAGTTGTAGGAATTAAATAAGAAACACCATGGAAATCTTGACTAGGTATTCATAAAACCAAGTGTATCACCTTGGGGTGAACATGTTCTATTTGATAAGAATAATGATGGATCAATGAGACTCTACATTGATTATTGAGAACTTAATAAGATCATTGTCAAGAACAAATATCCTCTCCCCCTATTGATGACTTATTTTATCAACTACATGGAGATCAACACAATTCCATGGTTTATATTCATTATGGATATCATCAATTAAGGTTCAATAAAGAGGATATACCCAACATGGAATTCCTTACAAGTTATGGACACTATTAATTTATAGTTATGCCTTTTGGTCTTACTAATTTCCCCCACTATCTTCATGGATTTAATGAATACTGTATTTAGAGACTATCTTGATCAGTTTTTGGTAGTCTTTATAGATTATATTCTTGTATATTCAAATATAAAAAAATAACATTAATATCAGTTGAGGATTTTACTAAATACCCTGAGAAATGATAAGATTTATAAATAATTTACTATGCGTGAATTTTGGCTTTAGAATATTACATTTTTGGGTCACATGATCTCAAGAGAGGGGATATCTATAGATCCAACAAAAAAGAAAGTTATTAAACATTTTCCTAGATCAAAAATGGTAAATTAGATCCATATTTTTCTTGGTTTGGCAAGATAATTGTGATTTTTTATGAAATATTTCTCATTATTATCTAATCCATTCACCAAGTTGACTTAGAAAGGAGTTAAGTTCATACAGATGGAGTAATGTGAAAATAATTTCAAGGAGTTGAATAGAAGGTTAGTCAGTGAACCTATTCTCACACTACCCTGTAGTGGAGAAAAGTTTGTGATATACATTGATGCATCAAAGAAGGGGTCAGGATATGTTCTCATGAAAAATGATATGGTGATAGATTATGCTTCATTACAATTGAAAATCTATGAGAAAAATTACCCAACTCATGATTTGGAGTTGGTTATGATAATATTTTCATTAAAGATATGGAGGAATTATATTTATGGGGAAAGGTGGGATATACATACTAATCATAACAGTTTAAAGAATATTTTCACTCATAAGGATTTGAATATGCTCCAAAGGAGATGGTTGGATTTGATTAAATATTATTACTGCTCAATACATTACTACCTTGGGAAAGCAAACAAGGTTGAAAATTATTTGAGTTGAAAGGACCATGCTAGCCTATCTATGATGAGGATTAAAAAAGATGCAATATTTATGGATTTGAAAAGGATGTATCTATAAATTTTAAAGTAAGGGTATAAATCCTATCTTTTTCAAATGAATTTTTAACCATCTATACAAGTGAAGATTAATGAGGCAAAGAAGAAATATGTAGATCTAAAAAATAATTGGAGAAATTTTCTAGAGATAAACATTGATTATTATGGAATAATAAGGTTCAAGAACCATGTTTGTATTCTTCCTATACTAGAATTAAATAAGGATCTATTGGATGAGGCTCATAGTTCATTATTCTCTATTCATCATGGAAGCACAAAGATGTATAGGGACCTGAAAGAGTATTTTTGGTGGGATAGAATGAAGAGATATATTACAGAGTATGTTTCTAGGTACTTTATTTGTTAGTAATTTAAGGTTGAGATATAGAAGTATAAGGGGATGTTACAGATATTAACCATACTATAATGGAAATAGAAAAACATCACCATGGACTTTATCATTGAACTTCCCAAAATATCTAAAGTCCATAATTCTATGTGGGTTATATTTGATCACCTTAAGAAGTAGGTACACTTAATTTATTTTATAGAAGACTTATATCTTGATGATATTTATAGAATATATATTAATGTAGTTGTAATATTTCATGGAGTACCACTTTCAATTATATTTGATTAGGACCCAAGGTTTACCTTGATGTTTAAGAGAAGTCTTTAATAGGCTCTGGATGTAGAGTTAATTTTTAGCACTTCTTATCATCCTTAGACAGATGGTCAATATGAGAATAAAATTCAAAATATATAAGACATGTTTTGATATTTCTCTATGTATTTAAAAGTTGGTTTGAATCAACACCTATATTTGGTAGAATTTTATTACAAAAATAACTTTCACTCCAGTATTCAGATGGATCCTTATGAAGTGCTCTATGGTGAGAAGTAAAAACTCCAAAATGCTAGAATGAAGTATGGGAAATAAAAGAATTGTGACCTGATCTAGTTGATGATATGTTATAGAAGGTTGGATTTATTCAATAGCACGTAAGAACAACTTGGAGTCGACAAAAATTTATGCTGACAATCAGTGAAAAGACCTAGATTTTGAAGAGGGTGTCAAGGTATTTCTATGAATATATCCTTAGAAGAGAGTAATGATATTTGTAAATAATAGAAATATAATCCCTAGGTATATCATTCCTTTTGAAATAATTTATCATGTTGGGAAGGTAGCTTATAGATTGGTGCTTCCACTGAATCTCTCTCAAGTTCCTGATGTGTTTCATGTATCTCTCCTAAGAAAGTACATACCTGATCCTTCACATGTAATAAAATATGAAGTTATACCACTGGAGAAAGATATTTATTATGAAAAATTATTGATATATTTTCTGGATCATAGAGATAAAGTTCTATAAAACAAGACAACTCGCTTGGTTAAATTTTTATAGTATAACCACCAATTTGAGGAAGCTATGTGGGAACCTAAGGAAGTGATGAGGTAGAGGTATCCTCATATGTTTGTATCCAAGTGATGAATTTAGTGGGATAAATTAATTTTAAGGTGTTTGTAAGGTAACACCCCAATTTTTAATAAATATTTCTCATTAAATGATTTTAATTCTTCAATAGCTTGTGTTGCACGCAACCGTGAGTTTAAAAAACAGCATAAATGTTATATATTCATTATAAACCTAACCATTAAATTTGTGGGAATAAATATTAATAACTAATATATGAAATAAATATAAATTTCCAACTCAATATAAATTTATTGGTAAGTTATTAGAAAATTATCACGCAATTTTTAGTAAAATCACTTTATTATTCAAAAATATGTTTTCTTCAAAAATGAGTTTATCTTATTTTTATGATTGAATATTAATTTTTATAATTTATATAAAATAAATGTGAAAAAATAAATTTTATTTTTTAATTCATCATTTTAAAATTATATTAAAATTATTTTTTTATACTTTTCTGAAAACATTTATTTTTGTAAGGAATAGTGAAAATATAAATTTTTATTGAAAATGATATTTTATTTTAAAGTATTTACATGGTCAAATTGTGTTCTGGATTAGTTTTAAATTTTAATTAGTTTATTTTTATTTTAAATAATACAATTATGATTTTTTAAAATTATTTTATACATGAATTTATTATAAAAACAATTTATATTTTAAAAGGGCATTTTTTGAAAAAAAAAATGTTTTTCACGGCGTTTTACTAATTTTATTTTAAATTAAATTCTGAATATTCTATGTTTTGAATTTTGAAAAATAGATTCTAAATTTGGATTCATAAGGTCCAAATTTAGAGAATATTTCCCTCTTATTTTTTCTAATATATGAATAGGAACCTTGGTAAATTTTGTTACCACGGTAAAGGGTAAATTGGGTAATTTAGATTAAAAATAAAATTATAAAAACTATAAAATGAATCTAACACATCCCAAAATTTTAGTGTATGAATATAATTTTACCCTTAACATATTAGGATCTAAATTAAGTTTTTTAATGGACACTTGTCTATGAAAATGACTTATATAATATTTAAATCAAAGAAAGTCACAAAATGTCACTTTATTTGTCTTAAATATCCCTTATGTGTCCACAAGGGAAAAAAGATATGTTAATAAAGAATATAAATGTAAAATTTTAAATTAATAAACATACTTTCATAATATAAATTTATTTCTTACTTTTTGGGCCACTTAGATGAGATTATGATATTTATAATATTTTATTTAATAAAAAATCAAAGATGGCACATCCATGTTTTAAATAATATAAAATTTTTAATATATGGTGAACCAATATATATTATAATATAAATATTATTATAAAATATATAAATTTTATCTTCATCATGGTATTTTATTTTTAATTTTTTTGTAAAAAAAATAAGTATATTAAATAATTACATAATGCTGATGTAGTAATTATTTTATTAATGGAAATATCGAATAAATGTTACTAAAATTATTATATTAAATATAATTTGAGATAATTAATATAATAAAAAAATTTAATAAATTTATATCTTATCTATATAATAAAAAAAATAGAAGTTAACTTGTTATCTTGATACTTTTAAAAGTCCAAATAATGAATAGTGTCAGAATTGACACTAAAGACATTTTATCAAAATAATATTTTATTAAATTATTTAAAAATCATAAAACATCATTAAAAATATAAAATAAATATAATATGTTCTAAAATGTTATAAATTGATCATTTATGGTCTAATTGACATCACATGTATAAAAATTAAAACCATTTAATATTGAAAAAATTGTTACCATAATTAAAATTAAAATCTGTTAGCTAAGGGTTAATAAAAATTATAAGGTTTAAAATAATACCAAAACTTATCTAAAATATATCAATTGATGATGTTACAACATTATATCATCTTATATTCGAATACATGTAATTTTTTCTGTACTTGGATTGATCTTTAGTATAATATAAATTAATATTTTTAGAAATTATAAAAGTGACACTCACCTTAATTTTAAAAGGGAACCTCTGCCCTAACTTATTCATGTCACATTGAGCCATCAATATTGACCATTACCTGAAAAATTTTCTTATAAAGTTACCTATACACATTCTAGAGGTGATGGTCTTCTTAAAAGACTAACCCTAGTGTCCCTAAAATGAGATCTAAAAGATGTTCTCCAAGAAAGAGATAATCGTCTTTACTGACTCTTTCAAGATGATTTCTTCTTGTACTTATTATTAATATGTTATTTACATTATAAGGAAATAAATTAAGTATAAACTATATGATTAGAGTTTATTATGATTATGGAACAATTATATTCCACATTTTATTCATCCCATAAAACATAAAAGCACAACGTGTGCGTACATACGACTTTTCGTCTTCATATTGTGGTGTAATATGTTTTTCATCACCACTTTACATGGATAGTTATAATGATGGAAATAATAGATATATATTATAATTATAAAATTATATTTATTCTATAAAAAACTAATATATCATTTATTTCCTTACCATGTCACCATTAAGGTAATGATACCATTGCTCGTGACTACGTACGGCCTACCGTCTCCACGACATGATGCAATTCATTATTTATGATCACCATTAAATAATGATTATATAAATGTATATAATGAATAAATTTTATATTTATTACCTTAATATCAATATGTAGATTATGGAACAATATCCTATGCACAAGAATTGAGTCTTATATGACAAAACATGCATAGGAAAATGAAGTAGTTAACACCCAAAAGAAGAGTGATAATGAAATATTATTAACAAAATGGTGATAATATGGTCATATATGGTATCATAAATATTAATATGGTTCTATAATAAGTTAATAACATTATTTAAACCATTATACAAGATTTTTAGAGATGTACGAAGGAAACTAGACCTAAAGAAAGGGTTAATTTCACAATCTCATTATTATTCCAGATTTTTTATATGTAAGTATCTACTGTGGAATATTTATCTTCCATGTCCATGTTTCTTAAAAATGTTTTCAAAATATTTTTCCTGTTCTTAAAAAAATTTTAAAGTCGTTTTTACCCATTTTTTTAATTTTTACTAAACAGTTTGAAAGTAATTTTTTGTCATTTTCCAAATGAGATACTATGGGAATTTTCCAGAAAAAGTATGAGAGGAATATGTTTTTAACTTATACAACATGAAAATATTTTTATAATTTAAATACTCCTTAATTAATTAAATCTTCCCTTATAATCTTGCAATTTTATTTTTAATAAAAATGTTTTCTTTTAAAATTTCATGGAATTTTAAGAAAATAAAATGTTTTCAAAGAATAAAGGATATTTTCCTCAAGAATTATTTTCAAGTTATCTCTCAAAATTATTTTACATCTATGATAACATTCTTTGATGTTACTTATGCATTAATATGAATATTTTTCAAGTATATTATCCCTATTATTCCTATGGTCAGTTAATTTTTATTATGGAATGGTATTTATGAAACTCATTTCATTTCCATGGGTTATGAAATTATTGAATGATGTTTATGAAACTAATTGCATTACATGGGTTCTGATATATTGAATGATTTGTGTTCTTGTATCATACATATGTATTGTTTTAATATATGTGATTTATAGGGCCTATATATCCCTAAAATTCATTGGGTAAATATTTACATCTAATAAGATAGATAGGACTGGAACAGGAAGTGAACTTGGTTTAGTAATATAGGATTGGAACAGGAGTAGTCTCAGTTCATTAATACAGGACTGGAATAAGAGTAATCCTAGTTTAGAAATATAGGGTTGGAATGAGGAGTGAACTTGATTATATGAAGGAATTTTTCTCTTATGATGGTCATGGAAATCATCTTTAACTAATATGGAAATGATTTTCTATGCTTATGTGTATTCCACAATTTCATGTCTTATGTTATGCACTCATGGAATATGTTCTTTATTCTTTATGAACTTAGACTTATTCCATGAAATAATATCAAGATCCTTGATATGTAGGATATAATTTTTAAAATTTATGTTCAAGTTATTATTCCCTTATTCTTATTTTATCTCCCTTGATTACCATTACTAATCATTTGATCTCACCCTTTTCTTATGTTTATTTTCACCAGGATGTGAAGAAATATATTAAGTAAGATGTGTCAAAAGGGGTTCTAGTTATGATGGAATAAGTGGGAGATTATTTACATGTTTTATGAATTAGTTGTATGTGTTTCCTAGTTTCTAAAGACACTAAACCTATATGGTTCCGGTGTGGTTTTGTTATGTTATGTAATGAATATCCAGCTATTTTGGATTAGATTTCTATGTATGAAAATTTTGGTTCGTTATAGTTTCCCCCATAGCCAAAATAATGTGGTCATATTTTCCATGTCGATGAGGTTTAGGGAGGTTTTTTCCTTAGAGTCATGTGTTGTATCTATTATGGATGGGTAGGGAGTGGTTTTCCATGGGTTTTTTATTATCATGAAGGTGTCTTCCCTTGAGATATGGGGTTTTCTATAGAGACATCATCCCATAAATTAAACATTTTGTATCTAATATGTAATGTATGTATTTTTTGGCTTTCATGATACCTTAAGGAATTTAATCTTCCCCTATAATCTTGAAAGGTTATTTTTAATGAATTTTTTTTCTTTTAAAATTTTCCATCATTTTAAGAAAATACATTTTTTTAAATAAGAAATGATATTTTTCTCAATAATTATTTTCAAGTGATCTCTCAAAATTATTTTCCATATAAGATAACATTCTTTTATGTTACTTATGATTTAATGTGGATATTTTTCAAGTATATTATCCCTATTATTCCTATGGTTGGTTTATGTTTATGATGGATTGATATTTATGAACCCATTTCTTTTCCAAGGGTTAATATATGATTGAATGATATTTATGAACCTCATTTCATTCTATGGGTTCTAATATTATGAATGATTTATGTTCTTGTGGAAGAAATATATGTGGTTTTCATTATGTGATGGGTGGTAACAATATATCCCTCCAATGCATTGGGTAAATATTTATATCTCATGAGATACACATGACTAAAAAGGGAAGTGAACTTAGTTCAGTAATATAAGACTAGAATGGGAGTAATCTCCATTTAGTAATATAATACTAGAATATTAGTAATATCAGTTTAGTAATACAGGGCTAGAATAGGGAGTCAAATTGGTTCAATAAAGGACTTTCCCTACGATGATGGTCTTGGAAATGAGCCTTGACTAATATAGAAATGATTTTATATACTTATGTGTATGTCATAATTTTATGTATTATGTTATGATCTCATGTAATATGTTATTTGTTTCTTTATGAACTTCAATTTATTCCATGACATAATATCATGATCCTTGATATGTAGAATATAATTCTCAAATTTTATATTCATGTTCTTATGCCCTTATGATTATTTTATCTCCCTTGACTACCCTTACTGGGAATCTGAGATCACCCTTTTCTTATTTTTCTTTTCCCTAGGATATGAATAAAAATATTATGTTAGATGTGTCAAAAAGTGTTCTAGTTATGAATTAATAAGAGGGAGATGATGAAGATGTTTTATAAATCATTTGTTTATGTTTCCATGTTTCCAAAGATGCTAAACCTACATAGTTATGGCATGGTTTTGTTATGTTATGTAATAAATATTTTTCTATTTTAAATTTAATATCTATTTATGAAAAGTCCGGGTTGTTATAGTTATTATCATAGAAATTTTTAGTTAACCTTTAGAAACTAAAAAAATATAACCATAGTAAGAACCCTAAGGATAAGTTTAAGTATAGGATACAATCCTAGAGTTTTGGTAAAAACCATAAATAAAATAGGATAAAACCTAAGGTGTTCTAAATTGACATTTTATAAGTAATTTTCCTTAATTATGTGGTTTTCCCACTATGATTTTTGGTTTTAGTCAATTGATAGAACCCAAAGGAATCATGTTAATGCTGAATGCGACAAGAAATGCAATGATTGTCCTTCTGAGCAACTAAATGTTATGGGACGTAGAATGAAAAATCTTATCGCTTTACTCACATAACTTTCTCAATATTTTAATACTATATGGGATTTATAAACACATATATAGTTCCTTTGTTGATAATAAATAGGTTGATCAAAATATTAGTAGGAAGGGAGGTATTGAAGGTATTAGGGTTAAGGTTTGATGGAGGTGGTGTGATTCATAATTGGTAGTGCTCAGATGGATTTGGAAAAATGTCATGATCCCCATTTTCCTAGTCACTCAATATATATATATTCGTGTGTGTGTGTTCTTCAATATTTTGGATATTTTTTTCTCGATAGTGATGTATATATGTTGATGTTTTTATAGGATAAGGCATCCCATATATATTTCATTTCTTCTGTGTGTGGTTACATCTATACGCATTCATAATCATACTCATTAAATCATTATAACATGATCTTGTTTAGGTCATTTTTACCACCAACATGAAAGATGATCTAATATGTTTGTAAAAAATTCTTATACAATCATAAATTATGGTAATATTTTATAAGAATAATAATAAATTTATGAAATTTTATAAATTGTTCAATTGTTTTATATTTGATTATTTTAAATAAAAAAACAATTCTTATTATATATTAATTATTAAAAAAGTATAATTTCTAACAATTCATTATGAAATGTCACTCTAATATAAATTAAATATTTTTTTAACTTTATAAATCTATAAAAAATTTATATCATCTCCCTGACCATTAAAGAGGATATTTACACATGAGAAAGAAGAATGGACTGAAATCATCATACCAAAGAAAGTGTTTAACAAAGAGAAAAATTAAAATCTAGTGACTAATTTTATCTATAAATGATTAATAAGTGGGAAATTAGAAATCATAAATTAATGGTATTAGGTAAAATAAATATAAAAAAATTATATAGATGAATAAAAATATAAATAGATTATATAGTTATTAGATCATGTTTGATCATGCAAGAATCTATTGTAAGGTTTTCTCATCTCAATTTTCCTTCATTATGGCATGTTTCATAATATACAAGAATTTTCATTTATTTGTTTCATATAATAAACTATGTATTTTCCATTAATTATTCACATTTAATTATTGTCTTTTAAAATATAATTTTATGATCACACTTAATTTTAATTGGATTCATACAATACTAATGTTTTAATTTTTTATCTCAATTTCTAATCCTTGAGAAATATTTTAATTTATGGACCTATTATTATTTAAAATGGATTAATTACTACCCCCTTTAATTTTTGCATCATAATCCCCTTTTGATTCATGTTTTATAAAATTCTATTTCATGTTCGTATTTCATGTTTTTTTATTCATACATTTCTGAATCCGTATGGTTATTCTTATGTCAATCTTATTTTTTATTAATTCATACCATTTTTCTTTGATTGTGATCTTATAGTTTGGATTCCTCTATCCCATATCCACCTGATATGCTATAATTTTCTTCTTTAAATTGATATTATATTTCTTTATCAAAAATACCTTTTGATTTATTCTTACTTCATAAGAATATTACATCACAAAGAAAAACATAAATTTGTTATATTGGGTAATTTTATTTCATATCCATATTCATTATTAACTCAAACCCTTATTTTATTATTATTGAAGATAAATATGTATTATATTCTCTACTTATCAAGTTTCTCATTATATTTATTCAAAATAAAATTTTATAAATCTTTTATCTTTTTATGTTTTTGTATAATTTTAAAAATCACCAAAAGTTATTTATTTATATTTATTATATTTTTCATCATTTAATATGTATTTCAAATACATTAACCATTATATGTTTTTAAAGGTACCATTATTGAATCATTACTTTTAAAACAATTTTGAAAAAGTGATTTTCTTCTTTTTAAAATGGTTTTGAATGTGTCGTATAATTTTTTGTTATTACAATTCTACCAAAACATTATAATTTTTTTATGTTTTTACTTCAATTTCCCAATTAATTTTTAAATTATATATCATTTATAACATTATGATTCATGTATAACCCTCCAAGTTCTATTTTGATATTTTTTTTGTGATTTAATTTTTGGTATCGTTTTAGCCATATTTTCATTTATTTTTTTATGATACCCTATATGAATGTTATGTAACCCATTTCCTTTTTTTAAATTAATAATGATATGATATATAATTTTTTCATGTGTCTAAAAAACATATGATTTTTTGTTATTTTATAGATAATACTTGAATTTTATATCCATCCAATGAATTGGATAAATTTTAAATCTCATGATTTATTATGGGACATAGGATGTTAACCTTGTCTACATTATTATAGGAAATGGGAGGTTATTCCATTCCGGTATGTTATACATGGACATTTTAGGGTCAACTATAATTGATATGTTTTAATTGGATATGATATAGTTTGATATGCTTACTATGATATGTATGTGCATGATGCAGTTAGCATGGTCTATTATGTTATGAATGGATATGTCGTAGTTAGATTTTTCCATTATGTGAAAAAACTGTTTGTTGAGAGAATTGAAAAATATTATGATTTTATATGATTGTTCTACATTACAATGTTATATCACCATGGAACATGATTATTTATATTATTTAACATTATTATGTAAGGAAAATATTATCCATTCCTTATTATCCTTATTTGTTATATGTTTTTATGTTTTACCTTCTGAATATACTATCATGCCTCCTTATTTATACTTTTGATTCAAAAAAATTATTCATTTAATCATCCCATTTCATCAATATTTATCTTTTCTTACATGTTTATAATATAACCCTTAAAGACTGGTTGATATTATTTTTCTCTCACTGATCATTTCATCTCACTCCATATATTTCTCAGTTTCTATAGGAGTATATATAGAGGAGAATGAATTAGAGGAAATAATGATTGGATATTTTAATTGGATCTGTAGAAGTATTATTGTACAAAATATTTTTATAAATATAATATCAAAAGTTGCTAAGAATTCTAGTTCTAGGAGTGATTTTTTTAGTGTAATATAATGTTTAGTTATTAATATGATATATTTTCTATATATTTTATATCTAGGTTAGTTTAGTGACTTTTTCCATTCCATGGTACTATGAATGGAAAATCTATATGATATATACTAACACATTTCTTAGTATCATATGATCATAATCTAAGGATTTTGAATTCCATACTTACATGATTAAATGTTAAAAAATAATTTTATATAATAATCCATGTTTTATTACCATTATAATTCATGAAATATTTCATTCAATATTATTGAATATTTAGAATCCAAAGATTTCCCTTGGATGACTATATAATATGCTTCCAAGGAATTTTTGGGTGAATAATTAAATTTTGTAAATCTCCTCAAATCCGAACCTCTCTTTATCTATTTCTCACTTTTCCATTATTTAATAAAACCTTGAGGAATATATAATAATTATGAATTGGTATATTCATACAGCCCATGGATTCCAAATAAAAAAGTATTCTATTGGCTGCTTCTTTGTGATAATAATAAAGATTATGGGAATCATCGTGGTTTGATTCATAATCAATAAAGATAAAGGTACATCACTCATCATTTATTTACTATTCATTATGGTCATATTACTATTCATATTATTATTCATAAGGATATGTTACTATTCACTAAAAAACAAGTTTGTTCTAATAGACTCCAAATAACATACTGAACACAATTGTAGAAGACCATTTTTTGAAATTCAAAACATAGAGGCAGTAAAATTATATTTAAAGGATACTTATAAATATATACATTAAACAAAATTTTAATCATTTCAATTTATTTTTATAAAACCTTAGGGTATTACATTATACCCACCTTCTGGAAATTGCATCCTCATAATTTTATTTACTTATTAAACAAGTGAGGGTACCTTTCCCTCATAGTTAGTGGATTACCTGGTGTATTACCTTATTCCGCAATACCAGTTCCCTTCGATCAAGAATTTGAACTGGTTTCTCTTCATATGAAAGGTTCTCCTCTAGCTAAACTACTTCTGGGCTCAAAACATGAGTCAAATATGGAACATACTTCCTCAACATCAAAACATGAAAAACATTGTATACCTGAGAAAAACTCGGAGGCAAAGCTACTTGGTATGCAACTGGTCTAACTTTCCCTAGGATTTCAAAAGGACTAATGAACCGCAGAATTAACTTTCCTTTCTTAACAAAACACATCACACTTTTACAAGGAGAGATTTTAAGGAAAACATGGTCACCTACCTTGTAATATAAGTCTTTTCTTCTATTATCTGCATAAATTTTATGCCTGCTCTAAGTTGTCCTCATGTGTTGCTGGATCATCTTCACTTTCTCAGCCACTTCCTCTACTAATTCTGGACCCATCAAATTTCTTTCACCGACTTCATCCCAAAATGCTGGAGTCCAACACCACTTTCTATACAAAGCCTCAAAATATTCCATCTGTATACTGGAATGGAAACTGTTATTATAAGAAAACTCAACTAAGGAAAGATATTGATCCCAACTTCCCTAGTAGTTCATTGAACAAGCTCGAAGTATATCCTCCAAAGTTTGAATCGTTTGTTCTGACTACCCATATGATTGAGGATGAAAAGATGTACTAAAATTTAACTTTGTGCCCAACAACTTTTGAAGTCCCTTCCAAAAGTTAGAAGTGAACTTGGGATCCTAGTCAGATAAAATGGAAAAAGGAACTCCATGTAACCTAAAAATCTCATTGAGGTACAATCAAGAAAGCTGATCCAAAGACATTATATCTCGAATAGAAAGAAAATGTGCAGATTTTGTCAGCTGATCCACAGTAACCCAAATTTCATTATTACCTCGATATGTATTAGGTATTCCCACCACAAAGTCTTTGGATACATTCTCCCACTTCCACTCTGGAACTGGAAAAGGCTGAAGAATCCCCTTCGGTAACTGCCACTCTACTTTAACCTGCTGACATGTCAAACATTTCATGGTAAAATCAGCAATATCCCTTTTCATTACATCCCACCAGAAATACTCATGAATGTATCTATACATCTTGATACCTTCAAGATGAACTGAAAATGGAGAACTATAATCTTTACACAAAAAAACTTTCTTCAACTGATAATCATAGGGCACACACAAACTTTTTCCAAATCTTAAAACAAAAACTTTATCAAGGTTAAATTCTGGAAGATTAACTATTTTAACCAATTATACCTTTTTCTATATCACATGATCTTCCTTCTTTGCTCACTTAATTCTATATGAAAACAAAGACAGAACTGAAACATGAAACAAAATAAATGTATTCCATGCACCAACATCTTCTAAGCCAAAATTCATCAAATCATTAATCAAGGGATCATATTCCAAATGTATCATGGTTAATGATGCATGATGTTTTCGACTCAAGGAATCCGCCACTTTGTTTTCTTTTCTAGGATGATAATTGATCGTGAAATCATAATCCTTTATCAGTTCAATCCATCTTCTATACCTCATGTTTAATTTTTTCTGAGTGAATATATACTTCATACTTTTATAGTCAGTATATATTTTACATTTGGCTTCGTATAAATGATGCCTTCAAATTTTCAAAGAAAAAAAACCACAACTTCCAATTCCAAATCATGTGTGGGATAATTTAACTCATGAGATTTTAGTTGTCTTGAAGCATAAGCAATTACCTGATCATTATGCATCAAAACACAACCAAGTACCTTCAATGAAGCATCACTGTAGATAATGAAATCAACATTTCAAGAAGGCAAGGCGAAAATTTGAGCATTTAACAATCTCTTCTTCAGTTCCTGAAAACAAATATCACATTCTTTTGTCCAAACAAATTTAACCCCTTTCCGCATTAACTTAGTTATCGGGCTAGATAACTGAGAAAAGTTCTTAACAAAATGTCGGTAATAACCTACTAATCCAAGAAAACTATGAATCTCTATAACATTTTTGAGTCTTGTACATTCATCAACCACTTTTGTTTTGGTAGGATCAATTGTTATTCCATCCTTAGCTACAATGTGCCCAAGAAAAGAAATTTGTTGCAACCAAAAATCACACTTTCTGAATTTTCCATATAATTTATTTTCTTTTAAGGATTGTAAAACAACCCTTAGATGTTTTTCATACTCCTATTTATTTTTAGAAAATACTAGAATGTCATCAATAAATAAAACCAAAAACTTATCCAAGAACTCATGAAATACTCTATTCATAAGATTAATTAATACAGCAGGTTCATTAGTTAACCCAAAGGGCATAACAATAAATTCATAATGCCCATATCTAGTACAAAAGGCTTTTTTTGGGATTCCATCCTCCTTCACCTTCAGCTGATGGTATCTGAATCTCAAGTCAATCTTGGAAAAGTACTGAGCTCCCAAGATCTGATCAAATAAGTCGTCGATATGAGGCAAAGGATACTTGTTTTTAACAGTGATGTTATTCAAAGCTCTTTAATCAATTTAAAGTCTCATGGAACCTTATTTCTTTTTAACAAACAAAACAGAAGCTTCCCATGGTTAAGTGCTAGGACGAATGAATCCTTTATCAAAAAAATCCTGCAACTGATTTTTCAATTCAAGAAGTTCTATTTGATCCATACGATATGGGGGTTTTGAAATTGGCTTAGCATCAGGAACTAAGTCAATTGTGAATTCAAATTCCTGATTAGGTATGACACCAGGTAACTCATCAAAAAAACTTCAAGGTATTTATTTACCACAGGCACATCATCAATTTGAACAGTTCCCTTGTTTTCAACAATATGAGCAAGATAACTTTCATTTCCATATTTAAATAGTTTTT
The DNA here is from genome assembly GCA_963277665.1 of Viscum album. Lineage (NCBI taxonomy): Eukaryota > Viridiplantae > Streptophyta > Magnoliopsida > Santalales > Viscaceae > Viscum > Viscum album. Next base: position 388,973,577 of record OY728137.1, read on the forward strand.
TATCTTCCTGATATGTTAACAATTGTATGGGTTCATTCTTGTATACAAACTGAAAATATTTCTGAAAAACAACTTCTTTAGCTCTACAGTCAATCTTAACATGATAAACAAAAAGTCAATCCATTCCCAAAATAACATCAAACTCAACTAAGGGTAAAACAACAAGGTTTTCAGGTAAATTATTTCTATAGACCACAATAGAAAGATTCTTATAATTCCTATTTGCTATAATATTTCCCCTTGCTGTTTTAACAACAAGTGCAGGTCTCATTTATTGAGGTGATATTTCCAATTTACCTGAAAATTTCTCAGAGATGAAGGAATTTGTAGACCCAGTATCAAAAAAACTTTATCAAAATCTGAGTGAACAAACAAAGTATGTGATACAACTTAATTTTATGGCCCGACATCTGCTGACATAGTCATAAAGGATCTCACCACACCTTTCTTCTTATATTTTGGCTTCTTTGCATCATTCGGATCTCTCTTTGGGCAGGCATTTTCATAATGACCCATCTCACCACATTTAAAACACCTTATAGTTTTATTATCAGAATTATTCTTAGGATCATTTTCATAGCAATATCGGGCCATATGTCCAAACTTACCAAATTTAAAACACTTCCTAGTTTTTCTAAGACATTCCCCAGGGTGTTTCTTTCCACACTTTTCACAAACTGGAAATTAGATTTTCTTACCATCAGATTTCTTTGGTTGATTCTTACCCATCGCTTTCCACCTGGACCTCTTCTTCTCCTTGTTTCCAAAATTAACATGATCATCAGCAAACTCCATCTCTACCCTCTCAGCACATCAGACAAGTTTCTCATAACTTTTGAATTCACGGGAGTCCAACTCCCTTTGATACCTTGGCTTTAGTCCTGAGTAAAAGCAGTTGATTTTGATATCAAGATCCATAATAAGATTTGGAGCATACCTCACTAGTCGGGTGAAGTTCTCTCCATACATATCCATTTAATCCTCCTCCTTTTTCTTTAATTCAATTAATTTCTTCTCCATCCTAAGTTTCACCACCTTAGAAAAATATTTTTCAAGGAAAAGACTCTTAAATTCATTCCACTTTAAGGCATAAAAATCCTCTTTACACCTGATATTCCTTAATATTGACCACCACTGATCATCTTCACCTTCAAAATGATAAATGGAAAGACTTACCTTTTAATTTTCTAAACATCTCATAACATCGAATATCTTTTCAAGGGCTTTGATCCATCCTTCATCTACTACTGGGTCAGAAGAACTATTGAAAGCAGGAGGGTGTTGTCTCATAAAATGTTTCACTACTATTATGTTCCGTTGTAGTACCTCTATTTATTCTCTTGCATGGATTCCACCACCATTTATTTCCTGTGTTAGATGAGCCATTACCATCACAAACTACTCGGTTCCAAAATCTACCATTCCGAGCTGTAGATCCAGAAGGATGTCGTTCTATCAGTTCCTCTCCTCTTCAGCATCCTTTTTCCTTCTGCGGACAACCATTCTGAACAAACATATCTTAGATGAAGCAACATGATAATCTTTAAATGCTCTAACATTTAAAATTAATGATATATTAAAATCATTTATGGTATTCTTTTAACACCATCCTAACCCCTAAAGTTATCTAAACCATCCTTTGATACCAACTATAAGGACCCAACCTTATTACATACATAATCTTGAATTTAATCAAGAAAAAACTTCCTTTTACATTAAGGATGTTTTCAATTTTATAGATTTAGATAATTGGGACATAATACGTTTATATAATTACACATTGTTATAGAGTGGATACCATAAAAATAGTTTCCATTTTTTCGAAATTAAAAACATTAAAACTAAAAACATGACTCCTTGAAAATTCTTTAACATTTAACATGGATTCCTTCTTTGTCTTACACATCCATTAACCTATGAAAAATCATTTAAAACTTGGGATGAGCACAAAAAACTCAGTAAGGGATATAAAAAGAAGGAATGAACACATTAGTTCACGAATACTTGTAATGTATGAAATCATTTTCAAAAGACATACTTACCACCTGTATATATATAGTTACTTTGTGAAACATGATATTTCCATAATACCTAAGAACATAAGTATAACCATAAATTTATCTTGGGGAATTACATACATAATCTTGTAACCCCCTCATCTACCTTATAATTTGTAACCCTCGTGGCTACCTTACTATTTGTGTAACCATCGCAGTTACACTTGGAGTAACCATACGTCTGACCTCCAGCTTACACATAACCAATGCATTGGAGGAAGATATAGGTACCACCCTTCATCGTAAACAATTCCCAAGAACCTACAACATGAATAATATCACAAAACATTTCTTTGGAATTTTGTAAAACCTAATTTTAAAAGGGGATTTTAAAATAAAAGCCTCTTATAAATATCATACAATTGAACAGAGGCTTAATAGAGTGAATGGAATATGTATTTACAGTGAAATTAGACATAAATAAACTTAATATAATCAAAACCCATCACACGATAAATTTTAATACCACATAAATAATGAAGTAGAATGTTAACCCAAAGAATGGAAATCGGGTAAAGAATTCCCTTACCTCAGGCTTGTCTTACTTCAAAATTATTTAAAATTATTGTATAATGGTTAAAAGAGTGTTATTATTATTTTAAGGAAAAAATTCATGTTTATAAAATCTTATATGATCATTTCATAACCTCATTTTACCCCTTAATTGTTAGTATTTTGTTCCTTGCACTATTTTGGGTGAGTTCTTTACATGATTTCCATGATTGGTTCATGATGGATATTCTTGTCGATTGGAAGTGAAACTCCAGAATTGGAATGGAAAGGTATTTAAATATTTCTAGTACCATAATTTATAACATTTATCATCTTGATGTTTTATATGAGGATGATTCATAAGTTAAAACATTAATGATGTTCGTTTAGATCATTTTAGTGGTTCTTTGATAATAACAACCTCATTTTGTTTTATAAATTAAAACCATGAGTAAAAAAAATTCTAGAACCATGGATATGACATAATAAATATATTATAACCTATTTTAGATATAGAAGTTGTTTTATTACAAGACTTGAAAGAATTAATGTAAATTGAAATCACATCGTCCACGATGTCAGTAATTCGACACATCATGGACAATGTTTTTATTCCTTGAATAAGTGGGAGAAGAGAAGAATAATGATGATGAGTTTTCCATAAACATGATAAAATCCAGAATATACATGATTTCTGGATATTTAATTCCTCTTGGGTAAGAATAGATGAATAAATAATAATAAAATAAAGAAACTCAAAATAAAAGAATAATTGAGAAATCCCTTACAAAAAATCGGTAGACTAACAGCTATGTAACATGGATTTAGAAAATATTAAAAAGAGAGGGGACAAGGGTCACCCATCCAAAACTGAATCATAATACATAATAGATCAATAATAAGATGTAAATAATAATATCGTATGGAAACTTGAAAATGATACCACATAAAAGAGAACTTGAATGGAAAAATAAAGAAATTGAGAATTTTCTTACCTTGTAGAGTAACTCCTAGAACTTGAAGGTTGAGACCTTGGGGGATTGAGGAAACCTTGGGAAGGCTAATAGGGTAAGAAGTCCAAATATTCATTAATGCAGAATTTGGAATGAAGTTAATGAAGGAATGGGTTGGTATTTATAGCAAAAGTGAGAGATTATTTTAATAATTTCCAAGGGACACCTCATTAGTGGTATTTGCAAAACCATGGGTTTGACCATGGTATTTGCCCATGGTATAAGCCACTTGGGACACCTCATAAATTATTTTACTGTACACAAGTCGACCAAATTTATTACATCATTATTATTTCATTAATGATGTCATTAACACACCGAAACTCAAAACTGTATTTTTTACTATTCACCAAAAAAATCAACTATTTTAGAAAAATCTCTAAAATCCACCGTAACCATTTATTGACGTTTAGAATTTAAAAATAAAGTCTGTTTTTTGAAAATAATTTTCTAAATATTTTTAATTTAAATTTTAAATAAAATCATACTTAATTTAAAATTTAATAATTTAAAAACTATAACTGCTTTTATATCACATTTAAAAATTAATCAAGATGTCATTATCTTAAAGCCTTTAGAAAATAAAATAATAAAACAATTTACTATTCATTAGGGTCATATTACAGTTCTTATTACTATTAATAACAGTATGTTACTATTCACTAAAAAACAAGTTGGTTCCAATAGACTCTAAATAACATACTGAACACAATTATAGATAACCATTTTTCAAAATTCAAAACATAGAGGCAGTAAAATTATGTTTAAAGGCTACTTATAAATATCTACATTAAACAAAATTTCTATCATTTCAATTTATTTTTAGAAAACCTTGGGGTGTTACACATTTGAGCGATGATTTTTCCTTTGAAAATAAAACAACTAACCACACATTCCATAACAAATACCCTTATATGATGAATGATAATAAAAGTAAAAAAACTTAGAGTAATACCATTTATATCAAATCCAAACTCAAAAAGAGTACCGCATTGAAAGACTATAAAACATTAAATTAAACAACAAAAGACATAACCCAAAAAAACCCAAAGACACCAAAACAAAACTCCAAGCTCCAACCATGCTCCATTCTTTACTCCACATTACATCCCAAGTGTCAATATGCACTGTTAAAGAAGTGTGATACTTTACCTTTTTGCATGTCCCCATAATCAATATCTGCAAAAGTACCAAAGTTTCAAAGAATGGGTGAGTAAAGAAACTTAGTAGCCTATCCCCAAATAAATTACCTACTCACACCACTAAGATCGAACATGTTAGAACATTTATATAAAAAAAAATTTAAGGAATTAAAAAATTTATAACAAAGCCAAAAAATTCCATACTAAAATAGTTTTCTCAAATAAACCAATTTCTAAGTAAAGCGCCCAAAAAATCATTGTCTATTTCTCAATTTACATGTTTTCCTAATCCATTCAATTTCACATAACATTACAAAAAAAGGATAATTAGTGGTGGGTTTTTTTTTTGAACTAGATACAGTTTAAACCACCACCTATTAGTATCACAGTGATTTCAAAAACCACAACATATTGCATGGTCGCTAGTCATTTATTGGCGGTTTCAATAATTTCACAGAAATTTTACTATGTGTCACTTTTTAGAGTATTTAGTGGTGGTTTCTATTTTATTTAGTGGCAGTTTTTTATAAAATATATCCCAAGGAAATATTTAAAAAATGTAAAGAACCACCACTGATATGTTCAGTAATGGTTGTTTTTACCGTCGGTTAATCCTAACTACCACTAAACATATTTTATTTAGTGTTTTTAGCATTGGTTTCTACAAACCACCACTAAATCATAATTTTTTAAAAATAATTGTTAATAAAAAACTATAAATATAAAAAAATGAAATGAAATAAACTAAACATGAGTATATTATATACCATCATACATATTTCATACATCCATAATAAATATACAAACATCCACAATCATCATAATCTCAATCTCATTCAACCCATACATCTATCAACTAATACATCTTTCTACCTCCACTGCATCCATATCATGACCAATATTCATCCACGTCATGAACTCCACTATATCTATCTACTTCCACTTCATTTCATCAGCTAAAACTGACCATATCATCTCATCAACTATAACAAAAAATAAAACAAAAAAATAAAACTAAACATAATAAATCATAATTATAGTAGAATAATTGATAAAATATTAACATACCACAAAAACTAATAAGCATCATAACTGCCTTATAAATAATTTTGTCTATATGAATGGTCAATCTCCATCCTACTTCTAGTATCTTCCACCTATAATGAAAATGAAAATATTTAAGAAAATAAATGTGAAAAAGAAAATACACAGAATATATTCATAATGTTGCACATAAAATTTTTTATTTTGTTAATAAAATGGAATACATTTTAACATAAAAAATAATATATAATTAAAAACACTTTCAAAAAATAAACTTACCTATTTAAGATAATATTCCACAGTTGAAACTGAAAAGGGATAAGTAAATATTCTAATTTATTTTTAAAGCGATGTGTGGTGTGCTTTAACTTTACTTAATAAAAAAAATTCAATACTTTGATATCACAACATGTCCTATATTTCAAAAATAACTTATTGTTGTTTTTACAATGATTTGGTGTCAATTTGTGGTCATTTTCTATGGTTTTGACTGTTCCACGCATGTTTTAGTGTTTTAAAACACTAAATGAATTTACAGTCATAATGGGAAAATCATCATTCAGAATGGTGTTTCATTGGTTTATAAATTTCAAAATTAAATATAGGTTCTTTTTTCCTTGATATTAAGGTAATTTGACGTTGTTTTCCTAGTTTTTACCCCCCCCCCCCCAATACATGTTTTTAAAGGTTTGTGTACCTTTAAGAAGTGGTTACTAAGTCACTCTCACTACACTACACACCAGATTGACATGTTATATATTATTACACCTCAAAAATTACTTATTAGTGATTTTCCAATGATTTAACATCAATATGTGGTTTTTTCTATGGTTTTTACTATTCTATGCATGTGTTAGTGTTTTAAAACACTAAAAATGTGTTTATGGCCATAATGGAAAAAATGTCATTTGTAATGGTGTGTTATGAGTTACTACATTTTAAAATTAAATATACGGTCATTTTACCCTGATTTTAGGGAAATCCAATGTTTTTTACTAGTTTTGATACCTCGATACTTTTTTAAAGATTTGTATACCTTTAAGAAGTGGTTATTGAGTTATTCTGGTCACACCACAAGTCATATTGACATGTTTTCTATGTGTACACATCAAAAATAACTTATCAATGGAATTATAATGATTTGAAATCAATATGTGGTCATTTTTTATGGTTTTGACCGTTCCATGCATGTGTTAGTGTTTTAAAACACTAAAAATGTGTTTATGGCCGTAACAGCTAAACCATCATTCAGAATGGTGTTCCATCAGCTCCTAAATTTCAAAAATTAATATATAAGGGTTTTACTCTAATTTTAATGCAATCTATCATCATTTTCCTGGTTTTGACTCCCCAAAACTTGTTTTAAAAGTTTGTGTACCTTTAAGAAGTGATTACTGATTCATTCTAACCACACCACACATCAGATTGATGTGTTGTTTATGAATAAACATCAAAAATAACTAATCAATGGTTTTCCATTGATTTCATGTCAATATGAGGTTGTTTTATATGGTTTTTATCATTTCACACACGTTTTACTTTTTTAAAACACTAAAAATGTGTTTAAGGCCATAATGGGAAAAATGTCATTAAAAATTATGTTCCCTAGATTTATACATTTTATAATTAAATATATGTTTTATTCTTCTTATTATATGTCAATTAGGCATCATTTTTCTAGCTCCCCCCCCCACAATACCTGTTTTTAAAGGTTTTGTACCTATAAGAAGTGGTTACTAAGTTATTCTGACCACACTTTACGTCAGATTGATATGTTATCTGTATGTAAATATCAAAAATAATGAATTGGTTGTTTTATAATTATTTCACATCAATATGAGGCTATTTTCTATGGTTTTGATCATTCCTCACACGTTTTAGTGTTTTAAAACACTAAAAATGCATTTATGAACATAATGGGTAAACCATCATTCGAAATGATTTTTTGTCAATTCCTATATTTCAAAATTAAATATACGGTCATTTTCCTCTGATTTCAGGGCAATATGACATCATTTTCTTAGTTTTTACCCCTTGACGCTTGTTTTTAAAGGTTTTTGTAACTTTAATAAGTGGTTACTTAGTCATTCCAACTACACCGTATGTCAGATTGATGTGTTGTCTATGTGTGCATGTCAAAAATAAATCATAGGTTGTTTTCCAATAATTTCATGTCAACACGAGGTCATTTTATATAGTTCTAATCGCTCCATACACGTTTCAGTGTTTTAAAACACTAAAAACATGTTAACAGCCATACCGGGCAAACCATAATTTAGAATGATGTGACATTAGTTCCTAAAATTCAAAATTAAATATATGGTTGTTTTCCTATGATTTTAAGGAGATATAATTTTTTCCTAGTTTTTATCCCTTATTCATGTTTCTAAAACATTAATATCTTTTAAAATTTCTTATTGATATATTCTGAGAACACTGTGTGTTGAATTAACATGTTTTTTACTTATACATATCACAAATAATTAAATGGTGGTTTTTCCATGACTTAAAATCAATATGAGATCATTTTTTATTATTTTGATTTTTAAACATTCATTTTAGTGTTTTAAAATGCTAAAAACATATTTACAGGCACCACAATCAAACCATAACTCGAATTGATGTGGAATCAATTCCTACATTTCACAAATCAATATATGGTTGTTTTCATTTGAAACATTTTGTAGTTATTAAATTTTTAAAAAAAATTATAATTGTATAGGTAATATATTATTAATAAAATTAATGATTTAGCACCCCCTGCCTAGTGGTGTACTATTTCACACCCTATCTAGTCACACCGCCCATCATGCCCTGCCTAGTCACACCACACCTCATGCTCAGTATTCCTCGTACCTACTCCATATTCTCTTCTCAAAGGAATTGGGTGCTCGAAGCTATTACAACAGGTTTACTACAAACAAATCTAGTCTATGTAGTGGTTTTTTTACTACTGGCAGTGGTTTAAACTACTGATACATTATTTAGTGGCTATTAAGTAAACATCCATGTATTTCAAGGTCAAAAATCATTTAGAAGGGATTTTTATAATTGAGAAATGGTTTTATAGGAGTTTTTTTTGTACTCAACGGTAATTTTTTATTCAGTTGGTGATTTTTTTTAACAAAAAATAACATGGGGAGTTAATGGGAAAGCTCACCATCTCACATGAAAGCTACCCAATAATATTCCCATAAATTCTAGCAGCATCACCATATTTCTTATGGTATTGAGTATAAAATAATAACTATAATCCATAGAAGATGATGGTAGTGGCGGTGTGCTCCAAGATGCTAGTTGGCTAGGATCCTAAAAAAATTGTTCTCAACATTCTTGCATTTCAAATGGTTAGGGTATATTAAATGTATAAAAATTTCAAAACTAAAAGTTTTAAAAAAAATAAAAACTAGAACAATGTATATGTGTAGGAAACACTTATCAATGAGAAATTATAATATATTTTCATTACCAATTTATATATTCAATTATATTCATCTTCATTAACCTCATTGTTATCATCCTCCATTACGATGAGTCCTTCATTTTCACCCTCTCTTGAAAGTTCTGTAGTTTTGATATTTTTCAGAAAAAACTATTCAATGTTTTGTGTTTGATGAGGTTCATTGTCACAAAGCACCAATTTATCTTCTTCTCCCATATAATATAAGTCTCTCTGCTTTAAATGTACAAAAACAATCCAACCTTCATGTATTTCATTATCCACATAATAAACCATCTTTTCTTATGAATCCAAGATAAATGGATCATGTTATAAATTCTCACTGGTATCATCAAATGAGAGAAGTTGATAGAAGTAAAATTTAATGAATCTTTCATTATAACCCAATCAATCTTGATCCACTTTAATTTTAATAAGGCAACTGAAAACTATCCATGATAGTTTAATTCAATTATATCATTCGACTTCCCATAGAATCCCACCTCTTCAAATGTAAATACACCACTATTCTAATTTTTCAAGTCTTATTTATGATAAATTGTATGAAACCTGGAGCCATGAATATTGAAGGCATCAAATATCTTAGCCTTCCTTAAAGGGCCTCAATCTAAAAACTTCAAATCATTCGATATTTTAGCTCGATTTCAACATTAATTATCTATAAAAAAGATATAATATTTTACTTTTAACATAAAAAAATAACTACACATCCATAATATGAATATGAGTATATAATTACATGATGGGAGAACCATTCGAAAAGCTCCTTATTAATAGCATTTTTTTAATTCCGACTCATTTCGAGCTCATCCCCTTAGTATCCTTATTTTTTTCTATTGAAATTCTTAAATAAATGGATCTACATTAACACTATTGAGTATAATATATCTATGTGCTTGTAGAAACTCCAATTCAGTCAATGTAAAATTTCCCCCATTCAAATTATTCGTCCAATACTTGGAAATACTAATGACTAATTTTCAAAATGTGAATTAGTGGAGATATCTTTAGAATGCTTGACATGATTGAATATAGTCTCAATATAATCCAAATATCTAGAACAGAAGGTCAAGCACTCTTCGAATATGTAATATTTAGAAATAGAGCCTTCTGGTTGAGATTTATTCTTCACATATGATTTCAATTTACCTAAGTAACTAATGGAAAAAAATAAGAAACGTATTAAAAAAATTACGCAATGATTTGATAAAATCGAATTCACTGATGAAAATAAAAAAAATCGATATACCTCTCTATTAGATACATCCATTGATATTGTACTAGTCCATAAATTTTAGCTTATTCAACCAAATTAACATTCAAATGAATAATGACTTTGATGAATGGAGGAAATAACATCTCCAACTGACATAGTATCAAAAAAATTCTTTATTTAAGTTTATCAAGCTCAGTTGGACTTAAAGTTTTCCCCCAAATATCTATAAAAAAGGTACAAAACTCAACTAGAACAGTAGTTACTTTTTCAGGTAAATTATTACGCAAGTCTGATGGAAATAACTACTCCATCAAAATATGTGAGTCATCACTTTTCAATCTAGGTAACTTTCAATTTTTTAATTCAAAGTACCTTGATTTGTTACTTGAATATCAATATGGCACTTTTAAATTATTTTATGTTTAAAGGAATTCATATTTATCATGATTTTTCATTGTAAAAACAATTGAAGGATACTTTTCATTCTCATTTTCTCATAAACCATGATTTATATTCACTGACTCCAAATCCTTATGAGCATTAAGGTGTTTCTTTAATTTACCCTACTCATTAAGCACTATTAAAATTACATTATCACAGACATTCTTATCAATATACATCATGTTAAGATTATGACATATCAAATTAAACTCCCAATAAATATTTTTGAAAATTATACTCTTTTTCTTCCATTATTCTATTCCATATTCTTCATATACTACACCTCATACCCTTTTCCCCTTCTTTAAACTAATGAAATTTTCCAAATTCTTTAGTGACATTCATTAATTATCCCAAGATTCTTGAACTAGATAACACATTCAGTGACTTTCTCTTTTCAATATCTCCATTGAATCATGTCTTGTTGAACCTGAATTTATAAGAAGAATTAAGAAATCGATGATGGCACATAAAACACCATTTTATTCTATGAGGTAATCATTGAGGATCAAAATCAAAATTAAAAACTAGAAAAGACAAACTAGTATGAGTGTTTCAACTAGATAAATTTCCTAGTATAGGAAAGTCACTAATTTTCCACATTAAAGCAACATTAATTTAGAATAGTTGTCTCATTGAAGCATCATATGTTTCCACTCCATCATCCCATAATTCTCACAATTCTTTGATTAGAGGTTGAAGGTATACATAAATGTCATTTCTAGGAATTTTTTATAGGAATAATAATAGAAATAATGAAATAAGTCTTATTCATACACATCCAGGGAGGTAGATTATAGGATATCAAAACAACTATCCAAATGCTATAATTAGTACTTAAAGTACCAAAAGATTTAAAACCATCAAAATCCAATCTCAAATGTACATTCCTAGGATCAAAAGAAAAATTTGGATATATTGAATCAAACATATTCCATGATGTTGAATCATTTGGATGTCTTATCAAGCCATCATTACTATAATGAGTATTCCACTTCATGTTGTATACAGTCTTAGATGACATGAATAATCTTTTCAAGAGTGGTTTTAGAGGAAAATAACACAATACCTTAGTAGGAGTTTTCTTATTATATTTATTCCTAAGGTTTCATTGATTTATACTCTCATTGTTGTTCATTAACATCCATTTACTTGTATGACATCTTGTGCATTCTTCTTTATCAGACTCTTCTCCCCAGTAAATAATTCAATCATTAGGGAATGCATGTTTCTTTTTTATAATTAAGTCCAAATTTTTTGATGACTTTATTCATCTCATAGAATGATATAGAGATCTTAGATTCACTAAATGAATCATGAAGAAAATCTAACATCATAGAAATTTATTTATCAAAAATAGAACAAAGACACTTGATATGATATAGCTTTAGTAAAAAATGAAGATTTGAATACTTGGAACACCCTTCATATAGTTCTTGTAGTCCGTCTTCAACTAATTCATAAAAAAATTATCCCTGAATTTCTGAGAAATATTTACATTCTTAGGATCAATTTAAGGTTATGTTGATCTATTAAAATCTTAGACATTGTATTCTAGAAAACCAGATTCTTCATTTAACAAATTTTGAACTAAATTCTCCTCTTTCGGTTCACTTTTGTTTTTCGTTGACAATATTTTCATTGTTTTGAATTTCCATAACATTTGATTCCCCATGAAAAATACAAAATACATATCAAGAAGGAAACTATTTCAATATAAAATTCTCATATACTTAATTTTTATCCAACCATCACTTGAATTTACAATCATTACATGGATATTTTATTATACCATCCACTGATTGGTTTACAATTGCATAATCTAAAAATTATTCTAATCTCTTGGAATAATGAGGTGTGTTTTGAGGTAAATTAATCCAACTTTTATCCATATGTATTGGATTGTATTCTCCCTATATATTAAAATATAAAGATATAAATGTTTAATCTAATAGGTATAATCAAAATTAAAGAAGGATTTATATGGGTGAGAATAAGACTTGGGAGAATAGTATTTGAAATTAGATACATGCTTGAAACAATTTATATTTAATGATGGAAGTGTGGAAAAAAACTCTACATTTAATATGATAAATATGTATCAATATTTTATATTTTATATGTAGATGATATTATTTTTATGGGAGAAAAATATAATGGTCTATTATACACTAATTTTGTAACTATGGAGAGTTCATTCCATTGAAAAATTAGGTACATTAATCAATGTCTAAACCACTTCCCATGGTCTAACTAAGACCAAGAGCACCCCTTTAAAAATATGAATGAAAATTATACTTTATTTGGATATCACACACTATTTGATGGATAAAACTAATAAACACAAAAGGTTTAGGTTTTTATATGTGCTTGTAATTCATTCTACCATTTAAGGTCATTTTATATGTGCACTTAAATTTCCTAAAAAACTATCCATCACATACCATGTTATAAAATAGAGTCCATAAATAAATTATCACACAATAATAGAGTTAACCATTCAACATAAAATCTCACCCCCACCTCTACAAACCCTTTTAGAAACATCCCATTCTCATTAATTGTGAGAAATAATAAATATAAAAACCTTGTATGGGTAATCAACACACCATATCATTTTAATTTCCAAAATATATCAAAAGGAATAAGCTATGGTTAAATTTTAAGACCATTTATGAAATGTTCCAACCATAAAGTTGAATACACTTTGAAAACCCTCTTTATAATTTTTTTTTGAAAACTCAAATACTCAATCATCATAAAGTCACTATATTCAAGGTAACCCAACATTGGTTCTTAAAAACCCATAAACACCCTTTTAATTTTTTATTTTACATTAAAAATTATTTTAATAACCAAAACAAATTTTAATTTCTTTAAATCCCATAATAAAATACATTATACTATTTTATTAAATGTAAGGTGTGTATGGTAGTTGAAAAATAAATTTAAAATACATTTTTTCATATAAAAACCTTGGAATTCATAGAAAATAAGTGAAACATGTTTTCCCTTTAAAATATATTTATATACACATATAATAATTTAATTATGAATCTAAAACCAATCTTAAAGAGGAAACAAATTAGTGTTTATTAATTTAATGAACTATGCAATAGAAAAAACCAACCTTTGATCTGCCACTTACACAAATTATGACACTAAATCACCACAACAAGGTAAAATAAGAATTAAGAGTCTAGAAGGAGGGGAAATGATCCTAGGAGAGGGGGGATAGGGGGTTCTGCATCGTCATCGGGAAGATGGAGGTTACAGGGGGGAGGGGTCGGGGTCGCTATCAAGGATGGAGGAGGGAGGTTAGAGGGGGGTTCCACATTGTCATTGGGGATGGGGAGGTTTGAGGGGGTTGTGGGGTCAGGGTCATGTGAGGAGAGGAAGAGGGTAGGGTTTGGGGTCGGGGTCGGGCAGAGGGATGGGGGAGGGGGAATAAATATGGTTTTTTAAAACATTTTGTGGTGGTTTAATGGAAATCACCACTAATTATTAAAATAAAAAATATATATAGTGGTGGTTTGATGAAACCATCACTATTTGTTTAACCAAATTTATTCCATGGTGGTTAATAGAACCACTACTAATAAACTAGTGCTAACTAGTGATTTTTTTGTAGTGTAACCACACACACACATTCTCAACCACACAACCATGAAATTTGGTGTAACCATTTATGGTGGAACTTCACATCTATAACCCATACCCTTTGATGGCAGTACTTTATGACCAGTATCCATATTCCACACTCTCTTAACTATTTGATCCAACACATGAAAATCCATCATTTCTAAACCAATTCAATCATTTTAGTAAACCGCACCTTTATTGAAACCCATAATGACAAACAATTTCAATAAAACCAACCTTTTATTAAAAACCATTTTTTACAAAACCATTTCAGTAAAACCAACCTTTTATTGAAAACAATTTTCCATGAATCAAAACCAAATCACCATTTTAAAATCATTTTACCAAATTCACATTCGTCCAAAACACACAATTTTTCACAACACCATAAACCATCACCAAAGAAGGTTTCCACCAATAATTTCGCAAAAATTTCATAATAAATTTAACATAAAACAACCAATTTGAAATCAAGCCTTCAAGTTCTAAATAGATGAGTCGAGAGTGAACCCACATACCTCAGGTTTTATGGTGAAAACAAAGAATGACACTAAAATTCCAATGAAACCGAGTCAAATATTTAAAAACCCACCTTATATCTCTCCCCCTATTAACAAGAAGTCCAAATCTAATCATAATTGGAATAAAAATCATATATCTATACATAATGGAATTATATCTAAGAAACTAAGAGAGGGATAGAAGTATATCTATGGAAAATAATAAAAACTACCATAAATGATGACTTTACACAAGAAATGGGCTCCAACGCACCAAGAAACATCTTTGGATCACTTCTAAATTGATGGATAACGGTTCCCTAGACTTAGAGAGGGAGAAATCGTGAGTTAGGGTCAGTTTGGGGAAAACGATGGGTAAAAACACAATCCCAACTTAGATCCACTTTTTTAGGTCTTTTTTTTAAACTTTGCACAGTTAATCGCACGATTAGGAAAACTGTACAGTAACCGTGAATTATCCACTTACTCAAGGAGGAACCTCACACGGTTGGCCTACACAATTAGAAAAACTGTGTCCAACCGTGAAAAATCCCATTGTATGACTTTTCATGATTTATCCTTGGTAGCTTCATGGTTTGGAAAAATCATTTGCATGCTCATGCACCTTCCCCTTAACCTCTATCTCATTGTTCATAGTTTCCTATAGAATTTTCATGGTTTTACCAAACCTTTCTGAAACCTTCAACCTATATAAAATCCCCAAAACATAACGAAAGTCTTTCAAACCCTCCCAAACTTCACCCAAGCACTTTACATACTTAAAATACATAAATTGAGGGTTACTTACTTTGAACTAGGGGTGATACATAATATATGAGATATAATAGTGATATAATAAATCTATTTAAAAATACCAACTATAAGATTTCATCTAAAGAAAAACCTTTAAAGACCACAATCATCCAACCAGGTAGGTCTTGCTAATGTTAGGTGATCTTGTAATCTCGTGAGTTAAGAATGTAAGTTATAGGTAAACATAATAATATATGGTTCCCAAAATTATAATATTATTTGGGACATACATAGTTATAAAACCCTAATAGTATTAGGAAACTAGATGAATAGACTTAATTTTATTCATACAATGGAATGTTCATAGACTTTTCTACTCAACTAGTCAACATTCATATATGATACAAATAGAATATTGGTTTAACTAAAAATTATATGATTATTGAAATGATAAAGAGACTAAAATATTAGTTGATTTTGGATCCATAATCACTAAATTATATACTTTATTTTTGAAATGTATCATCATTTTAGTGGAATAAAATTTTATAAAAGACCTTATTAAATCATCTATCAATGATTTTATTTTTTATTAATGGAATCATTATTACCTCCAAACCTTACTTTGAGATAAATATTGGAGAAAACATGATAATATAAGAATATTACTAAATGTTCATATTAATATAATAATTTTTCATAAGAAATAGGTAAACTATGTATCTATTTAATAAAATCCTTACTGAGAATCTAAATTCAAAAGTTATTTTACAAGTAAATCTAGATTTTTAAGATAGGTGTAGAATAATTAACTTAAGGTTTCAAAGACATTAAAATCCAAATGACTTGTGAATCATTAGTCTCTACTTTTCGTGTTTAACTTCCCATGGTTGTATGAGTCTAATCTCCTTCTATAGGTGTTGAAGACTTTATGGATAGTTCATCTACTCACCATGTTGAGCCCCTTGTTCTTGAATGAGGTTAATTTCACTCTTGGATGGGTTGAGCTATTTTGTGTATCTTGCACCTAATGTCTTTCTATTCTTGTTGTATCTCTTACTACTCCCCCTTCAACTTTTGGGGTGTCTTACTGGGTATGTATATACTCACTCCAACATGGGATTTTCCCATATTTTTCATGTCTTATGCAGACAATGGACATGTCAACCATGATTATAGAGGATCTTAGGGATATTGGGTTCTTTGGACCACATACAATATTTGTAGATTGGGATTTGGGAGATGGGCTCTCTCAGTAGCTTTCTTTTGTAGTTTTTTCAATTTGGAACATATTTTTTATTAGGAATGAATTTTTTTTCCTTTACTTTTCAGTTTTTATTATCGTACTCTTATACACCCTAGAGTTTATGCATGTTTGGTTTACTTTATAGCATTTTAATATCTTGTACTCTTTACATCATCACTTTTTCATCAAGATGATTTTGTGTGTGTGTGTGTAGATACTTAAGAAAGGGCCTTCCTAAGTTTAGATATTCCTTCGGCACTGGTCTCCACCCCATGACCTATGGAGACGAGCTTGGGGTTTTTGCGGCTTGAGCCCTGGCTTGGGTCGGGTTATGACAGATTGGAATTAGAGGAATTTTATTCCTTAGTATATTGTTCAAACTAGTCCCCTTAATAGGATTTGTTTGGGTTTAGGGAAATAGTGTCAAAGTGTCTTGAGTTTGGCTCTTAAGACAGGGAGTTTAGTGATAGTGTGGGAGACTGACGTATCCATACACCAGGACCCTAACTACCTACTTCTCAACTCAGCATACTGAGACATTTTTTTCAAGGATAAATGGTACATTCATCATATAGGATTGATTTTTTTAAATTCCTTGATTTATCTCCCCATTTGCGTTGATATATATATATATATATATTCTTATCTGAATATGGTACATCATGATAAATCTCAGGATGCCTCTGCGATGACAGCCAGTCAGGATACCAGTTCCAGTTTGTGATGATGATCCGATGAGTGATGAGGCCTCAGTTTAGGGACCATCATGTGATCCCCTTCCTCCAGGTGGGTAGGTAGAAGAACCTATGCCTATCAAGTAGCAGATCGTCCCAAAAAAGAAGGATAAGGATGCATGTAGGCATAGCATTCTCTATGAGTTCTAGCACTAGAGGCCGTTGAGATTCTATGGAAAGTCAGATCCTCATAAATTAGAGTATTGGATAGAGTTTTGGGTTTATATCTTTAGGCTTGTTTATAATCCAATGGATCGAGCGGTTTCACTAGAAGCTAGTATTTTTTGTGAGGTAGTTGGGTTCTAGTGGAGTCTTATTACATAGATTCACGATGAGTCTGCACTCTCATGGACTGAATTCCAGAAGATGTTTTGTGAGGAGTAATACCCCCTCCTTATTGCACTCAGTTCAGATTCAGAAACTTCTAGAGCTACAGTAGGGAGGTATGATTATGGTTGAGTATGCAGTGAGGTTCAAATACCTTATGCGGTACTCCCTTGACATGATCTGGGATGACTACTTCCAAGCATGGAAGTTTGAGCAAGGACTCCATAGAGAGATCTAATCCAGTGTTGTGCCCTTATCCATCACCATTTATGCTGAGGTGTTGGATCATGCACTGATGATAGAGATCTTTCTATTAGAGGGATTCCATATATATAGAGATGGCAATGGGTGTCACATATCTGATTTTTCTACAGTAGCTAGAAGACACCAGGCGCCATGATCTTGGCATAAGAGACCTCCCCATGATCAGACTCAAGAACATGGTAAAAGGCAATGTAGAGTTCCAGGTTATCCTAGAGGGGTGGTTTTTTACTTATAACGAATGAGTTCACATAGCATGAGACTTCCCAACCAGATGTGCTAAGTGTCATAGGAATATAGTTGATGGACCATCACTAAAATGGTAGTGTCGTGATCAAGGATCTCCCAGGCATGGATAGAGTAGTCCCTAGAGAGGCAGAGCTGGAAGAGGATCATGAGGAGATATGGGTGGTGGATGAAGCTATTATATCCTTCCACCACCACCACCAGGTGTCCCACATCAGGCCTGGGGAGATGGTGTCCAGGGCCATGAATGGCTGTAAGATTTAGAGGTTTATGATCCCGCAGTGCATGAGATGATTAGAGGTATGACATGTGTGTTTTATACTCTTGATTTAGTGTTATTATACATAGATTCTAGTAATTCCTTTATCTCTATACTCTTGGTGTGAGATATGGAGCTCCTATTTGAAGTTCTAGCACAACAACTTTGTCTTAAGGTTTCTATAGGGAGCGCTTCTTTAGTATTTTTTATCTACCAGAAGTGTGAGTTATCTCTTGGTGGAGAGAGGTTCACATGGGAACTTCTAGTCATCATGATAGAACCTTATGACATAATCATGTGTATGGATTAGTTTTACATGGTTTTAGATTAGATTTAATATCACCACGAATAAGTTAGGTGCCTACGTACTTATGGGATGAGATTCTACTTTTCTGGTGAGAGAGATCTCATGGCGGGATGAGTGGGATCTATGAGTAAGAGGCTACAGTCCATCACCCATCAGTTGGTGAGTATATCCCTTGTCATAGTAGGTTATTCAGTTATCTGGGTTCCTTTAGTTGTAGAGGATTTCATGGATGTCTTCCTCAAAGACATTCTAGGACTACCTCTAAGGAGGGAGAGGGAGTTTTGCATCATATTTCATCCTGGCACTACTCCGATATCTTTTGTGGTATATCAGATGACCCATACCGAGCTTCAAGAGCTATAGTCACAATTGGAGGATCTTCAAGAGAAAGGTCTCATCAGAACCAGTGTGTCCCCCTAGGCATCTCTAGTGTTATTCGAGAAAAATTTAGACAGGATCTTGTGTCATTGTATGGATTATCATCACCTGAACCAGGAAATGATAAAGAAAAAGTTCCCCTTTCTAAGGATCGATGACCTATTAAACTAGTTGTGATCTATGGTATGGTTCTTAAAAATCTATCTCAGGTTCAATTACCAATAGTTGATGTTTCGTGAGGTTGATATTCTAAAGTTTTCATTTTGATATCAATATAGACACTATGAGTTCCTAGTGATGCCCATTGGAGTGATGAATTCCCCTTCCATGTTTATTTTTTTGATGAACTAAGTCTTCCAACCATACTTGGACCAGTTTTTTGTTATATTCATTGATGAAATACTCATTTACTCATTATTATAGGAGGAGCATGCAGAGCACATGAGGATGGTCCTAGATTTTCTTTGGGAGAACCATCATTACAGATATCTCTCGAAGTGCCAATCATGGATTCAGGAGGTTCACTTTATATGGCATGTCATCTCAGATCATTGTTTAGACATGGACCCAGCTAAGATCAATTCAATTATTTCTTGGGATCCAACCAAGAATGTGTAAGATGTGTGGAACTTTATTAGCTTGGTAGGGTATTATAGGAGGTTTGTGGAAAATTTATCCAAAATCATATCCCCTTTGACTGCCTGATCATGGAAAGGGAATCTATTTACATAGTTTGAGTAGTTCCAGAGGGCCTTTGAGGATATGAGATAGAGCCTGATAAGTGCTCTAGTTTTGAGACTTCTAGAGGAAGGCATGGAGTTCGTAGTGTATTTTGATTCCTCATGAGCTGGGATCGGTTTCGTTTTGATGCAGTAGTAGGTAGTTATCGCATATAGGTTGAGGAATTTGATACCTCACGAGTAGAAATATGAAAATCACGACCTAGATCTGGAAGTGGTAGTCTTTTCCTTGAGGATTTGAAGGTACTACATTTTGGGGGAGTGCTTTGTGGTTTACTAGGACCATCATAGTCTCAGGTATGTCTTCACACATAGAGACTTGAACATGAGACAGTAGTGCTGGTTGGCGTTCCTGTAGGACTGTGACTTTGAGATAGTCTATACTCTAGGGAACATCAACATTGTAGAATATTCCATTAATAGGTAGTCACAAGCTCTCTTGGTGAAGGAGGATTCAAAGCAGTTCACCTCCTTGCAGCTGACCCTGGTGGAGCTAGAGGGTAAAACTTTTCTATAGTTGATGGTGTTGAATCCTTCACTTCTTGAGCATGTGGGAGAGTTCCAGTAGGGAGACATTGAATATAAGGTCTTACATGATCATATATCCATAGGAGACTCACTAGATGGATATTATGAAGGAAGGAATCACATCATCCTTTTCCAGGAATGGATTTTGGTCTCAATCATGATGTAGGAGTAGGTGATACAAGAGTTCCACACTTCTCCCCTAGCTATACATCTCAGTGTGGTAATATTTATAGAGACCTTTAGTGGTAGTTTTGGTGGTCCTACATGAGATTAATTGTAGCTAAGTTTGTCTCTTGGTGCCTCACTTCTCAGTAGGTAAAATATGAGAACCAAGTTCCAAAAGGTTTGTCGCACTCCCTTGAGATCCCAAAGTGGAAGTGGGACAGCATATCCATGGACTTTTTCATAAGGATTACACGCATAGTGAAGATCCATGAATCCATTTGGGTGATAGTTGACCAACTCATGGAGTTGATACACTTCCTTTTCATTAGGGAGTAGATTTCAGTTGAGAGTTTGGGGTAGCTATACATATAGGATATCATTTATCTTCATGGGATTCCCTTGAAAATTGTCTTTGATCATGACGTGTGGTTTATTTCATGATTGTGAAGAGGCGTGTATAAGGAATTAGGGACCCAAATGAGGATGTTTATAGCCTTTCGACCCTATACCAATGGGTATAATGAGTTCACTATCCAAGTGTTGGAGGATATTTTGAGGGCTTGGGTGTTAGACTTCGACCAATTCTAGGAGGATCACCTGTCCTTGGTAGAACTTTTGTACAACAATAGCTACCACTCTACCATTGGCATGACACCTTTTGAGGACCTATACGAGAGACCATATAGGCCACCCTTGTGCTAGACAGATATCGGTGAGAGATATCTTGTTGGCCCAAATATGGTGTGGGTGATGACGGAGAAAGCCTAGGTCATCCATGAGTGGATGAGGATGGCCCAAAGAAAACAAAAAATCTTACACAAATCATCGTCGTAGGCACTTGGAGTTCAAGTAGGGAGACCACATTTTCTTGAGATTCTCCCCATTAAGAGGATTATAAAGGTTCATATGGAGAGGCAATCTTACCTTGAGGTTCATAAAGACATTCAAGATCATGTAGAGGGTTGGTGAGGTTGCTTACCACCTCACCCTACCCCCACAGCTAGAGCGGTTGCACAATTTCTTTTACATGTCATAGCTAAGGAGATACATGCATGACCCTACACACGTTATCGACTTGGGTGAGCTAGACATAGAGGATGAATCCACCTTTGCAGAACACCTGATATCGATCAAGTTTTGATAGGAGAGGACCCTATGTGGATAGACTAACCCCCTTTTTTCATGTTGTGGTAGCACGAAAACATGTAATAGAGTTCCTGGGAGTGGGAGATCCAAGTGTGGGATCAGTATCCCAAGTTATTTTCTTAGTTTTACTTTTTGAGTATGAAAATATGGAAGGATAGAATGGTTTAGAGACCCAATTTTTACCTTTTAAGACTTTAAAATATTTCAATATATATTTCCAAAACTAGGCACTAAGATGGCATGCGATTATAAGGCCCGGTGAGCCCAGAATTAATTTTATAAAAATATTAAATATATTTTATTTTGTGTGTGTGAATATTCTTAAATAAAATGGGATAACTGTTAAACAGAAGCTCGAATAAGAAATTTGATACCATGAATGGGTCTATAATGTGGTTTTTACCCTAGGTGCGACCAAAAATGGGTCGGCATGGGGTGTTCAGATCCCTCGCTCATTGGTGGTACATTTAGTGAAATAATTAATTAACAGTTTTATTTTTAATGCAGCGATTGATAATATAATAGTGAATCTACGGTAAATTTTTTAGGGTTGACCTCATAATCCTGAAATCACCAACGAAGTTCTCTATAACATCCTGGGTATTTTAATTAGGTCAAAATCCTCTCCCTTTTTGAATTTTTGAATTTTTGGAATTTGTGGGTATTCCAATTTCTTTTTAGATCATCGGAAATAAATTATAAAAGTTTTAAAAATCCAATTCATTGATTTTGTATAGGTTTAGAGATTTATTAAAATCCTTGGGTGTTTGGAAGGGTTTTGGGTGCGTCAAAACCCCAAGGCCCTATTTTGGGAGTTGTAGGTTGAGGTGCACGGTTTGGGTAAATTGTGCAACCTCTCAGAGCAAACCATGTATCACAATTTTTCACTGCCGCATGGTTTGGAAAACCATGCGGGTAGGGGTTCATATCCACACATGAAACTTTGATGTTTTTGCAAAGGCCTTCTTCATGTCTTGTGCACAGTTAGGGAAAACCATGTGCAAGCCGCACAGGTAGTGCCATTTAGGCAGTACCTCAACACTGTAGCCCACATGGTTGTTGCATGGTTTGGTAAACTGTGAGAGCTAACCAAGAAACCTCTTAAATAGGTTATTTTAAAAAATTTCCCTTCCTTATTTAAACCTATTCTCCTCCCTTATTCATCCCATATGTGGTCTTCCTCCCAACCAGTCGTGGGTGCTCCTCCACTACTCCTAGGGTGTGAGATAGAATCTCCATCCAACCTCCATTCTTTGATCTATTGTTTGTGTTGGAACCATATTGTTAAGGATCTCATATACCATACTTCCCTTTTCCTTTTCTCTTACCTCAGGAAACTCTAAATCCATTTGAGACTTTTTTCCCTATTTTTAGGGCATTAGATGGTAACATCGATTTCTTCCAAATCGGTTGAAGTTAGAGGCTAAGATCGGAAATGCCTAAATCTATGGATCTAAGGTAGGTGGTGCATACTTTTCTTTGAGATTTCATGAGTGCTCATGGGGTATGGATTTTAGTGCATCATTGTGTCGACTGATTGAGACCCCATAATTCATATGGTTGGTTTTAAATTAATTAAATTGGTCATATGCAATATTTTTGGGCATTCCCTCACCTTGGTTATACATGCAAGGTATGGTTAGAGGTCATTGACCACTTGAGTATATAGGTTGAGTGTGTTTTTTGAATTATATTTAATATAATATGTTCAATTCAATTACATTGAATTGTTTATTTAAATTGAAGTGAATAATATATGTTAATTGCTTGTGATATACTGGTGATATCCATGGGATCATTACAAGATTGGCCTGAGGTTGAGATGGAGATAGCCATTTGGAATTGAGGCGATGTGATCTTCCGGGTGGTCTTGGCCTGAGTTACTTGGGTAATGTGATCATCGGTTTGGTGGCATGGTCATTAGATGAGATGGAAAGGCTATCAGGTTGAGTTCATAGACCATGATATTTAATGGCATGGCCATCATATTTGATTGATATGGTTATAGGGGAATGAGGTTCCAGTCTTGGTGTGGATTAGGTTCTAAATTGGTGATGTTGTTCACCCATGATGACCAAAGCACTGCTTGGAGTAGTGTGCACACGTGTTGACTCAATGATGAGGTGTTTTTTACCACTCATGTGGGTTAAGGCCCCAGTAGTGCATCTTAGGTAATTTTTTGGGGGTCCTTGACATAGAAATCCATGGGGATGGTGTGGATACATCATATGATAGCATTGAGGCTATTTATTGGGGCTGAGGTCTACTATGTTTGAGTCTGTTGGTCCAGGATCATTTTGGAGGATGGGCATCACCATTCCTCAAGATGTTGTGATTTGAGATGATTGTAGTTATTGTTTGAGGATAGGTATTGTTGTGCCTCTGAACATTAGGCTTTGAGTCGATTAGTGATTCCGTGTAGGGGTCTGAGGGGCCAGACATGTATTTGATTGGGAATTCCTTCGGTACATTGGATACTTGATTGTGGAACAAGGTGTTTAGTGACATTGGAGGTGGAACCTAAGGGTTCACCTGAGACTATATAACATTAGGGGATGCCTTGGGATTCATCTAAGGATCCTCTCCTTCTCAGTTATTCTGATGATATCCAAAGTAGGTGATATATTTCCAGTGATTGTTGAGAATTAGGGGAGTTTGTGTCTATTTTATGCAAGTGATACTACTTATTCATTTTTATTACACACTTTATTAGTCACAAATGTAAGTTATGTGCATGTGGATGAAATCCTACTGATACTCATTCTCACACCCTACGTGGGCCCTTTGGGACACGTATAGACTTTATGCTTTTACATTCAAGTAAAGGCCCGGGTTTAAAAGTTGGATCCTAGAGGCCATTGGCATGGGATGAAAGACATGGGACCAATGGTCATGCCTTGTATGGAGTTTCCTTTTGAGTTTTCCTTTTTGTTTCAGCATGATTATATGAATATTTTATGCTCGGCCATTGGATAACCCTTATGGATATTGTATTTCATGACTTTTATTGGATTCATGGTTTGTTTAGTATATGCAAGTGATATTTTTTGTCTGTTTATTTATCCAGTTGCTATTATTTATTTATGCTTCTACTATTGCTTGTTATTGATTGTGCTTCCTCCATGGGTGGGTTTGGTTCAAGTCTAATAAGTCTTTTCTTCCATTACATATTATATATCTACTTGCACCACTATTATAGAATCACTAGAGGGTATAGTATCCCTGCTATCACCTCTTTACAACCTCACTTCTAGTCATAAACCTTTGGCATTTGGGAAGGTGCACTTAAGGCCTAGTGTCACTCGGCATGTTGTACTATTCAAGTAAAAAATCAGGTTGGGGTGCTAGAAATGATATCATAGGTGTTTCTTTTACCTATTTATTATTCTTACTGTTTTAGATATGGTGTAATGTATATTAGGATGTTATCGAAACTGAGTTTATAGCTCATGCTTGGGTGTCTGTAGCCTCGTGCATAGGGGATGAACCAAGTTTCTATGGATAAGAATTATTGTTCTATTTTGCTCATTTTACAGTTGATATGATTTCCACCTTGAGTGGAAAACTTGGGTGTTATTGTTATCTATTGTGATATGTGATCCTTGGCTTGTTATAAAAAGGAAGGAGATTTAGACCCTTGGCTTGGTATGGAAAAGGGTTTTTTTATGTTTGTATGCTTTCTTATGATTTTGATTAGGCGCATTGGATGTTTAAATTATATATATGATTGTTCCATGATAAAATTTCTTGTGATATGTGATATGGGCCTGAATATTATCACTAGTGTAGAAAAAAAATTAGCGTCGGTTATTTTTTATTTTTTACGTCAGTTTTTAGTCAATGTTAATACGGACGACGTTATAAATATTGTTTTTTACATCGGTTATTTACAAACCGACATAAAAAAACATAACATCGCAGTGTTTATAACATCGGCTATTAATTAACCGACGTGCAAAACTCAGGGGGTGAGGGTTTATCACATCGGTTATTATATAACCGACGTGATAAAACAGTGTGGGGGTGTTTATCACGTCGGTTATTTAATAACCAATGTGATAAACCATTTCACCAGCCTTTATCACGTCGGTTATTACATAACTGATGTGATAAACCTATCTGGGGGCCTTTTATCACGTCGTTTATTTAATAACTGATGTGATAATAGACCTAGGAAATGGTTTATCACGTCGGTTATTATATAACTGACGTCATAAACCAGTCTGGGGGCCTTTTATCAAGTCAGTTATGAAATAACCGACGTGATAAACCATTCCACTGGTGTTTATCACGTCGGTTATTAAAATAACCGACGTGATAAACCCTTCCCCATTTTTTCATGTTGGTTATAAAACAACCGACGTGAAAGACCAATTTTTTTAAATGGAATGCAGTCCTCTACACTCCCTAGAAACAACCAGAAACCAAATCAAGAATTCATACCATAGAAACAGAAGTAGAACAAATAAAAATTAAGCATTTACCCCACTGGACATCCCCCACCACACCCCTAGACTGCCCCCGACCCCCTGGACATCCCCAAACACCCTGGGACAACCCCCCCCCCCCCCCAACCCTCATGTATACCCCCCCACACACACACAAGACAGCACTCCCAAACCCCTGGACAGCCCCCCACACCCCTGGACGACCCCCCACCCTCCTGGACACCCCCCCCCCCCCCACACACCCATGGACACCCCCCACCCACCCTCCTAGACACCCCCCCCCCCCACCACACCGTATAGCCCCCCCCCCCCACCCCCTGGACAGCCCCCCACACCCCTAGACGGCCCCCCCACCCTCCTGGACACCCCCCACTCCACCCCATTGAACACCCCCCCCCCCACACACCCTTGGAACCCCTCCCCCCCAGACCAGAATCCATACTAGAAAAACCATCATAAGTAGACCAAAACAAGAAGTAGAGAAAAATTAAACATTCACATATATAACATTCAAAACTTACACTGTCAACTTTAAAAAAAACTAAATCCAACCTAAATGACTACCAAATACACAATTACAACAACAATATTCAAAATTTCATTTTACACTACAAACAACTAAAATTCAATCAAACCTGTAACATAATTTGACCACTCCACTTGTAAGTGTTTGATGTCTTCAGCAGTATAGGGTTGAGGGTCATCAAATAGCTACAAATGAAAAGGATAGTAGTTAACGTGTATAATGAATAAATCAAATTGAAATATTATGGAAAAGTTTAAAAGGAAATATTACTAGGTCAAAGTTCACAACTATCCCAGTTGTTATTATTTCATATATAAATCTTAACATATAATATCATCATTCGATGACACCTTGTTGTTCATGAAAATTCTGTTTGAATGAGTGTAAAATCAATATATTATTTTTATGTAATAAATCAAAAAGTACAAATTATAAATGGATATTTACCTTCACATTTACATATTTGATCTTTGCACTCCTTTTCTTTGTGTTTTTTCAAAAGTAGACCCATGCCCTGTTAGAAAATAATACGAATGGGGTAAATTTAAAATTCATTATAATATATAAAACTATTGAGAAATTGAAACTTACTTTTCCAATATATTCATAAAACATTCCCGCACATTATCATGGACAGAGCATATCCAATAAAGTGTTTTCTCCCTTGGACAAAAAACCCCTAACATCCAATGATCACTGATAAAAGAAAATTTAAGGTAAGTGGTTTTTTATGTTAAAAGATAATGAACTCTTTGAGAGAGATGTGTTTCATACCTCTCACAAAAAGGCATCATCCAAAACAGACAAAAAACCCCTAACATCCAATGCACATGATTTAGGGGAAATCAATTGTGGGTCCATGAATCCATATACATCTATCAGCTCATTCCTCTCACAAATGTTATAAAGATACCTAATACAAAACAGACATAAGTATAAATTTTTAATTAATATAACGCAGGGAAAAGGTGTTAAGACTTACATGGAAAAAATTTGCACCACGTTGATGCCCAACTTATCTCCAGTAACAAGCTCCATGATATCAGTTTTCATAATCCCCACAGTTATTGCACGTCCACAAACATGAGCTTCCATTGGAAACTTATAATGACCCGCCAAAAAAATTGAATATCTTGAAAATATTTCAAGACTACTAGAATCTATATCTAATGTCATATCCATTTGTCTTTATTGTTGTCTATACAGTATTTCTTTACCTTTGAATTATTCCTGTAAAAATAAATAGAAAAATATATTAGTTTTCAAATGATAAAACAACTTTAATAATATATATATATATATATATATAACATTCATACCTCTATGGTAATGAGTCGAAGAAGTCTGGATGTCCAAATTAAAAAATGGTTGATACTATGTCCAACTGTCGTCACCTCATCTGTAGGTAATGGTACTCGAGCTGATCTATCTATAATATCTTGTATAGTGACCCTATGATTCTCTACCTCTAATTGTTGATGATGAAATGTATCTCCTATAAAATATACCAACCCATATGCAACTATATGATGTTGAGGATCATCAACATACAACTCACAATAAGTAGGAAGCTGCGGCGGAGGAGTAGGATAAAAAATGGGGTCTGCGGGCTGAGGTGGGGGAGTGTGATCTACTGGAGGAGGTGGAGGATAAATAATGGGGTCTTCAAGGGGAGGTGGAGGAGTGGGAGCTGCAGTCTGAAATTGCCTTTGCATGTTTGCAAACATAGTCTGTACTGACGCTCTAATATTTTCCTCCATCGTCGCATTAATATTATGAACCTCAACCTCTAAGGATTCTATTTTTTTTATAAACACCCTCAGCGTTAGAAGTTGAAGAACGTGGCAACACTTTTCTTACCGATACACCTGCCGGATATCCTCTTACACGACCAGGATGTTCAGGCTTTCCTAATGCTACAGATAAAATATCTTGCCTCCCAGTAGCTGTAAATGCCCCCAGTGAGCTCTGCTCCTCAAGAGAGTCCTGTATTAATTAATTGAACATTTCTGTAATGATTAAAATTATATGAAGAAAATAGTTAACTTAAATAAATAAAATAGATATCTTACAATCCTCTCAGCTACGATTCTCAATTATTCCAAAAGATATTGCCCTTTTTTTATATTCGAGCTCTCTTCCATTTTTCATGTCTAGATGGAGGGGATGGAGGGGTCACCTCTCCAGAGCTTGAAGTCTCAACTCTTAGTTTTTGAAATTTTTCCACCATCATTTGTTCTTCCAAAAATGCATACCTCCTTGAGATAAACTATGAGGGTATACATTTCTAGATTGGATCTCCTAATGAGCTTTCCTTGTTTTCTATAAATTAAGAATAATAAATCATTAACAAAACATTAATAATATCATTTATATAAGAAAGCTTATAAAAGTTTACATTGCCCTTACCAAAAATTACTCTTTTCTTCTACTTTCAACAAACTATCTCCATGTGTCTTCATCTATAAAAGGATATATACGACATGGATTTTCATGACTCCTATGACCAAAAATGAAATCAGATGAGAGGGTTGATTTGAAATCCCTCCATCTCCTAACAACCATTGATAAGCATTTCTTCCTGAATCCTCTGGTGTCAGGAATATCAAATGTCATTTGATGAAGAATAGGTTAAACATATTATATATACTAGAAATATTTAAATAATAGTCAAACAATATCAAAAGATCTTACCAAAATCGTCTCCCACAACTGAGAGATTATCGCTTTATCCACAATTCTCCAGTCATCATACAAAATGCTTATTTTTCTATTAGCCTGAGTTGATACAAAACTCTTTAAATATTTTGCATTTGGACCTCTAGGAATATCATCATCATCAAAATCAATGAGTATCCTCTGATCCTGTGTATGGGAAAGTGATAATTTTGGTAAACGTGTGCACCCGCGTTTACCAACTCTTGAACTCTTTGTCGTAATAGGAGCACATGAGGAAGATTGGGGAACATCAAGAGGAGCATGTGAATGTTCCTCCCCAGAGGTATGACCAATATTCTCATCTCCAGAATCATGTGGTTGATCAACTGAATGATCTGTCATTATCCTTCATATCAAAAAAACAGACATTAGTTCACAAATATACAAATTCAAATATTTTAATACTACTGTAATCCAAAAATATAAAATTGTACTAAGTTACGTAATAGTAAACATTTTTAATATGGTAAGCATGTTAAACAATGGTAAAGATGGTAAAGATGGTCAAGATGGTAAACATGGTAAACCTAGTAAACCTGGTAAACATGGTAAAGTAATTGACACTGAACAAAAATAATAGATATATAATTCATGTAATGGTAAACATGATAAATTAAACTAAACAAACTTAAAACAAACAAAAAACTTATACTTATATTGTTTTAATACATGTTTTAATAAAGAAAAAACTTACAATATCTAACATTTTATGAAAAAAATAAATGTAAACAAGAAATAAACATATGTTACCTGTAATTTTAGGAATGTAAAAATGGATTTTTTTTCCCAAATTCCTTCGTTGTGATCATTCCTTATGGCACAAACCATGTCTTCAACATGCTCATCATTATGTTCTGTTAATCTTTCCATGGAAGTAGGGATCTCACATAAATCAGAATCTTCATCAAGTTCATCCTCACCAACATATTGTTTTTTCCCTTGTAAAACAATATCCCACTGCATATCTGATTGATCTAATACATAGAAAATTTGTTTTTCATGTGTTTCCATTATAAAAGAATCAGTTGTGTCTTCCAATCTATTCAGATTAACAAGTGTCATTCCAACTTCATCGTGTCTGACACTGTTGTTACTGATAAACCATTTACAGTTAAAAACAGGAACTTTAATTTTAAAGTAATCAACCTCCCATATGTCTTCAATCACTCCATAATATTAACTTGATGCAGAAATTGGGTTTTTGTCCTTAGCACTCGAAAAATGCATTGCTTCTGCAAACACCAATACACCACTATTCTGAACTGCACTTCTATTGTCCTGAGCTTTCATATGAAATGTATAGCCATTAATGTCATAACCGGACCATGTTATCACATTTAAACATGGACCACACACTATCCATTTTAATGTCTCTGATACATCTAATTTACCAAGCAAGGTCTTTTTAAACCATGACAAAAATGTTTTGTTGTGCTCATTCAAAATCCACATTTCTTTATTCTTTGGATGACATTGTTTCAACTCATTAATATGCAATGTGATATATGGTTGAGAATCAGATGTGTTATTCAAGATGTATGATTCTAACTTCTTCATCTATTCAGCTGACAATGATTTGACTTTCAAGCCACGAATCCCCTTTCCCTCATTATTAACTCGTTCATAGCGAGATGGAGGCAAACCTATGTGCTGCACCGCAGCCAAGTAGCTCGTACAAAACTCTGTAACCTCCTCATAAATATACTTTTCAATAATGGAGGCTTTACGTTGATATGGATTCTTAACATACCCCTTCAATATTTTCATATACCTTTCAAAAGGATACATCCAACAAAGATATACAGGTCCACAAATCTTTATTTCTCAAACCAGATGAATCATTAAATGCACCATTATATCAAAAAAAAGTTGGTGGAAAATACATTTCCAATTTAAAAAGTATAAAAATTGCATCCTTTTCCAAAATGTTCAAAGAATTCACATCAATCGCCTTATTACAAATTTAATTGAAAAAATAACACAACTTCATTATAGTCTTTCTGACACGGATGGGCAATATTCCACGCAATGCAACTGGTAAAATTTGTCGCATCATGACGTGACAATCATGTGATTTCATACCTATCAACTTCAAGTCCTTCAAGGAGACAAAATTTTTTACATTTGAAGAATAACCATGAGGCACTTTGATATCATGAAGACACTGACAAAAGATAATTTTCTCCCTCTTTGATAATGTATAACAAGACAGGGTAAGAAATGTTCATCTTCCTTTAGGAGTGGGAGCTAACTCCAAACATATTCCCATTGATAGTAAGTCTAATCTTGCATTAAACCCATCTTTTGTATTTCCTTTAATATCTAACAATTTTCCAATCAAAAAATCACAGATATTCTTCTCCACTTGCATGACATCAATATTATGTTTAACTTCATGATATCTCCAATATGGTAGCTCAAAAAATATTGACCTTTTCTTCCAGATATGTCTATCATTACCAGATTTTTGTGTCTTTCCCAATGTCACATCAAGGTTTTTCACCCTATCAAAATACAGATTAGGGGATAAAGGTTTTGGAGCAATATAAAATTCTTGTGAGCCATTGAATTCCTTTTTTAGTATTCTATAAGGGTGATCCATAGGCAAAAACTTTCAATGACCCATGTACACTGTTTTCCTCCCATGATGAAATTGACAATATGACGTCTGTTATTCGCAAATTGGACATGATTTATGCCGTTTAACACTGTATCCAGACAAATTTCCATATATTGGGAAGTTATTTATAGTGAACAAAAGCACTGCATGCAGTTGAAAATATTCCATTTTATAAGAATCATACCCCCTAATACCATCAGCCCATAAAAGTTTCAAATCATCAATCAACGGTGACAAGTAAACATGAATATCATTGTCGGGTTGCTTTGGACCAGAGATCATTATACTCAACATGACATATTTACGCTTCATACAAAATTTAGGAGAGTGGTTGTAAATTACCAATAAAACAGGCCATGAACTATGTGTGCTACTGAGGGTTCGGTATGGATTCATTCCATCTGTGCATAACCCTAGTCTGAGATTTCTAATTTCATTTCCAAATGTAGAATACTCCTCATCAATTTTCTTCCATTGTGTACAATCAGATGGATGACATATTTTTCCATCACATAACCACTCATCTGCATGCCATCTTAACCTTTTTGAATCATGTGAATTAGAAAATAAACATTTGAAATGAGGAATTATAGGAAGATACCAAAATACCTTTGAAGGGATCTTTGTAATCTCTACATCAGCCTATGATTTTTATTTCACCTTATACCGTGATGTCCTACAATTAGGAAACTCTGACATAAATTCATATTCCTTCCTATATATGATACAGTCATTCGGACAGGCATGTATTTTCTTGTATCCCAATCCCATCGGGCATAATATTTTCTTGGCCTTATAATGTGAATCAAGAAGATCGTTATCTTTTGGAAGAATGTCTTTCATCAATTGTAGTAGCTCTGTAAAACTTCTGTCACTCCATCCATGTTTTTCCTTCAAGTTAATCAATCTTAACACCGCTGAAAAAACTGTAAAATCTGTACAACCAGGATATAATGGTTTTTCAACATCACCATATAGACGTGAAACTATTGGTTCTATCTCAATTTGTTCTGCTGCAATATCACGAATCATTTCTTCAATTCCATCGGAGTTACCATCTTGTGAATCATCATCAGCAGCAACATTCCGTCCAGTTTCACCATGCCAAATCCAAGGGCTGTAACTTGGATTAAAACCATGACAAATCAGATGATCTTTTATCTCTCTACTTTTCAACTTCTTCATATTCAAACATTTCAGGCATGGACAGAAAAAAATGTCACTACTTGGAACATTTCATTTAGAAAATTCCAAAAAGGCATCAACACCTTCCTCATATTCATCTCTCATTCGATGTGCCGTAATCCAATTTCGACTCATTATTACCTATAACAAATATCAAAAGTATACATATTTTTAAGATAAGACAAATATATGTTTATATGAAAAAAATCATAATTTGAGTGTAAAAAAATTTTGAAATATAAAACAAATATATGCATATTTAAAAAAATATGCTTGAATATGATTTTAAAAAGAAAATATAGTTAGATATAACAGTTTTAAATTCCATTGAATCAAAGAAAACCATGGTTCCTCCAATGGACACCCTGGACACCCCACAACCCTCTGGACAACCCCCCGAACCCTCTGAACACCCCCCCCCACCCCATTGGACACCCCCTAGACAACCCCCAATCCTCTAGACAGCTCCCCAACCCTCTGGACAGCCCCCCAACCCTTTGGACAGCCCCCCCCCCCCCCCGGACAGCCCCCCACCCCTCTAGAAACCACCCCCCACCCCTCCTGGACACCACCCCCACCCCTACCCCCTTGGACACCCCCCTGGACAACCCCCAACCCTCTGGACAACCCCCCAACCCTAGAGACAACCCCCCCACCCCCTGGACAGCCCCCCACCCCTCTAGAAAGCACCCCCCCACCCCTCCTGGACACCACCCCCCACCCCTACCCCCTTGGACACCCCCCTGGACACCCCCCATGTCACGAACCGGATCTGGTCACCATCAAACCGGCACCAAACCCAGCCTGTTCCAATAATCGAAGGGAATTCCCAATCCCCACGGGCTGGAACAAGTGCCCGTGTATCATATAATGATAATTGGGAATGATTTACCCAATTTTATAAACATTAAACAACAAAAAAAACTCAATAAAACAAATCTGGATTTTTCAACTAAAATTGTCTTTTACAAAATTTCAGAACTGAATTAAATAAGTTAAAACTATGTTTAAAGGACATTAAAAAGGTACAAAACCAAATAATGACAGCCCAAGAACCCTCATGGAAAGGGGCACCACCCTTAAGCCATCTCCACAAGACTTCACCACCAAGGACCTGTAAGAAACCTGAACCACTGGAACTAAAAATTGTACCCAACCTGCGACAAAAAAAATAACCAAGTATTCTTACACCCAAGGGTGTAAGTAGGGTGTGAGCCAAAGCCCAATAGGATACCACCACTAATAGATTCCATGTGATAAACATTTAATGACAAAAATCATGCAAGTTTTCAAAAACATGAGATGCTAGTTAAAATTTCTAAAAGATGCAACATTAAATAAAAACAGTTTTCAGGTGGGATAATTTAAAGAATAAAAACATTTAAAATAAATACCATAGCTACTGAATTTTCCAGCCACTCATACCGTATGCCGAAGGTAAGCACAAAATATCCAGTGAGCACAAGCAGTGGGAAATAACCCCTAGGCACTAGCTAGCTGTGGGTCCCAGGTACCTCGTATCTCGGTGAGAGTAACTATCATAAATATCTGTTCTCGTGCATGAGCCACTAGTAAGGAACATACCCATAACCTAGTGGTCCCCAATCATCATCATCATAGTTTAGTTAGAGTTTTAAGCATCAATCTTTCTAAGTGAAACTGAGGCCAAACCCCACGGATTCACTAGCATACTAGTACACGTCCACCCACCTAGATACCCGGGTTTTCCCTTTGTGCTCAAACAAGTTCAAAAAGTCAAGAAATATACTTTGCACATGAAAATATAATTTCCATATCAAAAATTCACCAAACAGCCCACATGTATACCACACAAGTCACAAAAGTACACTTTTCATTCAAATTGATTTTGAAATCTGACTCACACAAAAATAGCCCACAACACTCTTCACATTTCATTAACACTTCCACAAATCCTTTCAAAAAAATTTATAAACCATTCCAAGAAATTCTAACTCACATAACAGCCCACTCAAATAACATATAATACCTCTTTCATCAACAAAATTCAATTTTCACAACAGACTCACACAAAACAGTCTACAACCATGTTTTGCAGCTCTCTTTCCATTTTTTAAAACATATCAGCACTTTATAATACATTCTAAAAAAATATTTGAAATCTTAAATAACCACCATACCTTTCAAAAACCCATATTATGTGAACACACACCCCAAACAGTACATATACACAATTTTATCCACTTTGTTTAACCAAACAAAACATTCACAATATTCATAAAACAACTCAAGGGGTGTAACTATGTCTTGCACACAAAACCCATTTCAAAACACCCATTTAAGACCAAAACCATACCAATTACTATCAAAAACAGAATTGGAATCCCTGTATACATTTATAAAAACACATTCAAGTGTTATAAAATAACCTTGAATAATACCACAAAAGATACAAATGAAAACACACATTTTCATAAAATGACTTCAAGAAGTATAACAATGTTTTACAGATCAAACCTATTCAAAAACCTTCTTTTTAGGACAACATGATACTAATAAATTACCAAACCAGAATTGGAAGGCCAAACAAGATTTAATAAACCAATTTTATAAGTTATAAACTACACCCAAATAAAACCCCATGAGTTACACATGAAAACACCCAATTTCAAGTTAAAAAGCGACTATAAAATTTAACTCATAACAAAATCAATCATAAACAGTTTTTTCACCACAAAAAACATATGATGAATATGAAAAATGGTTAAATACATCATTCTAACTCATCAATAATTGTTTACACATGGAACCACCTACCTTTTGAGTCAAAACCCTTGAATCTTGGTGCGAAACCTCAACCGCACCTCCGCCGCACCACAAGGATGTGAAAATGAACCCTAAACCATAATATTTCACCAAAAATTCCCCAAATCAAACTCTAGGTATGAACCCCAACTTCTGGACACTCTATAAATTTATGAAAGTGGGAGGAAACCCTAAAGAGAAGAAATGAATTGAAGAGAGAAAAACATACCCAAAATAATCTTGAAGAAAACGACCAAAAATCCACCAGAATATGAATTTGAAAACATCCAACAATTCATGGGAGGTTATAAAAAAGATTAGCATATCTTTTAGGAACTGGAATGGGGGGAAAAGAGTAAAAATAGGAGTTATGAAATGATCAATTTACCTCTCCAAATCTGGACGATTTCTGAAATCCAGAGAAGTTTCGACCACTTTCTCAATACTATAGAGCTCCAAATTGTAGGAGGAGGGAATTGGGGCGCGCCTTAGGTAAGTGGTCTTGTGTGAGAGTTGGAATCACCAAAAAAATGCAAATAGTGAAGGGGATATTAAGGAATTAAAATTTATTTTTAATGCAGAAAATGGGATTTCAGGCAGGCTCAATCCATTAAATAAAAACTCATATCCACCATGATTATGGATTTATAAATGGTTAAAATTAATATGGTGGTGTTAATAGGTCAGGGGATGACAATTAGGAATTGGAATGGATGAAAAATGTTGAAAAATTAATGAGTTATAAAGGAATTAAAATTTATTTTTTAATCTGGAATTGGGCTCACGGTTTGGCCTAATTCATAAAAACTCACCCATTCCTCCATAAATGCTTGGGAAACCCTCAAAACAAAGAATGAATGAAAATTAAATGGAATTTAACTTTAAAATAAGTCATGTATGTGACACCCCAACCCTCTGGATATCCCCCCACCCCCCCCCCCCCGGACAACCCCCCAAACCCTCTGGACAGCCCCCTAAACCCTCTGGACAGCCCTCACCCCTCTAGATAGCACCCACACCCCTCCTGGACACCACCCCCACCCCCTACCCCCCTGGACACCCCCCAACTCTCTGGACATCCCCCCACCCCCCGGACAACCCCCCAAACCCTCTGGACAGGCCCCCACCCCCTTGGACACCCCCCCCCCCCCACCACCTTAGACACCCCCCACCCCCTTGGACCCCCCCCCCCCCCCACACACACACACACACCCCTGGACTGACCCCCCCCCCCACCTCCATGGACACCCTGGACACCCCCCAACCCTCTGGAAAACCCCCTGAACCCTCTGAACACCACCCCCCACCACCTTGGACACCCCCTGGACACCACCACCCCCTTGGACAGCCCCCCACCCCCTGGACAGCCCCCCACCCCTCTAGACAGCACCCCCCACCCCTCCTGGACACCACCCCCCACCCCTACCCCCTTGGACACCCCCTTGGACACCCCACAACCCTCTGAACAGCCCCCCACCCCACCCCCCCAGACAACCCCCCAAACCCTCTGGACAGGCCCCCGCCCCTTGGACACCCCCCCCCCCCACCACCCACCCCCTTAGACACCCCCCCCCCCCACACACACACACACACCTCCATGGACACCCTGGACAGCCCCCAACCCTCTGGACATCCCCCAACCCCCTGGACAGCCACTAACCCTCTTGACAGCCCCCCAGAACCATGGGATTTTGACCTCAAGCTACTAGTTTTGGCATATCTAGGGATTTTAACCTCAAGCTGCTAGTTTTGGTATCATGCCATTATTCAAAATGAGAACCATGAACTGTATCTCCTACCAGTCTAAAATTCTCTATTGTGCAATGAATCGGGTTTTAATAGCATATGAAGACTTATAATAGTCCACGAAAATAAGCGACGTAAATATATTATGGAACTACAAATAGTGATACCCAAAATAGAAACAACCAAGGATCCAAAACAAACATTCCACCATGAAAAACCATATATACTTATAAAATAAATCACACTGGGACACAAAATGGGTGTATCACAATTATTTACATATAATTTTCAGTAATATAGGTGAATGAGATCATTAGTTGTCAATGACAACAAAATTTACCATCAATGTCGGGCATCTGCGAAACAAAAACAAACGAAATAGAAGTAGGTGAGGCTTACATGAATATTGTGAGTCTATCTAATAGATCTGGTTATAATAAATAATATGATGATGGAAAAACGAGGTAAGAGGGTTCGAAATCGAAGAATCTTACCTAGTTTAAACAATAAAATCGCAAAACGTAAATATAGACTATCTGGGAAACAAAAACGAACGAAATAAAGTCGTGGGAGGCTTACCTAAGTGTTTTGAGTGGAGATAATAGATTTGAGGAGAGTAAAGATGATAAACAATTATGGAAAAAAGAGTTTAACGAAACGAGATCGAAGATTCGATTAGGGTTTTCCACGTGAGGTAGATGAGTCGTCGGGCTATCGATTGAAAAATCATAAATGAC
Source organism: Viscum album (assembly GCA_963277665.1). Taxonomy (NCBI): domain Eukaryota; kingdom Viridiplantae; phylum Streptophyta; class Magnoliopsida; order Santalales; family Viscaceae; genus Viscum; species Viscum album. The sequence continues at coordinate 389,012,438 of OY728137.1, forward strand.
AATCCACGGGGCGTGTTAATTTTTTAAATGTTTTATAACGTCGGTTATTTAATAACCGACGTTATAAACTATTTTTATTAAATTTATAACGTCGGTTATTATAATAACTAATGTTATAAATGTATCAGATAACGCAGTTTTTACATCGGTTATTTTATAACCGACGTAAAAAAAGCCGCGTGTTGGTTTTTTACATCGGTTATTATATAATCGACGTAAAAAACAAATCAGAAACCTTAGTTTTTACGTCGGTTATTTTATAACCGACGTAAAAATTGTCGGGTGTTGGTTTTTTATGTCGGTTATAATATAACTGATGTAAAAAACTCATCAGGTTGGGTTTCTACGTCAGTTATTTGATAACCGACGTTACAAAGGCCTCAGATGTCGTGGTTTTTTACGTCGGTTATTTTATAACCGACGTAAAAAACTCGTAGATACCTCATTTTTTACATCGGTTATCAAATAACGAACATAAAAAATTTAATATCCGTATTTTTTACATTGGTTATAAAATAACCGACGTAAAAAACCACGTATCATGGATTTTCACGTCGGTTATATATAACCAACGTAAAAAATGGTGACGTTAAAAACGTTTTCTGCACTAGTGTATAGAAGCAGGTAGGTGCTATGGCACGGGGTGATGTTGATCACTAGGTTGGGCAATGTGGTCATCAGTTTGAGGCAACATAGTTTATTAGGACAAGTGATGCCTGAGGTACATATGATACATGTCTCTATTAAGGATGGATTAGGAGTCCATGAGGCCAGGATGTCTTGTAACATGGTTGCGGTGGGAAAGGGTAAGGGTACTGAGATCATGTTTCCTATTAATTATTTCTCTATCAGTGATATGTGTGTGTGTGTGTGTGTTATATCGGTTGTATGGACATGTAATGGTGTTCGGTAGGTTCCACCTAGAAGGATCAGATGAAGCATCATGTGGGTGATTATGTGGTTCTATAGGAGCATGAGAAAGTTGAGATCCCTGAGGTCCAAGAAGATCAAGTATAGGCTCGAGATCAGACTTAGGTTCTATTGGAGGCAGGGTAGTGGCCAAATCTGACCACTTTAGGTCCATAGCTTGACAAGAAGCTCAAAGAGATCCTGGTACGTGTTATACAGGGGATCGATAGGGGAGATCAGGGATCATATCCTTCCATGGTGTATATAAATCAAGAGTTTGAGTCACATCACCCACTTATTTTTCAGGGTGATGGTGTTCTATAGGCAGATGAGAATTGGATCGAGTCCATACATATGATTTTTGAGCACCTAGAGAAGCCTCCAAGACAGAGGGTGAAGCTGGAAACCTATATTCTTAGAGGACCATCTAAGCACTAGTGGGACATGCAGGTTCAGACAGGTAGACATAAGGGACTATCCAAGAAGGACTTTGAGTCCGGTTTCTTCAAGAACTTTTTCCCGGAGATATTGAGGTCAGAGAGAGCTCAGAAGTTCCTAATCCTTCAGAAGGGTGATATATCCATCATGGACTATGCAGTGACATTCACTGAGTTTTCTCACTTTTCACCCAGCATGGTGAGTGAAGAAACCTTGAGGGTGAGGTGTTTCAAGGATGGTTTATGGAATTCCATTTGGGTGTAGGTGAACATCTTCAGTTTGGAATCATTCTCATAGGTGGTGAACTAGGTACTCATAGTCAAGGGAAACTTGACGAACTAATCTTATTCGAGTCAGGTGATAGTGTTAGGTGATTTCAGTGGGTAAAATTCAGATAGGAAGAAGTGAGGTCGGGATGAGTTCCATTAGGAAATTCAGGACAAGGAATTAGGTAGACCACTTCAAAGTGAATCATCGACAGTGTGCTTTTAGTATGGGAAGCTATGACATGTATGTACTCAGTGTGAGTATCCTCCGAAAGAGTGTTAGACATGTGGAAAGGTTGGGGATCTTGAGAGGTTCTGTAGGAATCCTTCTCGAATAGTAGGAAGTCAGGGACTAGGGTAGACTCAAAGTTCTAAGATCAGATTGAGAGTGGTACCAGGTGATGGTAGCTGAGCTTCAGCTACATACAAAGGTCATAGAAGAGATAGTGGGACCCATCAGTGGGTCCAATGGTTAGTGGATAGTGAAGTACTGAAGGGGGTTATGGCTTCACGTAGTCGGGATTTAGGTCAGGTGCATGCCATAGAGCTTCTAGGTGTTGAGCATACAAGTGATCCGGTGATGGTCACAAGTAGACCATGGGCATGACTTGAGTTATTTTCTATTTTATTTTGGCATGGAATTTTAAGGCATGTCCATTTTGGGTGCACGAGGTGTATGGATTATATGTATGGACTAACCAAATGCTATTTAGTAGGTCAGTACCATATTAAATGCATTATATATATATATATGAGGTACATGGAACTAGGACTGATATATGAGCATTATTGGATGTGTGATTTTTTAGGTGCTTTAGCATCAGGGCATTAAGGGGATGTGGATTACTTGGGGTTTTTTGGAATCTGGGCATTAGTGTGATGTGGGGATTGATTGAAGTGTACGGAACCAAGATTGATTTGAGAATCTAATAAGATGTGGTACCTCATTGGTTCCATGTGTGACATGGGCACGAGGTGGGCATCGATGTGGTGCGGGAATTCAGATGGGTGTCAGGTATAACACGGGAGCACGTGATGAGGTTCCAGAATAAAGATGCATCACAGAAGGACATTTGAGTCCTGGAATAGTCAATTGATCATTAGTATTCTATTATATTTGTGTCAGGATGAGACCGGGGTAGGTCACTCCTAAGATGGGGATCCCCCTTGATGTAGTTGGCATGTTCCCTTATGACCAAGGTAGTCTGAGTTAGTTTTAACATGATGGGTATGTTAGTACCATCTCTGGGTTTTTTTCATAGCTCAGGGATGAGCTAAGTTAAGGTGGGGAGATTTTAACATCCCAGGTATTTGGAGCAGGTTTAAATCCTCTCCCTTTTTGAATTTTTGGAATTGGTGGGTATGCCAATTTCTTTTTATGATTATCAGAACTCAATTCTAAGAGTTTCCTAAATCCAATACCATGATTTCAGATGGGTTTGTAGGTTTAGTAAAATCCTCGGGTGTTTAGATGGGTTTCAAATGCGTTGGAGTCCTGAATCCCCTATTTTGGGAGTTACAGGTTGAGATATGTGGTTTGGGTAAACTATACGACCTCTCAGAGCAAACCATTTAGACCAATTTTTCAATGTTGCATGGTTTGGAAAACCATGATAGTAGGGGTGCATGACTATGCGTGAAACTCTATAGTTTTTGTAGAGATCTTCCAAATGACTTGTGAATGGTTAGGGAAAACCGTGTGCAAGTCCCACGGGTAGTTCCATTTAGGCAGTACCATAATAATGTAACCTGTACATTTGTCGCATGGTTTGTAAAACCATGTGACCTAACCATGTGTCCTCTTAAAGAGTTGATTTTACTGAATTTCACTTCCTTATTTAAAATTATTCTTCTCCTCTTTTCCTCTTATGCATAGTCTTCCTCCCAACCAATCATGGGTGCTCCTCCACTCCTCCTAGGGTGTGATCTAGAATATATGTCTGACCTTTGTTCTTCAATCCATTAGTTTCATTGGAACTGTATCAGTAAGGATCTTCTCTCCCATGCTTCCCTTTTCCTTTTCTCTTGCCTCACAGACCACTAAATTTGTTTGAGTCATTTTGCCCTATTTTTAGGGAATTCAATAGAAACACTAATTTATTCCAAATTGGTCATAGTTAGAGGAAAATATCAGATGTACCTATGTCTATGACTCCAAGGTTGGTGGTGCATAATTTTCTTTGAAATTTCAAGAGTGTTCGGGGGTATATTTTAGCACGTTATTTTTTCGACTGAGTGAGACCCCGTAATTCATATGGTTGGTTTTAAATTAATTAAATTAGTAATATGGGATGTCATTAGGAATTCCCTCACCTTGGTTATACATGAGAGGATGAGTTAGAGGTCGTTGACTACTTGGGTAGCTAGACCAGGTGTATTGTTTGAATTATATTGAATTATATATTTAATTTTAGATGTTCAATTAAATTATATTTAATTTTTTATTAAAATTGAAGTAAATAATATATGTGAATTTCTTGTGATATACTGATGAGATCTATGGTATCATGATGAGCTTGGCCTGAGGTTAAGATGACGATGTCCATTTGGAATTGAGGCGATGTGATCTTCAGGATGGGCTTGGCCTAGTTTACTTGTGTGATGTGATCACTGGTTGGGAAACATGGTCATTGGATGAAATGTAAATGACGTCAGGTTGAGGGTATGGCCCATGATATTATATGACATGGCCATCATATTTGAGCGACATGGTCGTAGGGGCATGAGGTGTCAGTATTGGTGTGGATTAGGTTCTAAATTGGTGATGTTGCTCACCCGTGATGGCCAAAGCGCCTCTTGGAATCATGTGGAAATAGGATGACTCAGTGATGAGTTGGTTCTGAACACTTTTGTGGGTATAGGGCCCTAGTGGTGTGGATTAAGTAATTTTTTTGGGGTGTTATTTGTAGAAATCCACATGGATGGTGTGGAGCCATCAGATGACTGTGTTGAGGCTGTCGATTGGGGGATGAGGCTTATTGTGTTTGAGGTCATTGGGTCGGGATCATTATTGAGGATGGACATCGCCATTCCTTGAGACATTGTTCTTTGAGATGATAGGGTTATTTTTTTAGGATAGGTATCATTGTACCTCTGAATTTTGGGCTTCGAGTCGACGGGTGATTTTGAGCAGAGGTTCGAGGGACTAGACATGTATTTGATTGGTTATGCCTTCAGAACATTGAATACTTAATTATGGAACAAGGTGTTGGGTGAAATTGGAGGTGGAACCTGAGGGTTCACCTGATACTATATAAAATTATAGGATTCCTTGGGATTCGGCTAAGGATCCTCTCCTTCTCAGTTATTTTGACGATGGATGAAGCAGGTGATAGCTCCCTGGTGACTGTTGAGCATTAGGGGAGTTTGTGTTTATTTTATACAAGTGTTTTTGATTATTTATTTTTATTAAACACTTGCTTAGTCACAAATTTAAGGTATGTACACATGGGTGACATCCTATTGAGACTCATTCTCACACCCTACACGGGCCCTTCAGGATGCATGTAGACTTTATGATTTTACATTCTAGTAAAGTGCCAAGTTCAAGAGCTAGATCCTAGCAGCCGTTAGCATGGGATGAAAGGAATAGGACCAATGTTAATGCCTTGGCTAGAGTTTCCTTTCGATTTTTCCTTTCTGTTTCATCATGATTATATGAATATATTCTGGTCATCCATTGGCAACCCCTTCTAGATATTTTATTGTATGACTTTAATTGGATGCATGCTCTATTTAGTATAAAAAAGTGATATGTTTTGGAAGTTTATTTATCCAGTTGTTGTTATTTATTTATCCTTATTCTATAGCTTATTTTTTACTATTCTTATATCATGGGATAATCTTTTTTAAGACTACTGAGTATTTTCTTGAACTTAATATTATATATCTACTTGGGTGTTTATTATAGCATCACTAGAGGGTATAGTCTCCCCATTATCACCTATTTACACACTCACTACTAATCGACATAATTTTTCATTCGAGTAGGTGACCTTAAGGCCTAGTGGCACTCATCTTGTTTCATTATTCGGGTGTAAAATTGGGTTAGTGTGCTACACTCTCCTTCCTCCTTACATTGGTAGATCACATCAGATGACGACGAAACACCAGATCAGATCGGATCAAGATGTAGCGGATGCAACGGATTCTCTCAATCATTGGTGGGCACATTCTTTATCAACGAATGATCCAAAATCTAGGTAGGACTTGGAAATTGGTGATTTATGCCCTTTGATTAAATTTAATAAGCATTTCTATCATTGCTCTTGGATCTGTGCCAATTGTTGCCAATTTCATGCACCCAGGTATAGGAACTTATTTATTTTCAATTATTTTTATAACCCTAGATGCCCATTCTTTATTATTTTCCAAGAAATTTTTTCCAATAATGTTTAAACCTTTTTGTTTTTTTTCTCCCTCGTTGCTTCATGTTCTTCACTGATTGAGCTCTACGATCCCAGTTCGACTTTATTGGGCGATACCAATCCCAATTGGATCCCTAGAACTATGATGGAATTGCATGAAAGTCATGGATATATTATCTAAGACTATATCTAGGATCATTGCAAGGCATGAAAGTTTGTTTCAGTGATTTGAGATCAAGGAATCGAGTGTGTAATCCTTGGCGATGTGCGGGTTGGGTGATGAAACCCTCACAGACAAACAGAGGCTGATTTCCAATGATAATGGCTAGAAACCATGATTTTTGGCTAGATACACTATTTTCATATAGAGATATAGCTAGATATAAAGAAAAAACACTATATTTGAGGTGCCATAAGTAGAATTGAAGATCTGGAAAATCTGGAGAAAACTTCACTACATGTCGTGTATAAGGATGAACACATGGTTTCTATCCCCCTCAGAGGCGACGGTTGGGGTTTTGGAAAATTTGAGTATGATATGGTGTGTATTCCTCATAAGTTCCATGTACCCCTTTTCCAGTTATATAACCCATGTAATGGATCACATGGGAGGGAACCTGTGTGGAGGTATATAGCCATGTACCCAAGTACATGAACATGGGGTCTGGTACACAGACATAGCTCGGTCCTGGTTATCCTAGACATGTCGTGTAGTCCACCTACACAGCATGTACTGCTACATGGGATGGGAGTCATTTTCCAGCCAAGGACACATCTAGACGGTGGAGCGGGACCACATAGTGTGTGGGTCCCCTCACACATCATGTACCCCTTGAACTCTTTTGAGGAAAATTCAAAGTTATGTATATCCTTTGTTTGAACTCATATTTTTTCCCATGAGAATCCTATTGTTTTTTTATGTAGAACGCGATGGTTCCCTTGGTTGTGGATTTTGAGATATGATGTGAAATGTTCCAGGCATGGCGGTTACTAAGGCGATGCCCGAAACTGACAATGATCAAGAAGAATCACCAAAGACTACTGAGTTATACCCTCTAGTAGAGTTGGGCAGATGATTCATCTACCTTTAGAGTGGAACACCCCGTCAGCATAGGCTCGAGTCCTCTGTAGCTACCTTTCAAGTGGAACCCCCCTACTGGGTAGGGAACAGGTCCTCGATGACCAGAGTGGAACCCCCCATTGTACCAGGGTGTGGGTCCTCAACTTCTAAGTGGAAACCCTTATAGGATAGGGTGTGGGTCCTCGATGACTAGAGTGGAACCCCCCTGACACACCGGGGTGCAAGTCTTCAACCTTTAGAGTGGAACACCCCATCGGCATGGGAGTGGGACCTCTATGGATACTTTAGAGTGGAATCCCCATGACGTACTAGGGCGTGGATCCTCTACTTCGAGTTTGTGTTCCCTCAACTATGTGGCACAGTGACAAGGTGTGTATTGACTTGGATGAATATTTTTGAGAAGACGTGTGAGATCCTAGGAATCCTTAATGGACTTTTGGAGCTGTTGGCTACTCTTCTTCCTAGGTTGAGCTATGAGATGTAAATCCCCTTACTCTCTCATTTGGGTTTCTTTGACTGAGTATATATATATATATATATTCTTATTTATCCACACATTAGATTGTGTTACTCTCCTTCCATGAGAGGCGAAGACACGTGAGGCATGCCACATGCTTTCCATGTTTAGATTATCATGGTTGGATGAGTATACTCTCCTACTATATGTGGTGAAGACTCGATGGGTGGTTTATTTATTCACTATGTTGATCCCCTTGTGCTTGTATAGGGTTACTTTCACTCTTGGTCGGGTTGAGTTTTTCTCTTTTACTGTATCTTTCACCTACTATATTTTTATTCATGTTGTATCTCTTACTGATCCCCCTTAAAATTTCATGAAATATTACTGGGTATGTATATACTCACCCTTGCATGAGATTTTCCTGCATGTGTCATGTCTTTTGCAGAAAACAGACAATTCGACCGTGACTACAGGGGATCTTAGGGATACTGGGTTCTTTAGACCACATACGGTGGTCATGGATTGAAATTCAGGATTTGGGCTCTCTCAATAGCTTTCTTTTCTGGTTTTTTCAGGTTGGGTCATATTTCTAGTTGGGCATGTATTTTTTTACCTTTACTTTTTAGTTTGTATTTTTGTACTCTTGTACACCATGGAGGTTATGCATACTTGGTTTACTTTATAGCATTGTTGAATTTTTAATCTTTCCCTCTATACTTTTTCATCAATATGGTTATGTGTGTGCATACATGTACTTAGTAAAAGGCCTCCCCATATTTAGATATGCCTTCTATGCTAGTTTCCACCCCCTAGACTATGGAGGTGGGCTTGGGGTAGTTGTAGTTCAAGACCAGGCTTGGGTTGGGTCATGACACATTTCATCATAAAGTGTTGCATTAAGAGCATTTTGTACTTTGGAATATTTATCAAGACTTTTCCTATCTATTTTAGTCATAGAAAGACATGTCACATTGAAGATCTGAATCCCCTAAGCAGTGGAAAAAAGAACTTCCATGCCAAGGGATCTCAGAAGAGATCTCATCCAATTCTTCCAAATCCAAAATTTTCTTTCATCAAAGAGGGTGACTCCCCTAATATTCACTAAATTCTCCATGAAAACAATTGAGGAATGATTTAACTCCAAAAAATGGGCTCCTCTAATAACACTTTTAGGACCCCAGAACACCCTAAGAGGGAAGGGTTGAGTCAGGTTGTCAACTTTTTCTTTTAATGTGACAGATCTTATACCCATGTTGGTAGGAACTTGTTAAACCTGTCTAACATAATCATGCAGTAATTAAACATTCTCATATAGAGTAACAAAATAACATTTTTACTTGGTTCACCACTAAGGGGTGGTCCAAGGAGAATACACCGATATTTTTTTGGCTATATCTAAATTCACTAAGCATCACTAGTTATTGTGGAATACATAAGTTTTAAACATAGTCACTCTGTGATAGGCATATTGCCTTTACAAGATTTTAGGGACAACACACTGCCTCCATCGGAACACTTCCTTTGACTCCCCCTAGATCACTGCTTTGGGTGGAGTCTTACTTAGTTTAAAAACTTGAAGGTATGTTCAGTATATTGGTATTTAAGACTTTTTCCATGAATAGCATGAGAATTTTCTTGCACTGTAGTCCTGAGTTGATGTGCTTGAAAGCACTGTTCACTGAAACTAGATTTTCAATATTATTGTGTGTGAATCTCCTCATCATTGTGAAACCTCACGAATATCATTATTACTATAATATAAAATTTAATAGAATATATTTATCATAATGACTTATAAATTTATAAATTAATACCATTATAATAATTTTCATGAGTGATTAAGATGGAATTAACGATAGGCTTGTTTTAGAAATTTTTTATGAAAAAATATTGGTATAATGTATTAAATATTAATAAATACTCTTAAGAACCGTATCAATTTCATAAACATAAATTTAATTAAATATATAAATTCATATAATCATGCATATATGATGGTGATGAAAAAATTAACAAGTCATTATCTTTAGGAAGTAGTCCAAACGTAAAAACGAGTGGCGTTTCCATTTTCCATAAAATGAGAGAAAGGTAGAAAAATATTTATCTTTTGATAATTATAAAAATGTTATAAATATACTATTTATTAATTAAGTGCCTTTTTTGAATCATTCATTTAAGCCTTTTAGGAAAAACAAAATATGTTTTGTCATAGATGTAGTATTCCGCACATACGCACAAACTTCATTCTCAATTTTCAATAGAATAGGTAATGGTAGATAATAGGTATATAATTAGCATAATAAAATGTTATTATATTAATAAAACTGATTCCATTATATTATATTAGGAAAAATAGACTGGATGATGAACATATAGTATAAGAGATTGAGAAGTGCTTAATACTAAAGTTGAGAGTGTGAACCTTCTCTTAGATTACCTTTTTGAAATGGAGGAATTATGAATTTTCATTGGATGAAGAGGCTCAAAAATATGTAATAGGGTTATAGGGGAACTATAAATTGAATTTTATCGAGCATAATTCTATTTTTTATATTTTTTGTAAATGGGTTGTCGAAGTCCTTTTTATAAACATGGAGAGTAGAATTTTTGTAATAATAAAAAAGGATAAGTCACTAGTTAATTAAAGTGTCTCCAAGTGGTAAATTATGTATAAGGGATGTGTTTGGGATTATAATTTTTTAAATAAATAATTAGGGGACCTGTTTTCAGTTTTGGGATACTTTTCAACCTTAGTTTTCAATTTTTATAAAAATTACATTTTATAACTCTAACATTTTTTTAACCATGATAACACATTTTTAAACTAAAAATAAAATTACTTTAATTATATAATATGTATAATATGATTCCAAAATGAAATAAATTTCAAAATATTAAATCTCTAAACATGATAAAATTTAATTCTAAAATAAGAAGTGTTTAGTGCATAAACACATTTTTTGGAAAATATAATTTTTGGTTCTAAAATGATATATAAAGGTTTGTAGAATAAACATAATACTCCTAAATGTATAATTTTACTTATCAAATAAATATTTTATTAGTAATAATGTTACATATATTATTTTTTCACCATTATATCATAATGTTATTATAAAAGTCTAACTATTTTTAAAATCTATATTCTATATTATTCACACAGAAGTCAATTTTTTAGAAAAATAATATATATTAATCCAAATATAATATTAGTATTATAAAAAATATCATTTTCAAAAATAAAATTTTAAATTTGGGAATTTAACTTTTAAATGGAAACATAATATGTAACCAAAATACTATTTTTTAAGAAAATGAATTTATCAAATATTTACTATTTTTTAATCATATTTTCTATAAATTTTTCATTAAAATAATGTTAATATATTATTCATATTAATAATATATTTTATAAATATTTATCCATAATATACATATTTTCTTAAAAAACACTTTTAAGCATAAAATGATCTTATTAATTGGTTGGTTATACTAATTTAATCTAGTTTGGGAATTATAATTAATAGTTACCATTATATATATATAATGTAGTTTCCTATTTAAACCAACAAATTCAATAGTTTCTATAGAATGATTATATTTATCTTAATAAAATGTGTTATGGTTCATTTGGGTTCGGATTTGTCTATGAAAAATGTTATTTAACAAAGTATTTAATTATAGGAAAATATATAATAAAATCATGGGGAGTTACAAGAGTAGCATCACCTGAATTAGTGTCTGAACCATTCAGATATTCAGGTCCTCAAACATTTTAAAAGTTCATCATATTTTGATTACATTTTAAGTATTTATCCATATATCATCTTGTAATTTCATAATATATAAAAACTAAATATCCTAAAATTTGTAATGATGAATGGCTCATTTCTTCCTCATATTAGCTCTGAACAAATCTCTATTTTTTAGCTTATCCAACTCTATCCTTTTATCATTTGAACTCCATAACTTATTTTTATCAGAACTGATTATATCATGGATGTTTAGTCAGACTTATTCTTTTTAAAGTTTCATCCTTTGGATTTTTCAAAATAATGGGAAGCTTATTCAATAATTTAGACCATAATTACTTCTCGACGTAGGTCCTCAACAACATCACAAACTCTCCAGTTTTGGATTCAATGACCTCCACTAGCAACTCAATAATTGAATAGATTATATCTTTCTTGAAAATATCAATTAGTATATTCTAGTCATATAACTATATTTCCTCAAGTTTCAACTTCTATAGTTATACTACTAGAACATATAAATCCATCTTCACCTAAAAATTAAAAAAAAAATCATAAAAAAATTAAAATAGGAAAAACAACTTTAGAAATTCTAAATCATGGTTTATTTACTTTTAGTAATATTTTTTATTCAGAAAAGGATAACATTAATGTAATAAAGGGATTTTGATAATAAAATGATTGATCCACAATAAGATCATGGTAAAAGGTAAGCTATATCTTATATACTTTTTTTAGAAATGTTGTTTCAGTTATAAATATATGTTATGCCATTCACCTATCTTCTTTTATGAGATGTATATACTTCCCATTAACATGTTATATCATGGTTAACCTTATGTTCATGATATTTAATGTTTCATTTTTTTTTAATTCTTTCATAGGGATTATGATTCAAATGTTACCAAAGCGGTAAGAGTTTTTTTTACAATCTAAATGTTTATTGGTATTATATATGATTAAATTTATGATGATGAAATATTATGATCTACCTATGAATAAAATTGTGAATTTTTTTATACTTTGTCCATTTATTTAGAATACATTATTTCCTTTCATTATCCTCACTTTAAGTACTCTAAAGACCAAATGATCATTTTTAATGAAAATTGACTTTATTTCTCTCCTTAGTGAAAAAAAAATTCCATATTCTTTTATTCTAAAAATGTTTTCAAGAATATTTTAAATATAATTATATTATTTTTAAGGTCTTTTATACCCATGATGGACTTTAATACAATATGGTGTAAAATTAATTTTCTTTTCATTTTTGAACAAGGTTCTTTTGGGATTTTTTCAAAAATATAAAAGGAATGTTTTCTATTAACATATACAGAATTAACAGAATGTTCTACCATCATGACTGCACACTAATTTCATATTCCTTTAAAATATTCCAATATATTTTTTTTTTAAAACATTAATATTTTCTAAATTTGTAAATTTAAAATAATTGATTTCAAATTGAAAATGTATTTTCCTTAGGAAATGTTCTAAGAGATATTTTAAATGAATTTTCTATATATTGTAACATCCTTTGTTTTTTCTTAATCATTATTAGGGATAAGATTCAGTGATATTATACTTATTATTCTTTTGGATTATTTATATTTATGATGAAAATATGTTTATAAAACCCGTATAAATTCCATGGGTTATGCTATGATGAAAGGGGGAAATGTTTATAAAACTCGTTAACTTCTCTTGGGTTATGATGTGATGAATGTTTTATGATCTTTTAGAACACATATGTATGATTTTAATTATATTATGTGTGTTCTTGGAATTATATAAACCTCCAATTCATTGGGTAATGATAGATATCTCATGAGATAAATAGGGTAGGAAAGTGAAGTGAACCAAGTTAATTATGGGACTCTATCCCCTGTGATAGTATTGGGAGTGAACCTTGACTGCTACGATGGTTTGGGGAGTGAACTCAATCCACTATAATAGTCTTGTTAGTGAGCCTTGACTGCTAATTAAATGATTTTATATGCCTATGTATATGCCACAAATATATGTCTTAAGCCAATATTACGCTCTTATGGATCACGTTCTGTGATTCCATTATAATTCATGTCTTATGAACTGCCAATAATTATTCCATAACTCAATATTATGATGTTTGATATGAAAGTTATGGTTTTTGAATGTTAAGATCATGTTCTCATACCCTTATGCTCATGTTATGCTCATGTGATCATTGATATCTCCCTTGTTTTCCCTTACTGAGCACTTGAAGACACCTTTTTATTATTTTTTCATTTCCCTAGGTTATGAAGAATGGTACTAAGTATGATATGTCTAGGAAGAGTTTTAGTTATGAATATTTTAGTGGTATATAATGTAATAAATGTATGAAACATTAGTTTATGTATCCATGTTTCCAAAGGAACTATAATTATACGGTTCTGGTGTGGATCATTATGTTATGTAATGAATATTAATCTAATATGATGTGATATCTATATATGAAAATTATTGGTCATGATTATACCCCATTCTAAAGAACTCATTTGTTGAACTCATATTTATAACATGTTTATAGGAAATAGAAGAAAGGGGTGAGATCAAAATCTGAGTATGGGAAAACTCATCAAAATCTGTTTATATGTGTTCTATAAAAAATCAAGAATATATCATATTATAAAGAACCCATGGAAATAATATGTATTTCATAGAATTTCCCAAAAATTTATCACAGTAAAATAAATCAAGAATTAGATTATTTTATACCAAAAGTTCAATTACCAAAAATTAGTATTTCATAAGATCATTTCTAGGGGAGATTTAAAAAGAAACTCAAATGGTGGTAGATATTTTAGAGATATATAGGGGAAAAGGAAGCAAAAACCTAGATAATAGTTTCAAGAAAATGTTTCTCAACATTTTTATAAAGAGATGAAACTATGAATCAAATTCAAAAGAATCATTTTCATAGTGGTAACATTATTTTTTTTTCAAAAACCATTTTAATGAAATCAAAATAGGGAATTGAAAATGAAGTAATGATTTTCTAGAGGACTTATGGAGTGGGAGATAAAATATATGTAGGACCCCAGAACACCCTAAGAGGGGAGGGATGAATCAAGGTGTTGAATTTTTCTTTTAAAGTGACGGATCTTGTCCCCATGTTGGTATGAACTTATTAAACCTATCTAGCAGAATCATGTAGTAATTAAACATTCACATGAAAAGATACAACACAATAGTTTTACTTAGTTCATCACTAAGTGTTAGTCCAAGGAGACTACGCCAAAAGTGTGTTGGTCATGTCTAAATCCACTAAGAATCATTATTTATTGTGGAATTCATAAGTTTTAGAAATAGTCACTCTATGCTAGGAACACTGCCTTTACAAGATTTTACAGATAGCACACTGACTCCCTCAGAATTCTTCCATTGATTCCCCCTATATAAATGCTTTGGGTGAATTCTTACTCAGTTTAAGGACTTAAAGTTTGCTTCAATAGATTGGCATTTAAATCTTTGTCCCTAAATAGCATGAGAATCTTCTTGCACCGTATTCCTGAGTTGATGCACTTGAAAGCACTATTTACTGAAACCAGATGTTGAATACTACTATTTGTGAAGCTTTTAAACTTCATGAAACCCCCTTTATGATTCAAAGAAATACTAACCTTCATGAACCCACACACATTTACGAAGCTTCAAACCATCAAAAAGATCATAGCATTTACGGTGCACACTACCTTCATGAAGCTCACTACCTTTATGAAACACTAAGTCTTCACAAAACTCCCAATCTTAGAGAAACTCCCAAAACTAAAAATCATTGGCATTGGTTAAGACTTAACTAGTATTTTCACAATTATCAAGCACGCAAAGAAATCCTTATCCATGAAGTTTCCTACCTTTTCGAATTCATAGTGATTCATCTTTTTCTCCAAAACTCTTCATGTCAAATGAATTGGGTGCGGCCACCTATTTATAGGCACATTCCTTCGTGAAGATCCCATGATCCTAATAGAATTTTCACAAACCTATTCAGTCATAATTATGAATCTCATCTATTCACAAAGCTCAAGTGGAATTAAACCCATTAAAAAAGAACTTATTATTCATAAAGATCATTTTTTTCCATCACTTGTTCCAAATCTTCACGGAGCTTAACCTTCATGAAACCCATTCTTCAAAAAACTCATGCCTTAACCATATTTGAGAAGATACAATCCTATAAAACCACCTATCTTAAAGCTTTCTCCTTCCTCCTAATTTTGAGCCAAAAAATTTGGAAAACACTAAGAAAAATTCCATTTTCAACACTATATCCATATTGTATTATAAGATCACTTACCTTGAAAACTCCCTGATCAACCTAGTATGAATTGAAAACAAACAAAAACTAGAATCTATTTCCAGATGTGAATGGCCTTGGTTATAATAATCTCCCCCTTTGGATTTTTTGGCAATCTATAGATAAATTTAACAAATAATTAGCCTCAAAAAAGAACCTAATAGACGTGAATTAACTCATTCATCACTATACATGAGAAAATCTCGGTATAGAAAACAAGAGTGGAAAAAGAGAATTTCATGCTTCCATAGAACACCAACCAATCCTAAAAACCAATAATAAATACTTTTTGAATTCCACTTATCTCCCCCCTTTAGAAATAAACCCAAAGATCATGTATGCATACTTGTAGTGCTCAAAAAAAACTCCCCTTAGTTCATATCTCCTCCATAAATTTTCATCACTTCTACAAGTAGATTAAAACAATTAACAAAAATGGGGAGAGGGGAACAACCGTAACCTACTTAGGCATTGGGAGGTGGATGAACAACAAGGTTAAACCAATGTTTCTCAAACATATGTGTTGTCAATAGATTAGTCATAATGTTATCCACTTGGTCATCAATTCCAACATCCTCTATTTTGATCATACCTTGTTCAACTTTTTCTTTGATGAAGTGATATCTGATCTCAATATGTTTGGTACGAGAGTGCTAAACTGGATTCTTCTTAAGATCGATCGCACTCTTGTTGTCATAGTGAATCACCATCGGTTATTTCACCTCATCAGAAATATAAATAATTTATTTCTTTATCCACAATAGTTGAGTGCATGCCTTTGTAGTAGAGATATGCTCTACTTATGCATTACTAAGAGAATTTATTTCTTATTTCTTGCTCAACCATCCCACGCATTTTTTTTCAATGAATAATGATCCACCACTTATAGAATTTATATCCACCACATCTTTAACCCATAGATTATCATAGAATTTTTATAGTTGATTATCTCTTCCTGTTACAAAGTATAATCCAAAATTAAGCATACCTTGAATATGCCTCATGAATCGTTTAACTGCTGCCAAATGTTCTTCCTTCGGATTACTTTGAAATAAGGGCACTAAGATTGTTTCAAAGATGATATCTGATCATGTTGTGTTAAAATATAATAAGATTCCAATGATTCTCCTATACAAGGTGTGAAACAAAGGTGTCTCATCCTTGTTCTTTCCAAGTTTTGTCCCAACCGCAATCAGAGTCCACATTGGTTTGCAGTCATGCATGTTTAATTTCTTCAGAATCTCTCTTGCATATTTTTCCTGATAAATAGAGGTGTAATACTTCTTTTTAATCACATGCATACCCAAGAAGTATGTGGGTTCACCGATCATAGATATTTTAAATTCTAATTTCATGTGATTGGAAAATTCTTCCATTGTTCTCTACCTTCTTCCACAAAAAACAATATCATCCACATACAAAAGCACCATAAATTGATCTTTCTAATAGTTCTTCATATAGAGAGTATGGTTTAAAACTCCTCTTTTAAAATCTAACTTCTTTAGATAATCATCCATCGAGAATACCATGCTCGTGGTACCTGCTTCAGACCATAGGGAGCCTTCTTTAATCTACAAACCTTCACCTCATCACTTCCAATAAAAACATCCTCTAGTTTCTCAATGTAAAAAATCTTCTTCAAGAACACCATTTAAGAATGAAATTTTGACATCCATCTAATAAAATTTATACCCTCTTTGAATTTCAATGGTAATAAAGATCCTGATCGACTACATTCTAGCCACTGGATCAAATGTTTCTTCAACATCAATGCCTTCAATTTGTGCATAACCTTTATACACCAAGTGTGCCTTGTTTCTGGTCACATTTCCATGCTAATCAAATTTATTTTTAAAGATCCACTTTGTTCCAATAATATTGTGATTTTTGGGCCTCTTAACAAGATCACATGCCTAGTTCATGTCAATCTGATCCAGTTCTTCATTCATGACTTAACCAATGATTCATCATTAGTTACATCTTCAAATGAGGTTGGTTTCACAATTGATATGAAGTAAGAATGTGCTTCACTTCTCATTATCCTTGTCTGTGTAGGTGTGGTCCATTCCCCAATGATGTTGGATTGATAAATTTATTCTAGTTTATTTTTCCTATGAGGTTCTAATGAATTTTCATCAGTAGTGGTTTCCTATTATGATTCTTTTTTGAATCATTGTCATTTTGGGAGCCCTGAATGTTTTGAAAGACTTTCATTATTTATTCATTTGAATATGTCCCTTGTCAACTTTCTTCTTCATCTTCAATCATATCATCATATGAGATCCTTGTGGTATTTATGGATTTATCCCCAATGAACTTGACATCACTTCTTTCCACTATCTTTCTAAGATGATTATTGTAACATTTGTAGGATTTACTCTTCATTGAATATCTACGAAATATTCCCTCATCTACAGCATCATCATACTTTTCTTAATTACCTTCTTTGTTTTGGATGAAACATTTACCTTCAAAATAGGAATATACTTTATAGGGGAATTTTTTCTATACCATATCTCATATGGTGTCTTGGTTTCTCCCATAAAAACCCTATTCAATTTTGAGTGTACACCGCTACTTGAACAACCTCTTTCCAGTAATGACGAGAAACACGTCTCTCAATCAGAATAGTTTTAGCCATTTTGTTCACCTATCAATTTTTGTGTTCAATGACCTCATTTTTTTTAGGGTTTCTCACTATAGAAACCTCGTACTTTATCCTCTATTTTTTGAGATAATTTTTAAACTCAATGGATGTGTATTCTCCTCCATTTTCTGGTTGTAGAATCTTGATTATGTGTCCAATTTCATTCTCAACTCTTTGATGATAACTCTTCACGCAATTAATCACTTGTCATTTACTCTGCATATATATAACACAAGCCATTCTACAATAATCATCAAAAAAAGAATGAAGTACCTATCTCCATTTGTGTTATCCACACTCATTAGATCACATACGTCTATATGGATAAGATCAAGAAAATTCGATGCCCTTTTGTTCTTAGGTTGATATAAGCTCCCGACCATTTTCCTATCATGTAAGCATCACATGTATTTCCATGATCATGCTTCAAATTGGAAATACTAGCAACTATCTTAAGCTTACATATTTTTTCTATGCACTATTAATTAATGTGACCTAAACTTTGATGCCACAAGTTGTTTTCTTCTTCAATTATTAAGTAAAAAGTGTTCTATTTACTGTCAACCAGATATAAATTGACACATGATCTACATCCTTTCATGAGAAAACTACCAGACATTCCTTTGATAGTGCACCCTTTCTAATTAAATGTCACTATCAGTCCTGAGTCACATAGTTGACTCGCACTCAAGAGATTGTGGTGCAAACCATCTGCATAGAGAACTTCATTTTTTCTCAACTCTTCATATGTTAGTTCTTTATTTCTACTTCCTTTGATCTTTAAAGCATTGTCTTTGTCGAATTTCATTATTTCATCAACCCTTTTCTTAACATTCTTTAACAAATCTGCATTTCCTATCATGTGGGATGAGAATACGCTATCAAGAATCCATGTGCTACTATTCTTTATATCTTTTAGGGCTATTTCTATAAGATTGGATTTCTCGATCTTCTTATTTTCCTTACATGAGATACCTGATTGAGTGAAGGAAAAGGATATCCTTTCCAATATCTTTTCAATATGCATGGGTTCATCATACTCATATTCTTCTTCCAGAGTACAATACCTATTTTGAAGAGTAACTCTACTTGGTTGACAGGTATTGACTTTTCTCTGAGTTTTGTAGGTATTGTTCTTGCTTTTCCTCTGCCTGTAATGAATCTCTTTATGACCATTATTAGAATAGTAAAAGTAATATCCATAGAAACTGTTTCTTATATATGATGAAGGATATGGTCTCAATCTCTTTTGTTGACTTCTAGGTGCTTCCCCATTCAGATAGCTCCTTGCCTCTTCACAATAAGACATGGTATGGCCTAGAAATACATAGAATTGACATTTCATAAGTTGAAATGTCTTATCACTTCCATTCCTCATCATGTACCCTTCTTTTGTAAAGTTATTCGACTGGAGGTCCTCTTTAGATACTTGAGGATAATTTTCATCTCTCTTTTATGTTTGATTTGAAGCTTTCTTTGTTAGTACTTCG
Organism: Viscum album; assembly: GCA_963277665.1. Taxonomy (NCBI): domain Eukaryota; kingdom Viridiplantae; phylum Streptophyta; class Magnoliopsida; order Santalales; family Viscaceae; genus Viscum; species Viscum album. The sequence continues at coordinate 389,032,169 of OY728137.1, forward strand.
GGTTCTTTTGTGATATGTCCAACTTTTTGCTTGTATTTTGTATCGTCCTGTTTCCAGCCTTTGATGTTTTTGAATCGCATCCAATTCCACTTTTTCCTATAATTGTGGATCTTTGATTATTCAAGGACTTATTTACTCCTTCATACCCACATTCATCTATTTCTAGCAGCTCTACATCCGAGAATCTTCCAAACTATAATTTCTTCTTTTTTTCCTTAATTTTGATTCAGTTTCTAGTTTTCTCTTTAAAGTAACAACTTCTTCTTCAAGTCCCTCAACTCTATTAGCCTTTTCCTCTAGTCTCTATGTAAGTTCGTTGATGGCTTTTTCCTGCTCTTCAATATTAGTTTTAAATTCCACAACCTATTCTGAGCTTTCATGATTTGTTACATGTTCTTATGCCTCTCCTTCCAATTGATCAAGTTTTTCTTTAAGTCGATCAGCATTCTCGGGTGACTCTTTCATAATAGCTCTCATCTTTTTGTTTCTCTTTATTTGATTTTCAAGCTCATCAAGAGCACCCTTAAGTTCCACCTTGAGATAAAAAAAACCAATCAACTGATTATCTTCATCTTTTATAGGTTCTTCCTTTTCAACTGTAGCCATCATGGATGCTTTGGGTTCAGATTTAAACTCTGGTTCTACATCCTCCAAAAATCCATTGTCATCTTGTTCTTCTTTGCAGGCAAAGCTCTTTCTCTGAAATCTCTTTCCTAATTTGAAGTCTCCTTTGTTATAAAACCTCTTCTGAGGCTTGTGCATGATTTCTACTTCACTTTATACATCATAAAATATCCTTGGACATCAAGAGTCAATGTTCCCTACTTTACCACACCAAAAACAATCAAATGGAAGCTTTCCTTCAAATATCCTTTTTCCGCTTTTGATTTTCTTGGAAAAAAATGAAAGAAGTTATTCTCCCCCATCACCACTTACTCTATAAATCTTAAGTTTTTCATGGATTTGAATTTCATTTATTTTCTTACTCTAGTGGATGAATCTTCTAGTTTGACTCTCATTTCATAAGCCACCAAACTTCTTAGAAGATCATCAAGAGAAAGCTTAGAAAAATCTCCTTCCTCAAGAGTCAAAACTTTTGGATTGTACAAATATGGGAGCCTTCTTAGTATTTTCTTCACAATGTCAATATCTTTAATTTATTCCCCAACTCCTTTAATACCTCTAACAACTTCAGTTTTGTAATTAAAGAAATTGTCTACATTTTCATCTGGATTCATTTTTAGATCATCGAACTGATTGTGCAAGACTTGAAGTTTGGCATCCTTTAATTTTTTATCACATTCATATATATTTTCCAGTTTTCCCACATGGACTTGGTTGTAGTGAAACTCATCACCTTCAAATTGATTTGATCATAAATTGATTTAGTAAGATTATTTTTTGTTTTGGCATCTGCATCAAGAATTTTCTTGTCTGTTTTAGTCAAAGAGAGATCTATCACATTGGTGACCAGAATCCCCTGAGCAGTGGAAAAAAAGAACTTCCATCCTAAGGGATCTTAGATGAGATCTCATACAGTCCTTCCAAATATGGAAGTTTCTTCCATCGAATATGGGTATACCCCTAATATTCACTGAATTCTCCATGAAAACAAATGAGGATAGATTTAACTCCAAAAATTGGCTCCTCTGATACCACTTATAGGACCCCAGATTACCCTGAGAGAGGAGGGGTAAATCAGGGTGTCAACTTTTTCTTTAATTAGATGGATCTTTTCCCCATGTTGGTAGGAACTTGTTAAACCTTTCTGAAGAAATCGTGCAGTAATTAAATATTCACATGTAGAGAGACAACACAGCAGTTTTACTTAGATCACCGTTAAGGGATAGTCCAAGGAGAATATGCCAATAGTGTGTTGGTTGTATCTAAATCCACTAAGCATCACTATTTATTGTGGAATACATAAGTTTTAGACACAGACACTCTATGCCAAGAACACTACCTTTACAAGATTTTAGGGACATTGCACTACCTCCATTGGAGCACTTCCGCCGACTCCCCCTAGCCCACTACTTTGGGTGAAGTATTACGCAATTTAACAACTTGAAGGTCGCTTTAGAATATTGTAATTTAAGTCTTTGTCTCTGACTAGCATGAGACTCTACTTGCACCATAATCCTGAGTTGATGCGCTTGAAAGAATTGTTTACTGAAACCAGATGTTCAATATTACTATTTGTGAAGCTCCTCGCCTTCACAAAACCCCCTTTATGTTCAATGAAATACCAGCCTTCGCGAACCCACACACTTTCGCGAAGCTCCCAACCATTGTGAACCTCACAACCTTCGTGGTGCACATTGCCTTCACGAAACTCACTGCCTTCATGAAACAATAAGTCTTCACGAAACTCCCAGTCTTCATGAAACTCCCAAAACTCAAATCATTGGCATCAGTTAATAATTAACCAGTATTTTCATGATGCTCAAGCTCACACAGAAATCATGATTCATGAAGCTCCCTGCCTTCACGAATTTAGAGCGATTTACCCTTTTCTCCAAAACTTTTCGTGCCAAATGAAGTGGTTGTGGCTGCCTATTTATAGGCACAACCCTTTGTAAATATCCCACTCTCCCAATGGCCTTTTTGTGAACCTCTTCAGTCATGACTGCGAAGCTCCTCTATTTGTGAAGCTCCAGTGGAATTTAAGCCATTCTCAAAGTTTCTCGTATTCGTAAAGATCACCATCTTTACACCACGTGTTCACAATGATTGTCCACGATTCTCCACATCTTTGCGAAGCTCAACCTTCACGAAAAGACATCACCTTAAACATTGTATCCATATTATACTATAAGATCATTTTTCTTGAAAACTCTCTGATTAACCCAGTGTGGATTGACAACAAAAACAAACTAGACTTTATTTCCAGCTGTGAAAGGAATTAGTTCCAACAATATATGATGTAGAAATGAAAATCCATTTTTAAATATTATAAAGACTTTTTTGTAACCCATATCATAAAGCGTGTGATAATAATTTTATTAGAAATTTGTAAAATATAAATTTGATGATAACCAAAAGTAATACATATTTAGATATTAAAATAATAAAGGAGAACACTAGCTAAAAGGGTTGATATGGATATGGGAGAAAAATAGCTCATTTGGAGAGAATGAGAATTCTTCATAACATTATAAATTTTTTTGAGAAATAAAAAACATGAATGTAATTACTTAGAAAATAAGAAGGAAAGGAACTATAATATCACCATAGAATAGATGAAAAAATATCTTATAATACAACAGTCACAGTGGAATTATTATGACTCAAGAAAACAATTTATGTCATGAAAACCCCTTATCTTTAATCTCGACATCTACAAAAGAACATTATTCTTATGTATCATAAACATAACCACCATAATCGCCTACTTTAGATAGTAATTCATATCTATTGCCACTTAAACTATTTTATTTTAATCATTTATTATACATTTATTAGTTAGTCGTAGTTTATTTTTACCATCTGATGTTGGCGATTTTGGTTGTTTTACGCATGCTTTAAAATACCAAAGTAAATTCCCTTACATTGATAACAAGATCATTATTCCTAGAATATAAAATTTAATAGAATATATTTATCATAATGACTTATAAATTTCTAATTTAATACCATGATAATAATTGTCATGAGTGATGAAGATGAAATTGACGATGGGCTTGTTTTAGAAAATTCTTATGAACAAATGTTGGTATGTGAATAATGTATTAAATATTAATAAATCCTCTTAAGAACCATATCCATTTCTTAAAAATAATTTTAATTCAATATATAAATTCCTAGAATCATTCATATATGGTGGTGATGAAAAAATAAATATGTCATTCTATTTAGGCAGTAGTTCAAACGTACACACGAGTGGCATTTCAATTTTCCATAGAATGAGAGGTAGAAAAATATTTATCTTTTGAGAATTATAAAAATGTTATAAATATACTATTTATTAATTAAATACCCTTTTTGAAGCAGTGTAAGGCGTTTAGGAAAAACAAAATATGTTTCATCATGGACAAGGTATTTCGCACATACGCACAAATGTCATTCTCAATTTTCTATAGAAGGGGTAATAGTAGATAATAGATATATCATTAACATAATAAAATGTTAGTATATTAATAATAATGATTCTGTTATATTATATTGGGAAAAATATACTAGATGATGAACATAGAGTAGATAAGAGATTAAGAAGTGGTTAGTACTAAAGTTGAGTGTGAGCCTTCTCTTAGGTTACCTTTTTGAAATGGAGGAATTATGGATTTTCATTTGATAAAGAGGCTCAAAAATATGGAATAGGGTTATAAAGGAACTATAAAGTGAATTTGATCAAGTGTAATTCAATTTTTTATATGTTTTTAAATGGTTTGTTAAAGTCCTTTTTTATAAATAGGAGAGTGGGATTTTTTTAATAATAAAAAACGATAAGTCATGAGTTAATGAAAGTGGCTTCGAGTGGTAAATAATGGATAGGGGATGTGTTTGGGATTATAATTTTTTAAATAAATCATTAGGAAACATGTTTTCAATTTTGGGATATTTTTCAACCTTAGTTTTCAATTTTTAAAAAAATTACATTTTACAACGGTAACATTTTTTTAACCATGATAACACATTGTTAAACTAAAAATAAAATTACTATCATTATATAATACGTATAATATGATTCCAAAACGAAATAAATTTCATAATATTAAATCTCTAAACATGATAAATTTTAATTCTAAAATAGGAAGTGTTTAGTGCATAAAAACTATTTTTGGAAAATATAACTTTTGGTTCTGAAATGATGTATAAAGGTTTGTAGAATAAACATAATACTCTCAAATGTATAATTTTACTTATCAAATACATATTTTATTAGGAATAATGTTACATATATTATTATGTCACGTTTATATCATAATGTTTTATATAAGCCCAATTTTTTGTAAAATCTGAATTTTGCATTATTCACATAGAAGTCATTTTTTTAGAAAAATCCAACATATTAATCCAAATATAATATCAGTATTCTAAAACAAAAAATAGATCTCATTTACTCAAATTCAAATTTTAAATTTAGGAATTTAAATTTTAAATGGAAACATAATATGTAACAAAAATACAGTTTTTTAAGAAAATGACTCAAATATTTACTGTTTTTTACTCTTATTTTATGTAATTTTTTAATTAAAATAATATTAATATATTATTCATATTAATAATATATTTTATAAATATTTATCCATAATATACATATTTCCTTAAAATAAACATTTTATAGTTTCCTCGTCTTTTGATTACATTTTAACTCTGTATCCATAAATCATCTTGTAATTTCATAATATCTGAAAACTAAAAATCCTCAAATTTGTAAAGATGAATGACTCATTTTTTCCTCATACTAGCTCTCAACAATTCTCTATTTTTTAGCAATCCAACTCTATTCTTCTATCATCTAAACTCCATAACTTGTTTTTTTCAAAAATAATTAGCTCCTGGATGTTTAGTCAGACTTATTCTTCTTAAAGTTTCATCCTTTGGATTTTTCAAAATAGTGGGAAGCTTATTCAATCATTTAGACCATAATTACTTCTCGACGTAGGTCCTCAGCAACATCTCAAACTCTCCAGTTTTGAATTCAGTCACCCCCAGAAGCAACTCAATAATTGAATAGATTATAGCTTTCTTGAAAATATCAGTTAGTATAACTAGATTTCCTCAAGTTTCAACTTCCATAGTTATACTACCAGACCATATAAATCAATCTTCACCTAAAAATTAAAAACATTCATAAAAAAGTTTAAAATAGGAAAAACAACTTCAGAAATTCCAAATCATGGTTTCTTCACTTTTAGTAAGATTTTTTATTCAGAAAAAGCTAACATTGATGGAATGAAGGGATTTGAATAATCAAATGATCAATCCACAACAAGATCATGGAAAAAGGTAAGCTATATCTAATATACTTTTTGTATACATGTTGTTTTAGTTGTTAATATAAGTTACATATAATATTCTGGACATATATAGGCGAACAAAAATTCATAGAAACCCCCCGCAACATCAAGGGTGGATGTGGGAATCTATATATATACTAAAGGTGGGTGGTTTCCTGTACACGTGTCACCCCATCGTCAATTCCCCTCCCTCCAAATGGACTATGCCTACTCTTCCTCAACAATCTACATCATCCTCTCATGGGATTCATCCTCTCCACCTATGTTTCTGCATTCGCTTTGGGCTCCCTCTCCCTCCCCAACTCCCCTCTCTGTCCCCACCACTAGGTTTCTTCGCCTCCTATTTCTCCGCTTCTTGCTCCACCTCTGGCTACTCCACCACCGGCTCCTCCGCCTCCTACCCCTCCAGCTCCTCCATGCCCGACACCCCGCTCATGCCTCTGCCTGCTCCAAATACGGCTGCTCCACCTACAGCTCCTCCACCTACGACTCCTCCACCTATGTCTCCTCCACCTCCAGCTCCTCTGCCTCCGAGTCCTCTATGTCTGAGACCCTGCTCGCACCTCTTCTCCAGATACCGGCCTTATTCACTAGGGTTTCAACAATATCTTTCTTCTCCCTCTGGATTCTCACCTCCACATATCGCTCATCATTCCCTCTGGAGTTGAAAGGTTACAAACAACTCCCTCAATTATTAGATTTTTCTATCTGATGCTCCCACCTTCTTGGTTTCTGATTTAACCTCTTACCGATTTCTATTTTTGTTTGATATTTTTCTTTTAGAGATTGGAGATGAAGATTTACATATTGTTGGTTGTTTGACTATTATGTGAGAGCCTTTTGTCATCATATTTTTATTCAACCTCCGTTCATGGATCTATTTTAGATCTTCGATTGTGGAATCGATCTCTATAATAATTTTTCTTCTTCATGTTTGGAATCTTATCTATTTCTTTTAATTTTGGTTTTTTGGGTTGATGTGAAATCCTCTTGATTTCGTTGCCTTCTTCTTATTCCCAACAAAGCATGTTGCATCTAGAAGCAATGATAAATTATGTGTATTGGTTTAAGTCCTCTATTGACTTTAATATCCATCGATTTCCACCTAAGGTCCATCAAATCTGGAATTCACCATGTTTCTAGGTCATGTTGTTATTTAAAAAATCATTAATTGTGACCTTATTCGGTTTTCATCCATAACTGTAGATTCTTATGTGGATGTTTTTCATCTAAGAATGCATTCTATATATTCCTCTACCCATGTGTTTTTTGTTCTGATTATCACCCATTCCAGAATTTTTATCTTAATGTGTTTTTGAAAATAGATGAGTATGATTCTATCGTTTTTCTCTTTTAAATCTGATTTAGATTTGATTAATGTTTTTCAAATCATTATTTTCTTCGAAAGACAGAAACCTACCATTTTTTATTGTTTTTTGACACTAAATATGTCTAAATTAATTGTTCCCTGTGTCTTAATAGCTTCAACTATGTAATCAATGCAGCCAAATGGAGAAAAAAATCATTGTACAATTTAACTACATTTTTGCAATTCAAGATTGTCTTCTCTCTGATAATTTCTTCTAAGAAATTTATAAAGATATGTATGCGGGAGGGGAATATTTTTTACCCTTTGGGAAACATTTGTTCATTGTTCTTAGTAAAATTGATCCATGTTTCATAATAGTGTAAGATGGTTGATTCAGAGGACATCCAGCCACTCGTATGTGATAACGAAAACAAAATGGTTAAGGTATGAAATAAAATGTCAGTACACTAACATGTTATCAAAGTGTTGAAATCTTAACTGGATAAGTTGTTAGCATTTATATTATCATCTATACTTATTTTTTAGGCCCCATTCGATAACACTTATTTTTCATCCATTTTCATTATCTAATTCATCTGAATTTTCATTACTCCCTTTCACCAGTCCTTCGATGTGTGTGTGATTTGTTTCTATTTTTATAACCATATTTTTGATATCCTGTCTTTATTTCCACAGTATTATTCATATTATCAAAAAGATTGAAATTTTTTTCTACAGTTGTTTATGTGAGGTAATGTTGACTTTTATTGTAAATACATTCCTTTATACATTTCTTTAAATATCATTTTATTTTCAATATGGTAATATGATTGTTGCACTATTTTTGAAGATGGGATATCAAAATCAACCTTTTTAGTGATAATCTTAGTTTTATGTAAACATTTGTGGTTATAAATAGACAATTTCTCTTTTTTTTAGGTGGTCACCTCCAGTACATGGCTTCCAAACCAAGCAGTTGCCCATGTTCACTATTGATATTCAGGTGTTGACCTCCTACACATCACCTTTCGGTTATCAAGATATAGTTTATATACTTCTCATTTTACTATTGGGACACAATCTATTAATATTATCCATTTCTCAATACCACCACATTAATTCCCAAGCCAGATTATTATTTTTCAATTTATTCATTGAGTATATTCCTTCAATAATGGTTCATTTCCTTCAATAGTTAGAATTTAATCATTTATGTGGTAATTTATTTTCTCTCAACACTTTTAACACAAATTGAACTCTCACAATGTTGCATTTCTGAATATAAGCATTGATTTATAGCACCATGCAAACGCACAGGCAAAGTACTAGTTACTATAAATTCTAGCTCTCCGGAAAAACTTCAAAGGGTAGTTTGGCCCAAAACAAGGTATAAAATGCGACCATATTGCAACATAAAGGGAGAGAACAAGGTATATTGGCTATTTTTGGTTCTTGAATAACACAAATGGATTGATGAATTTGAAGTTATATTTTATGCAAAGTCATCGAGAATTAAGGATGAAAAATATTATTTTGAGAAAACAATATGGATAAAATCATGGTTCTCTGAATTTTAGAATTAATTCTCATACAATACATTAAAAATTTACAAAATAGAAAAAGTAGTAGTTATCAAGTGTGTGAGTCTCAACCTTGTGGATATAATTACAAAGATCTATATTTTCATGTGTGAGATCTTTAGGAAATTCATGAGAGGAACATTTTCATCGAGGAAGAGGAAAAGTGGTATGAAAGTGAAAATCCCTTCCCAAAATTATTCCAATATTATAAAAGTTAGTTCAGAAGCTGCATAAGATGATTGAGCCCAAGAGAATAAGGCCAACGTGCTTGTTACTATATAAGAAGGTAGAAGCTGTCTGAGACATATTCATGGGGAGGAGGAAGATCTTATCATTGATGATGCAGATAAATCACGAGAAACAAGATCTTGTTTGATAGTTCATTGAAAGGAAATTTTGTAAATTTGGGGGAGCCTGTATAAAGAACTAAAAACAGAGATTTTAAAACCTATTTGGAGATAGAAGATGCTTTTTGGGAGATAACTTATTCTATCCACCTAAGTCATATAGAGAATATCAGTGTTTCGGACTAGAACTAAACAAAGTAAGAAATTGGCACTAACATTGAGACAAAACCTTATAAAAAATGCAGGTAAGCTTTGAAGTTCATTCATTTGGTTAAATATGAGCAGGGGTAAGAATTCATGAAAGAGTACGTCAAGGATTTAACCCATCAAATATGTTAATTTAGAAGTTGAAGAAATTCTTCAAGAAGTATCCATGATTCACACCATTTCAGTGATACTGACAGAAAATTAAGTTTTTTATTATTATGAAAAAGGAGAGGAGTAACAGGAGGGGGAGAAAGGGTCTATGGAGGACAAAAATGACAAAGGCCAAGGGGATCCCCTTGAACTTTATTAACACAATGCATGGGAAAGTGGACTAAACATTAGAATTTGTTTTGCACAATTACCAGGTAACCTTTTGATGCTAGAAGATCAGCCTCATAGTTCCCCTCACAATATGTTCAGGATCTGTACATCTATATTGAGAATACTGTGAAATTTGCTGGTTGTATAAGTGATGCTTTAGTGACTAAAATTGATTCCAAAGAGAGATTCGAGAAGCATGGGAACATCATATTCAATAGAATATAATGTGAGTTTTTTAGACCTGCATAGATTTATACCAGAGAGAATAACTTCAGCCTTCCCTTTAATTGATGTTCCCTATCTAGAGTGGGTCTTGAATGCCATAAAGACGGAACCTCTCCAATCCTAAACTAGGCTTTCTCTATTCATAATTTGTTGGTTATAGGATCAATAAATATTGAGTTTTAAATACTACCTTGAATCCCTGATAATACCCATACACCTCTAGATCTTTTACCTTCCGTGTCACCAGCAAAAATATTAAGGGGGGTCTGGATGTTGACCACTCGAGGCAGGTTGGCCTCCTTGCATAAGAAGATGAGACAGCATGAAAATACAGTAGTTTGGGTAATTTACCAATAAGATTCGGTTATATAGGTCTTTCTGGTTATCATTGAGAACTATTTCTAAGAGATGAGGGAAAGCTGTAGGCTTCCTAAAGCTAAGATCCAATTCATGGAATCCAGGGAAGTATAGAGGGATACCAGCCTAATTATCCAACAAGAAGGAAATGCCACATATTCCAATAATCGATCAGTTTTAATCATAAATGATTCTAGTACTATCATGAAGGCCGCATGAGATATAGGATCTTGAGGACTTATCAAGCCAACGAACTGGGAAGCTCCCATATTTGTTCCTGGTAATCATGACCTAATGTGAGTGAACCAAAATTGTTTCCCATTCTATCATGTCCTATAAACATGAGATGTTTTCAAATATGCTTTTGTAATTAATTCCCCGCTATTAATATAATTTTCTAGCCTAGACAAATAGGTCCAGTGAGGTATCCCCTCTTGATGAGAATTATAAATAAAAGATTTGACAATACATTGAATGTAATTGACAAAAGTCATTGGAGTCCTATAAATTCAGAAAACCTTAATTGGGATAGATGTCAAGATTCTATTATCCAATTTTATACTCCCTCCAAATGAGATAAATCAGCTCTTCCATTCTACAATCATTCACATTATTTTTTTCTTAATCCATTAAAGTGATGAATTCGAATACATCCGTTGGAGAGTGGGGCACCTAGATATTCCATAAGAAATTGTATTTTTTTTATGCATAGCTTCTCCTCAATGAACATATATCACATGTTAGAATATGTTTTAGAAATGAAGACATTTCTTTTATTTGTATTGATATGTTATCTGCTCCTACTACTACATGCATTTATGATCAGGTTGAATTTGTAGCTGGAGTTTCTTCTGTTTTTGATGAATAGCATGTAATCTGCAAAAAAGAGATGGGATATGCTTTTGAACCCATAAAAAACACTACAAGGATGAACTAGTCTATTTGCAATTCCTGAAATAACATTTAGTGATAACATCATGAGAAAGTATGATGAGGCTAGATGAAAGAGGGTCTCCTTGCTGAACGCCCCAAAGAGATTTGATGAAACCAAATCGACTTCCCGTTAGAGATATGGAAAACCATTGACATGAAAAGAAATTGAAAAGGTGATACCATACCCACATTGAATAGCCACGTTACCTTAGGAACATGATGATGAGGTTATATTCTGTCATATCATAATCCTTCAACATATCAATTTTTTTAATGATTTTGGAATCAAAAACTCACTTATCAAGATCATCTATCAATTCATGAGCCAAGACAACTTCATATTGGATATTCTTACCTTTGATATGTCCATATTTCACATAAAAAATATGAGATCCCATGTTCTTAGAAATCCTTGTATAGAGAATGGAGGCTAGAATTTTATGAGAAATGTTGCATAAGCTGATGAGCTGAAACTGAGCAAAACCATTCATGTTACTCACCTTGGGGATAAGGACATGAACCGTGGAAAATACAACTCTAGAAAGTGAACCACCTTTGAATAATTCATGGAAGACACTAATGATTACATTTTTCACCAGATCCCAAGATGTCAGGTAAAGGGAGCTATGAAATCTATCAGGGCCGAGGGTGCTATCAGGATTAAGGGGTTTGATAGCCTATTTAATCTCTCCCACATCTATTAACACTTCCATTAAATAGTTATCAGGGCCTTCAATAGATCATGGGAAGTTCCTAAAAAAATCAACTGATCTAGTTCTAACAAATTCTGACCCTATATTTTGACTTTTCTTGGACCTGCAAGTAATTCTAAGAAGTCCGAGACCAAAAGAAGCTAGTGAAATTAGCCTCACTGGATTGAGAAGCATGGTCAAGAATCATTTCAATTTGGCCAATAAAATTAATCTCCCTAATACCGGTATGAAAATATATCGTATCCCAGTCCCTTTACCACAACCAATTAGATCTTGATCTCTCTCTTTCCACCAGTTCTTCATCCAATAGACACTCCACCCTGATATTGCGTTTTTAAGAAAGAAGAACAAAGATGCAGGCATCCCATTTATCTTTCAATTGACTATTGAGAAGATTAAATTCCTATTGTGGGCCTTGGATGCTAAAAAAAGGGCAAGCTGGTTGTTTTCCATCTAATAATATCCCCCTTTTATCTCCAATGTTTATATTGTTGAATCAATCAAGGATTCCACTGCATGGGTGTCGACCATAAAGAGTGGGACATCTCTTTAAAACCAATTTTCTTCATCCATCGATGGATGTAAAATAAATTTTTCTCCTCATCCACCATGGAATTGATTTTGAGAAGCATAGGTGATTGATCAGAGAGGGATTGGGGTAAGTGCTTAAAATTTGAATTAGGGAAATTTGAGATAACAATTAAATTTCCCAACCATCTATCCAGCCTACTACAAATTCTACTACTTCCATGTTTTTTCTTGCATCAATTGATGTTGTTTCCAGTGAAAATGAAACTAAGAATGTTATTTTGGTTTAGAAATGACCAAAATTACCCCATATTATTGCACGATTAAATTCCATGTCCATTCTTTTCAGTTTGATCCAATATTTTGTTGAAATCAGCCATATCATCTAAAGCTATAGATCCCAGCATGAAGGAGAATAGTGTATGGCAAAGAGCATCTCTTTCCTCATCCCAACATCCGACATATACCTCCAATAAGAAGAAAAAGAATTGATTCTTGTAAACCTTAATTGTATTGTGTTGAATAGATATGTCAATATATTCCAAAAGAATTTGATCCTTCCAGAAGTGACATATGTTGGAATTGATTGGGATATCTTGTATGCTACTGACCATATAAAGTCTAAGAGCATTGTCTTTAATGTTCTGATCTCTGTGTTTTGGTTCCAAAATTGCTTTAAGATAAATATCACTACATCAAATTACATTATGCAGATATTCATTTTTTTATTGGGGATCAAATACCCCTATTATTCCAAATAAGGGTGGAGAACAAAAAGATGTAAGGCAGTTGGACTGAAGGCTAGATTCACTATTATATTTTGTAGAGCAGACATATCTTTTTGGATGAGCATTGATCTGGTGACCATATTGATGTGATTGAAAGGAAGAGAATCTTTCTTCATTTTCGTGATATAAGGGGGAGATTCTGGGAGATGACACCAATATCTTCAAGAATGCTAAAGGAATTAGGATATTCAATCAAATCCTCTACCTGACTGGAATTTGAGACCCCTTATAATAAATGCTCAATATTGGTAGGAATATCCAGAAGTAGGGAATTTGGATGCTCTAGGATGACCAAAACTCTAGGAACTGGGCAACCGGATAAAGCAGATGAATTTCATTTTAGTTGACATGGAGGTACAGATTCTTAAAGAGGGGAACTGTGTTAGGAAATAATGGTTCAAGGCCTCCTTTAATACACACTTATCAAAGGGTAAAGTGGTAAATGCGGCATAGGGGACTTCATCTGCAGGTGAGATATACAGAGGAGTGGTCTTCCAAATTCTTCTACTTGCAGTTTTATACCTATTTTTCATTGTAATTGAGCATTCTGGTACAGTTTTACCTGCAAAAAATATAAACTGCAGCAGTTATCTCTCTCTCGACTCCCTATCTCTCTTTTATTCCTGTTAGAGGTTAAGTTGTGTCGAGTCACACATCAGACTTGAGGTATCGTGTCATCTTTATTATTCATTATAAATAGACACCAAGGCCTCCCTTAAAGAGGCATCTTGGGTGTCTGGTCTGACTCTCTCTCATTCTAAATGGTATCAGAGGAGGTATAACCCAAAACCCTCCCTCCCGTTTTTTTTTCCTCTCTCGTCCTAGGTTTTCCGACGATTTCCCCCATTGGAGGCGGTGGCCCCAAGCCCCTTGGCCACCGTCACAGCAGCGCCACCCCGTGCATCTCCCGATGCACCCCTCCGTTGTTACACCCTCCCGTGTGAGGGCATCTACAACGCGTTGTTAGCCCACCGCTCCTCTTCGCACACAGCCCTCCCTGCAAGAAAAACCCCATCGCGAGGGCCTCCTGCGACGTCCCTCCTGTGCGTGACGTCCCCCCTATGTCACTGGCTTCTCCATGCGCGATAGCCCCTCCCTGCCGGACAGGCCCCTTGTGCGCCGCTCCCCCCTGTCAGACGAGCCCTTGTGCACCTCTCCTCCCTGTCAAACGAGCTCACCCTCCTCCCGCACCATCAACAAAACCAAGTGAGCCACCCAACGAGACGACCCAAGCTCCTGGGCGACAGATGACCTCTTTCCAGCACGACATCTCCTGCACAGTGGCGCCCCTCCTTTTCTGATCTAATCTATGGATCCGACCCCCGCGCCCTCAACAGCTTCGACGCCGCCGAGAAGGCCATCTGAGGCTGGGACCGATCCCCTCTCCTTTCAGGACTCCCCCGATGAGGCCACTCACTACCTTGCAACTCAGGCTGATGGCGGCAGCGCTGCAGCCCCTGACAGGATCAAGGATCGAACTGAGAGCGCGATTTAGTTCACCATGGCGCAGCTGGAGGAGGAATTTTGGACTGCCTTGGCGTCGCCCACTCCCATGCCTGAAATCTGCTCCTTGCTCGCATTCATCCTGCTGCAAAATGAATTCTTTGCCTCTATCAGGTTCTCCACTACTCCTTGCTGCATACCTTTGCTTTCAACCAGAATTTAGGGTCTACAAAAATGGGCGTCGTTTCACATTGGCAATTTGGGTCCGCAAAGTCAGACGTCGTTTCACCTCGGCAATTTGGATCCGCAAACGTCATATCACCCGGCCTTTTGGGTCCGTTAGTTGAGCGTCGTTTCACACAGCCGTTTGTCGGTCGCCATTTCATCCGGCATCTTGAAGCAAGGGTCATCCTCAGCAATGAAGCATGAGAGTTCTACGATGGTCATCTTTCCTTTAGCAGTCATCTTTCCTTTAGATGCCATGGACGGAAGCGCAAGATATGGAGCAAAACTAGTGGGCAATGCATACGACGTCGTTCCTTGGTTGGCACAATCTTTTTCAGCGACATCATCCATCAACTTCTTGAGGGGGAGCAGCAGTGACAATTTATATTTTTTCCTTATGTTTTGTCTTGTTATGTAATCAAGCTGGGTATATCCAGTTTGAGGAGGAGTGTTTGTAGTGTTTGTTGATTGCTTTGTTTTCTTTGCTTTGATTTATTTAATTATGTGTCAAATCTAGGTACACCTAGCTTGAGGGGGAGTGTTAGAGGTTAAGTTGTGTCGAGTCCCACATCGGACTTGAGGTATCGTGTTATCTTTATTATTCATTATAAATAGACACCAATGCCTCCCTTAGAGAGGCATCTTGGGTCCACCTCTCTATCATTCAACAATTCCTAACAAATTGGCAGCTCCGTTGGGGAATTCCAAACTTGGAAAATGAGAGAGAAACGCGCTGGATCGAGTGATCATGGAGAACCAAGTCTCAGCCATCGAGAAAACATTGGAAGGCTTCTGGCATGCAGTGATGGCGGTACAAGACGACATAGAGAAAATGATGTGGGGACAGAATGAAAGCCAGCGAGTAGCACAGGACCTGGCGCACAGCGCTTCGGATGCACGATGTGAAGGAACGAACACTGGAAAGGTTAAACGAAATTGAGCTTCAGGTGGAGAGAGGATCGGAAACCGGAAAACAGAGCAAAGTCGCGCCTGAGAAACCAGGAGGTAGTAGAAAGAGGAGTGCGGCAGCTAGAGAAAAACCAAAGGGGGAATTGGCATCCGACAAAATCGTGCACACAGAAGCCATGTGGAATGTAGTAAGGAAGATAGAGTTGTCGTCGTTTGCAAGAGAAGAACCGTTCGGATGGGCCGCAAAAGCGGATACGTATTTCCTGATAAATCGCACATACCAGAAAAAATGAGATTACATTATGCTCAAATCTGTATGGAAGGAACAACACTATACTGGTTCCTCTCCCGGCATCGCGCCATGTTAGGACCGACGTGAGAGAAATTTAGAATCGCTCTCATGGAAAGGTACGGCAAGACCACTGAGAAAGATCCGTTGAGATACTTAAAGACGCTTCGGCAAGAGCGTGAAGAACGTAAACAGAAAGGGCGCTTATTCCGTTGTGGCCAATTGTATAATCCAATGCATAGATACCCATAAAAACACTTTAGGGTGTTGGTATGGGAGTACGAAGAACCCAAAGTTGAGCCGGAGAATGAACTCGGCTCTAGAATGAAGGAAACAAGGAAGGCAAATGGGGAGCAACATGAAGAAGGGCAGGCAGGTGGCCAAATTGAATTCCGCAACATGGGTATAGCAGGAGCAGAATCTATGACTTTTACTGGAATTTTAATAGGGGTGTAAGTGACAGTACTCGTAAACAGCGGAGCAAGCCAAAATTTCATTTCTAAGTCTCTTCCAAAGCTAACAAATGTGGAGGTGAGCCTAACTATGCCTTAAGGAATTAAGCTTGGGAATGGGCACAATATCAGGGGTGTGTCGTCAAATGGAAGTAGGCCTGGGAAATGTACCTTTTACTGTTGAGGCATTTGTGTTTGACAGAGGGGGACCAGATTTAGTGCTGGGTGTGAAATGATTAAGGAGTCCGGAAATATCCTGACAAATCGGAGCCACAAGACTATGAAATTCACTTGGAAAGGAGATGAAATAAAATTACAGGGGGTAACTGTTAGGTATCTTGCCTAACGATGGTTCGCACAACAAAAAAATAAGGAAAACGAACCAAAGACTGTAAGAAAACAGTAGATTCACAGATCCGAACGCAGAGATACTGGAGGGAGAAATAAAAGGTTGGAGATAAAAGAAGAAGAAGATATTGTCGGAGAAGACCACTCCCCATAGCTGAAGCCTGACCTCCCAAGATCGGCTCCCTTTCACAACAACCAATTGGAAAATCAAGAATGAATTGTACCCCCCCCCCAATACACTGGCCCCCCTATTTAATAGTCCACCCAGCCAGCTAACCACCCCAACAACTAATAAAAGAAAAGTACAACACTACCCCTTGGCAGTTACACCCACTCCCACACTGACAAGTCCCTCACTAGCTAACATTACCTCCACCTTGAATAACCACCTTGTCCCCAAGGTGGACCTCCCGGCACAGCTGTTATAACACTGGTGGTGGTTCTGGTGGTGGCCTAAGCAAATAGGCACCACGCATAGTTATTTGAACCTTTCCCATTCGGTTTCAGAAACACTGGAACAAACTCTCTTTGATCGACATCTTCGGAAATGTTGAGCTTCTTTATTTGTAATTATCAAGTTTGCAGCACTCAAAACCCCCTCCACTTGCTGAACTGAACAAGCACTTACCATCAACACTTGCCCGGTGTCAAAAAATGATGACAGCCACCTCGAACTTCCAAAGCAACAAGAACCAAAGGTGGAAAACACGTTGATCTTAACTTTGCCGGATGGGATAAAAATAACAACTCGCTTGGCATTTCAAGCACTATATTAGCCACCAACAGTTCAACCCATCCAAATTTTAAAGCTCTAGCAATTCCAAATGCTCCAGATTTTACAGCACCATACTTTCCATAGAAAACACGTGGTGTTGTTATAATATGATTCATGAATTGCTCAAGAACCAAACGCACAAAGCATTGTTTTCACGTGTTACACAACGAAGCTGTCGGCAATCCACTCTTCCTTGGTAATCTGGTTACTACAGTGTCCACACATAAGCCTATCACCAACATTTTAGCATCCAATGGCTGCTCAAACAAATTACGCATGACCTGCACAACCTGGGCAGGCTGTTGTAACATTGTCACTCAGTCAGGCTCCAAGTAGTGAACAACAGCACTGCAAAATTGTCATGCAACTACTGGACAAGGAAAAGAACCAATCTGAAAACTCCTTAGGCACACCACATGACTATTCACTGCGGATAGAAAAGGTTTTCCTCGAGCAACTTCATACTCATCCTCCGAATCATCTCCCCTCCCCTGAACTCTAGCACCACAGTTTCCTAAATCTTCAACACATGGTCTAGACTCTAGTGATGACTTATTCCCAGGCTCAAACTCCATCCACAGTGTTCGCATGGCCTGGCCATCAAGAGGAGAAGGCGTGACAAAGTTCTCCAATCCGCGACAATCAAGTGTAGTTGGTGACACGTTCTGAATTGACACTTCTCTATCAAGTGGAATCGATTGCGGTCCAGGGACATGTTGCTCCTCCACGACAACTCTTCCCTGCTCCCCAATGCTAGAAATAGAACCTGGAATTTCTTCTTCGGACCATGCAACACTAGAATCATTTTGTTCCTTGCCTTCTTTTTGTCTTGGAAAACAGCTGAATCATTGTTGAATCTCGAGCTCCGCATCACGTTCATACACCTCTGCAGATTGCCCTGTACCTCGCGCAGCTGCCTCATGTACTCGGCATTTATCTTATCAAACTCTTCCCTCAGCGCCTGAAACTCTGGTAACATCTCTTATACTCACAGCGATCGTCGACCATTGATCGGTCCCTTCACGTTAGTATTGCCAGCAGAAAAATGTGTCACCAGCAGCAGATGCGGTCCCAGCCGATCGTACAAAAAAAAATTAGTAAAGAGAGAGAAACTTGCAATGCAATGCTTTTTTTTCAATGAAGTTGTACCTGTTCCAACAACTCCAACAACTTCTAAACAGTGTATGTCTTGTTTCAATCGTCCTCCAGTGCTCTCTTTTCCAGCTGAGATCGCGTCTTAATTGCGATCACTCTCCTTGAGTTCGTCTTTGATCGGCTACTCCCAAACAAATTCCAACATTCGTCGCAGGAATGTTCACCAACAACGATCGCGTTTGCTCCAACATCAAACGTGGTTCTCCACTTTGTCCAGCAAAATTGTTTTCACTATGATCACGTGCACTCCAACAAACACGTCTCTAAATTGCGATTGAGCCTTCACCTTGATTTCGAAAAACAAGATTTTATTTCTTGACCAAAACTCTCAATGAAAGCACCAAATTGTTAGGTATCTTGCCTAACAATGGTTCGCACAGCAGGAAAACAAGGAAAACGAACCAAAGACTATATAAGAAACAGATCCGAACACAGAGATACAGGAGGGAGAAATAAAAGGTTGGAGATAGAAGAAGAAGAAGTTATTGTTGGAGAACACTCCCCGTGGAAGAAGCCTGACCTCCCAAGATCAGCTCCCTTTCACAGCAACCAGCTGGAAAATCAAGAATGAATCGTAACCCCCCCCCCCCTCACATATACTGGCCCCCCTATTCAATAGCCCACCCAGCTAGCTAACCTTCCCAACAACTAATAAAAGAAAAGTACAACACTGCCCCCCTTGGCAGTTACACCCACTCCCACACACTAACAAATCCCTCAGTACCTAACAGTAATCAAAAGCCAGGGACAGTCGATGAACAAGCAGCAGCAGGTCCAAGCAAAATCACTGCTTTTAGAAGGGTGGTATTGGCAAACTCAATTGTTGTCTCTGGAGGTGGAGAAACCTGGGGGGAATCAAGTGGACAGCTTCAGTTGAATCTTGTGTTGCAGAAGCTTCAGAACTTGTTTAAGGAATCGAGAGGGCTACCGCCAACCAGACAGACAGATCATACAATCACCATGGTAGCAGAGACACCACTTGTTAATATCAAGCCTTACAAATTGGCACACTATCTAAAGGACGAGGTAGAAAAACAAATAACAGAAATGTTGTCGAGTGGAATGATCCGACATAGCAATAGCCCTTTCTCCAACCCCATTATTTTAGTCCAAAAAAAAGATGGAAGTTGGCGGATGTGTGTGGATTATAGGGCGTTGAACAAACTGACGATTCCGGACAGATTTCCAATTCTCGTTATAGAAGAGTTGTTGGATGAGTTACATGGCGCTCGATTCTTCACCAAGCTTGATTTGAAGTCTGGATTCCACCAGATTTGAGTGAATGAGGATGTTTGTAAGACTGCTTTCAAAACACATGAAGGGCACTATGAATTGTTTGTCATGCCATTTGGGCTGATGAATGCCCCTGCCACTTTCCAATCTACCATGAATAGGGTATTTAAAGGGGTCTTTAGGAAGTACATATTGGTGTTTTTTGATGACATACTAGTTTATAGCAAGACACGGACTGAGCACCTAAGCCATCTTGAGTCGGCCTTCCAAATATTGGAAGAAAATCAGGTTCTGGTGAACAAGAAAAAATGTTTTTTTGCACAGCTATCAGTGGAATACCTTGGACACATTATCTCATGTGAGGAGGTATCCATGGATTCTAAGAAGATTGAGTGTGGTAAGGCTGGCCACGCCCCAAAACTGTGAAAGGAGTCCAGGGATTCCTAGGCCTTACGGGGTATTATAGGAAATTTATTAAAGGGTATGGAAAGATTGTCAAACCCCTCACCAAACTAACCAAAAAGGATAATTTCTTTTGGAATGCAGCGGTTGAACAAGCATTTGCAACCTTGAAGGGGTGCATGACAACTGCCCCGCTGTTGGCTTTACCAAATTTTCAAAAAACATTTGTTATTGAATATGGTGCATCAGGAAGAGGAGTTGGAGCAGTGCTAATGCAAACACGCCGGCCAGTTGCATATTTTAGCAAAGCTTTAGCAGAATCCAATCTCTCTAAATCAGTCTATGAGAAGGAGGTAATGGTCCTTGTCCTTGCTGTGAACCACTGGAAAC